>CM066035.1:160024970-160633095 GCA_033557465.1 Ichthyophis bannanicus | reverse complement strand
ATGAGAACCCATTGATGGCTTTGAACGTCAACAGTAGGGTTTTGTATATGGGTCTACTATGTATCGGGAGCCAGTGGAGGTGCTTCAGTATGGGCGACACATGATCTTTCCTGGATGCGCCATATAGGACTCTTGCTGCGGTGTTCATCACAAGTTGCAGTGGATTCAGGGTGGCCTGGGGAAGCCCATGCAGGATTACATTTGCATAATCAACATGTGGTATGATCAGTGCCTGATAAATTGTCCTGAGGTCTTCTGGCTCCAGCAAGGATCGTAGGTGTCTGAGGGATCGTATCTTATGGTACACTGCCCTAACTATGTTGCCTATGTGCACTTTCATGTCCAGTCGCTGGTCTAAAGTGACTCCGAGATATCTGATTGTGGGTTTGGTCTGGAGATCTGCTTCCTTGACTCTTAGAAAGGGTGGCATGGAGAAATTTGGATTCCTTGTAATGAAGAGTACTTCTGTTTTTTTGTGTTGGATCCTGAGGTTTTGGGTTTGGAGCCAGTCGGATACTGCATTAAAGCAGTTTGTCAGTGGCGAGAGGTCTGGGCTCTCAGTTGAGAAAGGCATTTATAGCAGCATGTCGTCTGCATATATCAAGCAATTGACACTGAACACCCGGATAAGGTTGCAGATAGGCTGCATGTATAAGTTGAACATCAGGGCAGAGAGGGAGGAACCCTGCGGGACACCCTGCTTCTGGTGGAAAGGATCTGATGATGTTGCCCCGGAACGAACGTGCTGCCATCTGTCAGAAAGGTAGGACTTGCACCAATCCAGCGCTTTGTCAGTGATTCCCTTCTCCTTTAGATGTTCCAGAAGAAGCTAATGGCTCACCAAGTCGAATGCAGCTGCAATGTCCATGAAGATGAGGACAAACCCTTGACGAATGTTGTCAATTCCAGCTATTATGTTGTTGATGAGTGTGGTAAGGAGCGTTTCAACTCCATGAGCCTCTCTGAAGCCTTGTTGGCATGGATCCAGTGGTGCAGAGGTTTCTATGTGTTCTTGAATTTGCATCTGGACTTCCTTCTCAATTATTTTTGCCAGTAAAGGTATGCTCGATATCGGTCTGTATGAGTCTATCTTCTGGGGGTCGAGCTTGCTGTTTTTTAGTAACGGTCTTATGGACGTGTGTTTGAGGGGTTTGGGAATGTACCTGTTGCAAAGGATTGGTCCATGATTCTGGCTATAATGGGGCTAAAGTCTGACCGTAAATCTTTAATCCAGAATGCAGGGCAGGGGTCGGTTTGGGCAGTGGTCGTGTTGATCGCAGCTATGGTGTCTTCGATGCGCTTCTTGGGAGGTGTGGAGGAGATGGTGAGAGGTGTTTGATAGATTGGCTCGAGGGAGATGTCAGGTGCTGGGGCATTGTTGGGGCAATAAGAAAAACCTAATTCTGGGTGATTAGTCCTTTCTTTGACAGTGCAGTGAATATATAAAAATTAAGCACTATTAGGCTATCCCCACTTTTGACAGTACTAGGAATTTCCTGCAGCAGCTGGGAGGAAGTCACAATAACAAAGGGATACGGAGGAGCTCTTAGTCAGAGTTTAGTAAAGAATCTGGTAAGTGGGAGGAACGGAGAGTGCTGACCTCCACCAGCCAATTCTTCTTGCATGAAGCAGAGGGGGGAATTCCATAAGTCTGTCAACACTGCCAGTTCCTTTTGAATTGGAATGGTGGGAAGGACAACCTGCCAGGTACTTGTAAGCTTAATGGGCTTGATAGACTGTCCATCTGACCATATATGGTAATTCTTATGTTCTTAGGAAGACCAAGAGATCAGGGTTTGATTCCCACTGGCACTCCTTATGGCTTTGGGCAAACCACTTTACCCTCCATTGCTTCAGAAGAAAGGCCAGGCAATCTATTTCCAGTCACAACTTGCCAAGAAAACCTAGAGGTGGCTGGGTCACCAGGAGGGTGGTTGGGTTCCCCTAAAACCACGTCCTCCCTTCCTCATTTCCCCCTGAAGCCACCTACCCCCCTTCCTACTTCCTCTATCTCTGTGTATAACACTCTCTTACTCCCTTTTCCCTCAGCTCGTAACCTTTGACTGCTCTCTCTCCTCTACACACATCCAACAGATAGTTAAAACCTGTCACTTTTCTTTCTATAGCATCAGATAAATTCATCCCTTCCATTCTGGACACACTACTAAGACCCTTACCCACTCTATAGTCATCTCCTATATAGACTATTGCAATCTGCTGCTTTCTAGTCTCCCTCAGAATCCTCTCTCTCCCCTTCAGTCTGTTCAAAACTCAGCCATATGGGTAATCTTCCACCAGTTTCTCTATGCTCATATAACCCTTCTTCTCAAGTCACTTCACTGGCTCCCTATCCATTTCCACATTCAATTCAAACATCTCCTACTGACTTATGTATATTCCTTATGCAGCTCCTCGCTACCTTTCCTCTCTTATCACTTCCTACAGCCCTCCTTGGGAACTCTGTTCCTCTGGCAGATCCCTTTTATTTGTGCCCTTCTGCCACTGCAAACTTCAGACTTCATTCATTCCATCTTGCTGCTCCATGTGCTTGGAACAAACCACCTGAGTTAGCATGCCAGGCTCCTTCTCTGGCACTATTCAAATCCAGGATAAAAACCTGCCTCTTCAAGGCTGCATTTGAATCCTGATCATCTTATTCTCCTGCTTATCATCTTTCTGTATCTTGCCATTCCCCTTAATTTAACTTAGAGCTCAATTCAGGAAGGGGCATGTCTGGGCCGTCTGGATGGCTTCGAGCAGGACAGGCCCGTTAGGACCAGATTCTGTAATGCACGAGCAAAATGTTCCTATGGCAAACAGAATCGGGCCTGAGGGCATCCCAGCGTGCCCCAGGATGGCCAACAAGACATCCACCCTGCAGACTCGTAGTGCCCTAGCACTTAACCCACCGCCTGACCATTGGCGGGTGCTGACAGAGCCCGGATTGGGAAATGGGACACAGCTCTGGTGACTGGCTGCTCCAGTGGTGGGCCACCGTGCTACAGTGGGGGGCTGCTGGATGGTGTCGGAGGGGCCTCCAGCCCTTATTCCACCTCCAAAGTGGAATAACCAGGCTGGCCCCCAGTGATCTCCGGATGTACACAGCCATCAATTGAATCGGCCCTGTATGTTTGGGGGTCAGGCCCACCCATGACCCTCCTCCATCACGGCCACATCCCCTGTTGCATGCACAGTTGCTCTGTGTGTGCAGCAGGGGTGTCAAGAGAAATACTGTCATGGTAGATAGTGGGGCAGCATGTCCCCACGGGACGTGCTGCCCAGCTATTCCTCTTCTAGAATCAGGCTTTTAGTCTCCAGTTGTGTGATCTGTCTTTATTAGATTGTAAGCTCTAATGAGTAGGGACTGTCTCTTACTTGTATATGTACAGAGCTACATATGCCTTGTAGTGCTAATATTAGTAGCAATAGTAGCATTGACTCAATGACACGCACTGCATTGCATTTATGTTCTTAAGGGCATTCCAGAGAGCTGATGCCAGTCTTGATGGATCGGGGAAGGGAGGGCAGTGTTAGGAGTTAATGGCCCTACTAGTTAATTGTGCATCACACAGGCAGGTAGGAAGGAGAGGAATGTTGGTACTGGTTGGTCAAAACTAGGCCTGCTATTATGTCTATATTCAACCAGACAAGTTAGGAGCCTAGTACTAGAAACATAGAAACATGATGGTGGATAAAGACCATTAGGTCTAGCCAGTCTGCCCTGCAGGATCAGAATCACTAACAGGCCTGTATGTGCAGGCCAGGACCGTGATTCAGCCCGGCCTCCACGTACAGGCCTTACCCGGCTAACTCAGTCAGGGCTTTTTAAATGGAGCCACGGCAGCATGGTGTCCGGTTGCCATGGCACTGCGTTTCTGCCAGCTCCCAAAGTGCTTTTCCCATAGCCTGACCCCTGATCTGGCCTCCCAGGGCCAGGGTTGGGCTACAGGGAATGCCCTCTGCTGCCCCATCGCAGCCCCGTCCTGCCATTCCTGCCACATCGGGGAAGTTATTCCACCTTGGAGGTGGAATAACTTCCCCGTTCAAGTCACCGGCCCCGGACATACAGGACTGATATTAGAATCGGCCCCTGTACGTCCGGGGTCGGCGACTGCTCACTGCCCGCCCTAATGCTGCCCAGATCTGCCCCTGTCCTGCCCCCATCTAACTTCCCCATACAACGCGCGGGGAAGGATGATGGGGCCAGGAAAGGGCACAAATGACCCCCTCTAGGGGTATTTTCAGTTAGGAAGAAATAAGCATATTATCCCTTATGTAAGGGTCATAGGGAGGTCATTTTACAAGGCTTGCATATGTAAAAAGTGGTTTTTACTAAATGGCCAATGTGTGTAGATAGCTATTTAAGAACACCGCTATTTACATATGTAGAGCTGTATTCATACAGTTTTCAAGGGGGCATATTGCAGGAATGTTTTGACAGGGCCAGAAATGTATGCCTGCATTTCCTGTTTTACAATGGCAGTATACAGATACACCAAAAATCTGGATGTTTGCTTTACACTCACTGTGAAATAGGCTTAAGTGTTAGCTAAATGCTTGATTGAACTTTGGGCTTGCACCCGTGATTAAGAGCGCAATTGTGCTTATCTCTCTGATGTTTCAAGAAAATAATTTTCACTTACCGTAGCTCCTAATTGGCTCTTTCTGGATTCCAGTTTTTTAACAATCTGGCACTTTCATTACATGCACTGGGTATAAAATCCTCCCCTTCTCATCCACAGAGCTGCATACACCTTGTAGTAGTAGTAGTAAAATTGTCACATGCACCTGTAAGTGCTGAAATTTACATGACCAAAACCTCTGTGATGTTGCTCTGTTTTTGAACATGTTGCTTATCAAAATGACCGCTCCCCCTGGACATGCTAGTACTTACATATGTATTGTCCTTACACATGTTTTACTACACGCTCCATGCTCAGCAGGAAATTGTGCATGTCCTGAATCCTGCAAAGATGCTCTATACAAAATTGGCCTTTAGATCCTTTTCAAAGTAGTCTCTCTGCTGCTGAGCAGCCAAAATTACTGGCTAATTTTAGATAATTATTTTTAGGAGCATTTTAAGTGAAGTTTTCATCTTCCCAAATGTAACTGCAGTAGAGGGCTTCCACTCTCCCATGATCCTCCTCCCTCTCTTCTATGTTTAAAGAACAGAGGAGGGTTGACAGCCACTCATGCAAACCCCCTCTATTCTATTTCCTCATGATCCCCTTCCTCACGCCTCTTTCTAAAACTTGCGCAGGGTATTGACAGCCTTGCTTCACAATCCTTTCTCCCTTGCAGAAATCTTAAAGTTGCATGGATGAGCTGAACAGCATGCACCTCCATAAGAACATAACATATGCCATACTGGGTCAGACCAAGGCCCATCAAGCCCAGTATCCTGTTTCCAACAGTGGCCAATCCAGGTCATACATACCTAGCAGTTTCCCCAAAAGACACAGGTTCCGCAATGCTTGTACTGGGTCAAACATTGATATCTTCGGTCACTTCTTAATAATGGTTTATGGACCTTTCCTCCAGGAACTTGTCCAAACCTTTTTTAAACCCAGCTACACTAACAGCCTTTACTACATCCTCCGGTAACAAATTCCAGAGTTTGATTACACGTTGAGTGAAAAAATATTTTCTTTTATTAGTCTTAAATAGTTTACCCTGTAGCTTCATTGTATGTCCCCTAGTCTTTCTATATTCTGATAACGTAAACAAATCGATCTACGTTTACCCATTCCACTCCGTTCATTAATTTATAGACTTCTTTCATATCTCCCCTCAGCCGTCTCTTTTCCAGGTTAAAGAGCCCTAACCTTTTTAGCCTTTCTTCATAGGAGTATCCTTCCATCCCCTTTACCATTTTGGTGGCTTGTCTCTGAACCTTTTCTAATAACGCTATATCCTTTTTAAGATATGGCGACCAGAATTGCACACAATATTCAAGGTGCGGTCTCACCATGGAATGGTATAGAGGCATTATAATATCTTTTGTTTTATTGTCCATTCCTTTCCTTATGATACCTAGCATTCTATTTGCTCTCTTGGCCGCCGCTGCACACTGGGTCGAGGGTTTTAACATGTTATCCACAATGATGCCTAAATCTTTTTCCTGGGTGGTGGTTCCTAATGTGGAACCTTGCATTGTGAAACCATAGTTTGGGTTGTTCTTCCCTAGGTGCATAACTTTGCACTTGTCCACATTAAATTTCATCTGCCATTTTGATGCCCAGTCTTCCAATTTATCAAGATCCTCTTGCAATTTTCCACAATCCTCTTGGGTTTTAACAACTTTAAATAGTTTTGTGTCATCTGCAAATTTGATAACCTCACTCGTTATTCCACTTTCCAGGTCATTTATGAATATGTCAAAAAGCAGCGGACCCAGCACAGATCCCTGGGGTACACCACTATTCACCTTTCTCCATTGGAAAAATTGGCCATTTAGCCCAAGCCTCTGCTTTCTATCTTTTAACCAGTTCCTGATCCACAGTAGTACACTGCCTCCTATCCTATGACTCTTTAGTTTTGCCAAAAGTCTCTGATGAGGGACCTTGTCAAAGGCTTTCTGAAAGTCTAGATACACTATATCAACCGACTCACCTTTGTCCACCTGTTTATTCACACTTTCAAAAAAACATAACAGATTAGTTATCCACAGTCTCCACACCCACCACAAGACACAAAAATAATCCCAAAGTGCGGGACTTCAAACATGCTGACTCTGCTTCTGAAGGAGGAGCTAACAGAGTGGGAGGAGGAAAGGAAAGTGCAGTGACAATGGACTAACCAAAAGAGCTATAAAAAAACAAAAGAAGGAGAATAAATAAAAGCAGGAGGAAAAGAAAACCTATATGGTTCTCCATTTCGGCCTCGAATTGGAATGTTACAAAATGCTCAAGGATCCATGCTGAGAAGATCAAGAAAAGGTGGAAAGAATATACAGTCATTAGATGATAAAGATCAAGTGGACCAACAGCCGGTTCAACCTGTGCCTTATGATCAGGGACCATTAGTGATGAAAGAAGAAGTCAAAACAGCATTGAAAACTTTATCAAAGAACAAAGCACAGAATATTAATGGCATTCCCATTGAAGTATTACAGCAATCTGATGTAGCTGTTACCATACTTAGAAGGCTCTGCCAAAACATTTGGAAGACAAATCATGGCCAACTGATTGGAAAAGATTTGTGTTTATACCAATACTAAAGAAAGGTGATCCAACTAACTATGGAAATTATCACACAAATCGTTTTGATCCCATATGCCAACAAGATTCTACTCAAGATTATTCAGCAGAGATTACAACTATACCTCGAATGAGAACTGCCTGACCTGCAAGCAGGGTTCAGGTAAGGGCGAGGAACAAGAGACATAATTGCGGATGTGAGATGAATCCTTGAAAAGACAAAAGAATACCAAAAGGATATCTATATGTGTTTTATTGACTACAGCAAGGCTTTTGACTGGGTAAACCATGAGAAACTATGGGTAACATTAAGAAGCATGGGTATACCAGAACACCTGATAGTTCTCTTGCAGAACCTTTATATTGATCAAGAAGCAACAGTTCAAATGGAACAAGGAGAAACAGAACGGTTTAAAATCAAGAAAGGTATATGACAAGGCTGCATACTTTCCCCCTACCTGTTTAATTTATATACAGAACAAATCATCAGGGAAGCAGGGCTCTATGAAGACAACCGAGGTGTGAAGATTCATCAACAAACTTCACTATGATGATGATGATGATGATGAAGATACCACATTACTGGCTGAAAGTGAAGATGATCTGAAACATTTGCTTCTTACGATCAAGGAACATAGTCTTAAAATGGGCCTGCAACTTAATGTAAAGAAGACAAAGAACCTGAGAACTGGTAAAATCAGTAAGTTCATCATTGATGGAGAAGAAATTGAAATAGCGGACAACTTTAACCTACTTGGATCAACTATCAATAAATAAACAACAAGCAATCAAGAAATACGACGACACATTGTCTTGGCAGAATGGCTATGAAAGACCTAGACAAGATTCTCAAGAGTAGAAATGTCTCTCTTCAAACAAAGATTTGACATGTTCCAGCAATGACATTTTCAATAATGTCATATGAATGTGAGCATTGGACAGAGAAAAAGATAGATAGGAAGAAAATTGTTGCCTTTGAATTATGGTGCTGGCGACAAATATTGTGTATACCATGGACTGCCTGAAGAACAAACCAGTCAGTACTAGAGTAGATCAAACCAAAGCTTTCTTTAGAAGCTCAGATGACAAGACTTCGACTTTCATACTTTGGAGACATCATGTGAAGAGAGAGATCATTAGAGAAAGGCATCATACTTAGCAAGGTAGAAGGTCAACGCTAAAGAGGAAGACCAGCAATGAGATGGATCAATACAACAGCAGCAGCTATGGGTGCCACTCTGTCAACAATGAGCCACCTGACTGAAGACCGAACACAGTTTAGGACAGCTATCCAGATGATCGCCATGAGTCGACACCGACTCGATGGCACGTAACAACAACATGGTTCTCCAAAGAAATAGCCAAAAAAATAAAAAGAAAAAAATAGTTTGCACAAAGCACATAGGAACACAAAAAGAGAAAAACATCATACAAAGCTGAAGTAGATAGATAAAAAATCAGGACAGCAAAAACACAGCAGAAAAAAATTATGGCTAAATAAGTAATATGAGGTGTGGAGAAGGATGAGGAAAGAGGGAAATATTAAACAGATACTCCTGTTCACTCTTGATGGAAGAAAACCTGGAGTAGGATGCTTAGCAAAGGTAAATATCAGAATGGAGGAGGTGTCACACTGTTCAAGGGAGAATATTTATGAACAACCTGCAAAACTGGAATAAAAGTGAACAATAGCATAGAGCCAAATGAGATACATCCCCTGGTACTGAAGGAGCTCAGAGAGGTTCTAGGGGGTCTGCTGAGGCTTAATAGATTCCTAGAGACAGAAGATCTTCTATGGGATTGGTAGATGTAATACCTCCTCAAAAAAGTAGTAACATTATAGACCAGTGTTATTTGACAAATATTTAATTTTACACTTACATAGATAGTTCAACATAAATGTAGCACCTAAAGCTAAAACCTGAGGTCTCAGTGCTAAGAACTGATGCTTCAGGCTAGACTCTCAAAAAAAACCCCTTTTGGATACATTCTGCATATACATCCTAGGAATTTTTTATTGCAAGAAGGAAAATACAATTTAAAATCCAATGTTGATCAGATTCTAAAAGTATTTTAGGTAGTAAGTCAGAAGATATATCAACTTAGGAAGGAACAAAATATGTTTTGAAGGCAAATAATAAGAGACAATATAGGAAGAAGGGAAGATAGTAGAATTTCCATGACCTATGCAAGAATGTTCCCCTTGGGGCTTTTACTGCGGCAGTTGTCTTAGCGTGCGGTAACAGTTAACGTGGGATGTAATATGTGGTAGAAATGACTACAGTTTACTAAACATGTCCCATAATGTGTTAAAAGGCTCCCTCTTTTTAGTTTAAATTAATATTGTCCCTTCCCTCCCTATAACCCATCTTGTTTAATTCTATCTAATCATGGCCTTACTCTCTTTAACCCAGAACTCGCCTCTATTTTTATCTGTCTCTCTTGTCTGTTTGCCTTGACCAAACTGGAAGTTGCTTTATTATTATCAGATTTCATCAGGAAAAGGGCAAGCCAGTCCTGGTTTTACTTGCATACCTTTTTGATTCATTCAATGGAAGCAAAATCAGGACTGCCTCAACTTGTCCCTGATGACCTGGAGCCATCTGGTAACCCCAACTGTACATGCCTGGTAATGCAATACAAATAATAATTCTATATATCAGACTGGCTGAAATGTTTTCTTGCAGAGCAACTAAAAGATTGCTGTCTATTTCCACTAGATAACTATATTTATCGGCTTCAGAAGTAGGCACTCTTGGGAGGTGGGAGTGTTTAACACTAGAAGCCCCAAAGTGCGTCAATTGACGCAAATGCATCTTCGAAGGTGTATACCAGCACCACTGCTAGAACCATGTCAGTCATGTTCCATGACTTTGTTAGCAAGGTCAAGATGTTCAAATATGTGCATCGAAAATTAATGACAGATGCACCACCTAGCGGGAAAATGCATTTATACCTAGAAGCCCCAAAGTACGTCAATTGATGCACTCAATTGTCTTTGATGCATCAATTGATGTACTTTGGGGCTTCTAGGTATAAATTCATGTTCCCGCTAGGTGGCGCATCTCAATCACTGTTTACAGTTTTACTCCGACATTACAAATAATAAACACACGATGACGTCACGTAATGATGTCAGATACTGCACATATTTAACAAATAAGTAACTTCACATTAATTCACATCTCCATTTCATGCTAAATGCAGTCATCGTGATAACGCATCAATTGACGCACTTTGGGGTTTCTAGGTAAAATGCCTTTTGGGCTTCTAGTGTTAAGCTGGGGGTAAAACATAGGTGCCTAGCTTTAATTTTCCATGCTAGTCAGCTGTTTAACAAGTTATGAAGACCAGATATAACTTTATCTAGCTATGCTGAAGCCAACTAATTTGGTTGAAGACTTTTCAACTTCAACCTAATCAGTTATCTCATTATGGTGTGACTATCTGAAAATTCATTAGCCCTGGCTCTACATTAAAAAGTGAGGTATTAAAACATCTCAAATAGAAATAATGCAGAAAAGGCAAGCATTTTTCTATGCAAAAGAATTCTGAAAACAAAGGGAGATGAGTAAAATATTTTTCCAATGGGGGAAAGGGGGACAAAACAACATCAGTATTCAGCAGATCATAAAATAAGCAGACGTGGAAGCAAGGAAAACCTGGAGATCTAGGGCCAGAATTAGTTTTGAGGGCAAATGTAATGCAAAAAGATGCAAACGCACCTATAGGCCAGCTTGCTGATATGGCTTTCAAATAGCGTTGGGGACTGCAGGAAGGAGAAAAAGATAATCCTGAAAAATAATGCAAGTACTATGACAGAATCATATAGCACTAGCTAAGAGCTATGTCTCCATTACAGTACAGTGCCCCATCCAACTTGGTGGCATTATTTACTGTGCTTACAAAAGCGAGCTAGTATCTCTCTCGACAAAGAGCTCCTTTTAATAGCCTTAAAGAAGCGAAGCCTTACTTAAATGAATAAACGGTAAAAGAATAAACCTGTCACGGGAATGAATCTCTTCTGCACCCTGTCGTAAAACACGGAGTCACACGGCACAGCTCACTCAAATGAATAGCGATTAAAAGGATAAATGTGTCAAAGGGAAAAAAAAATTCTCTGCACTGCAGCAAACTGCAAAATACACACAATGGAACACTCTCCGATGAAAGCTGTAGCCATTGGTAAATGAGCACGTCTATAAAGAGAATACTTTTTATAAGGCTCCAAGGCCATATACTAATACCTTCCTTCATATTGTAGCACACAGCTTATGGCTATATTTATATGGTCATAAAACATATAACATTGGCGCATAATTAGTAGCTACTTAGTCTTCTGCATATTAATTCCTGCTAATGATACACATAAAGATATCATTATTGCACTAAATAATGGTGTAGATTCATGAAGGCTCATTCTGAGCGCACATTTTATTTCTTGATGGTGTATATTTGACAGATTTGGGTAGAAGAAAGCATGTGATATCAAGGCATTTGCCACTGCATAATTTTACAGATTTTAATTATCTAAGAATTATTTTCTCCTCATACCACCTCTGGTTTGATAAAATGGTGTTTAAATACATGAGAATGTTTTCACTCTTTTTTTCTGTCTCAAAATTTCTATAGAAAAACCTAAGGCTCTTTAAAAAAAAGTATATTGCGCTACAGGAAAATCAAGTCATGGTATTAAAATCTTAAATTTGTTTTTTTTAAATTTTGTAGGAACAATAGTCTCTAACCAAAATGAGGAACCTGCATTATAAAAGAACAAAGATGAACCATAGAAAATGGAAGATGTAGTGAAGGCTTCTAGGACTCTCGTGCACTTCAAGACAGACCGAGATAAATGCTTACATGCAATTAACATTCTCGGCTTGACAGTCCAGATCTTAAAACTCTTAAATAATAAGCAGTTATAAAACTGAACAATGAGTTTCCATCCTCTTATCTTGGTACATTTCACAAGGTATGTGGTATTCTGAACTGAACACTTTTCTACTACTAAAAAACAACCAGGAACTCACTCAGGTTTCTGGATCAAACTAAGGGGCTTGTTTACAAAGCTGCGGTAGCGGTTCGCGATCGTTATCAGAGCCGCGATCCCACTGATTTCAATGGGGCCGCGGCTCCGATAACGACCGCGAACCGCTACCGCGGCTTTGTAAACAAACCCCTAAATGTACCTTCATACATTTATAATGAATATGAGGTACACGTGTGTTAGTGCCACTGAATATCCTGCTTAGGGACATTTACAGTTTACAGGTCTATCAACCATGTAAATGCCTTTCAGCATAGGGCCCATAACTTTTCGGCCTTTGAATTTGAGTGTATCGTGCTGCTAAGTTTGACTGAAAATAGAGGACAAATATATTCACCAAAGGAATGGGCCCTCTTACTGAAGTCTGGTAAGGTTTTGCACTTGTTGCACTTTAGGTGAAAAACCAAGCACACTGTTAGTGTAAAGGCTATGTGCTAACCATAATCGATATGTCCAGCATGTCCCCTGAAGCTACTGCGGGGAAACGTTCCTTACCGCGCATTAAGAGGCATGTTTACTAAGCCCTTTGCCAGCGCAGGGCTTCGGGCTAATTGAAGTGGAACATGTACATTCATCCCCCTGCAGTTACCATGCTGTAGTATGGCGAATCTGCTATGGGTGCAACTATTGCACCCATATTACCTGCAATGTGCACAGCTAGCATGGGCCACAAATGCCCACGTTAGTTAAGCTGCATTGGGAATCTTCCCATTCCACCCAGTCACCGCTCCGACGCACACTACCAGAGTAGCATGGGATTTTTGGCATGGGGCCATGTGCTATTTTTTAGCATGGCACCGAAATCATGTATTAACCCTATGCTAAACTCATGCTAACCTTTAGTAAATATGCCCTTAAGTGTAATAGCAACACTTTCTCTTGAGGTGATGTTAAGTGCACCTCTGTTAACTTCACATTTGACAGCATGAAATAAGTACCAGGCAGTAACTGCAATGTGCAGTCCATACCTGCTCTCTGCCCATAATCTGCCCGATCCCCACCACAACGGATGTCAGGCAGTTAATGCAGATTTTTACAGTGCTGGCTGTTGCTGTGGGCCTGCACTAACTGTTACCATGCATTAAAATGCATGTTAACTGCTTAGGGCACTTTAATAAGAGGGCACCTTAGGTTATTAAACTTAGGAGCTCAGCTGTTTTGTTTTGAGACTGGCCTCTCAATATATAAATATTCATAACAATTTCAGAATATAATGCAAAATCTAATACAAGAACTCCTACTCAATTCACTTAGGCATCTACCAATGAAAACAATCAAATTTTCGAGGATTTTCGAGTTTACTGTGTTTCCAACTGTAGCCTAGATGGGAGTTGATTTCACCATGGTGTTGTATCTAACAAAGGTACCTGGTGCCACCAGGGGACCAGCTGGGATACTGCTACAGTGCAAAGGAGTTTGAAAAGCTGAAATGAATTGGGAAGGGTATCTATGGTATTGTGTACCATGTCAGAGACACCAGGACTGATGAGATTATGGTGCTGAAAAAAATGCAGATGGAAAAAGAGAAAGATGAAATACCCATCCATAGTCTGCGATAAATCACTCTATTGCTGAAGTTTCATCGCCCAAACATTGTAGAACTCAAAGTATGCTCCCTTATGCCAAATGGCATTCAGCACATGGTAAAATCACCAATGAAAGATTACTTTGAAAACTGAAAGTCTTCTTGGTACATCAAGTCTAACATAAGAACACAGATACTTTGGGACCATGTACCAAGTAATTTTGAAAACAATGGTTACAGTCTTCAACACTACTCGCACCCCAGCAAGGAGCCAGTGTAATTGCAAATGCAGTGCAGTAGCTCTTTCCCATCTAGATCCACCAGCGTAATGTAAGCAACCTGCTATAAACACTGCTGCAGTAATCCAACTTGTAAAAGATTGCTGGCCAAATAACTTTCTTTAATCCATCAGGTAAAGTTAGACAGGATTTCAGTTGTCTAAAATATCACAGGCCATGAAAGACTTTTCTGTTAATTGAAGCAACCTGCTCTTCCGCTGTTAATCTCAAATTCAGTACAGTTCCGAGAATGTTTATATTTTTAGCAATGGAATGGTAATCCTGTTCATCAAGGGCTTTTTGAATATTTGAAGCTCCTGTTCATAATGGAGATAGTTTTACAAAGATTCTTCCACTTGTAAAGCCTGAGTTACCCAGCAAAAGCCTTTCAGAAAACTGTACGATGATACACTCGTGTGTAAGCATGCATGCCAACATTCCAGTCTTTTTCTCAGTCTGATAATGATTTAGTCCACCACGATTCTAGCTTTCTGCTGCATACCATGGTAACAATTTATTTCATGTCATCTAATAGTCTGATCACAGAAGCTTTGTACTGTTACTATATTGTCTACTAGTGCTGCACTGTTCACCTCTAGCTGAATAACTAATTTCTGCAAAAACTTTTCAAAATCAATCTTCCTTCTCAAAAGTTTCTTTGATTTTTTTTTTTTTTGGGGGGGGGGGAGGGGTGGTGCTAGCAGGAAGAAAAAAATGATAGGGCCTCTGTATAAGTCTTTGGTGCGACCTCATTTGGAGTATTGTGTGCAATTCTGGACACCGCACTTTCAAAAGGATATAAACAGGATGGAGTCTGTGCAGAGGGTGGCTACCAAAATGCAGTGGGCTTCGTTATAAGGCATATGGGGACAGACTTAAAGACTGCAAGATGCATACTCTGCAGCAGGGATCTCCAACTCCAATCCTGGAGGGCACCAAACCAGTCAGGTTTTTGGGATATCCCTATGAATATGCACGAGGTATATTTGCATGCACTGCCCCCATTCTATTCAAATTTATCTCATGCATTTTCAATAAGGATAACCTGAAAACCTGACTGGTTTGGTGCCCTCCAGGACTGGAGTTGGAGACCTCTGCTCTGGAGAAAAGGTGGGAGAAAGGAGATATGACAGAGACATTTAAACCTTTTCTGACAATTTCACCTTTTCAACAAGAAAAAGGATAGCTTCACCAGCTAACTTTATCCATCTCTGAACTGGAATAAGTACCAAAACCCCAAATTGATGTTTTTGAATCATACATACCTTGTACATAGTTTATAATCCTGTTCTTTGTACATAGTTACTTGTTAACTGTTAATTAGTAAAAGCAACCTCCAAGTTACTACTGTTATATGTAAAACAGCCTGCTCTGTTGATTGTTGTTATATGTAAACCGCATCTGATCAATGGAAGAAGCGGTATAAAAAAACCTGTTAATTAATTAAATTAAATTAATAGTTACAACTGTTAATTGTAAGTTTGATCTGATTTTTTGTAGCTTCTCATTGTTATATGTAAAAACAGCATTGCCTTGTTTACTGTTGTTCAATGTAAACCGCAACTGATCATTGGAAGGTGCGGTATATAAAAACTTGTAAATTAAATTAAATTAAATTAAATTAAACACCTCTGTGGCATAAAGGCACAGGAGGAGAGACTTTCAATTTAAAGAAAGCTTTGCAACAAGGAACCGTAGGATGAGGGTGAAAGGAGATAGACTCAGGGGTAATCTGCAGAAATATTTATTTACAGAAAGAGTCAAAGATGCATGGAATAGTCTCCCAGTGGAGGTAGCAGAGACAAGGACTGTATTTGAATTCAAGAAAGCCTGGGATAAACACAGGTCTCTAAAAGAAAAAAAATGGGACTGTTGTAGTTTATATGGCAGGACAGACTGGATAGGCCATATGGTCTTTATCTGCTGTCATGTTTCTATGTTTCTCTGCCTTGCCTTTCAATTAAAAAATCCAACATACAATGGTCTGACCAAGTTTTGCAAGTTACAATGAGGGTCCCCTAAGCAAAATTTTGCTGAGGGCCCCCCATTTTCATGGCAGTGGTGGTCGCACCCTCTCCATCATGCGGCCCCTCATCTGACAGCAGCGGCAGCAAGCTTACTTCATTGTGTTTACCATGCTGTTCCACTCTTGTAAGTTCGCCGCAGACCCAGTGGCTGTTCCCTGCCAGGCCGAAGTCTCATAGTGTGGCTGTTATTGTGAAACTTTGGCCTGGAGAAGAACAGGCCTGAAGGAACTTACAAGAGTGAAGCAGCGTGACAAACGTGATAAAATTAATTTTCCATGCTGCTGTCACCGCCGCTGTATAGAGCCCCCTTTCTGCCCACACACCCCCTTCCTCCCCCCCTGCATTTTGGTGGGCTGCTTGAGCCAAATTTACACCACTGGTCTTACCAAACCACTGAAGGTAGACTAGCTTTACTAGGGATATCATTCTCCTGTGCCATCAAGATAAGATCCAATAAATGATCCCCATGATGAGAGGGTTCATGATTGATATAATAAAGTCCCAAGGCCTGCAAAAAATTAAATGCTAGAGAATCAGTGAAGACATCGCAAAGAACATTGAAATCTCCAGCCACAATGAGACCAGAAAATTTAATAGCGTATTGAGCAATAACCATAACCAAATCATCAATCCTCTCAATAGATCTGTCAGGTGGATATAAATCAATAAAATCCTTAACTGAGAAGAATTGCAAACACCAACAACAAACTCTCACAGTACTCTGGTGAATTATATTTTAAAAAGTGTGGGAGAATTTCTCTATAAAAATAATCACGATCTCTGCCAACCATTAATGGACAGTTCATATTCAATTTTATATCCACTGTGACATAAAATAGCTAACACTGACCCTTCTTGCTCTGTCAACCAACTCTCAGAGAAAAGCAAAAAATCCACCTGCATTTCTTCAGTTAGGTCGTGCTATACTTTAAATCTGCTTTTTTTCTTAGAAGCATTTGGATAATAGCTCTGGAAAAGAGAGAAAAGATCAGAAACATTTTTCTTACTCAGTTTGAGAGGTTGAACCAATGCTCTTAGGGAGGAGTGGTCTAGTGGTTAGGACAAGGTACTTCAGGCCAGAGAGCCCCAGGTTCAAGTCCCACCTCGGGACAGCAATCTCCAGCCAGAGGGACTGGGATTTGTAGTCCTATAGGCACTCCTTGTGGTCTTGGGCAAGCCACTTAACCCTACATTGCCTATGTTCCCTGTAAGAGTGTATGTGTCTCATATCCCCTCATGTTAAAATGTATCCCCCAATTGACTGCTTTGACCTGGTAAAAAGCAGGATATAAATACAGCTAAATAAAATAAATAAATCATTCCTCATAAAGCTGAAGGCTTAATGGAATTAAAATATTCTTTTCCGTAGTTATTATCCCAATACATACTTCAATAGACTGTCCTGCATCTGAAGATTTATTCAGCTGTAGTGTAAATTCCCTTAGCAGGGACGGGCCAACCACTAGCAAACTAGGCAGTCGCCAGCAACCTCTGGAGGGAAGCAAAAGCAGGCCATTCAAAGCTAAATAATAAATTTTGATGGCCAGAGGGGGTGTAGAGCTTGAACTTTGCCTAGGGCTCCAACACTTTAGACCAACTCTTGGGTCAGCCCTGTCCCTTAGATAACGTGTTTGCTGAAAGGAAGTCTAAACCAAGGAGGGTCTAAAGCAGGGGGTTCTCAGGACAAACCTAGACAGTCAGATTTTCAGGATAACCACAATGAATATGCTTGAGAGATATTTGCATACAATGGAGGCTATGCACACTTTGCACAAAAAAATAGCACAAATGCTTACATGTTTGCCATTTTTGCTCATTTCTGGGGTTCAGTACTATTTTTCATGAGAAGTACAAGTCACTTCATCCTTTAGTACATAGGGCTCAAAGATACAGTAATTTTACAGATAAGAAAGCATTTTGTGAGTACTTCCTTGGACATATGGAAGAATCTCCTGGGAAAGAGGGATTATGAACAGATAAAGATTAACATGCTCTATCCAGTCTCCCAAGTTGAAACTCATTCACTAGATGCACATGTAAGCTTGGCTTATTAAACTACTCATGGTCTAGAAAACCCCATGCTGAGCTTTGCTTTCATTATTGCCTAAAGAAAATTCAACTGCACAAATTTGTGCTTGCTTGCTATGAGAGTAATTTTTCCATCAGAAACAATGGGGGGGAAGAAGCAGACTGTATCCAGCACTGTTATATATGGTGGAAGCTGTGTGCTGAGGTCGCCTTGGGATCCCACTTCTTCTGCCAGGTCTTTGAGACACCAGAAGCCATCTGCTGCATCATTTCTGGCTCAGTGGGTATAAAATCATCTAACCTGCTGTGGAGCCTCAGAGAAGCAGACTGTATCGAGCACCATCTGGTCTAGTGGAGGCTGTGTGCTGAGGATGCCTTGGGATCCCGCTTCTTCCACCAGGTTTTTGAGACACCAGAAGCCATTTGCAGTGTAATTTCCAGCTCACCGTGTACAAAACCATCTAGTATCTGTGGTACGTGGGCCATGGTAGCATGACCAAAGGAGCGTGGCTAAAGGGGCATGTATGCCCCTTTGGTAACTCTTTGGTGCCAAGTGAGGTGCTGAGTGAGGTGACTAGACGTTTTGGACTTGTTTGTATCTCAGGTATTGTTTCTGGTTGTGGCTTAATGGGAAAGAGAAAAGCAAAGTTGAAAACAGGAAGTGGAGGCTCACAGATGTTTTCGCCCAGGAGTTGATGGACTCTTTTGTGCAGGTTTAGGGCAGAGCTGTGTTGGATGCAGGGTCACCTAATCAAGTGAGTCATACTAGTCTTGAGATGTTTTCCTTAAACCCAGACTTCCGACCACTGCCCATACAGCCATCAGTAGGCCAGGGTGCTTCTAGTTTGGTTTCCACACTGGTTGGGGTATGTGCTGACCTAGCTGGAGTTACTGGCATCCTTGAGCAAAGTAATAACATGGGTGCATCTCAGAAGGCAATAGGATCTTTATCCCTGGTGTCTTCCCCTTCTGAGTCTGGAATGGAAGCGGGTATTAATGTTCCATCTGTTACTCCACTTAAACCGGTGAGTTTTCCCAGGGTTTTCGGGATGGATGCTCCCTTTCCAATGACCCCCCTAGGGAAGTCACTAACGTGGAGATATGGTGCATGATGGCTAAGATGGAGGTAACTTTATATGGCTGTCTATCTCAACTGTGTAAGTTTTCGGGAGAGACTGTGGATAAGTTGGACTCCCTGGAGGAGGAATTGAAGTCCTATGAGGGGTTAATCATTGACACTGGGGTAAAATCCAGAGCCTGGAGGGCCTGACACTGCTCTTATGAAGGGTAATTTGTTAGTAGAAAATAAAGTGGAAAGGTTAGAAAATGCTCTGAAGTTATTAAATCTTAGGTTTGTAAATTTTACTTATTGTAGTAGGATCTCCGCTATGGAGATGCTAAAAAGTTATTTGATTAATGTATTACATTTAGAGGGGACTAGCCTCCCAACTATATTGTGCTTATTATGTTACTTCTTCTATAAAGAATTATTGGTGGTGGTTCTCCTCTTCAACTGCAAGGTGATTTAACTACTTTCCTGGAGCCTTCTGTTGAGGAAACCACTAATAGGGCAACCAAGGTGGCCCCCTTTCAGAGTCTCCATGATAGGGAGTATGTTTTTTCCACCTTTTTTAAAGAGTGGTTGACTCCCTTCCATGGGCATAGAGTGAGTGTACGAGTCCGGATGTATCTGTAAAGACTCAATTAGTTCGAAAAGGCTTTCTCCAATTGAAGCCTAGAGCTATACAATTGGATATGGCCTTTTTCCCATATCCAAGGAAATGTTTGGTGAAATGTATGGGAAGAGATTATACATTTTTTTGAACCCTCTCAACTGCTGGCATTGATTTAAGCTCAGGAACAGACTAATGTAGACAGTGTTAATTGTTAGAATCCTGCTTCTTATGCCTTCTTCTTTGTAGATACCTGTTGGATTGCTTTAAGGGTAATAATGTATTATGATGCTATGTAGTGGTGAGAAGGGGTAGCTTTCTCACTTGACTGTAACATTTCTTTATTGTGTTATATGATGCGAGGTCATGCTTCTTCCCTTTTATATAGTTTGGGCTTGCATCCAATCCAGATGATGCTTTGGGTTGTTAAGCATTATATATAATTTTGCTGTTTTGTATTACTTTGGTAAACCTCAATAAAATATAATTTTTTAAAAAATAAACAAACAATGGGGCCCTTTTACTAAAGGGCGCTAGCTGTTATTTTGGGTCTAGCACACACTAAAGGTTTGCATTGGACATGCGTTGAAAGGTCGTGCCGGGTCATGGTAGTTAGCAGCAGCTGGAGTTTGGTGCTAACTGTCCATGGCATGTTAGGGTTACAAGTGGGAAGGGTCAGGGGTACAGAGTGGGTGGGATGAGCCTTGTGCAGTCAGCACACCTACATAACCAGCATGGCAGACAAGTAGAGCGGGTGTATATAACCACCACCTTCATAGATGGTAGTAAGTACATTCCCGCTATTGTCCTGTCATGGCAGGGCCATGTGTATTGGGTTAACTGCTGGGAGTATGCTGTCCATGCCATGCCATGGTGTTGCCTAACGCACCAGGGATTTGTGTGTTATCAGTGTGTTAGGTGCAATACCACAGCACCATTTAATAAAAGTGCTCCAATATGCATAGTTTCAGATAATAAAAAAATCAGCACATTGTTCTGAGCTCTGCCTTCTTTCAGACCCCAGGGACATCTTTTTGGGGTATGTTTACTAAAGAGCATTAAGGGAGCCAGTGTGCCATTAATGCCTGTTAATGGCACCCTTGCACCCTTTATGCAGAGCAAAAGCTGCTTTAACGGGTGTTAAAGGCTCCAGCTGTGTTAATGGGGTGGCGAGAAAGGCGTTAACAACAGGTGCTCCCTTAACGCCGGCTGTGCTAACGTGTTAAAGCCCTTTAACGCTGCAAACCCTAATGTAAAGTAAAACCTCGCAGAAAGGGTGTATTTTAAGGAGAGAGAGAGCCTATTTTAACATCTGCAATGTGATGCACAGACAGGGGAGCACAAGATAATGATAGTAGTGCTCTATTAGCATAGTGCTCAAGTATGAAAGGACACCATGTTGATGGTACAAATGGGGCAAAGGTTGTGGCATGTGGGTCATTTAGTGGGGGTTGCTCGTGCACAGGGCGGACCAGTCAGCTGCACAGGTGGCACATCAGAACATAAGATCATAAAATATGCAATACTGTGTCGGACCAAGATCAATCATGCCCAGTATCATGTGTCCAACAGTGGCCAATCTAGGTCACCAGTACCTACAGTAGTAGTTTCCCCAAAAGAAACACGGGATCCATAATGCTTGTATTGGGGCAAGCAGTGGATATTCTGGGTCCTCTTTAACAATGGTTTATTGACCTTTCCACAGGAACGTGTCCAAACCATTTTTAAACCCAACTACACTAATAGCTTTTACTACATCATCCAGTAATGAATTCCAGAGTTTGATTACACATTGACTGAAAAAATATTTTCTCTTAGTAGTCTTAAATGGGTCACACTGTAGCCTCAAGGCATGTCCTCTAGTATTTCTACATTTTGATGGTGTAAACAATCAATCTACGTTTACCCGTTCTACTCCATTCATTAATTTATAGAGCTCTATCATTTCCTCAGCCGTTTCTTCCCCAGGATGAAGAGCCCCAACCTTTTTAGCCTCTCTTCAAAGGGGTATCTTGCCATCCGCATTACCATCTCTGATGCCCGTCATGATCCCACAGTGACAGTGGCGGCACACAGGCATGTATTACTACAGAAACGAGATGTGCCAAATGAGGCGGTCCAAGGGTCCTTGTAACCAGGCAGAGATCCCGGCTGGCCTCCCCCTGCTGCTGCTGAGCCCAGTTGTGGGAGAAGAGGCTGATAGTGCCAGAAGCTATAGCCCTCCAGGTAGCTGCAACATACAGTCATCCAGGGGACTAGCACAGCAGTGGTTGTCATCCTCTCCCTGAGACATATCATTGGCAGGCGGTGATGGGGTCCCTACAGAGGCAGATGGTTTGGGGGGCTGTGTGACCATTTATGTATGCCTCTGCCCCCCTCCCATCTGGAACGTGTGCCCTAGGCACCTGCCAATCCGCATGTTGGATAGGCTGGGACTGCGCACCACCAACACTGACGGCACACGGGCATGCCAGCATGGTGTGGGGGTGTTGGCAGAGGAGTAGAGGCTGGGCCAGGGTGCGAGGTCAGGCCCCGAGTCTGACTGTCCAAACACCTCGGAGGGTCTGCAGGTGAAGTTGCAGCCACTCATTAGGGAAGATCTCAGTCCCAAGGATCGGGACTAGGATCAAGACCAATGCTGCGGATCGACTCAAGGCTGATGGTGCTTGAGAATCGGCTCAACAACCGGGGATGTCCTCGAGGTCAAGGCCCTGGTGGTCTGGGCAGATGACCTGGCAGAACAGGGAATCAAGGCCCTCTGCTGGGCCATAAAGGCAGACAAGCTGCACTCCAAGGCCGCCATTCTGGTCTCCAGTCCAGATGGCTCCTCAGCCTTCGGAGTGGGCACTGAGGATCTCAGGCCTGGTGACAACTCCGATGAGGGAGAGCCCTCAACCAGGATGGCCTCGGAGGGTCTGAGACTGATCACCGGAGGCCAATGATTCTTTGCAGGCAACCTTGGTAGGCTGCTCCCGCTCTGACCCCTTGGACTCATGACATGGACTGTGGGACTTACATGCTTTTTCCGACTCATCCACAGACACTGCCCTCAAGGTTTTCTTCTTCTGTTTGTGTTCCACCTTTGGGGTTCTCAGCTCGGAGGATGCACAGCCTTGGTCAAAGATGGTGGAGTCACATTGGGCCTGCAGGGTCCACGGAGGGGTTGGACTGCAGTGACGTTGGAAACTCCGGGGCAGAATCTGACTTTTTGAAGATCTTGTCATGCTGCTGTTGATGGCTCTTAATATCCTTGGAGGATATCTTTTTACGGAGTCCACAATCCAAGGGGTTGTGGTCTGCCCCAAGGCAGTGGAGGCAGCAGTCATGTGGGACAGTGACAGATATGGTCCGGGAACATCGATCACACTTTTTGAAGCCACTGGCAGAGGCCATGAGGAGAAAAAGGGCCTCAGCAAGGTCGAAGTCCCGGGGCTCTGCCAGTGAAAAAGGACGCAAACTGTGCCAGTAGAAAAATTAAGGAAAAATTAACCCGAGATGCGATGCCGGGGCAAGCGAGCTTGCGGGCGGAAAAGGGAACTGTTGCAACCAGGGAAGAAAAACTTCCAAGAGAAAAAACTGACTTTTTCTTGGAAAATCAGACACATGTCCAGTGGGCTCCGCGGAAAAAAGGAGACTGAGGTAACATGGCACCTTTGGGCGGAAAGGGGACCACACATGCATGATGCATCTCCCAAAGGCTTTCTTTGAAAGCTGGGGAGAAGCTTCTGCACAGGGCTCTGTTGGTGTTGGTGTCAGCGTTGATGTCATCCATATGTGAGGACTGACTTCCTGCTTGTTCCTGGAGAACTCTCTCAAATCCCTGCTTCTGAGAAGCACATAACTTGCTGTATGTATGTGTGCAATGCATTGATGTCTCTGGCAATATCATTACTTTCTACAGAGATGAACACTAATAGATTAGTCACCAAAGGAGCAGTCACAGAATCCCGTAAAAAATGACATCTTGTCAGGGCCTTAAGAAGGACTGTGAAAGCAGTGCATCCACACAGGGTGCGCATACAAAAGGGGCACCAATATCATCACTGGGCTTCCAGATATTCCAGTAAGACCAAGTTCCTGTGTGCGACTGGGCGGAAGGGGGGCACCAGGTTCATAAGTCCCACAGGGCACATTTCTAGCTTGATACGGTCCTGCATCTAGTTACTATCAGGCAAAAGTTATTCTACTAGCTATGAAAAACATTAAAGGACTGTGGTTCAGTTGCACAGATGAATACACTTTCATCGTAAATCTCACTCAAAATGGATTAAAATGAATAGAGTAGACGGGACTACTGTTCTAAAATAGCCTACAGTAGAGGTGACAGTGGTGAAAAGAGTAACAGGATAGAAGAAAACATGGAATATGCACAGATGCTCCTTAGTTGTGGGGAAGGACTATAAAACTAATGCTGGAGATGAAATGGAATGTAAGGAGCATGTTTACTAAGTTGCGCTGCTAATGCATACTTGAGCACATGCCAACCAGCATGTATGGAGCCATGATAACAGCGCGAATGCAACACAAACGGCATGTGATTAATTCCGCACATGATGGGGCAGGAAATGGGCGGGGTAGAGGTGAAGATTGGGAGTGATGGCATATTGCAGTTAACATGGGGGTTGGTAACATGCATTCACTGTCAATGTGCAGTTAGAACAGAACACTTAATGCTATCTCAATGGGTGACATTAAGTTTGAATGCCACTGGCATGCATTAGAGCTCAAATCAGTGCAGTATCTGCTAGGGACATGCTGTACACACACCCCCAGTAGGTAGGGCACAATTGTTGCATGCATTGCAAATTGGTTTCTATTCTCAATGGATGATACTTTCAAAACATGCCCTAAAATATTACAACTAGAAAGAGATAGGGCAGACTAAATGAATGTTAAGGTCTTTATTTACTATCTTATTCCAAATTTCTGGTTAAACGCATTTATATTTGCGAGTGTTCACAACTTTGTTACTTGAATCCAATTTATTTTACTCTTTTTAAATTTTTTTTAGAAAATCACTTATATCAGTGGAAAGGACTTGTTTAGTGATTGGCCAAATTATTTTCAATTTTCTGGCTTAGCAGTTTCCCCCAGCTCTTTCCAATACAATCAGAATGGGTATTTGAACCCAGCACCATGAAACTTCAGTCTTAACTGAGGATTTTTGCTCTATTTTATATCCATTCCCAACTCACTTAGCCCAACTATTGCAGTAACAAGCTTTGGCTAGACAACAATGAACCACCACGCATTCCTGAACCCAGGCCACTAGGTGTCACCATTATGCAATGACTGGGATGCCCATCCCTAGAAGGCTGTGAAAAAATCCTCTTAATACAAAAAAACAGACTAACAAGGTATTGACTTTTATTTTCTTTTTAATGTTGCAGATCTTATGTTCTTTTTTCTCTCTCTTCTGAACTCAGCTAGGGAATATTAAATAAAAATCTTTTCATATTGTGAAAGGCCGGTGTTGATGTTTTCCTGTTTCATGGAAAATATTTCATGGCTTAGGTATTCTGCTATAAGATCTGAAAAATGGAATAGATGCCCAAAGCAAGCAATACAAAAAAATCCATTTTTCATACAATGGAAAAAATTCCATTAAATACTTGACTTTGCTGTTCAGATGATTTAAATATGATCTATACATACTTCATGTTAAGTAGCAGTCTCTGTTAGTTTGAGCTATTATTTCATATAGAAAATGTAACTAATAGCTGGCAATGCAAATCAGGTTCAGTACAATTGGTTTAATATCTCAACCCTACTGTACACATGTAACACACTAAATTCTCAGCAATCAATCTCATTGTACATATGTAAGTAGCTCAGTTTGCATCCCCCGCGTTATCCAAGTTGTTACTCCTGTTCTCTGTAAAGCAAAACATGTTATCCAAGTTGTTACTCCTGTTCTATGTGAAGCCAAGCAGTTTGTTATGGTCATTTTGTTGTATGTAAACCGCGCTGACAATAGTGCGGTATATAAGAAATTGTAATAAATAAATAATAATAATAAATAAATATGATAGGGCTGAAAAGTATAATGTGATAGTCACATGCTTACCTAGCATATGGCAATCATTCATTGTACACAAATTCAAATATTGTTCTATAGTCAGAAGACACACTTCTACTCCTCTGATGCATTTTTTTTTCTCATGTAAGCTGTTGCTTTGTTTTATGGGTTTTCTGCCTATTTGTGCATTGAGCAAACTTCTGAACGTCTACCAAGAAATTCAGATTCCTTTGTACTGAAGAGTTCAGCATGGGTCCCTGCCAGCCTAGTCATTCTGGAGGACTGCTTAACCCTTGCAAACTTCCCTTCCATTTGGAGAACACATGGGAACATCTTAAACAGTGGTAAATCCTCCAACACATTTCTTTTCCATTAGACACCTGCTGCGGTCAGATGAGACAAATCCATTAATTACCATGCTGTCTTAAACCTCTGAACTTTTATTCAATTGGATACTAGGAGCAGGTATGTTAGAAGATTTTTTTTAGGAAAACCAGAATTACAAGCCTCTAGATAAATCAGTCCTGAATTTCTATATTCAAGATCCACTTGTGAGCTAAATCATAAGATTAACACCCCAGAAAACCCTTCAAATATCCAATGTTGTGTGATAAGGCATGCTTAAAATCCATTACCACTTTGCTTTCTAACTTGCTTTTCATTTATGTGCTTCCTGGTTCAGCATTCCCAAAAAAGGATTTATCTGAGAAGCATCCTTCTGGACCCATTAATTCTTTGGAACTTCATGCAATAGAACAAAATAAGGACTGGTTCAAGCTGCCTCATATAATCCTAAACCATAATGTAATACCTAGACATGAACAAAACTGGTGCATGAGTCTCTGATTTCGGAAACTAATTTGATGCGGGGGGGGGGGGGGGTTGGGGGGGCTGTGGACTAAAGAAAACATCAGAGTCAGCGAAAGGAAAGCACACATTTTGGGGGGTGGTTTTATAAGGGAGCAATGGAAAGATCTGTGGCAGTCATTGTACTAGTCTGGATTTTCCAACACTTGCCTGCATGCATGGGCACCTCCATGCATGTTTTGTCCAGGCTGGATTCTTTGAGCATGCGCAGAAGTGCCCTGTGTGCCAATTCCAGGTTGGGGTGTGCATGGGGGTGCAGCGTGGACAGAGCATAGGTGTGGCTTCAAGGGATGCATGTACATTATAGAATACTATAACATACAGGTGTCAGTGCAATGATCTAGGTAGCACCAACTATGTCTGCTTCTAGGGTAGGTGTACCTGATACACTTTGAGTATGGCGTGTTGATATGCACCTATTTTACCAAGTGTAGTATGCGTGAACCTCACATTACTGTATATAATAGGCTGACTATGTGTGTTGAAAATGCAGGGGGATACAAAATAATCCTCCATGTGTTCTGGAGCACACAAAGAAGACATATTCCTCTTTTCTCAGCATGTGCCTCAAAATCACCTAAGATTATGCACAAATCATTTTGACATTCAGGAGGGACCTCTGCACCCATGTCCTTCCTTAAGTTGTAGGTTATCATTATAGAGCAAGGATCTCCAAACTGCAGCCCAGAGGCCAAAAATGTCCAACAGACACATTATCTATGGACTAACTGGTGCTTCCAAACTTGCTATAGCCCGCAGCTCAATCATTCTGTTTCTTCTTCTCATCTCCAAGAGATGGTATGTGCTGGGTGTTAGGCCCCTCAGCGATGGCGCTTTCTTGTGAAATCATTCGTACACAAAAAGAATGATGGGATGAAGGTGATGCTAGTTTGAAAGCATCAGCTGGGCATCTAAGGGGGGAGGTCTTGTCGTATTAATCTGTAATTGGAAGTGTGAATATACAGGTAGACTAAGCAGAGCCAGTTGATATAATGTATCTGGATTTTCAGAAAGCCTTTGACAAAGTCCCTCATGAGAGACTCTTGGCCAAATTAAAAAGTCACGGGAGTGGAGGCAGTGTACTAGAGTAGATCAGGAACTGATTAAAGATAGAAAAGCAGAGAGTAGGGCTAAATGGCCAATTTTCTCACTGGAAAAAGGTGAATAGTGGAGTACCTCAGGGATCTGTGCTGAGCCCGCTGCTTTTTAACATATTCATACAACAAACAAACAAAGTGTGCCTTTAAGTCAGTCCTGACTCCTGGTGACCCAGAAGCTCCTGGGTTTTCTTGGCAGTGTCACTGGAAGTAGATTGCCAGGCCTTTCTTCTGAGGCAATGGAGGGTTAAGTGACTTGCCCAAGGCCACAAGGAGTGCTAGTGGGAATTGAACCCTGATGGCTTGGTTACCAAACCAGTGCTCTAACCACTAGGCTACTCCTCCACTCCAACATATTCATAAATGACCTGGAAATGGGAATAACGAGCGAGGTGATCAAATTTGCAGATGACATAAAATGATTCAAAGTTGTTAAAATGCAAGCGGATTGTAAATAAAATAAAATAAATAAATAAATAAAAAATTGCAAGAGGACCTTGATAAATTGGAAAACTGGACGTCCAAATGACTGATGAAATTTAATGTGGACATGTGCAAAGTTATGCACCTAGGAAAGAACAACCCAAACTATGGTTACATGATGCAAGGTTCCACATTAGGGACAACCTCACAGGAAAAAGATTTAGGTGTCATTGTGGATAATATGTTGAAATCCTCTGCCCAATAGCACATACTTAATGTGTGCATGGGTGGAGTGTACAAGTATGCACAAATTATAAAATGCTATAATTTATGTGCATTCTTTATGAATGTAGGTGCAGCCCTAGTGCTAGTGTTAAGTGATCACATCATAATAATACATTTTCACCCATTTATGCCTGTATTTTATAAAAACAATTACATGCATACTTGGCTTTATAAAACAGGTATGAAATGCATGCAGAAAAATGTGCATTAACTATGGAGAACTTTAGAACATTACCATCTTAATGTGGAACCTAAAATTGTGTAGCTATAATTTGGGTTATTTTGTCCTATGAGCATCACTTTGCATTTGTCCACGTTAAATTTCATCTGCCAGTGGACGCCCAGTCACCTAGTCTTGTGAGGTCCTCCTGCAATTTCTCACAATGCTCACGCAATTTAAGTATGAGTAATTTTGTGCCATCTGCAGATTTGGTTACTTCACTCATTCCCATTCCTAGAACATTTATCAATATGTTCAAAAGCAATAGTCTCTGTACA
The DNA here is from genome assembly GCA_033557465.1 of Ichthyophis bannanicus. Classification (NCBI taxonomy): domain Eukaryota; kingdom Metazoa; phylum Chordata; class Amphibia; order Gymnophiona; family Ichthyophiidae; genus Ichthyophis; species Ichthyophis bannanicus. Next base: position 160,604,129 of record CM066035.1, on the reverse strand, counting down.
GATCCCTAGAGTTCTCCACTCTCTATCTTTCTCCATTGAGAAAATAGACCATTTGCACTTGGTGCTCCGATACCAATCCACAATAAGGACATTGCACCCTATCCTGCGACTTTTTAATTTCCTCAGGAGTGTTATGAGAGACTTTGTCAAATACCTTCTGAAAGTTCAAATACACTATGGGGCTGATTCTCTAAAGAGTGCAGGGGACAGTTGCATGCTAGAAACGCAGGAAGGTCCCTATTCTAAAGTGCTGATGTGGGTGAATGGGCACTTATGTAGTGCTTTAGGCAGCTGCTATTTTGTAAGTGCATTGGCAAATCCCATTGTGCGAATGTTTGGTTACAGTGGACACAGGGGTGGAGCTTGGGTGGCAGGGCCTAGATTTACATATGTAAGTTGCAGTATAACTTGTGTACGTTTTCTACAAATCGAGGTGCGTGCAGACACAACTGCCTTGAGTAAGTACATCTGTATGCTCCTATTCTATAAAGTATATTCTGCATTTCCTGTGGGGGATATTATGGAATTGCCTTCCCTAAGGACAATTTTAGACTGGATGTGGAGAGGTGAATTAAGATGTCCAGGTTGGGACGTGGAAAATTTCCACTATTTTAAAAAAGGATCTGTGAAATGCAGAGCCTCTTGTAAAATACAGGCCCGATACTGAGACCATAGTGATCAGCATTTCTAAAGTGCCTGACTGTACCAGGCAAAAATAAAACCAGCTACTCCGTGCTGGAGACTATGTAGCATTCAGCGCTAATATCTGCTTTCGGGGCTGATGGTGTTCACTCACCAGTCAATGGTGATATTCGACTGATAACTAAATTAGGGGAGCCACTGACCTATCAAGGTAGTGGGCTGAAAATCACCACTAAGTGGATAGCTGATGGGGCTGCCTCAGCTCCACCACAGGCAGCCGTGGTACTATCCAGTAAGTGCCACTGAATTTTGGGCTTAACAGGGTTTATGTGGTTTGCAAACCTCAAAAAGCCCTTTGAATATCAGGCCCTACATGTAAGGATGTTCAGGAGCTGATGTCTCCCCATGTCCAATGGAAGCAGCAATTTTAAAAATTTGCATGTGCGGAAAAAAAGCTTAGTTTTACCCCAAATGTATGTAGCAGCAGCCTGTTAAAGTTGCTGCTCCTGATATGCACACATCCCTCAATACCCTCCTGCCAGCAGCACAAATCACCCCTCCCAATCACCCCTCTGATACTGATCCTTCTTCTAAACGTACCTGATATTTATCCCTCCTCAATCAACCTTTGACATCAATCCTTCCCCCCAGCATCAAGTCCGCCCATGCGACTGTCTCCCAGCAAGGCTTGATCCTATCCCCAGCTTTGCTAGGACCCCTGCTAGTCTTGTAGAAGTCACTCCTGCTCATGTCGGCTCTGCATTCCAATGTGGTACTTGTGTCCCCTAGCAGGAATCTTGGGGTACTACCGATAGGGTCAGGATGCCAAATAAGGGCATTTTTCAGACTGCAGTAGAAAAGAAACTCCCTGGAGCTGTAATGTTATTGAAGGATCAAAGCTGGCAATTGATTCCCACAGTGACTCCAAGGTAACTTGTGCAGGCCTCTGGATGAGAGTAAGGCAGCCCACTCTATCTTTCCAACTGCTGGTGTAGGTACCACCACGCCTACATTCTGGTCACCTTCATCTTCCTCAAAGTGATGGTATACAGCTGTACAGAGATGGAAACTGCAGTCTTAGCTCTCTCTGGAAGAGGGTATTTGCTTCCTGCAACCATACTCCCTCTATATTAAGGATACTAGCATGTTTAAAAAGAAATTAAAAATACTGCTGTTTCAGTGGACTATTAATCAATTGCTTAAAAGGTTAGGGCTTTTCAACTTGGAAAAGAGATGGCTGAGGGGAGATATGACAGAGATCTACTGTATGAATTAATGAACAGAATGGAACAGTTAAAACGTAGGGGACACATAATGAAGCTACAACGTAACCCATTTAAGACTAAGGGGTATGGTTACTAAATGGCAGTAAGGGAGCAGTCTTTTCCGTGAGTTAAGGGCAGCGATAATGGGTTACCATGCGGTAAGTGTTCTGGACGTGTTAGAGGCATTCCAGTGTTAAGGGGTGCTAGTGGACACTTACTGTGCGGTAACAGGACATTAAGGGGTGGTAGTGGACATTTAACGTGAGGTAACGGGACATGCTGCGGGAAGGTGTCTGGCATGCACCTTAAAACAGGAAAGCCACTGAACCGCTGAAAGGGGAGGCAGGGAAGCCATTGGAGAAGGTATGGATGCAAGCACAATTGGTAGCTGATGGAGTTGACTCACCAGATGCCTGGCAATGTAGCCTATGCTGTTGACTAGACGAGATAGGCGGCTGCCTAGTGATGATGGTTAGTGTGGGTAATGACTGTGTCATGGGTGGGTGGTGGTGGCAGCGGAGGGGATGCAGCAGCAGGGGGTACTGTGGCAGGCGTGCAGTCCTAGATGCTCCTGAAAGCATACACCGTGCCGTAAGCTACATTATAGTGACTGTGAGGTGTGACAGGTATCCAGAGGTACTGTCAGTGAGTGACATGCTATAGGCCAGGACAGTGTCTGGGTGGAGGCAGTATGTTCCTGATGTGGGCAGCAAAGGGAGGATTGTACATGAGTACTTATGCGGAGTAGTCACAAGATAGGTGTGCATGTTATGGCTAACTGTTGCAAATGACCCCTGATTGGCCATGGTGGGTGCAGGGTTGTGCCATGGATTTTCCAAGCAGAGAGTTTGCAATGTGTGTGGTGGGTGGTTGTATGGGATCATACAGGCCAAAAGCATTTTGGTGTGTGTGAACCAAAAGTAGCAGTGCCATGGGCTACATGAAACACCATTTGTGCGGGTGGAACTGGTGCCTCAGCCTGTGCAACCCGACAGAGTGGTATGATAGAAAGGGACAAGTTGAACCCATTTCCCCCATGTGGTGCAAGTAATGATGGCAGAACAATGCAGGGAATGGCTATGCAACGAGTGTTAGGTGCCTGAATGTTTGAGATATTTCCTCTTTATGTAAAGCTGGGAGGTCACAATGATGGCAAAACAGAAAACACATCCATACCAGTTGACTCAGACATCTGCTATGTATACATCACTGACCACTGTGATGCGCCACGGCAGAGCCACTAAAGCCATGTTCACAGATGTCCATGATGGGGAATGCCATGTTGGGCTACCTAACATGTGTCCATAACACACAGAAATGTAGAAGAATGATTGTCTGCAGGTCACAGCAGAGCCAGGACTGTGCAAGCACACTCAGACACTAAATGAACAAGTGGGAATCAAACACTGGACCTTTGACCATGGAGACACTGCACCAACCAGTAGGTTACACCTCCACACAGCTCTATACCAGATGTGTAGAACCTGCAGATCTCTGATCAAACTGGTTGCTGTCTGTGCCGGCATAGGTTGGGCCCTCCACTACCCATGAGGCACTGCACATGCAAAACAGTGGTCTACAGCTGAAGAACCAATGGAGAATGCACTGATCCAGCATATCGGCTCAGAAAGATGCATTGGATGTGTGTGCTACATGCACATAATAGCAGCAAGCCATACTGCAGAGCGGTTTCAGCTGTCATGCTGAGGGTGAGGAGGGGTGCCCAGCACCTGGTGCTCTGAACCTGCACTATTAGAGATGATTTCTGCTGGCTGTGCTGTAGGTCCACATCATTGTTAGTGTGTGGCAAATATTTTCTGCAGTGTGTTATGCTTTTCTCCTTGTTTCCTGCATGCTGAGGAGACAGCGACAGCAACAGCTCGGCCATGTATTCTGCCCATGTTGGACACTAACCCTCTGATAACAGTGCAGGTTAGTGGCTAGTGTCAATATGCTGCTGCCATGGACAGCCACTGCAGTGGGGTTGTATAGGCTGGAGTGGCTCTACTGCAACAGTCCTGTCAGGATCCCAGTGAGTAGGCCATGAACAACTGCAGCCCCAACCCTTGAGGACTAACAATTGACTACAGCATGAGCAGAAAGACTGCCCCTGCTGTCCTTCACTGGGCTCTGTCAGTCAAGCACAAACAAACTACAGTTGGTCTGCTGGTCAGCATGCACAACATGTGCATAGTATGACCACAAGCACACTGCTTTGGGATACTCAGCATTGACACTCAGCCGTTTGATCAGTGATTGGCATCCCCAGACAGAGAATGCATTCACATCACTGGAGCCAGAAATTATAATAGCTCGATGTGGATATATAGCCGTGCCATGGTCACTTTTTGGTCATAGTGAGAGTGCCATCTCAGTATGACATTCAGTGGCCACCCAGGTAAGTGTAAGAGATGGTCCATGCTCATCACAGCTTACAATCTAGTCAAGACAGGCAACAGCTGGGGACATGGATATATCTAGGGGAATGGTAAGGAAGCACAAAGTTGGAGAGCAGGAGACTATGTGTATCAGGTATTTTGTTCCAGGTATAAGGAGCAACAAGGTGGAAAGATCAGTCTGGAGTTGGCATTAGAAGACGGAAGCAATGTGCCAGAAGAACGGAGTTCCTGAGGAGGGGCATAAGAAGAGATAAGAGAGAAAAGGTAACAGTCAACAGTCCACCTGACTAACTCTCTTGCCTCTGACCTGGGATTGGGGGAGGGGCTTTGATTAGTGGGAGGTGAAAGTGGGACTTATTGGGCCCTGGAACATCGTGGCTGCTGCTGCTGTTTTCTTGCCACACTCCTGTGGTGCTGGGTCCACAACCCTGCCTCTGCACCACAGGAGTGTAGTAGTAAGCGTTTGGCACACCCCCTGCATTTAGCACACAGAGATTGTACTTAACCACACCTTAACGTTTGCTTAGAGATGTCCAAAGCACAGAGATGTCTCCAGAGGTCAGCTCTGGGGACGTCCGCAGCTTAACAAGGACATAGTGACATAACATAATTTTGACAATAGGATACAGTTCAATTGCTTCACAAAGGCCCCCCCTCTTCCACTCCCCATCATCCTTTCATCCCCCCCCACTTGGAACTTGCCCTAGTCTCTCTCCTTGGAACTTGTCCTATTCCCTCCAACCTCTTATCTCGCTAGCCGTACCTAGTCCTTCAGAATGTCTCTCAGCTTTTCACCACAATCACTTTGTATATAGCTGAGTTTGCATCTAGTTTTGTATATAGTTATACTGCAATAACCTCTGCATGTCCACATTGTATAAAGCTACATTGCAATATTCCCCTGCATGCCCCCTCACCCCTCATTTAATGTAACACCTTTAGTTATATTGTAAACTGCTTTGATTTAAGAATAAAGTGGTATAGAAATCCTTGTAAATAAATAAACCGCGGAGGCACGGCCAGGTGGTTCCCAGGAGCCTGCAGGCATGTTTAGGGCCTTCTCGGGAAACGGGACATGCTTGCCCGATCACAGAAACGTCATGAACATCCAGAATCACTCTAACCCTAGACCTGCACAGCAATGAACACGTGCTCATTTTAGGTGAAAATCATCTAGAGGGTGTAGAGAGGAATACCCTCACTCATTTTATTTATTTATTTTATTTAACAAGTTTTTATATACCACCCCCTCCAAGATCAGGGGCGGTTTACACAGAATAACTGAAAACACTTTACATTGAACATGATAACTTATGTATTGTTAACGTATGGAACTATCTTACAGAAACTATGTACAGTGTTGGAGTAACTATGTACAATCTTGCAGTAAGCGGTAGCATTCTGAATGAGCCAGTGGATCTAGGTGTGCCTATGTATCTCGAGGTTGGGCCGTATTATGGCAGCTTCAATAATTCTCAATGAACAAATATGCCTTTAGGTCTTTTCTGAACTGGAGATCTTTGACTGTTCTTAGGTTATCCGGGAGGGCATTCCATAGTGCAGGGGCAACATAAGAAAAGGCTCTGGAGCTGGTAGAGTGGTTGGTAATACGGATGTGATTTGAAATAATATAGGTGTTTTGTGAGCAATTTCTTCCAAGTCTAGATTCTGTAGGGGATATGAGGAGGGAAGACAGGGGAGTTAAGGATATTTTGTTATGGTGCTTGAATATGATCATCAAGTATTTGTATTTCATCCTTGCTCCAACTGGTAACCAATGAAGGTTGTAGAGGATTGGGGTAATGTGATCAGTGCAGCGAGCCTTGTATAAAATGCATGCTGCCAAGTTCTGGGCCATTTGTAGCTGGTGAATAGATTTCTTTGGGAGGCCTTGTAGAATGCTGTTGCAATAATCAATGTGGGGGGTTATGAGTGCTTGAAGGACTGTTCTAAATTCATGTTCTTCTAAGATACTACCAATGATCACAAGGTGTTGGATCATGCGTAGTATGAAGTACACAGTTTTTGTGATTGATTTTATATGGAAGATCATATTTAGTGACTGGTCTAAGATTACACCGAGGTATTTTACTTCCTCCTTGACTTCAAGTTCAATTTCTTGTAACTAAATTTTGTTAGGTGGGGTGAAGCCCGGATTTCTATGGGCAAAGAGTACTTCTGTTTTTTTATAGTTGATTTTCAGGTTGTGTGCAGCAAGCCAAACCGTCATATCACTCAGGCACATGGTTATCTGTGAGTGGTCTGGGTTAGAAGTGTCTAAGGGATGATACATCGTTATATCATCTGCATAGAAATGATATTTTATGTTATGTTTTCTAAAAATGTTGCATATTGGCTGTATATACAGATTAATCAGTAGTGCGGAAAAGGAGGAACCTTAAGGGATGCCTTGTTTTTGTTTGAAGATGGTAGATGATTTCTGAAGATGGTAGACAATCTCATTCCCTGTACTCAGCACAATGTCAAGGATAGCAGAAGGAGGATTTGAACCCTTGCTACTCTTTCCTAACCAACTACTCTGTTAGGCTATCCTAGAAATCACAGTTCTGTAATACCATTCTGAGGATGTCTAGATAGACACCCCCAGAGATGTCCATATCGGGCACGTCCAAGTATTTGAAATTATGTCTGCACCTGAATGTGCCTGTATTTTTTTCCACGAGATCCGCTCGTTTAAAATGAAAACAGGGGTGAAGATTTTAAAGAAAGTCCTCTAATAAAGATGTTACTTTTTCACAATATGAAATTTTTGAGCACTGGAATTGGTGGAGATAAAAAATTTTTTTAATCTAAAGAAGATGGAAAATGAGCATAAAAAATTGGCAATTGATTTTGAGACCTCTTGAAGTGCTCTAAAGTATTCTTCTAACTTGCATTGCATTTGAAATTGAACGATCAACTGGAACTGTAGTGTATTTTTTTCCAGACATTTTGGCTTAGACGTTCCAGATTGCACTTGGATAGATCTTCTAAAATTCCCCTCAATGAGTCCAGGAAGTGACCGACTCTTGCTGACAAATTACACAAGCATAATCCAGAGTTTGAAGAAGAGTCCCATAATGCCTCATAAGGATTAGCATTTCTCTCCTCACTAACTGAAGCACACATTGCGATGAATGTAGATGTTACCAAAGTCAAATCCAGACAAACTATATCAGTCTAAGACAAAAATCGTTGGCAAGTCACAGCACTTTTGCACAACATAAGACATTCGACAAAGAGGTTCCCTGAATCTCCTGATTAGACTCTGCTAAAATGCCATGTAGCTCCTCTGGATCAGTGATGTTGTAGATTTTATTTCAATAGGTGACCTGCATTAACACTGGGTATAACAGCCTGTATCTTGCCACATTTGTTTTAGTTGCAGTCTTGGGTCCAAGAATTTTTTCCATTTAGCTGCTGTGCTCATTGCCAGATCTGAAACAATTAGCAGCTTGTGATCTTTATATAGAATGATCTTTCTTTCTTTAGCCATTAGTAATACTGCCAGTACCTTAATACTTTAACTATTACTTGCCTTGGCTATCACCCCCCCCCCCCCACCCTCAGCCCTGTACAGGCTGTCATGGCACTCTGTCAATTTGCTCAACCTCAAAGGGTCGAGCGAGTGCAAGTTCAAGTAGTTCCAAGAGAGGTTTCTCTACCTCAACCTTTGGCTTCTTCATTCATGCATATGGTATTTCTGCAGTTCAAAAGATCTCATAGATCAGGGCATAACCAATGCATTTCCTGAATGTCCACATTGATTTCTTTAGAGGGCTCTAGCTGCATCATCATTAATTCCCAAATGCTGTGGACTTCCTCAAAGATATACTCATTGATGCTAGGCCTCTCACTGCGTAATAATACAAAAATAGAGTGTGGCGCAGCGTTTTTTTGAAGTCAGATGTTCAAGTGCAAGTCAAAGAAGAGAATGGGGGCAGCATTTTGGTAATCCTCCTGAAGAAACTCTTTATGAGAGTGAAACGCAATGAATGGTGCCTGAGGGAGGCGTTGAGGATATTTTAAGAGATAAGAATCATTTTTCATGTCAATCTAAACACAATGGTGGTGGAACATTGGTGATTGTATACAAAAAAAATCCAGAAAGTCCTTGATGCTATTAAGCGCAAGATTTGAATATGCCAAGTATTTGATTTATTCTTAGCGCTGTTTGGTCTGAGACATTCTGGTCACGGTGGTTAATCATTAATTGATACTGAAACCAATGGTATTCCACATTAACAAGAGTCCACTTTGAAATATTGTTAGTTTGGAGCTCTCTTTCACTGCAGCAGGCTTTTTCTGTGAGGGGCAGCTCTAGTTTATGCAGATTGAGCGCAGAAGATGATGTTAGCTATTACTCCAATTTATTGTTCTTAGAACTAGCTATTTTAGTTAAAGGGGCCAACAAGTTAAGGGATCTTCTGTGATGATAGTAGCCGGGAGCAAACAATATTCTGTGTCAAATCCCCAGAGCTAAGCCCTCAATCAACCATCTTAGTTGCATTCAGCAGTGCCTCCTGCCCCCTCCCCCCAGCCCATGTCCTAAAAGATGTGGAAGAGCTTGAGAAGGCACAGAGAAGGGTGACCAGGACAGTATGAGATGGTATCTCTCACGAAAGAAAGTTAGGGCTTTTTAACTTAGAAAGGGGAAGACTGAAGATGAGGGGCATGATAGAGATCCACGAAATCATGACTAGAAAAAACCTGTCAAAAAATATTAGGATAGAGCCATCCATTGAAAATGAACACTAGCAATTTCAAAAATAGTTCTTTAGCTAGAGTGTAGTTAAATTTTGGAATGCGTTGCTGCAGAATCTAATCACAACAAGCAGCATAGCATTGGTCAGGAAGGATCTGGATGTACACCTGCAATTTAAGGGCATAAAGAGATATTAGAGTCTCGTCTGGGCCTGAATTGCTACCTAGATGAGCTCTGCTATAGGTCTGTCAAATGTGACAGATAATGGGGGCCATTGTACAAGACAATGTACTGGTCTAGATGGATCATTAGTCTGACCCAACTTGGCCATAGGGTTCTTTCAAGGGATTCAAATGAGACATCTGGATATCTAGAAATGGAAGATGAGATCAAAGTCTTTGTCAGGGAAGTACACTGCTGGCCCATGAGAAAATCTCCTTTTCTGAATCTATCCATGATGCAACAGCAGATGATATAGAATTACGAGAATAAGATAAACCATTAGAAGAGACCTCAAATGACATTTGGTGTGCCAGATGTTCACTGGAAAATATTTCTATAACTTTGTGGGTTAGTAAAGAGTGCTAAGTGTGAGAGGAAATGTGTGTGTGTGTGTCTGTATGTGAGAGAGGGGGGGGGGGGAGAGAAACATTTTTTCCAAAGTAGTTAACTTCATGGAAATGCAATGTTATAGATTTTGTAATGTGGTGAAATATCCAGGTGGAGAGTTATTGCTGATTTAGAGAAAGATCAGTCCTTTATGTTTAACACTAGAAGCCCCAAAGTGCGTCAATTGATGCAAATGCATCTTCAAAGTTGTATACCAGCGCCACTGCTAGAACCATGTCATTTATGTTCCATGACTTTGTTAGCAAGGTCAAGATGTTCAAATATGTGCATCGAAAATTAATGACAGATGCACCACCTAGCGGTAAAATGAATTTATACCTAGAAGCCCCAAAGTACATCAATTGACATACTTTGGGGCTTCTAGGTATAAATTCATGTTCCCACTAGGTGGCACATCTCAATCACTGTTTACAGTTTTACTCCGACATTACAAACAATAAACACACAATGACATCATGTAATGACGTCACATACTGCACGTATTTAACAAATAAGTAACTTCACATTAATTCACATCTGCATTTCATGCTAAACGCAGTCGTCGTGATAATGCGTCAATTGACGCACTTTGGGGTTTCTAGGTAAAATTCCTTTTGGGGCTTCTAGTGTTAATATACAAGATGACAGAAAATAGTGTTAATTCTTGTAGGAAAGTAAAATAAGAGACTGATAGCTTCTAAGAATCACAGATTTATTCAAGAATCAAAGAGTGCCTGACCAAAAATTCAGATTTCCCTACCCTGTAGCTCTCACATTATTCATTTATTAACAGCCTCACCAAACCTTCAGCATTGTCTCAGTTAGCACTGAGACATATCACTTGCCAAAAAGCAAATAAAAGCACAGAACGGAAGAACAAAAGGAAATACACCCATTTCATTCTTGCAGGCTGCATCCTAGAGGGAAAACGTTATGGCCCAGGAGATTCCTCCATGTACCTATGTAATGAAAAATAAGAAAACATTTCAAGCGTTGTTTTGCAGTTGATAACTTTTAACAGCTGACTGCTGCTCTCATCTCAGCATTCACTCTGTCTTCATGGTCCGATCTCTTGAGGCAGACGGTCTGAATTTGTTTGTGATACGACATTGCCCATGTGGTCCATGGAGGAGTCTGAAGCCAAAAACCTTGGTAAAACTGGAAACTCGTTCTTAAAGAATCTCCCCACAACAGAAAACCCGGTAGAGAGGAGTAATCGCCCCAATAACGTGTGGAACAGCCATTCATCTGAATGCCCAATATGCTCCCACCCAAATTGGTGAGAAAAAAAACAAAAGAATTAGTCTTAATTGAAAACACAGGGATGTGCTTCTTCATGGTTTTCTATGAATTAATATTGGCTTGGGTCTCTCAACCCTGCAGCCATATCACCTTCACCAGCTATTGATTAAAATGTCAATCAAAGTCCATCTCTGTGACAATTCACTTGAAATGTTCACTCACTGCTGGTTTTCCTCCCCCCCCCCCCCCTTTATGTTTTTGAAAAGCTTCACTGGGTTGGTTCAAAACCCTTTTTGCTTCCCTACAGTCATTAAAATCACGCTTCTAACTTTCATTCTGGTGTGAGAATATAGCTTAAGGCAGGCTACAGTGCTTCAGAGATTTCTTTTTTAACTTCTGCAAAATCCACTTGTTTCTTTTGAATGGCTTGTGCAAAACCACATTTAAACAAAATTCACTGTTGTTTATGCAGTAATGAATTTCATGTATTGTTCTTGCCGAACGTTGAGGTTAATTTTATGTGAACCCTAAATCAGGAAATCCTGTATCCTCCAAAGCAAATTTCTTGTCATATTGTATAGTCTAAACCTACTTTGATTCAAGGGAGGAAAAAGACCTCAGAGACTGTTTTTCAAGCCAATAAGGCTTTTCACGGCTCTCACAACATAGGTCAAAAAAGCCCCTCCAAGTAATATATCCTAAATTAAATTGTATATATATATTTTTTCCAACTTTATAGCTTAAATACATATACTCAAAACAAAACAAAATCTCTATAGAGATACTTTCCCTTTTTTACACGTGGGAGAATTCTGCACAAAAAAATTTAAAATTCTGTGCACAATATTTTAAAATTATTCAAAATTCTGCATGCTTTATTAATACATTTTTGAGCAGAATTTCCCTATCATAAAACTTAACCTCTCCTCTAGACTTGAAATTTTCCCTGCCTTTTTCCTCCTTAGCTTTCTTGCTCCATTCACAGTTCTGTCCCCAATCCATCCTTATCCCCCTTGTTTTTTCACCCTCTAACTTCTAACCTCCAGCCGCCCGATTCACCAGCAGCCCATCTCCTGCCCCAGAACCTCCCCAACTCACCAGCAGCCCATCTCCAGCTCAAGCAAAGCCCCATCTGACCAACAGCCCATCTCCAGCCCCCAGCAACCCCCCCCCCCCCCCGTTACCAGCAGCCCATCTCCAGCCACAGCAATCTCCTGACATACTAGCAGCCCATTTCCTGCCCCAGCCACCCTTTGACTCATCAGCAGCCCTTCTCTTGTTGCCAGACAGCCCCTTTCTTGTTGCATCACAGCAACACCACCGCGCGAGCATTTTGATTTGCTCCCGCAGCTGTGCTAGCTTTCAATGCCGGCACCATGCTTTGCAAAAAAACTCTAGTCAGTGATTCTAGTCAGTTCTAGTGACCTGTTTCTAGCTAAATCCAAGGGCCTTTACTCGGTCCTCATCCTTCTTGGCATTTCTGCTGCTTTTGACATGGTTGACCACAACGTTCTCCTTGATACCTTGTCCTCACTTGGTTTTAAGGGCTCTGTGATATCCTGGTTCTCTTCTTATCTCTCCCATTGCTCTTTCAGTGTTTGTTCTGGTGGATCCACCTCTACTGCAATCCCACTCTCAGTTGGTGTACCCCAAGGATCCTTTTCTCTCTCTAAACCCAGTCCCATGGCTTTCAGTACAGTCTTTACGCTGATGACTCCCAGATCTACCTCTACACCTGAAATCTCTCCGGCAATCTAGGCCCGGATCTCTGCCTGCCTTTCTGACATTGCTGCTTGGATGTCTCACCGCTGCTTGACATTGAACATGGTCAAAACTGAGCTGCTAAAACCTCCTCTCCCCTTCCTCCTTTCTCTATCTTTGACTCTTCTCTCTCCTCCACACACATCCGATAGCTAAAACATGCCATTTCTTTCTCTAAAACATCAACAAAATTCACCTATTTCTTTCTGAACACACTTAACCACTCCTTAGTCACCTCTACTCTAGACTATTGTAACCTACTCCTTGCTGGTCTCCATTTGAATCATCTCTCTCCCCTTCAATCTGTTCAACACTCTGCTGTGCAGCTAATCTTCTGCCAGCCTCGTCATGTTCATATTACCTCTCAAGTCACTTCATTGACGCCCTATCTGTTTCCGCATCCAAACTTCTCCTGCTGACTTATATGTGCATTCACTCTGCAGCTCCTCATTACCTTTCCTTTCTTATCTCTCCCTACACCTTTCCTCGGGAGCTCTGCTCTTCTGGCAAATTGCTTATATCTGTGCTCTTCTCTTCTATTGCTAACTCCAAACTTCGCTCCTTTCACCTTGCTGCTCCTTATGCCTGGAACAAACTACCCGAGTCTGTATGTCAGGCGCCTTCTCTGACCCTTTTGAAATCCAGGCTGAAAACTCACCTCTTCGCTGCCGCTTTCAGATTCTGACTCACCTGATCTCCTTTGTGTTTCCTTACCATTCCCCCTAGCTGTATCCCATGACTAAAGCTACTGTGTTGTCTGTCTTGACTAGATTGTAAGCTCTGATGAGTAGGGACCGTCTTTTACATGTGTCTGTGCAGTGCTGCATATGACTTATAGTGTTATACAAATGTTCAGTAGTAGAAGTAGTAGTAGTAGTAGGGTTCCAGTTTCAATTATATGGGAGGAGATTTCTTATAACAGTGACAATAATGGGGCCCCTTACCAACCGCTACACCCAGGGTGGGGATGAGATTAATGAAAAGATTCTCTGAGAAGGTCTTAAACATATTCTTAACATTCTGGCTGTATCATGCAAAGTCATAGGGGCAGATCATTTCTCATTGGAGGCTGATTTCTCATAAGAACATATAAGAACATAAGAACATAAGATATGCCATACTGGGTCAGACCAAGGTCCATCAAGCCCAGTATTCTGTTTCCAACAGTGGCTAATCTAGGTCATATGTACATAGCAGTTTCCCCAAGAGACACAAGTTCCACAATGCTTGTACTGGGTCAAGCATTGATATCTTCGGTCACTTCTTAATAATGGTTTATGGACCTTTCCTCCAGGAACTTGTCCAAACCTTTATTAAACCCAGCTACACTAACAGCCTTTACTACATCCTCCGGTAACAAATTCCAGAGTTTGATTACACGTTGAGTGAAAAAATATTTTCTTTTATTAGTCTTAAATAGTTGACCCTGTAGCTTCATTGCATGACCCCTAGTCTTTCTATATTCTGATAACGTAAACAATCGATCTACGTTTACCCGTTCCACTCCGTTCATTAATTTATAGACTTCTATCATATCTCCCCTCAGCCATCTCTTTTCCAGGTTAAAGAGCCCTAACCTTTTTAGCCTATCTTCATAGGAGTATCCTTCCATCCCCTTTACCATTTTGGTGGCTCTTCTCTGAACCTTTTCTAAAATCGCTATATCCTTTTTAAGATACGGCGACCAGAATTGCACACAATATTCAAGGTCTCACCATGGAACGATATAGAGGCATTATAATATCTTTTGTTTTATTTTCCATTCCTTTCCTTATCATACCTAGCATTCTATTTGCTCTCTTGGCCGCCGCTGCACACTGGGCCGAGGGTTTTAACATGGTATCCACAATGTCGCCTAAATCTTTTTCCTGGGTGGTGGTTCCTAATGTGGAACCTTGCATCGTGTAACCATAGTTTGTTCTTCCCTAGGTGCATAACCTTGCACTTCTCCACATTAAATTTCATCTGCCATTTTGATGCCCAGTCTTCCAATTTATCAAGATCCTCTTGCAATTTTTCACAATCCTCTTGGGTTTTTAACAACTTTAAATAGTTTTGTGTCATCTGCAAATTTGATCACCTCACTCGTTATTCCACTTTCCAGGTCATTTATGAATATGTCAAAAAGCAGCGGACCCAGCACAGATCCCTGGGGTACACCACTATTCACCTTTCTCTATTGGGAAAATTGGCCATTTAGCCCTACCCTCTGCTTTCTATCTTTTAACCAGTTCCTGATCCACAATAGTACACTGCCTCCTATCCCATGACTCTTTAGTTTTGCCAAAAGTCTCTGATGAGGGACCTTGTCAAAGGCTTTCTGAAAGTCCAGATACACAATATCAACCGACTCACCTTTGTCCACCTGTTTATTCACTCCTTCAAAAAAACATAACAGATTAGTAAGACAAGATCTTCCTTGTCTAAAGCCATGTTGGCTGTCTCCCATTAGGTTGTGACTATCTACATGCTGAGTAATTTTATTCTTTATGATGGTTTCTACCATTTTTCCTGGTACTGATGTCAGGCTCATCGGTCTGTAGTTTCCCGGATCACCCCTGGAACCCTTTTTAAAAATTGCTGTTACATTGGCGATCCTCCATTCTTCAGGTATTAGAGATGATTTTAATGATAGTTCACAGATTACTGATAGCAGGTCTGCAATCTCATATTTCAGTTCTTTCAACACCCTTGGATGTATACCGTCCGGCCCAGGTGATTTGCTACTCTTCAGTTTATCTAATAGTTGTAAGACATCTTCCCGATGTATCGATATTTCCTTCAATTCTTCCGCACCTTTAAATACCACTTCAGTCATGGGTAACATCCCTACATCTTTCTCAGTAAAGACCGAAGCAAAGAATTCGTTCAGTCTCTCCGCTATCGCCTTGTCACCTCTTAGTGCTCCTTTAACCCCTTTATCATCTAATGGACCAACTGACTCTCTCACAGGTTTTTTGCTACGAATGTACTTGAAAAGGTCTTTATTTCGCGTTTTTGATTCCGCAGCAAGCTTCTTCTCAAATTCTCTCTTTACCTGCCTTATCTGCCTTATCAATGCCTTGCATTTGACTTGCCAGTGCTTGTGCTGTTTCCAGGTTTCGTCGTTTGGCTCTTTTTTCCATTTCCTGAAAGATGCTTTTTTGGCAACAACAGCCTCTCTGACCTCACCTTTAAACCATGCTGGCAGTTTTTTGGACTTACTTCCACTTTTCTTAAAGCGTGGAATACAGCTGGTCTGGGCTTCCAAGATAGTATTTTTCAACAACACCCAAGCTTGATGTACGTCATTAACCTTTGCAACTGCTCCTTTTAGTTTTTTCTTAACTGTTTTCCTCATGTTATCATAGTCTCCCTTTCGAAAGTTAAAAGGTAGTACTGTGGATTTCCTTACTATCCCTCCTCCACTAATTAAATCAAAGGCGATCATGCTATGATCACTATTGTCAAGTGGCCCCAACACCCTTATCTCTTGCACTAGATCTGGTGTTCCACTAAGGACTAGGTCTAATATGGCTTCCCCTCTGGTTGGTTCATGAACCAGCTGCTCCAAGAAGCAGTCATTTATTTCATCTAGGAACTTTATCTCCCTAGCATGTCCTGACGTGACACTGACCCAGTCGATACCGGGGTAATTGAAATCACCCATTATTATTACTGCGCTGTAACGTTTGTTAGCTTCCTTGATTTCTTTGAGCATTTCATCATCCATTTGGTCATTCTGGCCAGGTGCTCGATAGTACACCCCCACTGCCATTGCCTTCCCCCTTTTATATGGAATTTCAATCCATATAGAATCTACAGCAGATTTTGTTTCCTGCAAAACTTTAATCCTTTCTGAGTCAATGCCCTCTCTAACATAGAGCGCAACCCCTCCACCAATTTGATCAGCTCTATCATTACGATATAGTTTGTACCCAGGTATCACAGTGTCCCACTGGTTGTCCTCCTTCCACCATGTCTCTGATATTCCAATCATATCTAACCTTTCATTTAGTGCTATATATTTTAACTCTCCCATCTTATTCTTTAGACTTCTAGCATTTGCATACAAGCATTTTAGAGAATGTATTTTATTCATGTTAAATTGGCTATTGTTAGACATGGGTAAATTGGGATCTTTAAGCTCTGTCTGCTCCATACTTGAGGGCATTTGGGCTACTTTACTCTTTCGTGGAACCTCTCTGCTTTTGGTAGTATCCTTCAAGGATACATTCTTCCGAACCATCCGCTCTTGGGCGACTGTCGGCTTTCCCCTAATAACTAGTTTAAAAGCTGCTCTATCTCCTTTTTAAAGGTTAATGCCAGCAGCCTGGTTCCATCCCGGTTAAGGTGAAGCCCATCCCTTCGGAAGAGCCCCTCCTTTCCCCAGAATGTTCCCCAGTTCCTAACAAATCCAAAACCCTCATCTCTGCACCATTGTCTCATCCACGCATTGAGACTCCGGAGCTCTGCCTGCCTTTTGGGTCCTGCGCGTGGAACAGGAAGCATTTCGGAGAATGCTACCATGGAAGTTCTGGATTTCAACTTCCTACCTAAAAGCCTAAATTTTGCCTCCAGAACCTCCCTACCACATTTTCCTATGTCATTGGTACCGACATGTACCATCATGTCTACCTTCCTGTTAATTGTCCTTTGGGCGTTTGTTGCCTGATCTTTGTAAATTGCAGGCACAAAGATTTTGTAGGAGTCATTTTAAACATTTAAACATGGGGTATGTTTACTAAACAGTGTAGCGGCTTCCGTGCAATATAGGAGCCGCAGCCCCTATATCGCACCTTCTTGTGACCTTCCTGTGAACTACCATTCACATAACTACCATTTTTGCAAACTTAAAAGCATCATGCAAGTACTAAAATGAATTAGTACTTTGTGCAGCTGACTGGAGCTTCAAACGTTATTGTGAGCTTTTGGATAACAGCTTTCCTTTTCTGTCCATCCCTCAGTGACTATGTCCTGCTCTGCTGCGGATGCTTCCGGTGTATTGAGCAGAAGTTTAGAATGTGACCCAGTGAAGGTAAAAACAAAGTTAGCTTGTGGGGCTGGAATTAGCTTAGAATGCAAGATAGGCAGAACATATATGGACAAATGCAAAGAAATTTAACCAAAAGATGCAGTAAAAGTTGCCCAGAGTAGGTGGCAGGAAGTGATCATCTATCTGCAAGGAAACAACTGTGGTAACTTCTTACTCCCTTTGTTCCATTGCAGTGTCCTGCTAGAGAGCTCTTGTGCCTTGTTTGGACCCAGTTAGTCACTGGCAACACAGGCAACTACCTAGAGCACTACATTTAATGGCACCAAATATTGAGACTAAAGTGGGGCCTGCTCCTCTTTGCTGTAGAGATATGCACTTTAAAGGGGCGTTGCCATGACATTCTAACCTCCTGTACCTCTGATATTTACAGTCCTACCTATAGACTCTTAAATCCAGCCCTGCCATTCTGGGCAAGAGAAGTCCTTACTGACCACACAGGACTGGAGGAGGCCTGACAGTCCTCAATGGCCACCAGCAGCTGTTGCCCAGCTCAAGGACCCCCAGACAGTTCTGCAGCAAGCCTTTCCTCACGATCATCCATCCCACCTGGGGGAGCTTTAGGTCTTTATAATCCTTTAATATGCATTAGAGATGAGTTTTCATTTTGAAATGAAATGAAAAAAATCAGTGGTGTCTGGTATTTATTTTGTGTCATTATGAAATTGGAAGGACAGAACAAAATCTTTTTCACAATGTTACTAGCACAGATATAGATTGTTTAGTGTGCATGAAAGACCTGATTCGCCAAGCTTTTAAGCCCTAGACAGGACTCAAACGTTGTTTAGCACGGTCTAAATGGTTTTTAATATGCACTAAGACAAAGAATACAAACTAAATGAAAAGAAATAATGAAATTAAAAATGTCCACCCTGCACATCCTTAGTATGTACCATCTCTGTTCATGGGCAAAAATGCATTTTGGCTTCGCCCTTTATCTTGATTTGATATCATAGCAGTAGAAATTGCACCACCCATTGTAACTTCCTTACAATTTAAGAAACATGGATATTTATGGTTGTACTGTGGAAAGCTAGGTTTACAGATGCCACCACATCACTTCAAACAGAATGGGCAAACTCTGGGTTTGCCTTTGCATGCAAGGAGATACAATTCTGATTATTGTAAGACAGAGGTTCTCAATCTAGTCCTTGGGACACACCCAGTCAGTCTGGTGTTCAGCATATCCATGATAATTATTCATTCGACAGATGTCAGTGAATGCACATCTCTCTCCATGCATATTCATTGCAGATATCCTGAAAACTGCTAGGAAGGAGTGGGGTAAGAACCACTGCTCTGAGAAAAGTTCACTGCATCTCTATGCCAACAATAAAGCAAAAGGAGGATTAACTCGAGCTATCCTGAGTGACAAGAAGTCATCTGATAAGTTATCCATTTAACCTTATACAGTCTCCACGCTGCCGAATGCAGACCTCATATGTTTTTAGTTTTCTGTTGAGATGGGACTTGACAATACCTCTTTAAGAATGTAATAATATTGGAAGCAATAGCTCATATATATCACCTCCTCCACTAAAAAAAATACAATAAGGGAGACATCAAGAAATCCAATAGCGCAATCAGAAAGCTTTCATGTCATACTGCAATATTGTGCACTGGTTGAGATGTCAGAAAAAACACTGGAAGCAAGATAACGATTTGTCGGTGTATTTTACTGTCTGTTATTTGACAATGCAATATGGACACAATGCAATATGGAAAAATATCTTCATTCCAACAATTTTGTTAAGTGAAGAGCAAAATTGGTTTTAATCTTCTAAATCCACCTTGTCAAGGTCCAAAAACCCTAAAAAAACACAACAGGGCAGTGAGCAGCAGTCACATTTTCACCTGTATTTATTTACCTACAAAGTATAGGGAAGCCCTTGTTCAGAAATTAGGGTTGTCTTCCTCCTGGTAAATGTCATTAGGTTATTAGTTATCGAATCATGGTTGCAGGCATGATTTTCAGGTTAAATGCTGATACCACTAAAAATGCCAAACTGCTTAAAAAATATCTTTCATGTTTAAAATTATGTTTTTGTTTTGTTTTTTTGTCTCGGCTCACCTTGTTGACCTCTGAAATATGCATCATGGTAAGGAAGGAAAATGATAGAAGTACTGTCTCTTGCTTTTGAGTGATTGGATCATTAAGGAAAATCTCTTTGAAATGCAATGAACTAAAGCTGAAGTCTTGTACCTAATTGTTATTTAACAAGAGTTTGATCTAATTAGACGACCAAGGTAGCAATCGTTTCGTAGTATTATTTCAACCATTGCTTCCAAATAGATTAAATAGTACAAATTAATGTTGACATGTGTCGACATGTGTGGGTTGACTTTGTGATTCTAGGCTTTAACTTTCATTCTGTGAGTGGGATGGCCACCTGGAAGCCCTAAGGCCAGTTTTGTATGGCACAGTTGGCTAGTGGGAGGAATGTGGCAAGGAAGGACTGAGGCCACAGGCAGAAGGGATATCGGCACAACTGATGAAATGGAGTGTAGCCTGGCAGGTGAGGAGGGGTTGCAATGTTCCAGTGGAAGAAGGAGAGGGGGATGAGAAGGGAGATAAAAAGGAGAGAGAAAAGGCAAATACAAATGGAGGGCAGAAAGAAGGGTGGGATGAAAAGAGAAGGGGACATTTATGAACAAGACAAGAAAAAAGAAGGTCGGAATGACAGGAGATGATAGAGAGAATATAGAGGGGAATATAAACGGGTGACATATGAAGAAGGAGGACTCAGGATTTGATGGGATTAGAGTGTATGGCACAGAACCAGGAAAAGGACAAAATAGATAAAGCAGGAATAGGGGAATGAGAAGAAAGATCAAGGGTGGGACAGAAGTGACAGATGTGTGAGGGTGTGACAGAGAGAGTTGGAGAGTTGGGAAAAGATGGAAAGATGGATAAAGTGGGAGACAGAAGGTAAGGTAAAAACAATGGAAGTGAGAGATAAGCAGGTGAAAGAGGAAGGAAATGGACAGATATGGAAAGGAGAAAAGATATGAAGAAGGGAGGAGATAAAATGAAAAAAAAATATTGTCAAGAAGAGAGATTTGAGAGAACAGCTTCAAAGGCAAACAGGTGGAGTGAATGGAAAAGAGATATGGGAAAAGAAGGAGAGAAGAAGGCAAAGTAAAATGGGGAAGAAGAACCAAGAAAAAGAATGTGCTCAACACGCCCCGAAGCTGAGCAGCTAGCATTGGGGCATGTAGTGGCATTATTTGGGGATATTTAGTGGCACTAACCGTGTTAATGCCACTGAATATCCTGCTTAGGGGCATTTACATGGTTTACAGTCCTGTAAACCCTGTAAATGCCTTCGAATATCAGGCCTTATGATCCTACTCATTTTACTCTATTTCCTATTTCTTCTTATGGTTATGACTTGACTCTCCCCTTCTTTGTGGAATAACATGTATTTGGCTTCTTTCATCATCTACACTGGTAAATTCTGATTAGTGGAATTTATGTTTCTCAAAGTTGTGTTTGGGAACGTGTGAATAAGAGAAAGGGGGCATATATGCATTTACGAATGAGGCATTGTGAGTGCTTTTCTGTTTGGGCAATTTCTCAAACTGGGTTAGTTTTGCACATACCATGACAATCCTAATCCAGAATATGTGGAGTACGATCTCAGTTTCTAAAATTTACTGCTAATGCTCAGCGTAACACTTACATTATGCCACAACAGCCTCCTTCTGTAGTACATAAGCTGTAATGTGTATGGGTAATTTGTTAATGTGTGCATTGAAATTCCTCTTAATCAGGCCTGTTTTTGTTAGGTAAATTGCAATTATGTGCAGAGTCACTGAGGAAGGCTACCTATGCCGAGGAGGAAGAATTGCCAAGGCAAGTTTGTATCTGTAAGAAAGAGTGAGGTTGATTTTCAAAGGCTTTGTCCAGCTCAGTTACAAAGAGGCAGAGCTCAGGACACTCCCAGAGCACAGTGGGTTTATCGGTCAGCACTAATAGTCAGCCCTGGCTAGTTAAAATTATCCAAACAACTCTAGTCAGGTAAACAGCTGTCCTAAAGCTATTGGAGCACGTTGTTATCAGAACAACCTGGAAACATACCACTGAATATACAGTTATCTGCATAAAATTATCCAGATAACTTTCACGCTTAGTGGCTTTTTGAGTATTGACCTCAGACTGTGAAATATTAAAAAAAAAATCATTGAAAGATAAGATGAAGCAATAATGACAGAAAAAACCCATTAAAAACAGAGCAATTTTTAAAGTCATTAACATTGGTAAATGGTGAATTATGCACATAGGTTTGCTTTAACCGCTCTCTCAGTATAGTTAAAAGCATAAAGCATGCCTGTTATATCATAATGTGCATATTTTAGTCATATCTAGGAGAGGTATTTCTGTGTGTGTGTTTTTATACAGGGTAAGAAAATAATTGCATACATTGAATTTACATTGACACATATTGGGGCCTATATATAAAGTACGGCAAGGATTTAAGTTACCATGTCATGACTGCCAAAATTACCAAAGAAAACCTACAAAGACTCTTTGTCATCTGTTGGGGGGGGGAGGGTGTACTCCCAACATCTTTCTGTACACTTAACACGGTTTCCTTAGTACCCATAAATGCACTGCAGATAAGGAGATACAATTAGCTGACTATCCCAATACAACCTTTCAGTGAATTACAAGAAGACCGAATGTCTTTATATCATCAGAGACACAATCTTTTTTTTTTTAAACTTTTATTTTCATTTTACAACAAGCAAAAAGAAACAACACACCAAAGGAAACAAATACAAGCATACAATAAGGAAAAAGCAACCCCAATTACCCCCCACCCCTATGCTTCTTCTCTAAGCTGATAAGTATCATCATATAAGCGCTTATAAACAACAGTAATTGTACATCAAAACAAACAGAAATAGTATCTGCGATACAGAATGATCATGTGACAGAGATTTACACAGATTTAAACAGTCAGATGAGAGCATTTAGCAGTTTGAACATAGTCGTTGAGCATCTTCCATTTAGACAAGTGGTGGGGGGTCTGAGCGGAAGAAGCTAACAGACGAGGTATTTGCTCATATTTACTGTAGAGACAGACATGATTCCACCATTCATTGGGGCTCAGATGGGAGCTATTTTTCCAGTATTTCGTAATTAGGGAAATAGCTATGCCCAGCATAAAGTCTAAAAGGAAGTAAGCCGATTTGGGAAGAGAGGGGATCCCCGCAGCTGAGCGGAGTCCCACTATCTTCCAAGAGAGGGGCTCCTGAAAGTGCAAAATAGATTGAATACGACCCCAGACCCGACTCCAGTAATACTGTAATGTGGGGCATTCATACATAACATGAGTTAGTGAACCAATGGCCGCATGGCATGTCCAGCATCTATTGCTCTGGGTGGCGTTCCATTTGGCTAACCTGTCAGGAGTATAGAAACATCGGTGGGCTAGAAAGAAAAGTGTCTGAGTGAGTGAGGCGGATCGAGAGACCCGTGTCACCTTACTCCAGACTAGGCTCCATTGCTCCGGGGTCAAAGTTACATGCATTTCCCGCTCCCAGGATTTCTGTGCTGTAGGAGTGCCTCTATTTACAGTATTACATAAAGTTTTGTAAAAGTTAGATGCCACACCCGATAAGCTCCCGATAGATCGGATTATCTCCGACAATCCTTGGGTATGGGTTTCCGATGGCGGGAGCACCTGAGCACTCCGAAGACAATGCTGAAGTTGCACCAACTGAAAGTAGTGTTTCGCTGGGAGACCAAATTCAATTTGTAATTCGCTAAAAGTTTTCCAGCGACCATCATAGAACAGCTGGTTAGGGATCCAAATGCCCCTAGTGTACCAGGGGCTCCACGCCATCGGTTTATTTTGTATTTGAAATCGAGCATTGTGCCAAAGCGGGAGTCTATCTAGCGGACAAAGTCGGGGGTCTAGAGATTGCTCAAGGGTATTAAAGGCACCTAAAGTGTCTAAGAGCATTGGTGGATAGTGGGAGTCTGATGGGAGAGTCATACCAGGGAGATAAGTAAGAGGAATTGGTTTGCAAAGGTCCTCCTCTATATCTAGCCACACTGGTCTACTCGGTGTGAGGTCTTCCAGCCAACGAGCGCCTTGTTTGAGAAGAAAAGAATGGTGGTATTTCAGGAAATCAGGGAATCTGACACCACCATTTTCTTTATCTGCTTGTAACTTATGTTTCGCTATCCTAGGTGTCTTGTTTTGCCATAAGTATCTAGTCAGAAGACCCTCTAAATCTTTATATGTACGTCGAGGTAGGAGACATGGCAGCATTTCTAAAATGTAGTTCACTTTGGGAACAATCATCATTTTAATGGTTTCTAAGCGGCCCCACCAAGTAAGTGTTAAAGGAGTCCAGCGTTGAGTAAGCGCCCGGACCTTAGAGGTTAAGTCTTTGGCATTAAAGGTGATGGTGTCTTCCAAAGGAGAGCAGTAGTGCATCCCAAGGTATTTGACCATGCGAGGTTGCCATAAAAAGGGAAAGGATTGCATATCTGCCTGATGGATCAGAGGATTTAGTGGAAAGGCTACCGATTTGGTCCAATTTATCTTATAGCCCGAGAGTTGTGAATATTTACCAATTTGCTCTAGGACAGCCGGCACTGAGTCTAGGGAGACAAAGAGCATAAGGTCATCAGCATATGCTGAAATTTTGATTTCCCTATGAGAGAAGGGGACTCCATGAATATCCTTGGATTGCCGGATTAGTAAAGCTAAGGGTTCGAGTGCGAGATCGAAAAGAAGTGGAGACAGTGGGCATCCCTGGCGAGTACCGCGTTGCAGGGGAAATGGCTGAGACTTTAAAGCATTAGCACAGATACTAGCTGTAGGCTGTGCATACATGATTCGGAGACAACGGAGAAAGCCTTCTCTGAAACCGTACCAGCGGAGAGTTGCAAACAAGAAGGGCCATTCTAAGCGGTCGAAGGCCTTCTCAGCATCAAGTGAGAGGCCAACCAATGGTCGATCAAGATTAACTGCGGCAGTCAGTACATGACATAGAGTCCTAGCATTATCAGCAGTTGATCTACCGGGAATGAAACCGCATTGATCTGGGTGTATTAAAGTAGACATCTTGTCGGAGAGCCGGGTGGAGAGAATGGTGGCAAATATTTTATAGTCTGCGTTTAGTAGGGAAATTGGACGATAATTAGCTGTTAGTTGCGGATCTCTCCCCTCTTTCTCAAAAACTACTACATTTGCCATTGAGAAGGATCCAGAAGGAGATCCCTCCTCGGCCAGAGCAGAAAAATAAAGTTTCAAAAACGGAGCTAAGTCAGCGTTAAAAGTTTTGTAGAATTCAGCTGGGAGACCGTCCGGGCCTGCGGCTCGACCTGTGGCACATCTCTTGAGTGCAGATTGAATTTCTGATAAAGTGAATGGTTTGTCCATGGCCTCTCTATCTTCGTCAGATAGGGTCGGCCGTTGTACCCCTGATAGTAGTCATTCAAATGCTTCTGGCTCGAAGTCACATTCAGATTGATAAAGCTGAGTATAAAAATCACGAAAGAGTTCTAATATTTCTGTATCTTTAGTGACCAAGCTCCCCCCCGACGGATTGCGGAGAGCGGTAACGCGCTTGGCTTCTTTTTGACCTTTCAGAGCATTGGCTAACAATTTGCCAGCACGGTTATTTTCCCGATAGTACATCCCTTGTTGTGATTCAATATTTTTAGCAGCAGCGGTATATAAAAGCTGATTGTATTGAAAACGAAGGCGTTGTAAGCGAAGTAAAATACATGGGTCAGTACGGGACGTGAGGAGACGCTCTCCAGCTTGTATCTGTTGTTCTAGAATCAGTAAATGTTGCTTTCTTTGTTTCCCTTGTCGAATTTGATAGCTAGTTATAGTTGCACGGATAGACGCCTTGAAACCCTCCCACCAAGCCCAGCTCGCAGTGTCATGGGGTGAATTAAAATGAAAGTAGTCTTGGATAGCGGCCTTTATGTCAACCTGAAAATCTTTTTGGTCTAGTAGGGATCTATCAAAAAACCAAGCACGGGGATGTTCACCTTGCGTAGTGACATGTAATGAGAAAGATATGGCAGCATGATCTGAAATATGGAGAGGATGAATCCTAGCCGTGTCCACTTGGGATATCAGTGCTTTGGAGATAAGAAAAAAATCTATTCTAGATTGTGAGTGATGGGGGGCTGAGAAAAAGGTGAACTCTAAGTCGGAGGGGTGAAGCAGCCTCCATATATCTACTAACGCAAGATCTTTCATCAGAGCTGTAAGGGTATCAAGACTCTTAGGTGGACCACTCGTTCTAGGCGGCAGTCTATCTATCAAAGGATCAAGTACTTGGTTGAAATCGCCGCCAAGTATTAATGGAGTATTGGCAGAGGCCTGTGCCAACTGCGCAATACTTGCATAGTAAGCAGGGTTATCCACATTCGGAGCATAAATACAAATACACGTGAATTCACTATCTCCAACCTTAAGGTGTGCACGGGCCCATCTACCCTCCTTATCAGAGCTGGTATCCATTACAGTAGCTTGCAAAGACTTCTTAACCAAGATGGCTACCCCACACCGTTTGGAAACGGCGGGAGAGTAGGCAGCCACCATGTAAGATTTAGCATTAAGTTTCAGTGTTTCAACGGAGTTTAAATGCGTTTCCTGAAGAAACACTAAATCAGCATGCTCATGATTAAGATAGCTAAGGATTTTCTTTCTTTTGATTGGACTATTGATGCCTTTTACGTTCAGTGATAAGATCTTACATAAGGCCATTCAGAAGGGTTAAAAATTCTGAGAAAGAACATGATAACGCACATAATTTCACAATGTCCCTCATATTAACTGTATATGGCTGTACACATGACATGATAGAAAATAAGCTAATGAAAAACAATGAAGTGCCCCATATAAAAAAATAAGCACCGAAGTGCATTAGAGAAGAAGCAGAACCCCAGAAATTACTGGCGACCATATGTCTGCGGGGAGAAACCCCAGAGAAGGCCTAAATTGAAACATATAACCTGTATAGCTGTGCGTGTTCCGAATCCAACCGAGGTGCACATCATGGAGGGAAAGGAGACCAAGAAAGTTATATATAGAAAGAAAGAAAAGTCCAGGCAGTCTCTGTTCCAGGCTGTGATCACCGCGTCGGGCCATTCAAAATGGCGGGCAGATCCGGCGGATTACAGATCCAAGTTGTTGGATTAGCGCATCTGGTCTGCTTCTTTGGAATCTAAAAATGTTGCTAGTAGATCAGGATCTTCAAAGGTTCTAGTTTGGTTATGGAGAGTCACTCTGAGCTTCGCTGGATACAATAGGCCAAAGCGAGCCTGTAGCTGTTGAAGTCTAGGGCGAAAAGCAAGGAGTCTCTTCCGATGGTCAACTGTGGGCTTTGCCAAGTCAGGGAAGAAGGAGACTTTATGACTTTCAAACTCCAGATGATGATTCGCCCGGGCAGCATTTAGAATTTGCTCAACTTGCTGATATCTCAGTAATCGAAAGATGATAGGCCGGGGGGTCGTCCGATTGAGCGCCATGTTGGTAGGAACACGATGTGCTCGGTCAATTTCCAGATCTCTGTGAAAAGTGATCTTCAGCAAGGAGGGAAGAGTTTTGACCAGGAATTCTCTTATATCTCCTGCTTCCGCCCCCTCCGGTACTCCAATGAGCCTTACATTGTTGCGACGGGCTCGATTATTGCTATCCTCTAACTCTTTTTGAAGATTCTGTATCTGACGCTCAGCCTTGTCCAGTTTCACCAAGCGCACCGCGTGCGAGTCGAGGACCCCCGCCATGTTGTCCTGCCGTAGTGAAAGACCTTCAAGCCGGTCCTGAAGCATACCGAAATCTTCTCGCATGGCTCGGAGCGCTTCTCCGTTGGACTGTACCAGTTCCTTCACACCGCGTATTTCCTCCAAGATCTCCTGTTGCATTTCGGGGTTTTCCCGAAGTGGAACCATCTTTTGTGGGGAAGACAACTCTGTTTTGGAGCGTTTTCCGTGTGAAGAAGAGGGAGACCCGAAGTCTAAGCGAGCTGGTTTGTGGGCCGCCATCCCCCCCGAGGTACCCCGGTAAGTTCGGAGCAAAATATTAAGTTTATGTAGGTATTAAGTCAGGATTCTGAGTAGGCCTCTCGGGAGCTTCAGCGCGAAGCGTCTAACCCGCTGGACATCAGGCTCCGCCCCCCCCAGAGACACAATCTTTGATCCCCCAACATCTTTAAAAATTCCAGAAGCAGAACTAGAGATTAAATCTGAAGTATGATACCTAGGAATAACCCTAGAGCAGTGGCTAACTCTACAGCCACATATTAACACCACCAAAAAGCTCATGTATCACAAAATAAAAACGCTGCAACTCACTACTGGACATCAACAACTCAAGACCCTAGTGTTCCCACATCTTCTCTACTGTAATAGAATTCTCCAAGGCAGGACTGTACCTAGCTCTGTGCGAGCGGTGCGGCCGCACAGGGCGCAAAGGCTTAAGGGGCGCATTTTGCCTGCCGCCACCACTTTTTCTTCTCTCAGCGGTGGCAGGCAATGACAGACAGTTAAAATGTGCCCCTTAAACCTTCTCGCCGGCATGCTAAGCAGATCTGCGGGACAGATCTGCTTAGCATGCTGGCAACTTGCACATCGGGTGCGCCTCTTCTCTCCCATAGGGCGCGATTTACACTTGGTACGGCCCTGCTCCAAGGCTTATCGAAATACGAGGGCCGTTTTTTTTTCAACCTCCGATAGGCTATAAATAAAAGACAAGTTCATATAAAACAATAATTTTATTACCAAAAGATTGGTACACTTACGGTTACTTTTCGACATAATCACCGAAGAGATTGAGACATTTGTCATATCTGTGGACAAGCTTTTCAATACCCTCTGCAAAGAAAGTTGCCGCCAATGAATTCAAGTAGTCCTTGACGTTGGTTTGAAGGTCCTCATTTTATTTTATTTATTTTATTTATTTAGCAAGCATTTGTAGCCCGCTCCTTCCAGCGATCAGAAGCGGGTAGGATTACTATTGTGAAACTGCCGAATCAAGGCAGGTACAAATTTTGTTTACATACAGATTGTCAGAAAAGCACATCATACAGAGTTAACACTTCTTAGCTATGGGGGAGTTCATTTACATATATACATAAATACATATATACATTGGTTTGAAAGCGCTTTTGTGGCCGTCCGTCAACATTTTTGGGACCCAACGTGCACAAAGTTTTTTGTAGCCTAACCGTTCAGTAACAATAGAGTACAAAACAGACCTTGAAACCTTTGGAAATTCCGTAGACAAAGCAGTAATGGTGAATCTGCGGTTTTCTTTAACCATTCTGTCAACTCGTTGCACCAGGTCATCTGAAATGACAGATTTGCGTCCTTGGCCCAACACCATCACTCATGAAGTTTTCCCCATACACACGACTCATTCTCCGATGGATTTCTGCAGCACTATGGCCTTCAGCCTGTAGAAAACGAATCACACTTCGCAATTCACACTTGGAGGGAGCATCAATCATGGTGGACATGTTTACGTGGCTGTAGCACAACACCGACTGACGCCTGAATGTCAACAATGGCGGAGTGTGTAGTGCAAGAGCTGCGCAGTCGCCTACAGCGCATGCCCGCTTTCTGCTGCCCGCGTAGCGTCTGCACGGAGCGATCGGAGGTTGAAAAAAAAAACGGCCCTCGTACATGCTTCATCTATTACAAATGGCACAAAACACCGCTGCCCGCATCCTTTATGGAGCATCCAGAGCTCAGCATATAACATCAATCTTGAAACAACTACACTGGCTTCCCATAGCGTGCCCTACAAAATACAGAATCCTATTGACTATACACAAACTCTCACCAACCTATCCTCTGACTACCTTCAATCACTACTATACAAGACTCCAAACAACAGAACTAGAAGAACCAACCCAAAAATTACCTTTACTATACCACAAAGTGTAGGACAGTCAATTCACATCTAACAGAGCCTTCTCACTCTATGCCTCAACCATTTGGAACGCACTACCTGAGAACATACATGCCATTACCGAACTAAGAGTTCTGACAGAATGCTAAAACGCATCTCTTCCAAGACTATTTTAACAGGGGAAATTTAAGCATCCCTACTCCACCAAGCATACTCATCACCACCTTACTGTTTATTGCCTGTTAAATTATCTCCTAGGTACACAAGCATTTCCTCACCCTAGATAACATCTAATACCACCAATCCTATGCGTTCTATGTGATATTACCATTACTATTGTTATTCAAGTTTAAACAGCCTTAAAGTTATCAGCTTTGTACATTCTATGTAATGTAATAAGTTTACGAGTTACCAGTTACTCTGTAAACAGTTTTGACTCTGGGATAAAGCAGTCTATAAAAAATAGCTAAATAAATAACAAATATGTTAATTCACTGGCTCTCAGGGCAGAGTTTTGCCACTATAAGTTCGCTGCTGGAAGAAATGAGTGGTGGAGGGCTGAGTCACTGCCAGTCGCAGAGATCCGTCTATCCTCTCCATTCCCTGTGCATTGTTGGTAGGAGGGGTTCGTAAGTCAAATGTATTTATGCTGTGATGGGGGAAGGTGGGGTCCAACACACTCATTTTCCACAGGGTTAATCTTACCCTTGGTGTAGCTCCAACACCATTTTGGTAGTTGATTTTGGTCAGATTCCAGTCTGTCTATACCCTTTCTAAGGTACGGCATCCCAAATTGATCATGATATTCTAGGTGGAGCCTCACCAATGATCTGTTGTTGTTGTTAAGTGTCAACTCATCATGTCAGTGTCAACTCATAGCAGCCCTCTGAATAGAGATGTTATTGTCTTTTTTTCTGCTAGTTATGGCTGTTTCTATGCAATCTAGCATCCCGCTCGATTTGGCCATCACTTTTGCTATCTTGAAAACATCAGATATTTTCACCCTTGGATCTCTTTCCTGGTTAGTACATAAAAGTTTCTCAACCATAACTCCTTGCCCCATCCATCTTGTACTGTTGCTGCTTTGACTTACATTCCCCAATACATAGCTTTATACTTTTAAAATCACTCCTCATTTTGTCTGTTCCCACAGATATGTCTACTATGTTTAAGATCTTATTATAACTTTTTTCTAATCCCTCTGTAATATTGCTCACAAAGATATTAAACAGATACAGTTTGGGATGGGATATATTAGAGAGAATTGAAAAAACTCCACTGACATTTATTATATTTCTTTAGTTAGAAGTGGTCCTGAAGAACTAGATGTGAGTAGATGTGGTTCCTCATCACAAAATCAGGAGGAGGCTGGGAACTAAAGGTCAGGAACTACAGGTCAGTTAGGCTAACCTCAGTGGTAAGTAAATTAATGGAGTTGCTACTAAAACATAGGATAATGAAGTTTCTGGACTTCAGTGGATTACAGGATCCAAGGCAGCAAGGTTTTACCAGATGTAGGACTTGTCAGTTGAATTTGATCAATGTCATTGATTAAGTGACCACATAGTATCCTGGGAATTGTAGGGACAGAGCCACTGCACAGACAGTTGTGAAGCAGTCTCATGATGAGGAGCTCTGGTTCTGGCAATGCTGCCTCTGCAGGTGGTGTTAGCAAAGGGTTAGCAGGACATTTCTAAGATCATTCGTGGGAATTCCCTGACCATGCCTTTGACATTCCCCCCATTCAGACTTAGATGTCCTCGTGTTGCGAACTTCCATAGATCCGGTTTCTGAAATGGCTCTGGAGATGTCTCTATGCCCATTTTCAGAAGTCCAACACACAAACAGGTCTTCTAAAAAATCCTCATATGGACTGCCCGAAGAACAAACCAATCAATTCTAGAGGAGATCAAACCTAAGCTTTCTTTAGAAGCTCAGATGACAAGACTTCGACTTTCATACTTTGGACACATCATGCGAAGAGCGATCGTTAGAAAAAGACATCATGTTTAGAAAGGTAGAAGGTCAACGCAAAAGAGGAAGACCAGCAATGAGATGGATCGATACAATAACAGTAGCTATGAGTTCCACTACTTCAACAATGAGCCGCCTGACTGAAAACCAAGCACAGTTTAGGATAACTATCCAGAGGGTTGACATCAACTCGACGGTACTTAACATCAATATTTACTAATGCTTTCATGCAGTAATGGCTATAGTGCACTATAGAGCCCTTTTACAAAAGTGTGCTACATTTTTGCACTGAACACACATTAGAAGCAAACCCAACATACGGTAAATGCAAAGGCTGTGCATTAAGCTGATTCGCAGTTAACATGGGTACACTTAACATTGTTTCTTGAGGTAGCGTTAAATGCATCTGTGCTAACTGCAAAATTGACAGCTCACAACAAGTACCATATGCTAACTGTAAAGCACAGTCCATGTCTACTCTCTGCCCACAATCTTCACTCTCCCCACCCCATCGTGAGTTAAAAATTTAGGCAGGTTTTTAACGTGTTGGCAGTTTTTAACACATAGTAGCCGTTACCACTGGCCCACGCTAACAATTGATGCATGTTAAAACACACGTTAACTGCTTAGTGCACTTTAGTAAAAGGGACCTTAAGCATTATTAGATAAAGGTCAAATTGGTTGGAATCTGAGCTCACTTCTGTCATTCATTCTTGTAACGTCATTGCTGTAAGTTAATTCCTGGAACAGACAGAAAAGATTATACAGGAATAAACAAAGCACAGCAGGATTTCACATATCTCAGTGTGCCACAAACCAAAACAATGGAAGCCCATGTTATATATCTATATCTATCTAGACAGAGTGGTCAGTATTTAAACTCGGAGGCAAGAGTGTCTTTTTAATCATCATCATCAGTATTGCAACAAATATGTGCATTTAACACTGCTATATTCAGCACCACTGATAGGCAGTGGTGCTGAATATACCAGATTGTGTCTGTTGCAGTTAGCTATACAGTGATATTCAGCTGAGAAAAAATACAGACAAGTCATTTAATTTATTGCAGCCTTAATTAAACTGCTTAGCTAGAAGGACTGAAGCTGAATACCACTTCTGTATAGACTGTATATAGCAAGGCAGAATGTCCTTGCCAGCCCAGTTTGGCATGGTTAGTGCCAGAGTGTTCAGAGGAAATATTTGGTAGCACTATCCATATAATTCTGTTGAAAAAGCATAAACAGGGGAGTTCCATATTTAGGAGGTAATTCTCTAGGGACATTTTGCATATGTATGCCAGTATATGTGCGTAAAAGGCCTCATGTGTAGAAGTACATTTAGTACAATTAGGTACTGTAAATGGCTTTAGAGTAAGTGTGTGCTCAGAACGCGTTTGGGCAGAGTCATGCAGGCTGTATAGCATATGCGCACATGCACGTAATTTGTGTGTTAGCATTTACGCCTGCTCTGCTCTTGAACAGGCATACAAAGCCCGTGGCTTCAGTCTAGCTGCTATTTCTGCCAGATTTGTGAGATGCTTTTAAGAAGACACATAAGTGCTTATGTGTCTTTATAAAATAGGAAAACATAGGCACACATATAGGTGACCTATGATAAAGTGAAACTCTGTGGAAACTACTATAAATGACTTTGAATATTGATTCAAGTAAATCTATTTATCTATATACAAATAAACACAAGTATACACACATACAAAATGCCATACTAGGTCAGACCAAGGTCCATCAAGCCCAGTATCCTTTTTTCCAACAGTGGCCAGTCCAGGTCACAAGTATCTGGCAGGTTCCCAGAAAGGTACACAGATTCCACAATGCTTGTCTCAGGGTTAGCAGTGGATTGCCTGGGTCCTCTTTAATAATGGCTCCTTACTCATTCTGACCCCTAAACTTCTAAGCCCCTTTCCCTTACCTCCCCATTCAACCTCCATTTTTGCTTTACTGCCCCCACTCATCAGCACAGTCACTGTCTTGACCTTGCTTTCTTCTCTAATTGCTTATCCTCTAATTTCTGTACCTCAGTCCTTCACTTATCTAACCATAACCTGCTAAGCTTCACTCTTCATCACTCCCCGCATTAATCTCACCCAATCTCCTCCTACCTTTTTAGAAATCTTCATGTTATCGATCCATCTGTTCTATCCACTATTGTCTCATCACCTCTTTCCTCCACCTTGTCTTCTAAAACTATTGATGAGGTTGTAGTTTCCTATAATATTGAACTCTCCTCTGCTCTAGATGCTCTTGATCCACCCATGCCACGTCATGTGAGGAGCACTATACCTCAGCCTTGTCTGTCTTCAACTATCCATTGCAGACAGAGCTTAAAGATCCCAATTTACCCATGTCTAACAATAGCCAAATTAACATGAATAAAATACATTCTCTAAAATGCTTGTATGCAAATGCTAGAAGTCTAAAGAATAAGATGGGAGAGTTAGAATATATAGCACTAAATGAAAGGTTAGATATGATTGGAATATCGGAGACATGGTGGAAGGAGGACAACCAGTGGGCCACTGTGATACCTGGGTACAAACTATATCGTAATGATAGAGCTGATCAAATTGGTGGAGGGGTTGCGCTCTATGTTAGAGAGGGCATTGACTCAGAAAGGATTAAAGTTTTGCAGGAAACAAAATCTGCTGTAGAATCTCTATGGATTGAAATTCCATGTAAAAAGGGGAAGGTATGGCAGTGGGGGTGTACTATCGAGCACCTGGCCAGAATGACCAAATGGATGATGAAATGCTCAAAGAAATCAAGGAA
Organism: Ichthyophis bannanicus; assembly: GCA_033557465.1. NCBI lineage: Eukaryota > Metazoa > Chordata > Amphibia > Gymnophiona > Ichthyophiidae > Ichthyophis > Ichthyophis bannanicus. The sequence continues at coordinate 160,569,820 of CM066035.1, read as the reverse complement.
GCTAAGAAACGTTACAGCGCAGTAATAATAATGGGTGATTTCAATTACCCCGGTATCGACTGGGTCAGTGTCACGTCAGGACATGCTAGGGAGATAAAGTTCCTAGATGAAATAAATGACTGCTTCTTGGAGCAGCTGGTTCATGAACCGACCAGAGGGGAAGCCATATTAGACCTAGTCCTTAGTGGAACACCAGATCTAGTGCAAGAGATAAGGGTGTTGGGGCCACTTGGCAATAATGATCATAGCATGATCGCCTTTGATTTAATTAGTGGAGGAGGGATAGTAAGGAAATCCACAGTACTACCTTTTAACTTTAGAAAGGGAGACTATGATAAAATGAGGAAAACAGTTAAGAAAAAACTAAAAGGAGCAGTTGCAAAGGTAAAGACGTACATCAAGCTTGGGTGTTGTTGAAAAATACTATCTTGGAAGCCCAGACCAGCTGTATTCCACGCTTTAAGAAAAGTGGAAGGAAGTCCAAAAAACTGCAAGCATGGTTTAAAGGTGAGGTCAGAGAGGCTGTTGTTGCCAAAAAAGCATCTTTCAGGAAATGGAAAAAAGAGCCAAATGATGAAACCTGGAAACAGCACAAGCACTGGCAAGTCAAATGCAAGGCATTGATAAGGCAGGCAAAGGGAGAATTTGAGAAGAAGCTTGCTGCAGAAGCAAAAACGTGAAGTAAAGACTTTTTCAAGTACATTCGAGACTGAATGAATTCTTTGCTTCGGTCTTTACTCAGGAAGATGTAGGGATGTTACCCATGACTGAAGTGGTATTTAAAGGTGCGGAAGAATTGAAGGAAATATCGATACATCGGGAAGATGTCTTACAACTATTAGATAAACTGAAGAGTAGCAAATCTCCTGGGCCGGATGGTATACATCCAAGGGTGTTGAAAGAACTGAAATATGAGATTGCAGACCTGCTATCAGTAATCTGTGAACTACCATTAAAATCATCTCTAATACCTGAAGATTGGAGGATCGCCAATGTAACACCAATTTTTAAAAAGGGTTCCAGGGGTGATCCGGGAAACTACAGACCGGTGAGCCTGACGTCAGTACCGGGAAAAATGGTAGAAACCATCATAAAGAATAAAATTACTCAGCATGTAGATAGTCACAACCTAATGGGAGACAGCCAACATGGCTTTAGACAAGGAAGATCTTGTCTTACTAATCTGTTATGTTTTTTTGAAGGAGTAAATAAACAGGTGGACAAAGGTGAGTCGGTTGATATTGTGTATCTGGACTTTCAGAAAGCCTTTGACAAGGTCCCTCATCAGAGACTTTTGGCAAAACTAAAGAGTCATGGGATAGGAGGCAGTGTACTATTGTGGATCAGGAACTGGTTAAAAGATAGAAAGCAGAGGCTTGGGCTAAATGGCCAATTTTTCCAATGGAGAAAGGTGAATAGTGGTGTACCCCAGGGATCTGTGCTGGGTCCGCTGCTTTTTGACATATTCATAAATGACCTGGAAAGTGGAATAACGAGTGAGGTTATCAAATTTGCAGATGACAGAAAACTATTTAAAGTTGTTAAAACCCAAGAGGATTGTGAAAAATTGCAAGAGGATCTTGATAAATTGGAAGACTGGGCATCAAAATTGCAGATGAAATTTAATGTGGACAAGTGCAAGGTTATGCACCTAGGGAAGAACAACCCAAACTTTGGTTACACGATGCAAGGTTCCACATTAGGAACCACCACCCAGGAAAAAGATTTAGGCGTCATTGTGGATACCATGTTAAAACCCTCGGCCCAGTGTGCAGCAGCGGCCAAGAGAGCAAATAGAATGCTAGGTATGATAAGGAAAGGAATGGAAAATAAAACAAAAGATATTATAATGCCTCTATATCGTTCCATGGTGAGACCGCACCTTGAATATTGTGTGCAATTCTGGTCGCCGTATCTTAAAAAGGATATAGCGATTTTAGAAAAGGTTCAGAGAAGAGCCACCAAAATGGTAAAGGGGATGGAAGGATACTCCTATGAAGAAAGGCTAAAAAGGTTAGGGCTCTTTAACCTGGAAAAGAGACGGCTGAGGGGAGATATGATAGAAGTCTATAAATTAATGAACGGAGTGGAACGGGTAAATGTAGATCGATTGTTTACATTATCAGAATATAGAAAGACTAGGGGACATGCAATGAAGCTACAGGGTAAACTATTTAAGACTAATAAAAGAAAATATTTTTTCACTCAACGTGTAATCAAACTCTGGAATTTGTTACCAGAGGATGTAGTAAAGGCTGTTAGTGTAGCTGGGTTTAAAAAAGGTTTGGACAAGTTCCTGGAGGAAAGGTCCATAAACCATTATTAAGAAGTGACCGAAGATATCAATGCTTGACCCAGTACAAGCATTGTGGAACTTGTGTCTCTTGGGGAAATTGCTAGGTACATATGACCTAGATTGGCCACTGTTGGAAACAGAATACTGGGCTTGATGGACCTTGGTCTGACCTGGTATGGCATATCTTATGTTCTTATGTTCTTATTATCTATGCTCCTGTGCCCACTCAACTGAGCCCCTTTGGGTCAAATCCTGCACTCTTTCTGACTTTCTTTACTACAAATTCATACTTTCCTCCTTCCAGTCAGTCATAGAACTCACCAAGCAAAACTACTATGTCCATCTGACTCTCTTGCCTCTGACCTTCGCCATCTCTTTTCAACTCTAAATTCTCTCCTCAAGGCGCCCCCACCTCCAATCCCTCTTTCCATTTCTGCCCAAACCCTAGCTGACTATTTCCATGACAAAGTCCACTCCAATTCCCTACAAGATCAGTTTTATCTCCTCCCTCTTCAGTACCAACTTTTCCTCTCAATCTCTGCTACCCTTTCATTCTTTTCTAATATCTCTGAAGAGGAAACCATTCTTTCCTCCTCTAAACTCACTACTTGTTCCTTTGATCCTATTCCTACCCGTCTCCATAACAGCATCTCCTCCTGTGTCATCCCTTCTATCTCTCATATTCTCAACCTATCACTCTCCACTGCAACTGTCCCAGAGCCTTCAAGCATACTGAGGTCTCACCTCTCCTCAAGAAACCTTCACTTGACCCTATTTGTCCTTCTAATTATCGACCAATATCCCTTTTTCCCTTCATTTCCAAACTTCTTGAATGTGCACACATTCCCACACATATCCAAATGATTACTAAAACCTTTAATTTCTCTATAACATTAGCAAAGTTTGCCCCTTACTTTCTGAACACAATACTAAAACATTTATTCACTCTTTAGTTACCTGCCATCTAGACTATTGCAACCTCCTCCTTGCTGGTCTCCCTCTGAGTCATCTCTCTCCCCTTCAATCTTTTCAGAACTCAGCTGCATGCCTAATCTTCTGCCAGACCCGTTATACTCATATAAACCCTCCTCTCAAGTCACTTCATTTGCTCCCCTTCTATTTCCATATCCAATTCAAACTTTTACTTCAGACCTATAAGTGCGTTCATTCTGTTCCTCATCACTACCTTTCCTCTCTCCCTACACCCTTCCTCTTCTACTGGCTTGCTTCTCTCTATGTCCTTCTTCCCACTGCCAACTCCAGACTTCAATTCTTTCACCTTGCTACTCCTTATGCCTGGAACAATCTACCTGAGTCTGTACGTTAGGCTCCATCTCTGCCCATTTTCAAATCCATGTTAAAAACTTAAATCTTTGAGGCTGCTTTTGGATCCTGATCCCTTATTCTTCTTGTGTCTCCTTACCTTTCCCTATTTCTACCCCCTATTTTTAGCTATTGTATTGTCTGTCTTGTTTAGATTGTAAGCTCTGATGAGCAGCAGCCATCTTTCTACATGTATATGTACAGCGCAGCATATGCCTTGTAGCACTATATAAATGATTAATAGTAGTAGTAGTAGTAATGTCTCAACCCTCTCTTATTCCAATTGTTCCCTCGCAGCTTCTGTTGAGTTTACCATTAGTTAATTGCTGCTCCCTTCACTCAAAGACCATCCTGGTGCAAGATTTCATAGTTCAGCATTCCTTTGATGCTCTATTCATCACAGAAACCTGATTGCAGGAGGGCGAAGACCCTCTGCTCAATTGTTGCCTCCACCCAGGCTACTTTGCCTATTATACTCTGTGGGGGGTGAAGTAGCAGTTCTCTTCCTCTCCTCTCTCCCCTTATCTGAGGCTCATTTCTTCATACTTCACTACCCTGAATTTCTTTGCCTCCGCTTAGACTCTTCCCCCCCTCCTCCTCCTTATTTTCTCCTTGTCTATTGCCTCCCATCACTTTGCCCCCATTTTTGGAATGCCCTCCTTCTCACTCTCTCCAAAATCACCTTCCAGTACAATTCGTATGCCTGTAGTCGACACTCAAGCATGGCACCCTGGCAGCACTTGCACCCCATGGCATCAAGGTCCTGGGCTTCCCTGCCAGGGGGAACTGAAGAGTAGGTCTTTTGGCTCTTCAGCTTTTGCATGGATGACTCAACCACCATCAAGTTGTGGGGAAGTTGTGGCTTGTGTTATCCGGGGCCCTTCCAGATGCGATAGATGGCATCAAGGCGCCAACTGACTACCGGCACCGAGGCCAGGGACTCCCACATCCAAAGGAGCGATTTCTCAAGAATGGGTGAAAATGGCACCATGAGAGTCTCCTTGGGAGGAGACTCATATTGTAGGATCTCCTCGGTGCGCAGGTCCTCCTTCAACTCTGTCTGGATCAAGGGAGCCCGGGCCATGTCACGAACAAAGTCATGAAAGGCCACGTCTTCAGGCAGGGAGTGGCGCCGAGGCTCCGGGGGAGATGGCTTGGAGGGGGTGTCCTTGTGTCGGGAGGTCTCCAGGGAGGCCTCGTCCTCAGTCTCCCAGTCGGAGCCTGAGGGTGTCGAGGAGTCAGCACCCGGGGTTGGACCCAAGTAATCGGGCTCCCCCTGGAGGACCTGGGGTCGGACTCACGGAAACTTGCCAGAGTGGACTGGAACCCTGAGGAGCATTATCGAGATCTTGATTGACACTGAGGACTTACCCGAAGTCGGTGGCACTCAGTGCCAAGTTCAATGCCTGGAGGCTCCCCAGAGGCTGGGGAGCCTGGTGTCACGGCGGAAGATGCCAGGGGGCCTGACATCAATGCCCGCTGCAAGGCCAAGATGGAGGAGAGACTCTGGCTCCATGGCTGCCATGTGTGACTCGAGGCCCAAGGCTGTGCAGCACTTGACATGGACACCGAAGGCCTCGGGTCTGACGCCGGCACTCTGGAGAGTATGTCCTCAAGGAGGATTCACGAGTGCTGGTACGGTTTCCGCCAACCGAGGACTCTTGTCTCGAGACTTTCTGAGGGTGCTGCTCAGAGTCACCCGAGTCCCATCGAGGGACCTTTCCAGGTTTGATTGGAGGCACCTCCTTCGGGACCTTCTTCTTTTTGGGAGAGTCCAGGGCCGCAGCGAAGGAGCCACTGCCGCGGGACTCTGAGGACACCCAGACCTCTCTCAAAGGGCTGGCTTCAGGGCTCAGCGATGGGGAAGCCAGGGCAGAGTCAGACCTCAGGAAAAGCTTCTCCTACAACCCATTGGTTTTCAGCTTGTCATGCTGTGAGGGCTTGTGTGCAACAGTGATGCTGAGAGATAAGCTATCGGTAGTTTAACTACTGGCAGGGTCTCCCAAGATGGACAGGTCTCAGCTGAGGTGCCAGACCAAGACAAACCACCCATCTGGGCAGCAGCAGAATGGGATAGTGTTGACGGCAGAGGATCACATTTCTGTGACAACGGCAACAACACCAAACTTAAACTGCGCGGAAGAAAGGCCTGGCAATCTACTTATGTATCTTGCCATGAAAACCCAATGGATAGTTACAACAAAACAAATTGTGCTGTAGTGCTGGAAGATGAGCCACCGAGGTCGGAAGGCACTCAACTAGCTACTGGGGAAGAGCTAAATACTTTTCAGAGTAAAGCCAGCATTTATGATGTGGTTGGATCAAAGCCCTTGGGACGTCTGACTGCTGATGTAGCTGCGCATGAAATGAGAGTCAGGAGCTGTAAAGATGTCTTACACATTGGAACATGGAACATACGAAGCATGAACCAAGGGAAGTTGGAGGTGGTCAAGAATGAAATGGAACGTGTACAACTTGATCTGTTGGGTGTCAGCGAACTGAAATGGACTGGCATCGGGCACTTTGCATCAGATGATCACATGGTCTACTATGCTGGAAATGAAAGACAAAGAAGAAATTGTGTTGCATTTATAATAAAGAAGAAACTTGCAAGAACTGTAATGAAATACAATGCAGTCAGTGAACGCTTAATCTCTATTTGTCTACAAGGAATGCCTATCAACACAACTATAATTCAAGTATATGCAGAAGAGAATGAAATTGAAGAGTTCTATGAACAAGTACAAGCTGAAATTGACAGAACATGCAAACAGGATATCCTGATAGTCATGGGTGACTGGAACGCAAAAGTTGGCAACAAAGAATAAGGCAAAGTAGTTGGAAAATATGGACTTGGCAACAGAAATGAAGCTGGAGAAAGACTAATAGAATTCTGCAAGACCAACGATCTACTCATCTCAAACACCTTCTTCCAGCAACACAAGCAGCAACTGTACACATGGACTTCACCCAATGGATTGTGTAAAAATCAAATTGACTACATCTGTGGAAGTCAACGATGGAAAAGCTCTATAACATCAATAAAGACAAAACCTGGAGCTGACTGTGGTACAGATCATCAACTACTAGTATGCAAACTCAAGCTAAAGTTGAAAAAGAGCAAACCACTCATGAATGCAGCAAAATATGACCTTGAGAATATACCACTGGAATTTAAAGACTGCCTGAAAAATTGATTTGCTGCTTTAGATACAAATGACAGAGCTCCAGAAGAGTTATGGAATGACATCAAGAAGGTTGTGTTGGAAGAAAGTGAGAAGTCTCTACAAAAGGTGAAAAAGAAAAAACGGCCAAAATGGATGACGGAAGAAACTCTGAAAATTGCCTAGAAACGCAGAGAAGCTAAAGCCAGAGGAGAAAGAAAGACAATCACAGAACTCAACAGAGATTTCCAATGTGCAGCAAGACAGGACAAGGAAAAGCACTACAATGACGCATGCAAGGAAATAGAAGCAGAAACGATTAGAGGAAGAACAAAATCGGCTTTCCTAAAGCTACAAGAGTTAAAGAAAAAGTTCCAGCCTCGAATTGGAATGTTACAAGATGCTCAAGGTTCTATGTTGAATAATGCTAAGAAGATCAAGAAAAGATGGAAGGAATATACAGAGTTTTTATATGATAAAGTTCAATTGGACCAACAGCTGTTTCAACCTGTACCTTATGATCGGGAACCATTGGTGATGAAAGAAGAAGTTGAAGCAGCATTGAAAGCCTTATCAAAGAACAAAGCACCAGGCATTGATAGCATTCCCATAGAAGTATTACAGCAATCTGATGCAGCTGTTACCGTACTTACAAAGGCTCTGCCAAGAAATATGGAAGACCACATCATGGCCAACTTACTGGAAAAGATCTGTGTTTATACCAATACTAAAGAAAGGTGATCCAACTGACTGTGGAAATTATCGCACAATCGCTCTGATCCCACATGCCAGCAAGATTCTACTAAAGATTATTCAAAAGAGACTACAACCATACCTGGAACAAGAACTACCTGAAGTGCAAGCAGGGTTCAGGAAAGGGCGAGGAACGAGAGACATCATTGCGGATGTGAGATGGATCCTTGAAAAGACTAAAGAATACCAAAAGGATATCTATTTGTGCTTTATCGACTATAGCAAAGCTTTTGACTGTGTAAACCATAAGAAACTCTGGGCCACATTAAGAAGCATGGGTATACCAGAACACCTGATTGTACTCTTGCACAATCTGTACATTGATCAAGAAGCAACAGTTCGAACGGAACAAGGAGAAACAGAATTGTTTAAAATAAGCAAAGGTGTAAGACAAGGCTGCATACTTTCCCCCTACCTGTTTAATTTATATGCAGAACAAATCATCAGAGAAGCAGGATTGTATGAAGACAACAGAGGTGTGAAGATTGGTGGAAGACTCATCAACAACCTTCGCTATGCTGATGATACCACATTACTGGCTGAAAGTGAAGATGATCTGAAAATTGAAATTGTGAACAACTTTAACCTACTTGGATCAACTATCAATAAAGAAGCAACAAGCAGTCAAGAAATCAGAAGACGCATTGCTCTTGGCAGAATGGCTATGAAAGACCTAGATAAGATTCTCAAGAGCAGAGATGTCTCTCGCCATACGAAGATTTGACTTGTTCAAGCCCTGGTATTTTCAATAACATCATATGTATGTGAAAGCTGGACAGTGAAAAAGATAGACAGGAAGAAAATTGATGCATTTGAATTATGGTGCTGGCGGCGGATACTGTGTATACCATGGACTGCCCGAAGAACAAACCAGTCAGTACTAGAGGAGCTCAAACCTAAGCTTTCTTTAGAAGCTCAGATGACAAGACTTCGACTTTCATACGTTGGCCACATCATGTGAAGAGAGAGATCATTAGAGAAAGACATCATGCCTGGCAAGATAGAAGGTCAACACAAAGGAGGAAGGCCATCAATGATATGGATCGATACAATAACAGCAGCTACGGGTTCCAGTCTGTCAACAATGAGCCGCCTAACTGAAGACCGAACACAATTTAGGATAGCTATCCAGAGGGTCGCCATGAGTCAACTCCGACTCGACGGCACTTAACAACAACAACAACAACCCAGACTGCCTCCTGTTGGTTTTAGGGGTCATAGCCTGGCACCAGTCACAGGTGGAACTGTTGTGGTCTGGCCCCAGGCAACAGATGCAGCAGTCATGAGTATCGGAGACTGAGATAGTCTGACCGCAGTGGTTGCATTTCTTGAACCCACCAGGAGTCATGGTGGGAGCACACCTGGCCGGGGTTGAGGACCCCTGTGCAAAAAAAGGCGTGAAGGCCAGTCAAGGTAGGACCTCGAGGAAACAAGAAAAAATGTAGCCGAGATTGGCACCGGTGGTGCTGCCTCGAGGCAGGAAGGGAACCGGTACACAAACCAGACAAAGGGAAGGAATAAAAGAACTTTTTCCGGGAGAGTAGAGGACCACGTCTGTTGGGTTCCTTGGGAAAAAGGAGACTGATAAAGTTGGCACCCTTGGGCGGGAAGGGACCACACATGCATGGTAGCATTCCCAAAGGCTTTCTTTGAAAGCTGGGGAAATGCTCCACGTGGGCTCTGTCGGTGCCAACATCACCCCATATCTGAGCACTGACTTGCTGCTTGCTCCTGGAGAAATCAATAGAACTCTCAAATCAAACTCAAATTTTGTACTTTCTTACAGTCATATAACTGCATATGTATATACGCATACACATAGGTGGTCTTTTAGTTCGTGTTCTTGCATGCACTGAAGGTGTGCTGGAATATGCTTTGATAGCTAGGACAAGGCCACAACCATTAGCATGGGACGATGTCTGTGCTCACTGTGAATTGTGTGTTGGGGCTCCAGGTTAACTGTGAGAACATGCTTTTCATGCTCCTGACAGTTAAGTGGTGGTGTTGCACTTAACACATCATGGTTTTGATACCATTGGTGCATTAGGTGCAACACCATAGTCCTTTAGTAAAAGGGCCCCACGATCAGATGACAGTGTAAATAGCATTTTATTGAATTAGAAATGTACGCCATTTAGATTTCAAATAGGGATGTGCACTTGTTTGAAACGACCTGGGAAATGTCAGTGATATTTCTCATGTCATTTCATATAGGGGCATGTTTACTAAACATTCTTATTGTGCGGGGCCGCGGTAGTGTACCTGTGCCATATAAGGAGTGGGCGGATCAGGCTGCCAAAAGAAAAAAACCGGGAGTAAGCAACCGGACGTGTGCGCGTCGCGGTAATGTGCGGGGTCGACATTAGCGCGCCAAAAGGCAAAGTGGCGCGCTGCCGGGTATAGAAAACAACTGAGCCGTAGTACAACGGTGAAGACACTGACCCATGTTGCAGGGGCCATGGGTTCAAGACCCTATTGTGCTCAATGAAAGAGGCCAGCTGAGGCATCAAATGTAGTGAGAAAAAGTGGTGTGGGAGGCATAGTAATTTTGGGCGGCAGAAGGCGGCGCACGGTTTATTTGTAACGGCATGAGGCGGCGCACTGTTTATTTTTAACAGCATGAGTCGGCGCACCGTTCATTGGGGGCGGCAGAGGGCGGCGCACTGTTAAGTTTGGGCGGCAGAGGGCGACGCGCAGATAGATGTGGGCAGAGGGCGGCGCGCTGATGTATGAGGGGGCGGTCCGATAGTGGGCGGCATACGTGGCGCACTGATGTGCACAGCAAACAGGAACAGAGCCATAGCACAATGGTTAGGATACTAACCAATGGTGCAGAGGTCAGGGGTTCAACCCCTCACAGTGCCCAGTGAGCAAGGTTGGCTGGGGCAGTAAGTATTATGGTGAGGTGTTCTGTAGGAGGCCTTATAGTTTTATTTTATTACCCACTACCAGTAAACCCGCTCTAACAGCGTGTTAATATATGGAGGCCCGTAAGGCACATGTTACAGTGCACAGTCCGCAAAGGCACCCTAGCAAGTCCCCTATAGGGCACCATGTATGCTGCGCCACAGGATAATGTATAGTGCACGCAATATGGATGGCAACCATAAGGTGGCCTATAGGGCGCCCTATAATGCACCCTCAGAGGCACCCTTATGGGTACAGTATGGCAAGGGTGTGTTTGATGCCATAAACATATGTCCAGTAAAAAAGTACAATGCTCTGGACAACCCTATCACAGAACCCCTCTGTGGACTTGAACCCATGACCTCCTGCTATAAAGGCAGTGACAGAACCATTGGGCTACGGCACTATAGCTCTGAGTAAGCGCCTGTGTGGCTGCAGAGAGCCTGCACGTCACCCCACAGACAGTCTGCTGCTGTAGACAGGATGGGGTAGGCCACCCGTACCCATGATGCAATGCACATGCAAATCAGCTGCCCACAGATGCACACAAGATGGGGACTGCACCCCAAAAGCTACACGGCATGGTAGGGGGAACTGTCCGTGTCCACCCACACAGAGCCTCGGCCTGGTGGGGGGCCTGAGCGTGAGGACTGCCAGCGAGGGGTAGCTACACACCGTCACATTGTGCAGGTAATGTGCTCACCCTGAGGGTGGGAGGTGGCGCCCAGGACCAGGTCCACATCAACGGCCATGCCAGAGCTCAAAATCAGTATTAACCTGGGTGATAAGAAGGTGTTGCAAACACATCATGGATACCCCCTTCTGTCTTAGTTGGTGGTTCCCCCCCCCCCGACCCATAGGTGGGCAACGTACCTACTCCCCCCCCCCCATGACAAACAGGGTCTCCCATCAACAGATCCCCGTCCTTTCCCCCCCCCCCGCACTAATGGCAGTAGAGTGGGCCATCAACCCCTGTCCTGCTGGGGGACAGACACCCTACAGGGCAGTCCAAGCAGCTCCACACACATCCATAACACACTATCAGACAGACAGTAGGCCTGGATATTCAGGGGTGCACCATCTGATATTCTCCTGCAGCAAGCCATCAGCTGCTGCACCCTGCAAGGAGCTCCATCAGGACACATACCAGCTGTGCAGAGTCTGCTGGATAGTCCTGATGGGATTGTATGCACCCCAAACTGGGGTGGCAGCACACACAGGCAGAGCAGTCCATGAAGAGGCCCCAACAGGACACCCATATATATCACAGAAGAGAAATGCTATACAGCACTATGGGGGTGCCTAGCCATGCTGTCATCACTGCACGCTCAGGGTGAGAGTGATCCACCAGCAGCACATACAGAGGTCACCCTGTCTGTGTAGGTGGTGGCTGGGCATTACAATGTCCCAGCCAGTGCCCCATGCCCTGTGCAGATGCATCCTGGCCAGCACACCCTGTCTGAGCTATACCCATGGTACCTTGCTGCTCATTATGCACATTGTCAGGCCAATACTGGCAACAGTGCTGGCAGTGTGGCCTGTGGAGGGTGTTTGTAGCCAACACACACTGTATAGACAGACACCCCCCCTCACCTATGCCAGCATTGTGCTACTATTGGGGGAGTCATTCGACGTGCCCACCACACCAGTCCTGGGAAGGGTACAGGCATGGATATGGTACACAGTACTGCTGCGGGTCACTCCCCAGGGTGGTAAATACTGTCAGGGGCCAGACATGGGGCACGCACCACAGACAGCCGACAGCTTGTTCTGCTGGAGCACAAGGAGCAAACAGTGCTGAGCGTAGGACTGTCTACCTGCCAGTACCCACATCAAACGTTTGTGGTCTGTGTACCGTGTACCCAGGTATAGGGTGGCATTGCTAGGGTACGCAGGAGCTAGATCTGGGAGATGCCCCCCCAGGGGGCTTTTCCAATGTGGCCTGTGGGTGTGGGTGCGTCTGGACCTGTTGCCTCTTGCTTTACGGCAGAGTGTCCCTACTCCAGTCCTGGTGTTCCAGACACTGTTCGGGCCTTCATGCTGTCCCCTATGAATATGCATGGGCTACAGTTGCATAGCATGGGGGTGGTGCAGACATCTGCAGCACAGGCATCTGTCTTAGGGGAAGCATGGAACCTGAATGGTGTTTGGCCCTCCAGGACTGCATTTGGGAGACTCTGCTGGAGATAATGTGCCTGTTTATGGTGTCTGTGTTTGGTGTGGTAAAAGATAGGCGTATTGACCATGCCTATGTTCTCAGCAATAAAGGTTTGTCCTTACTACCACGGTGTAGCTGTGGGGTGAATATGTGGACAGGGTTGGCGGTAGCCACAGCTGGGCTCTGAACCTGTGACCCTCTGTTCTTGCACACACTGTCTGTGTGCGCTGCACCACCGTGTAGCCACTGATTGGCTGCAATCCCTGGGTGGTCCATGACTGTACATCCGACAGGGCCTGTCTGTTGCAGTGGACGGTGCCAGCCTGCACATGGCCTGGCCACTGTCCTCTGTGGCTAGCAGCCACTGCCCCCTCCACCATCTGAACCCTTCCGCCGACATGCTGGCATGTCCTTATCCTTGCAAAGGCATATGACCTGATTGCGTAGTGGAACCCCAGGACTGTATTTGGCTCACATGGTATAGCGGTCTAGCTGTTGTTCTTTAGCAAGGTTTTTGTGGAACGTGGGCCACCCATTACGTGATCATGACCAGGGACACAATTGGCCCTTGGCACGTGGGGTGAGGGCATGTACAGGCACATCTGTCGTACATAACCTCTACCTACTTAACCTCTACCTACGTGTCCTTAGCCCCTACAGTTGTGGCACTACAGGACTGCATTTGGGGGACACGGCTGTTGGTGATGCACATTGTGCTGGTGTGTGTGTGGTGTAGGGTAAAATATGGGTGTTTGCAACATGCTTTTGTTCTGTGCAATAAAGGGGTGTCTCTGCTATCTGTGTTTAGTGGTGGGTTAAATATTGGGATTGTGCTGGCATGTGCCACAGCTGGGATTTGAACGTGTGATCCTCTGGTCCTAGAGGTACCGGCTCTGTCCACTGCACCACACTGTGGCCACAGAGACAGTGCAGTCCCTGGAGATAGTAGACCTGGCAGGGTGGGGTTCCAAAACCTGCTCTGCACATTATTACTGTGAGCTCCTTCACCCTGTCTGGTGATAAACGTGCAAATATAACACGGGTATGACGTCCGAACAGAGGGGGATAGCATATTCCCAAGCTGGGCAACAGTGCTATTGATGGACAACCATAGGGTACACTCCCAGGAAGGGTCCAATACACGGAGACGTTTTTGGAGGTGTCTCCGCTCCGTGCCCCTTTCCAAACAAATGTTATTTTATTTTTTTGGAGCTCTGCTGGGTGTGTTTTTAACTTTTGCGCATTACTATACCTGTTCCCCAGCTGATTTACTATTTTAATGCTTTTGTTGTGGTCATTTCCTATTTTTCATTGCAGTTTTGTGCTGTGCACATGTATCACACTGCTGACGTTTTGCAGGTTTCCCCGGTTTTGCTGTACATTGCTGACGTAAATGGTTTCTCTTCCCTTTATATGCCCTCTACCGCGAGTGTTTCACTCTCGCTATTTTTTACATGTAAATTCGGGCCCGATACTGTGCGGGGAGCCTCTCACCTCCCACTCTCCACCCATTGACCCCGTCCCTCCGCCCCTCCGGAGCCTTCCTCCGCCCTCCTTTAGCCGTTCCATGCCTCTATCGGACATTTGCGGGCCCGCACTTGTACGGGGCCCGTTACTGAACCGCGTACCTGTGCGGGGGTGACAAGCACGTGTGCGGGGCGTTTAAACGCGTTTCTGCGCGTTTCAATGCCGCGTTGCCGTGCGCTATTTTGCAGCACGCAGATTTGCGGACTTTAGTAAACATGCCCCATAGTTTTTAACCCAAAATAGGAAAAATCCTGAAATTTCAGCTTTTTCCCATGTTATGAACCATGCACACTATTGCTCAGTTCTTGCATATGCTATTATAGTGATAGGTGCACTTTTATTCAATAGTCCACCTATCAATAAATCGAGCACGATATTATACAGATAGTGGCTACCGCTGAATACTCAGATTTTGTGGGCACTATCTGCATAATCGCCATCATTATCTAAGTAGTGATAATTTTCAGCTGCTGTCCGCATAAGTTATCTGGATAGCACTTAGGAGAGGTTTCCACCTGTCCTAAGATATCTAGATAACGTATCTGGATAGTGGCTGAAAATTGTTATTTCTTTGCCAAAATATTCAACAACACGATCCGGATCATGCTACTGAATATCTGCCTGAGTGCTCTTATCCGGATAACCTCCACGATTATCTGGATAACGGCTTTTGAATATTGATCCCGAAGATTAATAAAAGCCCTCTAGTCAAAAATAGCCTTAAATGGGTGAGGAGGAATGCAGATTACCTGAGGAAATGCTTTCCATGCCATTCCACCATTGCCTTTCTGTTTTCATTTCTTCCATCCATTTTACTCAAATGTGTTTCAAACCAATAGTCAATGCTTTGGAATCTCACAAAAGAACATTAAATGAGGACCCGTGCTATACCATATTTCAGTGGCCTGTATTTCATGATGTTCATAAAAGTATATAACACCATATGGGGTCTGTGCAAGTTCAACAGCAATGTTATAAGGAATCAAAAAAGGAAGAAAACATTAGGAAACATTTATACTCTTCACAGTAATTTAAAGGCGTCCAAAAATCTGTTCTTTCCTATAAAAAAGCTCCAGGGACAAACATATTTGAATTTACTTGCAATTTGATTCTAGAATTCCATGTCGATATTAACTCCAGTGCATTGCAGTTTATTAGTCTCCATAAAATACTTCTTGGAGATCAGTACTAAAATAGGGGTTAAATGCCATGATAATGAGGATTTCTGAAACCAAACATGCAGTAGCAGTTCAAAAGAATGACTATTATTTAATGACTGAACCAATAAGCAATGTGAAGTTGAAAATATTTCTGTTGTCTTAATAGCATAACACTGATTTGCAAAAGAGTCTCTGAAAATGGACTTGACTAAAACGATCAAGGTGCCCTAGCATCTGCCCCACAGACGTATACGATATGGACTACTTCTGAAATGATCTAGAGATCACAGCCCTTAAAAATGAAGACAAGCCACTACCCTTCCCCATGCTTAATTAGCACTAGACAGATTTTTGGTGTGTGAAAATGTGGGAATGCTGTCTGAACTCTATATCAGAAATCTGATGGGTTTAAGCAGCAGGGGGGTATAGGAAGGACCATTGCCCACCCTCCCTGTCTGGCTTGCAGACGGAAGTGCTAGAAGGTAAAGAAAGGGGATGGGCGTGCAAATAGTGCCACAGTACAAATAGAACCAGACCTGTTCCGGCACCAGTGTGCATCATCGTCAAATACATACGAATCCAGGCAACCATGCAAAAGCTGGAGCAGAGGAAAGTGGAAACGTTGTTTAGGTGTAGTACGGCCCTTTGTGAAAGTTTCACAAACAATTAGGAAGCGTGCAGTAGACTGTGAAATGACTGGGCCTCATGCAGTAGACCAAGAATGAGCAATTTGAAGATGAGTGAGTTTTGGGCAGATTCTAGAATAACCAATCAGACTGACTTTCAGACAATGATTCCGCAATGGTTATGCAGAGTATCATGTTTGTTTATTTAACAGATTTTTTATACCGTTTTTCTACTCGTCAAAACGATTTACATAAAACTAGGTGCAGACAGGGAACTTTTGAGTGCACGGGGGTTACATATAACATCATTAAGAACAAGAACTTAAAATACTTTGCTTCAACTAGTCGTAAACCAGGGGAGGGGCTGGAGGGGGTTGCATTTGGGTGGGAGTGCTCCATCTGGGTTCAGGGGGTTTGTGTCTATCAATGGGGGGAGTCTTGTGCTGGTTGGTTTGGTTAAGTCCTTTTAAATGGGAGGCATATGGGCCTATCTACTAACCTGTGCAAAGGTTAAGGCATGTTAGATCCAAACCCTCTGCATTAAGTGTTGGGGGTATTCTCAGCACTTTAAGAAAGGTGGCTGTGTAGTTAACATAGAGCAATGGCCTAAACTGTACATTAATGACACAGTCAATAACACAAAATGAAATGATCAGTAGTAGTAGTAGCAGAAGTAAGCTATACCTCTGAAGGTTTATTTAAACCCTGCATAATGATCCCTGTGTCAACTGCAATACACAGTTGCCATCCATTTGCAACCCGTAGCATGTTACAATACAAATTCCGACATTATGGCCCTGATTCTGTAAGGTGAATAGCGGGGCTATCCGCCTTCATCATAAGCTGCCTCCTGGCTGCCCTGCATGCACAGAGCTGCTGTGCATGCGGTGGGGGATGGGGGCAGAGAGTGGGCGGAGCATGGATGGGACTGACCGCCGGATGTACAGGGGGTCAGTCCGGTGAAGGCCCTGTACATCCAGGGATCACCAGGGGGTGGCCAGCTTATTCCACCTCCGAGATGGCTATTCCCCCAGATTGGCCTGTCAGCCCCCCCCCCCGGCGATGGCAGAGAGCAGGGGGAGCCACCGCTGCCCTATCCAGGTCTCAGCTGCCCCCATTGGGGTCAGGCGGTGGAGAAAAGGGGTTGTCTGAGGCAGTGGACAGATTGAGCCAAGGGGAGGACATCCCCGTGGCAATGCAGAGGCATGATGGGCCGTCTCCCAGGACCCAATCCTGCACCTGTGGGGTTGTCGTACTCCTGCAGTGCAGAATTGGGTCCAAATGGGCCCATCCTGCTTGGAGATGTATGGGAATCGGGCTCTATGTGTTTAACATAGCAATTAGCATGCACTAACAATTAACATGTTGAATTAACTACTAATACAGCACACACTAATTGTTAATGTGCATTAAAAACCACATTAAATTTCTAATACAGCCTAGTAAAAATAGGCTCCTTAGAATCTTATTTGCTAAGGGGGTTATTCCATAACCCAAATAGGCCGCTTGCACATACATGGGACACGTGTACATCGCAAAAATGTCTACAACCGTATTCTGATACACAAAATCTGTGCACATCCACAGCATTTGCACAGGGATCTCAGAATGTGCCTGGGAGGGGCGGAACAGGGGCATGGTTTGCCTTGGAGACGTATGTAGTGTATTCAGGAAAGGCCCACGTACGTTTTTTTACTTCCCCACAAACGTGACCATTATTCCTGATGGAGACGTGGAATAAGGCTAGTACTTAGAAAATATTCTGCTGTGTTCTACAATTCATCCCAAATTGTATAAAAGTTGTGACAAATATATTTTAAACTGGTGCGATCGCAGTCTGGAAAAACACCACAAAATGCAGTATAAAGAACAGAGATCAGAGGTGAGGTAATCTTGTAAGCTAAAGAGTCATTAATATCTACCCTTAAAGAAATATTAAAAACAGCAATAGCGTTTATTCTGGCTCAAGCTGAAATTCGCTGTTTGTGCTAAAAGAGCTAATCTAAGGGACCCTATCAATTTTTGTGTTATGAAAAATGGGAATGCTGATGTAAGAACTGCATGTGAGGGAGTCTGGAAAAGAATCTTGTTTGAGTGAGAAAGGAGATCATATTTGTAGTCCTGGGACTTCATGCTATTATGGTATACTGGCTATAATTTATAGGTTCTGAGCATCCTTTGGGCAGAATTATGTCTTTTGTGACTGCAAGTGAGTGTGTATGTGCTTTGTGGGTTACACAGGAGGATCTGGTGGGCTGATCTGCAATTCAGGGAGGGCATGACTGCCTGGCCAGTACCTGGACCTTATGGATGACCGCAGTGCCACCAGGTGCCAGCGTGATAGGGCAGCCATACATCAACTGTGTCAGGCACTGGGAGACATGACTGATGTTGTGCCAGCATTCCCAGATTGTGCCATGAGGCCTACATCCTTACCCAGCCCAGGATCTATGCAAGCTGCGAGAGTGGTGATATATCTAGAGACTGGCTACTTGGTATGATGGCACAAGGATCCCACCATCCCATGCCCATACAGGCCTGACCAGGTGAACATTGCACAATGCAGACTGTGGGAAGGCAGGCAGGGTTGCCCCAGAGATAGCAGATGTATACAGACTGACATTGGACTGTGGATATTGTATGGGACAGGTGTAGCCACATGTAGGGAGCTGCTGTGAGAAATGCCAGTGCCCAGATATGTGGGAAACAGATGCCATAGCCAGAAAGCCATAGTCATTAGAGAAGCATAGTTTTGTTACTCAGCAATATAATGCATCCTTTGGGGAATTGCAATGCTAGTTTAGGTTGTTGTGAAGTTGGTAAGGGTCCATACTTAGCATTTTAAGGAGTGTTTTTAGAGATGATCAATGCAAGAATAACTGAGGCAGTGTTATACTGCTAAGTAATGTGAGATGCAAGGTATATGATGACAAACATGTTAATATTTACTTGATCTTATAATACATTAGAGTGCACTGAGATGACTTTGTAGTGTTCTGGTCATGACACCGACTAGTATATGTGGTTTAGTTTGCATCAGCATTTATGTATCATCACTATTTATGTCTAGTTTGCATCAGCAAAACACTGTCAGCGAGAACAGCAGCTTAGGAAATGCACTTTTAACCGAGGAGGCATGGTGACCAAGGGTATATCACAGAGACGGGCACCATCAGAAACGTGCAGTTTTTCAGAATATGGTGAGCGCAAGGATGTCCAAAATGATTTCAGCATTTACCTACATCCTGTAATATTAGCAGGGGATGTGTTTCTATGCTTCACTCTATGACCCGTTCCTGCACCCGTGTGCAGGTATTGTACTGGAAACATGCATGGGCCAGCAGAACAGCATGTTATACGTGAAGCGCCGGATACGTCTACGAAGTGATTCCAGAACCACAGGCACATCTATACCCGTGGCTGTGGAATTCGCTCCGGATAGTGCCCATCGACGATTTAAACACGTCTACCGGAGCTAGTCGTCCTATATGGAATCTGCCTCTAAGGGGTCTGTTTACTAAATCGCGTTAGTGCAGTTCGCGGTAGGAGCCGCGTTAAGAAGATAAACCCCCAAATAAGGAGATGGGCGGGACCGCGGAAGACCTAGCGCGCGTTACAAAACCAACGAGCGTTAACTGGCGCGTTACGAAACTAACGAGCGGGCCACCGCGCGTAAAGCATAAGTAGCCACCCAGACATACAAGACTAATACAGAGCTATAGCACAATGGTTACTGCAGTGACTGCTGATACGGGCAGCATGGGTTCGAGTCCCCAGGGTGGCATTAGCAGAAGGCTGGCTGATGTAGCACCCTGTACATGACACAATGAGGGAGGGGGCAGCGCCAATTATATTTTATTTCCTGGACGTGTCGGAGGGATGCAGGCAAACACACCCATATATCAGATAGTGAGTGAGGGGGCATGTCTATGTTTGCTGTCCGTATGGGGTGTAAGTAAACACACCCACACATTATTCACTGAGTGTGGGGGCATGTATATGTCTGTTATGTGTCGGAGGGTTGCCAGCAAACATCCCTGACCCATACAGAGCTGTAGCACAATGGTTACTGCACTGACAGCTGATACAGGCAGCATGGGTTCGAGTCCCCAGGGTGGCATTAGCAGAAGGCTGGCTGATGTAGCACCCTGTACATGACACAATGAGGGAGGGGGCAGCACCAATTATATTTTATTTCCTGGACGTGTCGGAGGGATGCAGGCAAACACACCCATATATCAGATAGTGAGTGAGGGGGCATGTCTATGTTTGCTGTCCGTATGGGGTGTAAGTAAACACACCCACACATTATTCACTGAGTGTGGGGGCATGTATATGTCTGTTATGTGTCGGAGGGTTGCCAGCAAACATCCCTGACCCATACAGAGCTGTAGCACAATGGTTACTGCACTGACAGCTGATACGGGCAGCATGGGTTCGAGTCCCCAGGGTGGCATTAGCAGAAGGCTGGCTGATGTAGCACCCTGTACATGACACAATGAGGGAGGGGGCAGTGCCAATTATATTTTATTTCCTGGACGTGTCGGAGGGATGCAGGCAAACACACCCATATATCAGATAGTGAGTGAGGGGGCATGTCTATGTTTGCTGTCCGTATGTGGTGTAAGTAAACACACCCACACATTATTCACTGAGTGTGGGGGCATGTATATGTCTGTTATGTGTCAGAGGGTTGCCAGCAAACATCCCTGACCCATACAGAGCTGTAGCACAATGGTTACTGCACTGACAGCTGATACGGGCAGCATGGGTTTGAATCCCGGGCACTGGCCTGTATATTGGAAGGGGTATTGGCCTGTATATTGGAGGGGGATTGCTGAGGCTTTTGGACGGGACATTGCGTATGCGAGCCGAGCTACGTGCGTTGTTGCGTGTGCAGCGCCGCGCGTAGCGACGCGCGTACCATTGAGCCCGGGGATCTTTTCTTTTATGTGTGTGGGTATGTAGGGGTTTCAGCAGTGTGGGCATCTCATATATTACAGACCCTGTAGGGTGTCGTGCACCTATGCTTTCTGCTACCAGATGTACGTGTGCTGTCCCATGGTTTATCAATGGCTGCGAGCTCGTGCTGCGGTTTCAGAGGGATTGAATAATACAGTCACCCCCATGATGCACTGCACATGCTAATCAGCTCTCCACACAGGCACACCATATGGAATGCATCCCCACAGACTCTGGACATGGTAGGGGTAAATTGTCATGTGCACCCCCCACAGCCCCTTGCCCTTATAGGGGGTACTGACCATTTGTTGTACTGGCATTGAGGACCTGCCCAACACCACATTGTGCGGGTGCTCTGCTCACCCTGAGTGTGCAGTGGGGCATCCAGCCCTAGGTCCTCAGCACCGTCCATGGCGCAAGTCCACAGCAGTGTTACTGTGTGAGATAGATATTTTCTGCATGACCACCTTGGACATCTCTGTCTGTTTGGGGCAGGTGTAGACCCATGCCCCACCGCCCCCCCTCACCCCTGGGTGGCAAACAGGGTCACCCATCATAATCTGCACATTCTACCTCCCTTGGAAGGTGCCAGTGGAGGGGGGACATTAACCCTAGTCCTACTGATGTGCAGACACCCCACAGGTCAGTCACTGCAGATCCAGACACATGCATGCCACAGGAGCAATCTGACATTGGGACTTGGTAGAAAATGACAATCCCAACCACTATCTGTGATTCCCCTGGTGCAGGCCAACACACCCTGCAGGCCACTCCATCACATCACCTACCAGCTGCAAACAGGCTGCTAGTGACCAGCAGAGATGCCTGCACCCAGACCTGGGGTGCCAGCATACACAGCCAGCAGATACATCTGTGACTGGGCCCCAGGGGAACACCCATATTTATCACATGAGTGAACTACTATGTAGCACCATGGTGGAGCCTAGACATGCTGTGGTCACTGCACATTCAGGGTGACACTGAGCTTGCAGCGGCATCTACCGTGGTCACCCTGTCTGGGCAGGTGGTTGCCTGGCACTACAATGTACCTGTCACTGCCCTTTGCCCTGTGCATATACACCCTGGCCAGGCCGCCTTATCCGACCTCTACCCATGGTACTTTGCTACTCATTATGCACATTGGCAGCCCACTACTGGCAACATTGCTGGCAGTGTGGCCTGTCGACAGTGTTTGCAGCCACCACACACTGGCTGGACAGACAGCCACCCCCACACCTATGCCAGCATTGTGCTACTGTAGGGGGGTTCTGCAGCCATACACACAACACCTGTCATGGGCACAGTACATGCATGGATGTGGTACGACATACTCTGGTGGATCACTCCCAAGGGTGTTGGACACTGTCAGGGGCCAGACCTGCGGCACACACCACAGACATCTGACTGCTTGTTGTGGCGCAGCTCAATGTGCACAATGTGCTTTACATAGGACATGAGTTCTACATTTTATCATTGGCAACTTTTAGTGCATGTGTACCATATACCCATGTGTAGGGTGCCATTGCTAAGGTATGCACCTGCTAGTATTGGGAGTTGACAGCAGGGCCAATTGTCTTACCTCTTCGGGTTTCATTGGCCAATGGGGCCTGTGGGTGGGTGGGTGGGTGGGTGTCACTGTTAGCTGCTGCTTTACGGCAGGGTTCCACAACTCCAGTCCTGTCATTCCAGGCACTGATCAGGTTTTCATGCTGTCCCTCATAAATATGCATGGGCTACATCTGCAGACAAGGGGGGGGGCATAGTTATGCAGCACAGGTATCTTTATTGGGGGCAGCATGGTAACTGAATGGTGTGGGGCCCTCCAGGACTGCATTTGGGGGGACTATGCTCTGGGTAATGCGCCTATATCTGGTGTGGTAAAATATTGGCGTTTTGTCCATGCATATGTTCTCAGCAATAAGGGTGTGACCATTCCATCACAGTTTAGTTGTGGGGAGAATATGTGGGCAGGATTGGCATGGCCCCAGCAGGGATTTGAACCTGTGACATTCTGGTCTTAGAGGCACTGGCTGTGTCTGTTGCACCACACTGAGGCCACAGGGACAATGTGATCCCTGGAGATGGGATACCTGGCCTGACAGGTCAGAGACCCTGCTCTGCACCATTTTACTGTGGACTCATATAGCTTGTATGGAGGCAATTTGCACGTAACCTCACATACAACCTCGCATGAGGGGGCAATCCCCCATTACCAAGCTGGCCAACAATTATATCATTGGGCAACAATACACGACACTCCCGCGAATGCTCCAATAACAGGGGATGTGTTTTGAAAGGGTCTCCGTAGCGTGATCCCTTCCAAGTATCTTTTCTTTTTTTGGTTTCGCTTTCCAGGGAGTGTGTTTTTTATTGTGGCCCATTGCTATCACTGTTGCCCAGCTGACTTGTGATGTTTACAGTTTTCTTTCTGCTATTTTCCACGTTTCATCTGTGTTTTCATGCTGTCCCTCATACATATGCCTGACCTACATCTGCCTACCATGGGGGTGGGGCATAGCTATACAGCACAGGCATCTTTGATGTGACAGCATGGGACAGGAATGCTGTGGGGCCCTCTAGGGCTGCATTTGCGGGGCTCAGCTTTCGTTGCTGTGCCTGTTTCTGGTGTGGTGTAAAAATAGACCATGCCTTTGTTCTCTGCATTAAAGGTGTGTCTTTACTTTCACTTTTTAGTGGTGGGTAGGACTATTGTGACTGGGTTGGTGGCAGTCCCCGCTGGTATTTGAACCTGTGACCCTCTGGTCTTACAGGCACTGGCTGTGTCCATTGCACCACACTGGGGCCACAGAGATGGTGCTGTCCCTGGTGTTAGTATGACCTGCCTGGCTGGTCAGGGACTCTGCTCTGCAAAAGGTTTACTGTGGCCTCATTTCCCTTGTATGCAGACAACGGTGCACATACACCTCAGGGGGACCTCACAGAAGGGACACACACCCATATCCGAGCTGGGCAACAATGATATCATTGGGAGACATTACACTACACTCCCAGGTCAGCTCCATTACAGTGACTTTCCCTTTTCGAGGGTCTGCGAAGCGTGAACCCTTCCACATATCATTAGGTTTTATTTTGTGCTTTCCAGGGAGTTCTGTTCCTTGTTGTCCATTGCTATCACTGTTTAACTGCTGATTTATGCTTTTAAAGGGGTTTCCTCTGGTCATTTTTATTGTCTTCTGTGACATTTCATTCTGTGCACATGTATCACACTGCTCACGTTTTGTGTGTTACCCAGGTTTCTCTGTACATTGCTGACGGAAATGGTTTCTCTTACCTTTAAAGATGCCTTCAACGGCAGGTTTTCATTCGCGTTGGAATTGAGCTCAGAATTACAGCGCGTTAGTGAGGGGGAGCCTCTCCCCGCCCCCTCTCCGCCCATTGACCCCTTCTCTCCGCCCACTCTCCACCTTCTGCGCTGTTTTAACGCGCCGCGGGGCTTTACGATCGTTAAACGCGGTCAACGTGCGTAGTATGACGTTACCGGTCGTTGGCGCGTGTTTACGCGCGTTATACTGCACTTGCGGTCGTTAACGTCATACAACGCGCGTTATTCACGTTTACCGC
Source organism: Ichthyophis bannanicus (assembly GCA_033557465.1). Taxonomy (NCBI): domain Eukaryota; kingdom Metazoa; phylum Chordata; class Amphibia; order Gymnophiona; family Ichthyophiidae; genus Ichthyophis; species Ichthyophis bannanicus. Next base: position 160,545,362 of record CM066035.1, on the reverse strand, counting down.
GATTTAGTAAACAGACCCCTAAGTGTTTGTTCTCTTTCTGTGTCTGCCCTAGGAAGTATTCAAAATTCAAAAATTGCAAATCAGAGGAATTGTATGTATATATCCATATTTAATTATATTGATGTAATGGAGTAATAATTCATGTCTATTTATTTATTTCATTTCATTTTCAAATGTATAGACTACTTTTTTGAAGCAAAATTAAAAAAAAAAAAGATACGTGAACATTCTTTTGAGCTCAAAATCTGTGAATAGAACTTGTATCCCCTTTTATTTAAAATAGGAGAACTTTAACAGTGGTCAGAAAGGGCAAGATGGTGACAACAGTCTCACTAGGCTATTCATGTGGGACCTTTGTAGGGGGGTTAGTTGCTGGTATGCATTAAGGGAATAAGGCACAGTTTTTGCCCTTTAACATGTCAAATTATTACTGTAAAGCACAATACAAGTTAGATGAGGTGTACAGCATGTGAATGCATGGAAAACTCCTCATTATTATGTAAATGAAATAACACATCTTAATTTAAACCTTGCAAGCTGTGTTATTCCTGGAAAAATAACACTAGCCCACAGCTGGCATTATTTTTCCTCCTGAGTGGCAGACTTGTGGGGGGTCTTGGGCTGGGAGATTTCTTTGGGGGGTGACTTCAGAGAAGGGGATTCTGGACTAGGGGTCTTGACTATAGGAAGGGGAGGGGGAAGGAAAGGGAGGAGGAAGGGAAGGGTTCTTCACATTTAAACTGCCTTCAGCCCTTTTAAAACAGCTCCTAGAATCACTGGGCCATGTGTTAGTAGCCCAAAGCTCTAGAGGTTGATTGTAAGCTGCACTATTTATTTACCGTGGGAATGACTAACCTGTGCTACTGAATTATTGCAGGTTAGTGACTCCTGCATAAATTAAACTGTGGTAAAATGCAAAATTTTACAGCATCTTAGTAACTAGCCCCCGTAGTTCTCTGCTTTCTTATTTTGTTTCAAAGGTAAGAACATCCACGTTGTTTTTACCCAAGTAATTCCAAACTATGGGGCCTATGTAATAAAACTGATACAAACATAATTTAGCATGGACACACAGAAAAAAAAATGTAACAGGCTTATTAGAAAGTAATTTAACAAGTGGCACAAAAAGATTTATAGCCTCATTTTACAGAAGAGTTCGACATGGGAAACGGGACATCCAGGTTGGGACTTGTTTCCTAAGTATTTAAGAAAAGACACATTTTTGCAAACATATTTTCAGAGTCCTTTAAGTGCATGGAAAGGTCTTCTTGCATAGCACATTATTTATAGCATGCGCAAGGGGGCTAGGCCCATAAGTCTTTAAAAATGTACCCCAAATCATAAGTAATTTTTTCTGTTTTTTTTTTAAATTCAATGTTCATAAAAGTGCTGAGCTCTGTTGTTTAGAGAGTTTTCAGAGTCAATAATAATTCATGTCTATTTATTTAAGAACATATGCAAGCAGAGTATTGTGAAATAAATATTTAATATGCCATGCAAAACAGCTTTTTCATTATTTGGAGTTAGCTCACACTTTTTCAGTGATAGTTCAAGGCAATTTGTATTCAGGGAGTGTAGGTTTCCCTGCCCTCAGAAGTTCTACAATCTAGGTTTGAGTCCTTAGGGTCACAAGGAGCATCAGTGAGATTTGGTCCACAGCTCCCATGGTTTTCTGTTTACTGCTCTTAAAATGATGCTGCCCCTCCACTCTGTTTTTTAAAAAATATTAATACTTTTCTCTTATCCTGGAATTACTTAATTATATCAATTAGTTTTTGTAATGTAATAATTACATTCGTGATCCAGTTATTAGTCCCATCACATTTTACTCTACATGCCTGCATTTGCAATGACAACGTGGCTAATTTCACAGAAACTCTAAAATCTTGGCAAGCAGTTAGTTTTCCACTTACAGCCATTTAATGGAAAAATAGTCTGTTCAAACAGTGATTTAAAATGGACAGCTAAAACATAACCATTGTGCGTTCTCTATGTACCGGGCATCTGAAAAGAAAATGCGTACTACCTGCTTCGCTGGTTCTGATCACTCGGGATGGCATGCTTGGATCTCCGGTCCCGATAGAATTGGATGCAACAACTCTGAATTCATATTCTACCCATGGGTTCAAATCAACTGCCATTGCAGACTCCATATCACCACCAATAACCTCCGGAACTGTGGAAAGCCGAGAAGATCAAATTCAGTGTGCCGTCAAAAGCTTTTGATTTTTTACAGCAGAAGTAGTGATGCTAATGATATTAGAAACAGAAGAGGAGGTTTCGCATCTCAAGGAGCAATCACCCATGGCAAAGGAAGCAGAAATAAAATTGAATTTCCAAGATGCAAGAGCTTGTGTTGTCCTGAAAAGACCACACATCGTGCAGAAAGCCTAATGATTCTAATGGGTGTGATTTCAAACTTTTATACCATTTTTCCAATCAGCACTGCCCAAAACTGCTGGTTTACAAACACACACACATACACAAATACATACCAAACAAATATATATATACAAGCTTATAAATCCAATAAATATACACACATCTGAATACATTTTAAGGCACATTTTGCATAGGACATGGAGATCAGAACTGCGATGTCGAAGCCAGGATGTACTCGGTTCTGGTGGTATTTTTGAAATAGCTCGTCTAAACATTCATCTGCTATATGTACACACAGGAAAAACTGACAGGGAAAACCTGTCAACTTAAATATGCAAATACCGGCATTTCACAACTTTCACGTATAAATGTCAACATTCCATGCAACGGAGTGATTTTGCAAGCATAAATTTAACTACTATTACTTTGCCGAAAAGGCCTCTATTTTTTTGAGTGTGGAATAAAGTAGGGGGGAGACTAAGGGGGATAACCCTCTTAATCCCTCCTGTTAAGGGCTGGTTGAAATGAGCACTTTTTAAAAACCTGCAGGGGACAGAGAATGGGGAATACACATGTAGATTTTTAACCTGCCCGGCCGCTCTCTGACCACACCTCGACACACTCCTGTCTAACTTACACATGGTCCGGATGTCCATGTGTACATTAAGATCTCCCTAAAATGGCTATTTAGACATGACTCTGGCAATCTACTTCCGGGCGCACCTTGCCAAAAAAAATTCCGAGATGGGCTGCCAGGAGTCAGCACTGACTCAATAACATACATGCACAAACATCATTTATACGTGTATGTGACGGTACATACATGTGCAAAATCTGAATAAGGCTTCTCAAATAACCCCCATAAAGCCTAAGATTCAGTGGTAGGCCAGCTATTTAATTTTAAACAGATAACTCATCTCTTTATAGATATACGTATTTTCAGCAGTGGTAAATGGATAAATACTGCTGTTGAATAAGTTATCCATTTAAAGTTTTACCAGCCATTTAGCCGCCGACAGTTACATGAATAAGTTAAATTTTGACCCTCTCTAATAACTTTAAGCCCCACTTCCTAAATGTCCCTAAGTCCTTCCCAATTCTAAATGAGCCAAATAACTGGATTTGTAGTTCACGGCGAGTTACGTTCAGGTACAGTAGGTATTTTTTATATCCCTGGAGAGCTTACGATCTAAGTTTGTACCTGAGACAATGAAAGGCTAAGTAACTTGTCCAAGATCACCACTTATACAGCCAAAGTTACCCATATAAGTGCTCCAGATTGTTTTTCAAAAAGTACTTATGTAGACAGTCAGTACTTTTGCAACCTCATTATCTGCAGTGGGTTTGGAACAGTACAAAGTATGTGCCATAAAGCATGAATGGAGATTTGAAAAATATATTGTTGTGTGTATTTATCACCCCCCCCCCCGGCAAAAATATGAGTTGTAAAACAGCATATATACAAAATGAAGCAGCAGAAAGATCATTCGGACCTCCGGAACTGAAGTGTGCCCGCAGCTTTCTGTTTCGCTACAAAGCCAGAGACTTATCAGCCCCTCCTTGAATATTTTACACACACCAAGGGGACAAATTTTTAGAAAACATTTTTTTATATGGCTAAATGTGTTCACCCTTGTAAAAACCTGTGATTTGCCCTAAAATGGGGCACTGTTCAAAACTATGTGGGTAGGTGAAAAGTCAGTGTATACAGGTTCCTTGGCATTCTGCAGCAGTTCTGACAGAAAAATAAACTTGAAGTAGTTTATATTCCCTTTTTTCCCTGCCTGCACCTACAGGACTGATCGCGATTCTGATCCCTGTGGGATCAGAATTGCGACACCCTCTGTATGTCCAGTTCAGACTGGACGTACAGAGGGTTCTATGTCCAGGACAGAATCAGGCTGTTATGTAATATAGGGTGGAAGCTCAGACTTGACCAGAAGTTATTTTTTATCAGTCTGAGTTTGACCTGCCAATTTTGAAAACACTTTTGGTTCTTAAGTTAGGTGCTGAGCATTTAGGGTCCCAAATTTAGGCAGATTTTCATTCAAATGTAAGAAATTAAGGGCCTAATATTCAAAGGCATGTGCACAATCTGTAAACTTGCAGACTATGTAAATGCCGCTCAGGGAATATTCGGCGGCATTAACATGGTAAGTGCCACTGAATATCTGCAGGTACCGCTGCTGTGTGTCCCAATGCTAACCGGTTAGCACTAAGCCATAACTGGGCAGAGATGATATTGAGCTGTGGCTCGGTTATGGCTACACAGTGAAAGTAAGGTGCAGCAAAGGCTGGCCTTACTTTCAAAGCTAACCAGACTATGGCTGAATATCGCCTGGTTAGCTTCCAGGTTCTGTGGCTGACCTGAATATTCAATGCTGGTGGCCGGATATGACCCTGGCATTGAATATCCAGGTCTAAGTTTCAGCGCTGGCTGCTAGTCGCTGTAGGAACGCTAGTTGCCGCAACTGAATATCGGGCCCTAGGTTTTCAGTGACAAATGTGTGTAAAATTTAAGCACTTGATACTTAGAGGGTAACTTTGTATAGTTCATCTCACTCAGAAAATTAATGTTTAAGTCTGTCTGCAAAAAAGCCCTAGGGGTTAAAATTCAATGGTGTTAGCCACTATGAGTAAAGCGACTGGCCATCGCCATTTTAAATTAAACCCGAATATTCAATGCTGGAGGTCATATCCAGCCACTTACTGAAACATGGCTCTTCCCCATCGACACTGTTTCGATTGCCGCCCTCTGTCATGGTGGCTACCAATTTTCCCATAATCCTCCTGCTACTTGGCCATGGTGGTAATGTAGGGTTTTTGCTTTTTCCTTCCTGTCAACTCCAACCCCTCCTTCTACCTCCTTCTACCTCCATTTCAATCCTTTTCCTCCTTTGAAGTCCATTCCACCTGCCTTTTTAACTCTTATCTCTCCGTATAGCTGCTATCTATAGACCCCCTGATAAATCCACCTTTACCTTTCTCACCGACTTTGACTCCTGGCTTTCCCTATTTCTTGATTCTTCTTTCCCTTTCTTTATTCTTGGTGACTTCAATATTCATGTTGATAACCTTTCTGACCCCCCTATGCTTCTAAATTCCTTTCCTTTACCTCCTCATTCAAACTCCAACTTTGCTGTTCTGCTCTCACTCTTCAGCACTGTTACTGCTTTGATCTGCTCTTCTTCTCTAAATTACCTTTTGATTTCCATACCTCAGTTCTTCCCTTATCTGATTATCACCGCCTAATCTTCACCCTTTATCACTCCCCACCTCAATCTCACCCAGTCTCCTCCTACTTTTTCAGGAATCTTCATGGAATTGATCCTCTGCTATTGTCTCATCGTCTTTTTCTCCCACCTTGTCTTTTAAACCTGTTGATGAGGCTATAGTTTCCTATAATACTGCCCTCTACTCTGCTCTAGACACTCTTGCTCCACCGATCCCACATCCTGTAAGATGCACTATACCTCAGCCCTAGTTGTCTTCAACTACCCGCTATCTATGATCCTGCGCCTGCTCAGCTGAGTGCATTTGGGTCAAATCCCGCTCCCTCTCTGACTTTCTTCACTTCAAATTCATGCTTACCTCCTTCCAGTCATCCTTAGCACTTGACAAGCAAAACAACTATGTCTATCTGACCAACTCTCTTGCCAATGATCCCCGCCGTCTCTTCTCAACTATTAACTCTCTCCTCAAGGCTCCTCCTCCTCCTTCTCCAACCCCTCCTTCTGCCCAAACCCTTGCTGACCATTTCCATGACAAAATTCACAAGATTACATTCCATTTCAATAGATCAGCTTCAAACCCTCTTCCCCCATCTCAATACCAACTTTCCCCCTCAATCCTGCTACCCTTTTTTTCTTTTCTATGATTTCTATGAGGAAACTCTCATCTCCTTTCCTCCTCTACACTTACTACTTGCTCTTCTGATCCTACCTGTCTCCTTAGCTCAATTTCCTCCTCTATAATCCCTTCCATCTCACATATTCTCAACTTCTCGCTCTCCACTGCCACAGTTCCCGCAACCTACAAGCATGCTATGGTCACACCTCTCCTTAAGAAACTTTCTCTTAACCCTAGCTGTCCTTCAAATTATCAACCCATCTCCTTTCTTCCCTCCATTTCCACACTTCTTGAGCGTGCAGTCAGGGGCGGCTCAAGGCAATCTGCTGCCTGAGGCGAAGAATGAGATGGCGCCCCCTTAGAGGTGGGCGGGGCTTTTTCAGAACTCCAATCAGGGACTGAAACAAACCAAAAAGCCAATTAGATTATGTGGAGAGAATGGAAGATATTTGCACAAAGGGCCGTACCAAGCTGCAATCGCGCTCTGTGCGATGTGCAGCTTGGGTGCGCGCCCCTCTCCTCCCCCTATACCTCTGTCCAGTGCTGCCTGCTCTTTCCCTGCTGCTGCCACCCTCTGTTTTTTTCACAGCGGCACTGACAGCAGGGAAAGAGCAGGCAGCGCTGGACAGAGGTAAGGGGAGGAGGAGGGGGGCATGCGCCCGATCTGAAAGGCGCCGGCACTTTAAGCAGATCTGTCCCTCCCTGCTCTGACATCACGTTGGAGGAGGGAGGGACCAGAACTGCTTAAAGCACTGTGAAAAGGCTTTGGAGTGCATTTCAGCTGCCTGCTATTGTACTGCCAGCGGTTATGGTTCTTGCTTTTTTTTTTTCAACATATATTTTACATACACAGTGGGTGCAGAGCAGAACCAGGACATTCACCCACAGAACTCAATATTTAAAAAAATAAAATCTGATTCTGATCATCTCACTAACAACAACAACCACCACTATTCTCCAATACCAGGCATATTGCGAACTAATATAAAACCCTACAACAAAGAGCAAACCTACCATACCATACCATACCATATCAGCACAAACTTCCAAAACTCACATAAGGAGCCCATCCAAAAAAAGTGTCACTGTAAATACTACAGTGGGCCCTTGAACATCCATACACCTATCTGAAAAGCTGAACAAGTCAAATTACTACATTACAATATAGATCTTTATGTACAAACTCCATGTTAACAGAACACCTGGCCTCAGTCACAGACTCACAACATCGACCCTCACAAAGTACAGAATAAGTAACCACAATCTAAAGTAAAAATATGTAGACAAAATTTAAACTGAAACCCCAAGAAGCCAGAGTCCACATGCAGGCAATATCAGATAAATAAGAAATGCAGTTCCCCAATACTGTGTAAAATATAAAGATAGCACAAAGTCCAATCACTAAAATGAAATAAAATGATTTTTTCTACCTTTATTGTCTGACCATTTTATTTTCTGATCATGCTGGCCCTGATCTGAGGCTTCTGCTTTCCTGTCTTCTCTTAGCTCTCTTTCTGCGGCCTATGGTTCATCTGCCATTTCTTATCTCTTCTTTTGTTTTCTTCACTTCTTTCCATCAGCCTATTTCCAGTCCCCGTGACCCTTCCCAGTATCAGCCCCTTTCCAGTCCTCCCTCCTGGTACCTTCTAATGTCAACTTGCATTCCCATGACTGAGACACTGGTGTCCATTCCCTTCCAGTCCCCCTCCTTCCCCACTGACCAGTCCCTTCTAGTACAAATACCATGGCAGCTCCTCTCAGCATCCACTCCCCTCCAGTCCCATTCTTCCATCCCCTTGCATCAGCCCATTTGTAGCCCTAGCCCCCAGTTTTCTTCCAGGGCCAGCAGCTCCCCTCCCCACCTTCAGCCCATTCCCAGTTGAAGCCCCCCCAATCAGCTCACTTCCAGTGCTAGTCCCCTCTCAACCCCATTACCAGTGCTAGCCTCCCCTAGTCAGCCCATTACCAGTCCTATCCCTCATCAGCCCATTTCCAGTCCTAGCCTCCCCAATCAGCTCATTTCCAATGCTAGCCCCCCATCAGTCCATTACCAGTCCTACCTCCCATCAGCCCATTACTAATCCTAGCCTTCCCTAATCAGCTCATTTTCAGTGCTAGTCCCCCCTCAGCCCATTACCAGTGCTAGCCCCCCTAATCAGCCCATTACCAGTCCCAGCCCCTAACTCAGTTAGTTCATTCCCAGCCCTAGCCTTCCCTAATTAACCCATTACCAGTCCTAGCCCCCCCCGATCTGTCCATTATCAGTGCTAGCCCTCCCATCAGACCATTATAATCTTAACCCGCACTGTATCTCCCCTCTGTCCAGCATTTATCCCGTGTCTGTCCAGTATGTCCTCTTGTCTCTCCCCTTTGACTAGTACTTGTCCCCTTGTCTCCCCCTTTGACTAGTACTTGTCCCCTTGTCTCCCCCTTTGTCCAGTATTGTCTCTGTCTCACCCTTTGTCCAGTATTTGTCCCGTCTCCCCTTTTGTCCCCCATCTCTCACCTTTGTCTCTCCTTGTCCTCCTCCTGTCCCCAGTCCCTCCACTTGCACCTCTCATCCAGTGGCGGTGGGGGCACTCTGGCTGTTTTAATTTTAGATTCTACCGCCTCTGCCGTCCCGCTGTGTTTTTTTCTTCAAGAATGCTTGCAGCAAAAAAAAAAAAAAAAAAAGCGGCGGGAAGGCAGAGGCAGGGCAGAGGCGGAAAAATCTAAAATTAAAACAACTGGAGTGCCACCGCCACACAAATTAGTCTGATCGCTTGCAGCGATCAGGCTGATTTGTTCGATGCCGGCAGCACTCCAGTTGTTCCTGCTGGATGAGAGGGAACCCTTGTCAGTTCCCTTCCAGCCTCCTCCTTCCCCAGTGTCAGCACCCTCTTCCCCCAATGTCATCCCCATTGCATACCCCACCTTCCCTTCACGTCAATTCCCTTCCAGCCCCCCCTGTCAGCCCAGTTGCAGACCCCACCTTTCCCTTGTCAATTCCCTTCCAGCCCCCCTCCCCCTCCCTCCTGTCAGCCCCATTGCAGATCTCACCTTTCCTTTGTCCCCTGCCCCCTCCTCCCATCTCCCCATGTCTGCCTGCTACTGCCCCCACTGTAGTTCCTGTGCCTCCTTCTTCTGCAGCCACGACTCCCTGCCTCTTAGGGAACCACGGCTGTGCTGGTGAAGCCAGTGCGGAGCCTTCCTGTCTCTCGGAGGGCTCTGTGCAGCATTGTCCTGCCCCCAGAGGAAGTGGTAACAACTTCCTTTGAGGGCGGAACAATGCTGCACGGAGCCCTCTGAGAGACGGGAAGGCTCCGCACTGGCTTCACCAGCACAGCCGCAGTTCTCTAAGAGGCAGGGAGCTGTGGCTGCCGAAGAAGAAGTAGTTAGGCGGTGAGTTTGCCGCAGCCGAGAAGCAGACTCGGCAGCGGCAGCAACAACTTGTACGTTTTTATTTTATTTTTTTCATTTTTTAAAGGTGAAGCGAGGCGGCTGTTTTGGGGGCATTTGCTGCCCTCAAAACTTTGGCGCCTGAGGCAGCCGCCTCACTTCGCCTCATTATAGAACCGCTCCTGCGTGCAGTCCTCTGCTGTTATCTTAAATTTCTTTTCTTTCAAACCCTGCTGGATCCACTTCAATCTGGCTTTCGTCCCTTGCATTCTACCCAGACAGCACTTGCCAAAGTCTCCAGTGACCTGTTCCTGGCTAAATCCAAGGATCTTTACTCTATCCTTATCCTTCTTAACCTTTCTGCTGCTTTTGACACTGTTGACCACCACCTTCTCCTTGACACATTGTCCTCACTTGGTTTTAGGGACTCTGTAATGTTCTGTTTCTCTTCTTATTTCTCCCATTCTCTTCTTATCGCTTGTTTAGTGTTTCTTCTGGTGGTTCCTCCTCTACTACTATTACTCTCTCAGTATACCACATTGATATGTTCTTGGCCCTCTCCTTTTCTCTCTTTACACTCAATTCCTTGGTGCTCTCATCTCCTCCCATGGATTTCGGTATCATTTTTATGCCAATGATTCTCAGAACTATCTTTCTACACCTGATATCTCTGACACTCCAAATCCGCATCTCTGCCTCCCTGTCTGACATCATCACCTGGATGTCTCACCGCCATTTGAAATTCAACATGGCCAAAACTGAACTTCTTATTTTTTCCCCTAAGTCTTTCCCCCCTTTCCTCCTTTCTCTATCTTTGTGGATAGCACTCTTCTATTTCCTGTTCCTGGGCCCGCAATCTTGGGGTAAAATTTGACACCTCCTTTTCCTTCTCCTCACATATCCAACAGTGCTGAAACCTGTCATTTCTTTCTCTATGTCAACAACAAAATTTGCCCCTTCCTTTCTGACCATACTACTAAAACACTTGTCCACTCTCTAATTACTTCCTGTCTCAACGATTGCAACCTCCTTCTTACTGGTCTTCTTCCTCTTAGATATCTCTCTCCCCTTCAATCTGTTCAGAACTCTGCTGCATGACTAATCTTTCACCAGCCTTGATATATTCATACAGCCCCTCTTCTCAAATCACTTCATTGGCTTCCTTTCCTTTTCTGTATCCAATTCAAGCTTCTTCTTCTGACCTATAAGTGTATTCACTCTTCTGCTCCTCACTACCTTTCTTCTCTCCTCTCTCCCTATACCCATCCTTGTGAACTCCGCTCTTCTACTATCTTACTTCTCTCTTTGCCCTTTTCTTCCACTGCCAATTCTAGACTTTGGTCCTTTCATCTTGCTGCTCCTTATGCCTGGAACAGTCTCCCTGAGTGTGCGTCAGGCTTCATCTCTGCCCCTTTTCAAGTCCATGCTGAAGGCTCACCTCTTCGAAGCTGCTTTTGGATCCTGACCCCTTATTCCTTTTGTCTGCTCACCCTTCGCTTTTCCTCTTTTTTCTTATCTTTTTTCTTGTCTGTCTTAATTAGAGTGTAAACCCTAGCGAGCAGGGACTGTCCTTATATGTGTCTGTACAGTGCTGTGCATGCTCTGTAGTGCTTTAGAAATGTTTAATAGTAGTAGTAGAATGTCTGGATAGCATTTTATCTAAACCGACAAACATTAGGCCAGTCTTTTGTGTTAACTAGCCAGTGGCTGATGAGCGCCACATCCAGAACGCCCCAATACTATGCAGTTGGCATTGGGGCATGCAGCAGAACTAGGAGGAGATATTCAGCGGCATGAAACGGCTATGTGATGCTGATATCCCACTCACTGGGATATTCAATCATTAATCGGCTAGCTAAATAAGATAAAGTTAGGACAGGCTGTCCTAACTTTATCTGGTTTGTGCTATCCGGTTAGTGGCTGAATATCGCCACTAACTGGATAGCAATAGCGCTGCATGGTGAAACCGGATATTCAGCACCAGACATTGTATAGGCTCTGGCGCTAAATATCTGGGTCTAATTAAAGCAGCAGTTGCCAGGTGAAATTTTAAGTATCATGGCGGACCACCGTGGCATTTGAATATCAGCTGTTCTGAAAAATGGGCCCTAAACATCTAAATTTAAGAGCATAAAAAGTGGGTGGCGACAGCAGTGGATTAAAAGTGAGCAAAAAAAGTTAGGGACTTAGCTCTGATTTCCAGTAATAGGCTCATAAATCTGGGCAAATTAATGGCAGGCCTAAATTTATAAGCAAAGGGGGATAATTTCAACAGAGGCAGCCAGCACTGTCAGAGCGGCTGGCCATTCTTGCTTTATATTATGCCTAGATATTCAATGCTGGGGACATATTTGGCCACCAGCATTGAATATCGAAGTTGAATAGTTAGCCAGCCTTTTTTCTTCCTAACTTTAGCAAGTTTAAGTTAACTGGCTGGATATCACCATTGACCATTTAACTTGAGTGCTGCCTCTGGAACGTCTTTTATTTATTTATTTTTTTTTATTTAACAGTTTTTATATACCGCACTATTCATCATCAGTGCGGTTTACATTAAACAACAACATACCTGTCAATATATAACTGATCTAGGTTTACAGATAACAGGGAAGGTAAACTGGGTGTGAACTGGGGATAACTATATACAATTATACTATATATGTTACATCAAGGTTTGGTATTTGACGAGATGCAGTATTTTTCACATTTTAAACCTTTGTTCTGGGTTGTTGTTATGTGTAAGAGTTAGATGAGTGAGGCGGAAGACAATTCTATGGTGTGTATGGTAGCTTGAAGTGCAAAGTGAATAAATAGTGCTTGATGCTAGCCAGATAGCATCAGGGTATACCAACCAGTTGGCAGATGATATTCTGTGGCACTAAATATCCCACTGACTGCGGCATTGAATATCTCACTGACTGTGGCACTAAATATCCCACTGACTGCGGCATTGAATATCCCACTGACTGCGGCACTAAATATCCCACTGACTGCGGCACTGAATATCCCACTGACTGCGGCACTGAATATCCCACTGACTGCGGCACTAAATATCCCACTGACCGCGGCACTGAATATCCCACTGACTGCGGCATTGAATATCCCACTGACTGCGGCACTAAATATCCCACTGACTGCGGCATTGAATATCCCACTGACTGCGGCATTGAATATCCCACTGACTGCGGCACTGAATATCCCACTGACTGCGGCACTAAATATCCCACTGACTGCGGCATTGAATATCCCACTGACTGCGGCACTAAATATCCCACTGACTGCAGCATTGAATATCCCACTGACTGTGATTTAACCGGTTAGCAGGTCTGCTAACCAGTTAAATCACTCTGAATATACCACCCATGTCCTCCACAGCTTCTCATACAAACAGATAAGCTTATAGCTTTGTATCTTTTAATAAGCCTGCAGATTGGTATCTCTTACCTATTTTTTTACCTATCCTGGTGGTTGTGTAGCTGATATATAACATTTAACTGCTGTTGGGTTTACCTATCCTGGTGGTTGTGTAACTAAGTTAACTGCTGGTTTTACATTCACTTCTGGGAATAATCTGCTTGCATTCCTTGGGTAGCCCTCCAATCAGAAATCTAAAGGTGCCCTCGGTTCAGGTAAGGCCTGCTGGCCAAGGACACTTAGGTTACTATGCAGTCCAACTATAGCAAGCTCAAAGTCCTAAACTTCAAAAACACTGACTTCAATAAAATGGCCATGTACCTAAAGGAGGAGCTGACAGGGTGGAAGGAGATAAGGGAAGTGGAATTGCACTGGGCTAAACTAAAGGTGGTAATAAAAGAGGCAACAGATAAATATGTAAGAAAAGTAAATAAAAACAAAAGGAGAAGGAAACCCATTTGGTTTTCCAAAGAAGTGGCTGCTCAAATAAAGTAAAAAAACACAGCATTCGCAAAATTCAAAAGCTTGCAAACAGAGGAACACAGAAATGAATACAGGATCAAACTCAAAGAGACAAAAAGAGAAATAAGGATAGCAAAATCAAAGGCAGAGGAAAAGATGGCTAAAGATGTGAAGTGTGGCAACAAAACTTTCTTCAGGTATATTTGGGAAAGGAAGAAGATCAGAGGTGGAATCTCAGGACTCAGAAGTACTAGGAATGGACTCATGGAAAGGGACATTGAAAAAGCGGAATTGCTAAACAAATACTTCTGCTCTGATTTTACTAAAGAAAATCCTGGAGAAGGACCAACTGTGACTCCCAAATATAAAAATGGGAATGAAGTAGATACCACACCATTCACAGAAGAGGATGTGTTAGAGCAACTTGCGAAACTGAAAGTGGACAAGGCCATGGGACCGGATGGGATACATCCCAGGATACTGAAAGAGCTCAGAGAGGTTCTTGCAGGGCCGTTAAAGGATGTTTTCAACAGTTCCTTGGAAACAGGAGTAGTTCCTCAGGACTGGAGAATGGCTGATGTCGTACCTCTACACAAAAGTGGTGACAGGGAAGAAGTGCCAAACTACAGGCCCGTGGCGGGAAACTGCAGGCCTCGATGGCGGGAAAAGTAATGGAGGCACTTCTGAAGGAGCGAATAGTGAACTTTCTCAAAACCAACAGTTTGCAAGATCCGAGGCAACATGGTTTTACCGAAGGACGATCTTGCCAAACAAATCTGATTGAGTTCTTTGACTGGGTGACCAGAGAACTAGATCAGGGGCATGCGATAGATGTCATCTACCTGGATTTCAGCAAAGCCTTTGATACTGTTCCTCATAGGAGGCTTATCAATAAACTCAGTAGTTTGGGTATGGTTTCCCAAGGTGGTAAACTGGATCAGAAATTGGTTGACTGCTAGACGATAGAAGGTGATGGTAAATGGAGCTCACTCGGACGAAAGGAAGGTGATTAGTGGGGTGCCCCAGGGTTCGGTCCTGGGCCCGGCACTGTATTTGTGAGTGATAATGCTAAAAGACTGAATGGAAAGGTCTGTCTTTTTGCAGATGACATGAAAATTTGCAACAGAGTGGACTCCCCTGAGGGAGTCCTTAACATGAGAAAAGATCTACAAAAGCTGGAAGAATGGTCAAATGCTTGGCAATTAAGATTTAATGCAAAGTGCAGAGTCATGCACTTGAGTAGCAGAAACCCAAGAGAAATGTACACGATAGGGGGCGAGAGGTTGGTGTGCACGGATCAGGAGAAAGACCTTGGTGTGATTATTTCTGTAGATCTCAAGGTGGAAAAACAGTGCGACAAGGCGGTGGCAAAAGGCAGAAGGATGTTGGGCTGCATATGAAGAGGAATTACCAGCAGAAAGAAAGAGGTTCTAATATCACTGTATAAGTCACTGGTGAGGCCTCACTTGGAATACTGTGTTCAGTTTTGGAGACCGTATCTTGCAAAGGATGTAAAAAGAATGGAAACTGTTCAGAGGAAGGTGACCAAAATGATTTGGAGCCTGCGTCAGAAGCCTTATAAGAAGAGACTTGAAGACCTAAATATGTACACTTTGGAGGAGAGGAGGGATAGGGGAGATATGATTCAGACCTTTAAATACTTAAGGAGAAATAATGAACAAACAAACCTCTTCCAAAGACGGGGAAGCTGCAAAACTAGAGGGCATAAAATGAAGCTGCAAGGTAGAAAATTGAAAGGCAATATCAGGAAATACTTTTTCACTGAGAGGGTGGTGGATGCTTGGAATGCCCTCCCGATGGAGGTGGTGGGGGCAAATACAGTGACAGAATTCAAAATGGCATGGGACAGACACAATGGATCCATTTATAGCAACAAAATAAAATCAAAATAAACTGAACCATCTAACTTCTCATCAAATAGGGGTGTCCTGCATGGAGCGGTGGGTTCACCCCTAAACAAAGACATGGGGATGGGTGGCCTGAGGTGTGGCCTGCACAGAGTGGCACCTACTCCTGCCATCTTATTCTGGCCATCTTACTGGGCAGACTAGATGGACCATACTGGTCTTTATCTGCCGTTATTTACTATGTTACTATAATTTTTATGCTCCAAAATTAAGATTCATTTTCTGCTGAGAACTTAGAGACCTGGAGGTCTATTCTAAATTGGATGCTCTGGCCTCTGTGAATCCGGTCAAAATTGGACGCACAGAGGTAGACGGGATTCTGATCTTGCGCGGCATGTCTAGCCTCTGCAGGGTCAGAATCCCACTTAAGCCTGTATGTGCAGGCCCGGACGTGATGCCGGTCGGTCTGCACATACAGGCACCTGACCTGGCTAACTCAGTCATGGCTCCTGAATGGCGCCACGACACTATGGTGTCTGGTTGTCATGGAACCACAGCTCCATTCAAAAGCCGTGATTCCCGGTCACCAATGACTAAATTCATTCCCCACAGCTCGACCCCCTATCTGGCCTCCCAAGGCCAGAGTCGGGCTGTGAGGAACCTCCTGTGCTCCCTCCACACTTTGACGTGCCTCAAGCCTGCCATCCCCTGTCATCTAGGGGAACTTATTCCACCTCAGAGATGGAATAAGTTCCCCGTCTACTCTGCCAGCCCTGGACGTACAGGGCCAACATCAGAATCGGCTCTGGACATCCAGGGCCATACACTTCCCACTTCCCGCCCCATAACTGCACCACCCCTTTCCCGCCCCCATCTAGCTTCCCTGTACAAACTCCCTTTTCGTATGGGGAGCTTAGTCAGAGATGGGAAAGGGGGACGAATAGCAGGGATGGATGTCCCAATGGGACATCCATCCCCATTATTTGTGACTCAGAATAGATCCCATGGTTACTCAAATGCGTTAGTGTTAAGCCCTGAAATTTAGCAGGGGGATGGAGTCTGACCCATGCTAACAGATGGAGGTGTACCTGGCCTGTCCTCATGTGGATACCACAGGTTCCATGTCACCCCCATTCTAAGCAGTTTGCCATGATTAATGCATGTGTACTGAATGTCACCAATTGAGGTAGCATTGCTGGACATCCCCCGCTAATTGCAATGTGTACATGCCATCCCTGAATCACCTATGCTAAGCAGTTAGCATGGGAATTTTACCACAGTGGTAATAGCTATCACAGCACACTTACTGTGAGGATCACCTTACGCTAACCATTAGTACGTTTTAGGCTCTCAGGTTTGGCTGAAAATAGGGCATGGATTTTGGAGCCTAATTTAGGTGCCTAAATTTAGGTGCTCAGCTTTTCTTTTCTTTTTTTTTTTTTTTAATATTGGGTCTAGAATTTGAGTGGTAAATAAAGGGAGCATGCCTAGCAGCCGCGTTGCATTTGTTGCACAGGGCAGATATTTACTACATGGGAGCTCCACTTTTTGAGACAGCGGTAAGTGTAGTCCCCCTTTCAGCAGTTGTGACATCTAGCTGACAGTGCGGTCCTGTGTACCACCTGTCATGGGTTAACACACCCATTCTCCGCCCTGATCTCTCTTTGAAGTGCTACGAGAAATTAATCCTGGATTTTTACCGCACTGGTTGCTCTTGAGTTAGTGGACGGTGCTGTCTCACGCACTAGCTATCGCTGGCTGACATGTCTACTCTCTACCCTGATCCCTTCCTAAAGCACTAAGGGCAATTAGCACTGGACGTTTACTGCACTGGCCATTCTTAGCATGTGGTAGCATTTATTGGGGTCATTAGCGTGTGCTAAACCCCCCTTATAACTGGTAACAACATTTAATTAAAGGGCCCCTCAAATTATCCCAATATTTCTGAATCCTACTCTTCATAAAATTATTTTAATACATTTTATTCTGTTAGAGTTATCCCAGTAATACATTTGATTCATTTTGTGATACAGGTGTAAAATACATTACATTTTATTTTTCTCCAAAAGACTGTGGTCAGTAAAGTCCTAAGCTCTTTTCTTTCACCCTTGTCTTTAAGAAGCTCAGTATACCTGCTGATAACTGCTCTTCTGACCCAGTTTCAAAGCAGTGGACACATAAATAATTTACTGTCTAGGACAGTCATAAATATAGCTTATGAGGCCTGGAATTTCCCCTAGAGCAGATGTTGTTTTAAGTAAGTGAATTTTCTGGTGAAGAGAGCACCATTGGCTATGCCCCAGAAATTTTCAATATTTCAAAGAGATAAAAGCTGTAATTCAGTTTTGAACTGGAAATAAAGAATACTAAATGTTTCTTCTCATAAAAATGAAGTGGTTTATTCTGAATACCATGAGGCAAGGAAGGCACAAAAAGTCATTTAAGCCTCCATAAGATACATATGCTAAAGACTATCTTAAGGAGATGAACAGTACGTATTACTTGAGGTAATATTTGCCATGGCATTTCATTAATGTCTTGCTTTTTTAGTTCATCAATCTGGACCAGTCTCTCTTTTGTTACAAAGTGTGTGGGAGAAGAGGTTCCGAGGAATTCATGTCAATCATCCATCTCTCCATCTGTGCATTCTCTTTTATCCAATCTACAATATTTAACACAAAGCACTCTGCAATTGATTCTGGTGCACAGGGACATATGCTTGCCAAAGGCATTTTGAACAAATAGCTGGCTTTGTGTCAGTCACCTCTCAGGGGGTCCTGTTAGAAGGCTGCCATCTTTTAAAAAGATAAGTGGCCACGTTCAAAAAGTGCATGCATCTGTAAAATCTGCTGGCACTTTTTTTGTTTTCAAGGGGAAGGCTTTATTCTGAAGTGAAGTAGGAAAAGTAAGCTCAAAGATTGGCATCTACCATTGTGCAGGTACTTTTCCTCTGTAAACTCATAGACTTGTAAATATCCCAAAGGATGCATGTCAATGTGCTCCCAACCCTTGCCGCATCCCTGGGAACACCTCGCCCATCAGTGACACTATGGGGTAAGTTTACTAAAACACAGTAGTTTACTGAGCATTCAGCCTCCCCAAGTTAGCACAGGGGTTGTGATGGATCTGCACTAATGAATGGCAGAATGCATGGCCCGCCCCCAAACAGTTAATGTGGCTCCAGCACCACCCCCACGGTATGTGGGTGCAGCTACCACCACCCACTGTACCACTCTAACTGCAAAACAGAGGTCCGTGCTAACCACAATTTGCAGTCAATAGTCCCACTGTCCCTAGCCCACCCAGTCTCCACCCCAAACGTGCTAGGCGATGTAGTGTGGGGTTTTTAGTGCATGCTAATGGTTACTGCATGTGAGGTACAGCCTGTGCTGTTAGCGAAATGAAGGCATGAGTTAAATACTACTAAATAAAATAAAAGTTTTATGAAACATTTAAAGACACATTTTTTTCAAGACAGCTTTTTTTTTTTAAGGATAGCGGGGGTGGGGTTAGCAGTAATTTACTGTTTAAATTTTTATTATAAATGAAATGGACAATTTGGAGGCCATTCATGAATGCGGGTTTGCACGCCACCCTCACAAGCTGCCTGGACCCTATTTCCCCCCCTGCGCTCCCACACATCTTGTGTTGTAAGACAGGGAGAGCCAGCAGGGGGCAGAATCTGGGCGGAGTGGGGGGCGGGCCAGCCTGACAGCATGTACAGGGCTGATTCAGATCATGACCCTGTATATCCTGTTGGGCCCGTGGGAAAGTGCTGCTTATACCAGATCAAAGGTGGTATAAGCGACATTTTTGTGGCAATCAGGGCCAGGGTACTCCTTGGGGCCGGGGCCAGGTGTGGGAGGGTCCCTGCCACCCAATTCAGGCCATGGCAGGCCAGCCATAGGTCGGGCGGTGGGGTACCAGGTGGCCGGAGCCGTGGAGGTTGGGGGCGTCTGCAGGGAGGATGTCCCCGCAGGCAGAGGGGGCATGTCGGGCCATTCTCGGGCCCAATTCTGGCTACCACGGGAATGTTTTGTTCCTGCGGACTAGAATTGGGTCCGAACAGCCCCATCTTGCTCAGGGACGTCTGAATGGCCCGGACGTCCCCCTCCCTGAATCGGGCTCCACGTGTGTATACTGCAATATCTAACTTGTTATAATTGGCAGTATAAGAAAGAAAGAAGTATATTGCAACCAAAGAGTTATAGTGGCGGTTACTGGATGGAACTGGCACATTATTTGCTTTTGCAGTTGTTGGTAAAAATGTAAAAACTGCATGAATTTTGAACTGGGTCAGACCAAAGGTCCATCTGGCAAAATATCCATTGCTACCAATGCCAAGTACTAAGAGGGTCACTTTATAACAGGGTGCTATCATTAGGTACCTGGAGAGGCAGCTATATAGCCACTATTTTATAAAGGGAAGGCGGCACCTACCTGTCTTTCTAAAATACTGGCCGAGAACGCGCATGGTATGTAGGTGCGATCACTTATAACCGCTGGTGAGCAGGCATAAAACGACTGCATGCCCTTTACACATATACAGTCTGCATGCTCATGTGCAAACTCTGCCCACACTCCACCCAGACCACATTCCAGCTACGCCTACGGGCAAAGTGAACATCTTCATGCCAAAAACATGCACTTTTTCACTGGTTGCTATTGTATGAGGCCATTCATGCGCTAAGGTGACCACATATGTATAGGAATAACTTCATACAATTACCTCCTAAAAGGGCAATTTGGTAAGAGGGCATCTAGTTTAAGAGGGCAAATAGAAGCCTACTTATATATTATTTTATAAAGACTCATAGGCACCTATGTGGCTTTAAAAAATACTAGCCTAAGTGTCAGGAATCACGGCTTCAGTGCAGGTGTGGACATTTACACCCACACAGGTTTGTGGATGAAGGGCCCAAATACAATTGGGCAGTGCTATCTGCTGCATCAGCGCATAGCCCATCCACCTCCTGCCAAACCTGGATTTTCCATGTCGAGGTCATATGTGGCCCCGGCATCAAAAATCTGGGTGTCGCCATACAGACAATAAGCTGCAGAAGTTACCCGTGTAGCACCAATTTTCGATGCTACACGGTTAGCCTCAGTGCTTTAAAGACAGGCGAGATTTTCCCATGCCTACCTTTAAGGTGCAGAGTGATAACCGTGTAGCATTGAAAATCGGTGATAAACAGGTAGAACCATGGCCCACCTCCGCCCCAGAATGCCCCCAACACGCCCCGATGCTATATGGATATATCCGGGATTTTTGAAGGGCACTACCCATGTAGGTACCCTTCGAAAATCCCAGATAAGACCTTTATATGGGTAACTAGAGAAGTAACCAGTGTAAAGGCCTTCGAAAATCGGGCCCGAAGTTCTTAAGTGCATACAAAAATGAAGGTGTTATGTGATGAAGATGCATACTTGCGCACTGCGCCCGAGTTCTGACCAGATCGCTCTCCAGGTTATGCCTATTGGCAATGCACATACCTTCATGACAAGGCATGTACTTTTAGGTCAGCTGGAATTGTATAACAGGTCATTTACACATGTAAGAGGCTGCATATGCATAAAAATGACTTTATATGTGAAACGTAATGGCTCTTGGGCCACTTTTAGCTTCCAGTCACTTTGCCATGTGCATCCATCACAAATAGATCATAGGGCTGCCGTCTCAGCCCCTACAGACTAATGACCACCCATTCATGGATCCTTTCTCTGATGTTTTATCCCTGCAGATCTTATCTTTCCTGAACTAGACTAATCTTCATTCTGAATACAGGAATTGCAGTAGTGAGTTGACGCACCTGCTTTAGAGGTAGGGAATTATTCTTATAACACATTCATTTCCTAGGAGCTCTGTCTTTTTTGACCATTTGACTATGAGATATAGAAAGGCAGTAGCCATACAATTGTACTCTCTGTATAGTCATCTTATTAATTATGACCTTTCTCTGGACATTTATTGATATAACCTATCAGTGGTCATAAATTACAGGGTTATTTC
This sequence comes from Ichthyophis bannanicus, assembly GCA_033557465.1. Classification (NCBI taxonomy): domain Eukaryota; kingdom Metazoa; phylum Chordata; class Amphibia; order Gymnophiona; family Ichthyophiidae; genus Ichthyophis; species Ichthyophis bannanicus. The sequence goes on along the minus strand of CM066035.1, from coordinate 160,523,999 downwards.
AGGAATTGTTTTCATTTCTCACGAGAGTGACTTCTGCAAGTCTAAGGACAAACGTTAATCTTTACTATTAGAGCAACATATTACACTTAGATCCTACAAAATAGAAAATGAAGCCTTATATGATTTCCTGCTTTCAGTTTTGAAGACATCTATTTCAGAAGGGTACATCATTGACTTTTACCTTCTAAGTGTATTATCTGAATAAGTGCTTTTCTCTGTAGCTGTTAAGGATCAGAACTCAGAGTATCTCTGTAGATTGTAATCCTTGCTCTGTCATTGACTTTATCTGTGACCTTGGAAAAGTTCCTTCAACAAGCTGTGCTTTAGGCTGTACAGTAATTGGGTATTAGTTATAATATTGCTCCCTATCTTTTGACTGTGCACTAAAATCTCTATTACTTACTAATCCCCACAGTAGTTGTCGATGACTTACATTTCTAGAATTCTCTGCTCAAAAAGTATGTTGATAAATTCGATGTATGAAAAATGTTCCCTGATATGATTCAAAATTACAACTACTCTAATGTATTGACAATTTTGAAAAATATAAATGTGTATGAACACAAGTAGGTGGTCAGCACTTCCATCAACTTTACTTATTGGTAGTTTTATCATTATTCAGGTACAAGCCATTATAAAAGGCTAATTCTAAGCCTCCCTCTTAGCTTGTGAGTCCGTGGACCTGCAAACAGATTTCAAAAGAGCCTTGCTGCCAGTGCCCTAGGGAAAATGAGGAGGAGGTGGGAATGAGGACTCCAAAATGAAGTCACCGTGCATAGGATGCCAGTCTTCCTTTGGAAATTTCCTTAATACAGCACAGAAACCCATAATACAAATGTTACTCAATACACTTTTTAAAATGAACATAAACTATGTACCAACTATACTCCATTATAGCCCTTTTCATTGCTCTATACACATGGCTCAGATGTCTTTATAAATGGCAAAGCTTGTAGTTTTTGCCCCAAAGTGGTTGTTTTTCAAATATTTGAAGGCATGTATTAAGTAATATAGCATTAACATTACCTAATGCTGCTTACTAGCTGAACAGGCAAACCTTTGAAGCCAAAACCCAAACATGGGCTAAAACAGATGGCTATCTGCAAGCCGTGAATCAGACAATAATAGTGACAACGCTGCAAAAAGAGGTTTTTTTAAGAAAACTGATTGTCTAAGAAAGAAGAAAATGACTACTACCACTACTTATTATTTGAGTGGAGGCACATTCCGACCTGGCTGTCCAGCCCCTTTTGCGGCCGATCAGAAGCGGGACGCCCAGAGGTAGCCCCGATTCTGATCCTGCGGGGGCTAGATATGCCCACAGGATCAGAATTGGGTCTACGGCCTGAACGTGCAGGCCTGCATGCCCAGCAGATCCCCAGTTACCTCAATCAGGCTCCTGAATGGAGCCGCAGTGCCAAGGTGCCCCGTCGCTATGGCACAGCAGCTCCATTCAAGAGCCACAAATGCCGGCTGCCACAGATTTTCTTCTTTCCCCACAGCTGGACCCTTGATCCGGCCTCCCATGGTCAGGGTACGGCTGCGGGGAACTTACTCAACCCCCCTACTGTTTTGTCCCAGCCCAGCGACAGGATCCTTCAACGTCCAGGGGGACTTATTCCACCTTCAGGAGTTCTTGAAAGAGAGAAAGTTTGAGAAAGCTTATAATCCTGAGAGAACTTCTGCAGTGTTGAATAGGAACTGAGAATCTGTGAAACCATATAGGAAATAAGGGCAGTTCCTGCTTTGAGCTGAGGAAAGCTAAGTCTGTGTTTCACTGAGTTTTATTACTTGCTGAAGTTAAGAAGCAGTGCTGTGGAAAAGTTTGCTTTCAAAAGAGAAACCACAGCTGTTATAAGTTTACCTGTGTTGCTGTTAACTGACCACACGGGGCAGTCCTCGGTGTGTGTGTGTGTGAGAAACAGAACAGCTGAAAAGTGGAAAAGGTTTTGTTATGGCATTCTCATTATCCTGATTTCATCTTTATGTTGGAGATGTATCCTTCTGCCTTTGTTGTGTACTGAACTTTGAGTGCCCTGGAAATCCCCACAATAAATTTTCTTGCTGCCTTACAACCACCGACTCAACTACATTTGTCCTTCAAGAGTAAAAATCACTACAAGTCCCAGAATACCCTGGTGACAACAAAGGGAACTTTATTCAAGGAGGACATATAAGACCGTTTCCAGCTTGTAAGCCCTTGGGCCCAAGCGGAGGTGTTGCAAGAGGCACAGAGGTATGTTGTATAGCGCATCTCTTGCCCTGGCCATTTTCAACCTCACAGCACCCTCAGCACTCATCCAGCAGGGGCATGCAGATCTGGGTTTTAGTGGCAAGGAATCTCCCAATGCACAAAACACACACGGCTCCCAGCTCCGCCCACAGCATCGAGATCATCACTTGGGGCTAACTGGACTAAACTTAAAGAAAGGCCCTGTAGATGCGTCCATGCTTGATGGGCCCATGCCTAAGGGCCTTGCCCAAGGACCCTTAAGCATGGCCCTGAGAGTGGCCTGAAGTGGGGAGATAATCTGCAAACAAACAACTCCCAAAGAATAGATGCCAGATCTTCAAATGGTGAGTCTTAATAACTAGTTCTAACCTAACTTACCTCTCCTCCTTTATACCCCAGGCAAGTGCCCTGCACCTTCCTACTCTCCAACTACTCAACAAATGGCCTTGGGTACTATCCCCACCTGGTCCTGTAACTGCCAACCATAAACTTAAATATCCCCAGGATGCTCTATAAACTTACTTTCCACGCAGTCCTAATACTGAGTCTTTTATCACTGCTCCTACCCCGAGTTACACCCGCAGTTCAGAATGACTCCATACCAATTCTCCACAGAATAAAACACCATATATCATGCACAAACCTCAACAAGCAGCAGGACAAGCTCCCAGACAAACTAATAAAGATCAGGAGCACATGCAGACAGAAACGACCTCACCTACCCATCAAATGCTCCCTAATTAATGCCCGCTCAGCTTGCAACAAGATACACATTACAGCTGATTAAAGACACGACAATAGCATAGACCTAATGTGTATCACCGAATCCTGGTTCTCCATGGCCGACAATGTAATTCTCAACCAACTTATTCCTCCCCACTATAAGCTATTCAGTTGCCCAAGGTCAGGAAAAAGAGGAGAATGTGTCTTAATCATTGTGAAAGATCAGCTAAATCTCTCTATGCTTACATCCAGCTCCACAGAAACATTGCACATCATCACAGTATCAAATAGGGACTTCTCTAGCTGTGTAACCTACTGAGCTCCAACTCCCAGAGTTGATGACCTATCAATTCTCCTAGAGGAGGCATGCACACACACTGCATTAAACAAACCTTTCCTCTTATTTGGTGATTTAAACCTCACATCCACCTATCCCAAATAAGCTCTCTCATTCCTAAATGCCATGGAAGCTTATCAGCTGCACCAGCTCATCAAAGAACCCACCTATGTAAAAGGATCAACTTGTTTTTGCATCAAAATACCTATCAAGCACCCAGCTGACCACTCAAATATCTCCTCTCCCCTGGTCAGACCATGCTATGATCTTCTTCACCCCTGCCAACAGGATCCCAGAACTTCACATCCCACATCAGCAGTCTAACAGACATCGCTTTAAATCATTTGACAAGCAATCCTTCTTAGATGATGTCTCCCCACACCTCGATATCAACATGCACAACCTTGAAAGCATACTGCATACCTGGAATAACACCATGGCTAATGTCATGGCAAAATCACTATTACCAACCAAACACAAACACCTTGGTACCTTCTCAAGGCCAAAGAACTCAGACGTAAACCCAGACAAATTGAAAGGAGATGGAGAAGAACAAAAGACAGATCCCTAAAGAATAAATATGTGACTAAACAAAAGGAATACACCGATCTGATAAATAAATGCAAAAAAGAATACTATTCTAACAGCATAATGAAATCTCTCAACCAACCTAGGGAGCTTTCTACAATACTATGCTGGAATGGTTTACCTCTTATCTATCTGACCAACAACAAACAACAAGGTACACCACAGGGCTCAGCGCTGCCTGCATTGCCCATTAGCATATATATCCAACCCATATGTGATATTCTCAGAAAATTCATAGTCCACTTCCATGTATATGTCAAGAAAACTATATTCTACTCACCCTTCCACACACGAACCCCTGATTATTCAATTGTCTCAGACTGTTTCCCAGCTATAACCGAGGGCCTCACAAATCTAAGCCTGGTAGTAAACAACAACAAACCCAAAGTGCTCCTAGTAAAAATCTGATTGGCTAGGTATGTTCCAAGGACTGGGTTGGGTACCCCCGGGACAGGAAATCCCCATAGCACTTAGGAGAACTTTATTGCTGTTGTATGTTATTGTATGCAGATTATTATCTGGGGAGCCAAGCTGAAAATCATCACTATCTGGATAACTACTGGCGGCACCTTAGTTTGGCTACCTGGGCACTAAACAGACACTACAGCGGCAGTATCTAGAAAGTGCCACTGAATATCCCTCACACCGGGACTTATCCGGATAGCAGGTCCTGCCAATAGGACAAGTCCTTTTGAATACTGGCTCCACAGTAGTTATTTGCAATTGTAAACTTCCACAGAAGGGACTGTGGAAGACCTACATTTCAGCATCCACCAAACATTCCACTGTACTAATTGCAAAATGTTTGCCTGCACAGTCGTTCTTGTCAATTGTTTTTTTCTCTTACAGAAGTTGGCAAAATGATATCATTGGGTAAAAGATAGGCTGTTTCAAAATTCTGCAGGCAAGTTGATATGCAGCCTTTTTACAATTTTTTGCCCTACTCTCTTCCCAAATCTGATCATTAACGTAACACATACTGAAACTCTGCTGAGATATATCAGCTATAACCATTTAATGAGGTTAATATGCTGTTGGTGTTTCAGGATTCAATTTGCTTCAAATCTTTTTGACCTCTGGAAAGGGAAGAGCTACTAATAATCGTATAGGGATGAATAGAAACTGTTATAAAAGAAGGTATTGAGCAGAAGAAAATATATTTGCCATGGCCCTCAAAATATATTCAGAGCGTGCATAATGAGGAAACAGCATAAATGCTTCACTAATTCTCCTCCTACTGACCTATTCACACTTTCTTATTCAAATGTATATTGCTTTTAGTTGCTTCCAACAGCCCTCGGACCTAAATTTATTTATGTGTTCTTGAGGCAGCCTTAACTCTGGGTCAGAGCAGTGCTATATTATGCATTTTCCATTATTTTCTAATGGAGCTATTTTGACACAGTTTAAACTTTTTTATGTTGAGGGAAAATATGAAAACTATCTTAATAAATATTTTTGTTTTATTATTTGATATCAAAATATAAAAATGCCAACATTTTACTTGTGTTTTTTTAATATCAATTATTTTTCCTTGAGAAAGCTACTTTTATAGGGCCTGTGTTGCTTTTCCTGCTGGCTTATGGCATTTGCCTCTGATAAACTACTTTGGCCTACCCAGAATACCCGAATTGTCTTACTAAAGTGACCAGTCCTAAGTTAAGGGTTTTTTTCTTTTCATTCATGCAGGCATCCTAAGGCTCTTAGGTAATTTTTAACCCAGTTTCAATGTGTTGTTAACTCATTCTCGAAGCTCGTCACCGGTGTCGAGTCAGTCCAATAAAAATGTATCACTTAGTTTTATTGCTGACAGTTATTTCTATTCTTTCATTCACAGTTTTATACCTCTTTCTCATTCTGGTGCCAACGTAATAACCTGCAAAAATGTTTGCCGGCTAGTACCCATTTTGGTATATTTAGCTAGGAGATGCAAATGAGCTCTTGGTTCATTTAGAAAGTTAGCTAAAGGTTTACCAGACTGTGGCAATGTGTGAACATTTTTTTAAAAGCCCCTTTACTCAATGTTGTGAAAAAAATAGAAAGCCCTATGGCCTGAATTGGAGCTCCAAAGACCCCCTTCCCCAGGACCTGAACTCCCTGGTGGCCCAGTAGGCTTTCAGGGGTCTAATATGTTTTAAAACCCTCTTCCTTGAAGCCTCACCTCTTCCTAAAAGAGTTGGTAATTTATTTAGTAATCTGACCTCTAGTGGTAGTCCTGCGAGACTACCACTAAAGGTCAGCCAGCACCATTTTAAGATTGGCATTGGGGATTGCTCCTTCCATAATTGCCTCCTGGACCCCTAGGGGTGAGTCAAGATGCTGGGAGATACTGGAGGAGTATGCGGCATGGGCCAGACTTTTACTCTGAGAAAGAGTAGGATTTCAGGAAAGGACTTAGGGAGGAAGACTTTAAATGTTTTAGTCCTAGATCAGGGTTGGGAGGGCGGGGGTCAATCGAGCATACTATGCCACCAGGGTGCTGAGGTTCCCCTAGTGAAGAGCGTTCCTGGAGCACCTACAATTCAAGCTGAAAGCCTCTTTAATTTTTTTTTTGCACCGTTGAACAAAGCAGCATTTTGTTTCACAGCTTTAGGAAAAAATACCTACAGCTTTTGAACTTCAGTTATATTTAGGACAAAAATGGGCACGTAAAGTCTTTTTCCTGTGCTCATTTCTGCATTAATGAGCTGTTTTGTATGGTTTTGCATTGGTCAAACTGATTAATGGCAAATTTATGCAAAGTACACCTTGCAAAACTGCACTTTGTGCAAATATATATAAAAAAAACCCTCCCCCTATTTTACATATTGTATTCATTCTGCCATGAATCAAGGACTCATGCATGCAATCGATGTACTTTCTAAGCACATGCTTTTTCTCACTCATGCATTTTTCATATTCAGTAGCACTGTGGATTCCCTGGAGTATGGAGAGACAGCAAGACCCAGACACTGTTTCCATACAGCAATGCTATATCACAAAGCATACATTGCTCACACTGACTACTTACAGGACTATTACATCAAAACTGGAACACTTAAGCTAATATATGCACCCATCACTCACGTCTCCTTTTCACAACACCCAGGGCATCTCAACTTACATTTAGTACTCCCAGCTTTTAAGTCACACAGAGCACTGCTAAACAAGTCATATACTAGACATACAAGAAATGGAAAAAAATCTATATGTAGCAAAATAATAAATGGTGTCCTGAGCTTCTTCCTCAAAGGCGAGGAGAAAGGATCGATGGTGGCATATGGATGGCTTTTTTTTCACCTTCTTGTTGTGTAGCTGCAAAAGAAGACAAACATATAAGAGAACAGGTAGTTACGAAACAGAGAGGCACCAAAAGGCCAATCTTGTCTGCCCAGTTTTATTTCTTTTTCAATGTGAAAGACCATATGGTTTTTCCTTCAGTTTTTCACAATTATGGCTTATTTGTGTTTATCCCTTATGTTCTTGAATTCTGTTACTGTGCTTGCTTTCACCACCTCCACTGGGAGGCCATCCCACACATCCAATACGAGAAATCTTTTCTCATGTTCTTACGGGGGCTATCCTTTTTGAGAATCACACTACCTCCTCTTTCACACGTTTCCTTTCCATTGGGAAATATTTGCTTCTTTTGCATTGCTTAAACCAGTAGGTCCCAAATCTGTCCTGCGAAAACCTAGCCAGTCAGGCTTTCAGAGTGTCTGCAATAAATATGCAGGAAAGAGATTAGAATGCAGTGTCCCCATTGCATTTACCTCACATACATTAATTGTGAAAATCCTGACAATTCAACTGCTCTAGCAATGAAATTAGGCTAATTGGCACATGCATTCCAATTGCCTACCTATTACCACTGGAAAGACATTTGCCTATTTGTGTTTTGTTGTCTTTTTTTTTCTATCATAGCATGTCCTAGAATGGAAGAAAACTAAATGAAGAAAAACGAAAGCAAACCAAACCAAATCTGAAATGAAGGCACAATAAATTGGAATGTTTTCCCTTGCACTTTCCTACTGCCCTTTTTTTTAGCCCTCCAGAACCACTCCCCTTTCTAAAGCAAACAACATTTTTCTCAGCTCCCTTAATATTCTGAGTTGTGCGGAGGTATCCCATTTGGTCTCATATAATAGCTTTATCTACTTTCAGTTCTGCTTAATCCAAGTAAACCGTCTCTTCTCTAAATGGTGTGGAATTTACCCAAATACCCTATGTATCCTTGTTATTTATTACTGGCCCTTCTCCATTCTGTTGGTGAACACTGAACAAAAATATTTTTTGAGTGTATCTGCTTTTTTCTTGCCAACCTCCATATATTCCCAACCTTCTCCTTTTAGTTCTACAATTCCACCTCTGCACACCCTACTTTCACTGACCTACTTGAAAAACAGTCATCATTTTCTTTCATCATTTCAGCTGTTTTTCCCTCCACTTACACTGCAACTGTTCAGACCACCTTCCCTGCATTTCTCAGTTTTCTAGATATTTTCACCTGCTGCGGCACCTTTTCTGCCATTGTTAAATTTGGAATGCTAATATTTTTTATCTTATCTTTTCAGCTACCTCCCTTAAAAACCATCCTGATCTTTTGCTTTTGCTTAACTTTCCCTTTGTAAATATGTTTAGAAATTATTTCAGCGCCTGTAGTTTAGCTTACTGTTCTTCCACTTCACAAAGACATTCTCAGCCTATCAAGACCTCCTTATAGAACTCAACATTTTAACAAAACTAGCACTCTTGAAGTCCAAGACCCTGACATTTGTGTGTTCAGAAGTGATGCTAACCCGTCAAAACCCCTACCAAACCTCCAATAACTTATATATTTAATAGTACTTTTATAGAAAAGGAAAAAATTAAAAATTGAAAAATAAAACAGAAGCAGAGCAAGGCATCACAGAAAATAGAAGACAATATATTTTTACAGATATTATGCATTGAAAAATAAAGCTTAATAATAAACAAGTGATTGGCAACACACAATAAAATATGTTACATCCGATGAACTGATGGTATGAGAGTTAGCAATAAGTTTAAAAGGCTGAGATGATACCCCACATATCCTGGCTTAAAACTGAGGTTCATTACTATCATAGCAGTGCAGAACTAATCCATTTGGTGTTGCTGCTCCCACAATAAAGCACAAAAAATACTCCATAAAAGACTGATACCTACCATGACATGCATCAATCATGGACATGTACAATTACAGACAGTTAGTGGGACAATGAAGCCTACTGACCAGACTCATGTGTATGGACTGGAAACAGCAATCATACTATCTTATAAGCATGCTCAACAGATGGTGTGTGAAATCACACAAATGCATATAGCAGATATACAAAATCTTGAAAAAACATCTCCAGGGATCAGGGTGCTTCAGCCAAACCCTCTTATTAGGAACAGGCTTTTTACTAGACATCTGTTATTCTGAAAAAAAGGAAATTAAATGTTTTGGTGAACAGGCATCTAACATTTGACCATATAAAATCTGCTACAAACAATAAGAATTCAAGCTGCAGGCTCACAAAATAATCATTCACAAATAGGACACATCCTCTATAGATTATTGTTCTCCATTATCATATTCACTTCAAATATAACAAAACAATCAGTACTTACGCAGATGGGTTAAGGACTTGACCATCGTCCTCTCAGATTAAGGGGGCAGTCCTGGCTCCTGAATGATTAAGCGAGCAGGTCTTGCAGTGGTCATTCTCATAATCAAGTAATGAAATAAATAATGTGTAGGGTGTAGGTTGACAGCCTCCTACATGATCAGTAAGATAACACTGCAAAGTCTTTCTTACCAATTTGACAGAAAAAATAGAGTTTATGATATAAAAAAATTACAATAAAGGCTTTGCAAGACATGAAGTGTAGGCAGTATTAGCTGACTTCCTAGCCACTTAGCCTAACAAAGATGGATTTGAGTGTTCCATGCTCATTTTTGTTAATGACTTTTATTAAATAGGGAATTTCATTGTCATAGTACATATGTAACAAGATCATTTGGAAAGAGTGGTTTCCAACTGATTTGTATAATAGGTTGAGATGTGACACAAGTACCATTAATGTGCCCTATTTATATAATGTCGTCATCTTGATAAAAGGCATGGTTAGCTACTATTCCTAATGCATCCTACATGGTTGTAGAGAAGAGGTGCCATTATGTTTATTAAAACTTTCCAAACTACCCTAGATAGGATAGCATCTGAGCAGTTATGTTGCCATGCTGAAGTCCATAACCTTGCTTTTTGTGTGACAAACACTTCAAAGCCCTTTCCAAGTCTATCACTTCCATATTTTATGGCACCTGAGTCAGAGGTGAATCTGAGGATGGCTGTATTGTCCTAATTGAATAGCATCTCCAATTCCCCAAAACCCTGCCATCTATCATTGAGAAATTAGCCCCGACTATTCTATAGATGTTCGTGCATAGAATAAAAGGGCTGTGCAAGCCAAAAACCTTTGTTTCATTTTCAGTTTTTATTCATTTTCATCTCATATCATTTTCCCTCAATAGTGCACACTATTGCACAATAGCAAGGGCTATTGAGCAATAATGCACATGCTTTTGCAAGTGTGCACGATTATGCAATAGCATGCACTGTTCATACACATTCAAACAGTGCATACTATTGTGCAATGCGATTGCACAATAGTGTGCACTATTGATGGCAACCGGGAAATGATGTAAATGCCATGATTTCCTGTTTTGCCCTGATTGCCGCATCTGTTACAAATGAAAGCACATCCTTATGGGATAATCGCAGAGGTGGGGTGGAGAATAAGGACTCATAGGGGCCCTTTTACTAAAAGGTGCTATGGTGTTGCTCCTAATGTACCAGTAGCACCAAGACCATTGCACATTAGGTGCAATACCACCCATGCCAACTGTTGGGGGCATTGAAAGCTTCTTTCCAACAGTCAATGCATGCACACAAATAGCGTCGGTGCACTTACGTCCACCTATTGAAGTGGTGGTACATGCACCCATGCTATTTGGCCACCTTGCCGTTAGCATGGGAGTGCTGACTACAAGACACTCACCCTGTCCACTCTTTGCCCTGAACCCACGCCCTTGCTCCCCTGACGCGCCATTGCCAGCACCAAAACCCTGCAGCACTGCCATGATCTCACGCTAGCTGTCAACATGTGCCCCATCACAACTTCAGTGCATGCTAGAAACTGCACTAACAGCTAATGTCCTTTAGTATATGGTCCCCATAGTTGTATAACAGATATTTTGTGTGTGAAGCAAATTTCCTCCTTGATTAAGTTCAGTGGCTAAATGGGGAGGTGGGAGTAGCAGAGGTGGAAGAAATATGCATAAGAATATAACATTTGCCATACTGGGTCAGAGCAAAGGTCCATCAAGCCCAATGTCCTGTTTCCAGCAGTAGCTATTTCAAGTCACAAGAACCTAGCAGTATCCCAAAAGGTAGAGAGATTCCGTGCTGCTTATCCCAGGGGTAAGCAGTGGATTTCCCCGGTCCTCTTTAATAACGGTTTATGGACTTCTCCTCCAGGAATTCGTTCAAACCTTTTCTAAACCCAGCTTCACTAACAGCTTTTACTGCATCCTCTGGAAAGAATTTACATTCCAAAGATTAATTAACGTAATCTTCATTATCCCCATTTTTCATTTAACTTATGTGCAACAAGTCCCCAAATTCTACAAATCACTCTGGGGGTAATTTTATAACAGGCTAACTGGATTTACATGTGAACACCACATGTAAATCTAGGTTATTTTAGTCACATATGTACATAAGTGGCAATTTCCATGTGTAAATGATGTGGTCGGGATTCTGTAAATACACATGCACGTATCTCCGTCTGCGCGTCCTTACGCCGTGGGCGTGCACAGGCAGAGTATTTGGACAGAGTGTGAGCAGCTGAGCAGACCTAAAATAAAAAGCCCCAAACTACACGAGCCGATCCACAGGTCTGGTCCCTCCCTCCTCTAACGCGACGTCGGAGCAGGGAGGGATCAGATTTGTTTAAAGTGCGGAGTCGAAAGACCTGCTGGTTTTTTTTTTTTTCTTTTCATTTTAAAGTTAGGTCTGCTCTGCTGTTGCCGGCACTGCTGCAGAAAAAAATCAGGACGGCGGCAGCAGGGCAAGAGCAGGCAGCGGCTTGACTGAGGTATGGGTGAGATAAGAGGGGGCGCCAGATATGCAAGTTGCACAGGGCGCAATTTTGGCTCGGTATGGCTGTGCACATGGATGCCACTAATACATAAGAAATTGCAAGGCGGCATTGTCAGTGACATGGTTTAGGCGTGGTCTGGCCAGGTCAAAAATCTACACATGTATTCCTCATTTCACATCAAGATTTAACGAAAATGTACCAAGAGCGTAAACTGTAAACAACGGACAAATGTAAAAATGCATATAAACTAAGACTAACTCTAAACTACAGGTATATAGTCACTCCAGTTACAAAGTGTATTTAGTTACCCCAGCTACAACTCCAAGTTACCGCTCCTGTTCAATGTAAGTACAAGGCAGATCTGCCCTGCCCCGTATAAGAATTGTTAACCACACTGATATTAAAGAGTGCGATATAGAAAAGCTTTTAAATAAATAAATAAAGATTTACAGCTGCTCCCTAGCACATATAGGTTTTTCAAAAGGGTTCTTTTTAGCCGACCTTTTACAGGCGAGAATAAGGGGATAATGCTCATTAATCCCTTGTTGTTCATTTCCACTTCCAAATTGAAATGAAATTAAGAAAGTGGTCTCTGTAGCATGTAAATATAAACATTTGCAAAATACCAACTTAACACATGGAAGTTACTGAGTTTCATCCATAGGCTTGTAGAATGGCTCCTTCCACTCTACATGGATGCATATCCATATGAACTGCAGTTTCTTACACATATTTCAGATAATTCTTCATGTTTGGCAGAGGCTTTTCTAAAATACCACCAGAACTCTGTACCTTACGACCTAGACATCTCAACTACAATTATTATTATTATTATTATTAGAGTTTGCCATACTGCTTCTCTAATAATATCAATCTTGATCTCCGCATACTATGAAAAATGTGCCTTCACGTGAGTTAGAATGAGAGTGTTCTAAAAAACAAATATCACTTTATTCATCTTTTTCCCTTTCATATACAATGCTTCAGGATGCAGTTGTTTGTATCCATTAAAAGCAGCAAATGTTTAGTCAACTTTTTTTCGGTCCCAAATTTTGGTGAATTAGATCTATGGTGCTTCCTTTAGGATGTGAAAGAAATCAAAATAAACCATGTTTATTTGATTTACTTCAATGATGAAAAAAAATTAGAACTACTGTATATATTGCAAATATTCCATATCAGTTTAACCTTTAAAATAAAATAGTTGTAAACTGCCTTACAAACATACAAAAAGTGATATAACGAGTCTAATAAAATCAAGGATATCATAAGGGGGCCAGTTGAAGCAGAAATAAATTGGAAGCAACATGTTAAGAAATTATCTTTCAATGACTATGTTCTGCCATGAACTATATTTAATAATGACCTTTCAGCCAACACTATGAAAACTGAGTTACAACAAGGAGCTCCGTAATTAAACTCATTAAAAAAAAATTGTGTGTGATAGTTGGTAAAAATTAATTTGATATACTAAAATGCCACTTATTGTATGATTCAACAAATTTTACTGCCTTATACTAAAAAACCTTTTCAATACCATGAAAATGGTATTTGCAGGGATGCTAAAAAATGAAACCTCATATTATCATCTTGAAATCCTCCATGTTAACCAACCCAACATGAAAGAGGTAGTTGGTACCGGGGTTTCTTCTCTCCCTGCATCCTACAGATCACAAGCTGCCTCCATTCCCAATCCCTCTGAGAGACATTAGGAGCCCGTATCTGACAACCTTTTCCTCATGACCACCTCCCTACAGCCCCCATCCTCATAATGGTTATATTTCTATGAAGAATTATCTCCTGATTTTGCTTCTGAGAAGATATTTCTTCATTGAAAGGGTGGAGATGTAAGACATGATCTCTTGGGAGAGGTAGTGGAGAAAGAAACAATAATAGAATTCGAGAAAAAATGAGCTAAACATGGAAGAGTCCAGGCTGTGAAAAAGTCAGAGGAAATCCAAAGATCAACTGATGTCTACTCACTGGAACAGCAAAAGAGTTGGGCAGATTAGATGGATATTCAGTTCCTTACTTTCTTTCAAATTCTCTTTTTCTATGCTTCTGTGAGTAGCATCAGAGCCCTCCTGAGTATCATCATACCACAGTCCTCTACAGCATCAGACCCCTAATCCACCGAAGTCCTCAAAGTATATTATCCCCCAAGTTAGTTCTGACCTTCTCCCAAAATAACTGCCTAAAACCATGACTCCTACCTACTTCTCTGGAATGAGGTCTTACTATTCTGGAGAGTCTGGATCCTCACAGACACGAGCAACCCCAGAGCCCTGCTGCCCCTATCATTGCGATCAGTGGAGGAAACCATGGGAGGCAGCTCATCACCATCAGGGGTTCAGGCAAGAGTACCCTGATGTCTCTTTTGTATAAAGCAGAACACTCCAGAATGGTAGAACCATATTTTACAAGGGAGGGTAGAGACAAAAGCTTTAAGCAATGGGGTATTAACCATTCTACTTTCTGTTCTCAATTAAATCTGTGAATCTCTCGACAAAGGTAATATCTCACTGGCTGTCTCACTTGACCTCTTCTCTGCTTTTGACTTAGTAAATCACTCTATACTTTCTCATCTCTGAGACATCGGGCTTTGTGGCAGCGTTCTTCAATGGTTTTGTTCCTTCCTGTAAGATCACACTTATTCAGTCAGTTTTGCTTCCTCTGTATCCTCTGCCTTCCCTCTTTCCTGTAGTGTTCCCCAGGGTTCAGTCCTTAACCCCCTTCTCTTCAACATCTCTCTTGCTCCACTTACAGTCCTAATTCAACAAACCGGTGTCTCTGCTTACTATTATGTAGATGACATTCTTATATTCTTTCACACACATCCCTCTACCCCTGATCTCTCTACCCTGAACAATTGTCTTTCCTAGATTGCTCAATTTATTTATTTATTTAACATCTTTTATATACCGCGCTATTTGTTTTCAGTGCAATTTACAATTAACAGAAGCTGCACAATCAGAAAACACTGGTGTGCTTACATTATAACAGGAAACTTAAACTTGGAACAGAGGGTAATAAAAACTATAACTATGTACAAACAGTGAAACTATGTACAAACAGCAGTGTAAAAACTGAACTATGTATAAACATATTGGGTTCTTTAGTATGGCTTCATCTTAATTGCCTCAAACTTAATACTTCAGCTACCTGGGTTCACTGGTTCTCCCTCTGTCCCTCCATGCCCCCTTTTCTTGGTGACACCCCCATATCCCTGCAGTCCTCTTTTAGGTACCTGGGGGTCACTTTGGACACTGGCCTCACATTTCATGATCACATCAATTCGATGGTGAAGCAATCTTTTTTTTATTGGTGCATCAATACCGATCCATTCATCCATTTCTCTCTGTCCCTTCTTTTACCATACTTCTTATCTCTTTGGTTCTATCATGCCTAGACCACTGTAATATCATATATGCTAGTCTCCCAGCTTCACTGTCTTCAAACCGTCCAACACTGCACTTCATTTACTGGCACATGCTTCTAAAATTGACCACTTTACCCCCATTTCTTTGTTTTCATTGGCTGTTTAAAATTATCATGGTCCATAAAACACTTCACTCTGGTATTCCTTCTTATCTCTCCTCCTCAATCATCCCCCATGCACCATGGTGTCTTTTCCTTCTATTCATGGTATCTATCTCTATCTCCTCCCTGCCCATTATGGATCCATCAGACAGACACTCTGCTTTCTATTTCCTTGGCTCTAGTGTTTGGGACCCTGCCCCCCCCCCTCGATCTTCATCTTGAACTGTCTTATAAGTTCAAATGTCTTCCCAAAGCACACTTAAGGGCTTGTTTGAACATAATAACATAAGAACATAAGATATGCCATACTGGGTCAGACCAAGGTCCATCAAGCCCAGTATTCTGTTTCCAACAGTGGCCAATCTAGGTCATATGTACCTAGCAGTTTCCCCAAGGGACACAGGTTCCACAATGCTTGTACTGGGTCAGAAGCCACTACTGCTGCTTAGTAAACAAGCTCCCTATTCTTCCTTGCCTTTGACCTAGATACATAGTAATTTTCAGGTTCCTGCATCCTTTCCCTCTTATTTGTGCATTACCTATCTTCACTTTGCCCTGCCTGCCTTCTGTTTCTCTGTGTAATTGTTTTGTTTTTGTCGGTGTCTTACCATTTGCTCCCCCTCTTTCTTGTCATTTATTGGAGTTCTTTTTCTATTTTATTTAATTTTAATTATTTTTTGGAGTTTGTTCTCCCAAAATGTTATGATTATTGTAAACCACTCAGCTGGCCAGAAGAGTGGTATAGTACATTTTAATAAACCATAAACCAATAACCATTGTTGGTGAGGAGGTGGATTGGGCCTGGGAGGTAAACTTTGCTCAAGATCTTAGAGAGGTGGTATCTGATACTGCTCAAGTGCATTGTACAGTGCTAATGGGGGGTGGGCTGATGATGCTTGGAGAAGTTGGGAGAAGGCAGCTTGTATTCTTTATGGTATAATGCTAAAAGAAAATCACATGATAACTGACCCTTTTATTTGGGGCTCCGCAAAATAAAAAAATAATAATGATCCTTTTATTTGGGGTACATTATCATGGGGATTTAGGCATGTATAGATAAATTTAGATCTTAGTCTGGTAAAATTTTAACACTTGGTCCAAGGTAGGTTTACATTTTGGGCCTTAGTGAGGGTTGGGTAAGTGGCATATAGACAAGAGTATTTCATGCTATTTACTGTGCTCTCGTTAAGGCCTCATTTGCATTTTCCATTCCTTCCTTTTTGTGTGTAAAAATGCTAATTTTAGTACACTCTCACAAATATCTTTTCAGACCATTTCAATGTGCACAATAAGGCTTTACAGAAGACAAGGAGTGGAGGAGCAGCCTAATGGTTAGAGCACTAGCTTGGGAACCCAGAGACCAGGGTTCGATTCCCACTAGCACACCTTGGGCAAGTCACTCAACCCTCCATTGCCTCAGAAAAATCCAAGTTATCAATGTCCCTGTTTAATGTAGGTTACCAAGTATAAGTTTCAATGTAAACCACTTTGATTGAAATGATAAAGCAGTATATAAAACCTGTTAAATAAATAAAATTAGCATATAGAAAATGGCTGCAAGGGGCACTAACCTCTACTGCATAGAACCCTAAATGAGGTATATCACTGTGGGGTTTTTTGTAATTGTATTTTTTTTATGGAACACAGAAAGAACAATATTCAAAGTGCTGTCGGTACACTGACTGACACAGCGCTCCAAGACACATCAGAACACGGCAGAAACAATACATTTAAATTTACACTGAACAGACCCCCCACTTCCATAACCACATCATTGTTTCAGTTTTCAATGGCTTAGGGAGCTATAAGACACCTAGTACATTCAAGACTAACTGTTCTTTTTAGTATCCCTTTGTATATGTCCTTCTCTTGGCCTTTCATTGAACAATCAACATTTGAAAGCAACTTTTACCTGTTTTTACCGTCTGCCAGCCAAGTGAAAATGGACTGCGGGCTTGCAAGTTGTAGGAAGTGATAGGACTGTGATTGTCAGCCCCAGGGCTCCAGGAGAGCGTTGCAGTGCTCTCTGTAATTTCCTCTACTATCACCACTCCAGGGGACCCAGGCGGACCTATAAATAGAATCATCGTAAATGGTACAGTGAAAGAGTGTACACACCAAGACAAGTAACAGAGGAAAAATAAATTTGCTATTGCATTAGATATCCACAAGTTAGGTAGTTAAGAAAAAGACTGCAGAGCTTGCAAGCTATTATTGATCCTGCTTATGATGTCCACATTCTTATTGATCCTGTTTATGATGTCAAATACTTTATGGAATTTGATTCTTTAGTTCCTGCTGTTCATTTACATCTGTGTGAATTGCACAAATCGAAGCATGGAGAGTCTAGGAAAAGCAATACAGGCCACTGTATTAAACATTCGTGTGGATGCAAAGGACATGTAGCTTGCACAAAATATAATGTGCTAGACCGGAGGATCTCAGAGCACATGCAAAACCAGAGTGAGAAGATATCAGTGGGCACATGTTAAAATTAGCATTTACCTGCTTGTAAATGCATGAACATCCTATGCAAAAAAGCGATTTCATGGGGAATATTATAGTAAGCTCTTCATTGCCCGCTATTTAGCATGCACTCATTATGGCTTCAGTTTTTAACAGCTGCCTTGAACCATTTGGGAGGAGAGGAGGGGAGTGGGAGGAGAAGGCTGTCAAGGGAACAGAGTAGCTGGCTTTACACTAATATTGTACTGCATTAGGATACTTTTTCTTTGTTTTTGAATATGTTTAGGGCCTGATTCCGAAGGGGGAACGTCCTGCCCACCCGGACGTCCAGGATTTGGATGGGCCGGTCTAGCCCCCGATTCTGAGCGCACAGGAGCTAGTCGTTCCTGCAGGATCAGAATTGGCTTTAGATGGCCGGCCTGTACCTGGACGGGCAGGCCGACCCCGATTCCATGCCGCCAGATGTCCAAGAGTTTCCTCACATAGGCCTGCCCCGGCTCTTGTATGGAGCCATGGTGTCCTGTTGCCATGGCACCGCGGCTCCATTAAGGAGCCGCGATCCCCGGCTGCCACCACAAAGGTCATTCTCCGCAGCCCGATCCCCGATGCGGCCTTCCAAAGGCAGGGTCAGGCAGCAGGGAAGCTCCTGCACCCATTCGCCACACTGACCTGGCCCTGCGCCCCTGTCCCCTGACATCTATGGGGACCTTTTCCACCTCTGGGGTGGAATAAGTCCCTTGTCCATGTTGGCAACCCTGGACATAAAGGGCCGACCTCAGGATCGTCCCTGTATGTCCGGAGTTGCATCCCCGCCCACCGCCTGCCCTCACTCGCTTGCTTGCTTCTCCCTCGCACCACCTCCATCCAGAGCTCCCCGTACATCTCCTATGTACATGCGAGGAGCTTTGGGCAGGGGATACAGTTTCAGCGTTTAGCAGGGATGGATATCCGATCCAGACGTCCATCCCGGCTAAAAGCGACTTGGAATGACCCTGTTATTGTATTCTGCTAACCAGATAAGTGCCTTGACTGGGGCCATATAATGCTACTGAAAACTATCACAGACTGTACCAGCACTATCCAGATAGAGGCTAATTCAGGTCTGTGTATGGCCAAAACATGGACATACCTGGGAGAGATCAAATGTGGAGGACTGGCCTAGTGGTTGGGGCAAGGTACTTCAGGCCGGAAGGTCGGGGGTTCAAATCCCACTAGAGGACAGCAACCTTGGGCTGGAAGGACTGGGGTTTCTAATCCCACAGGTGCTCCTTGTGGTCTTGGGCAAGCCACTTAACCCTCCATAGCCCATGTTCCCTGTAAAATAGTTATCTCCAAGTTATAATGCCCTGTTCAATGTAATTTCAGTTTGTTCAATGTAAACCTCACTGATGCAGAATAGCGTGGTATATAAGAGAATGAAATAAATAAATAAAATCCGCAGTCGCGGGGCCTGGATGTACCCACGATGGTGGAATCAGGTACATACACATCTGGGCACCCACCTTATGCTGAGGAGATCGATGTACGTGGAGCTGCCCATCCGCATGCCAGACCGCCACTGTTGGGCGAGGGAGCAGAGGCATCCTTGCACTATGGCAACAAGTCGTCCACTGGACGGCTTGGAATACCATTGCCCCCATCAGCCCCTGCAGGCCACTGCTTGGGTGCCACCAGAGGGCCCTATGTCCCAGAGTGTGGCTGCACCACTGGACTAACAGCATGGGGTGTGGGGGCCTGCGGCACACGATTGGTGATGCCCCCCAGGACCTAATCCACCATCAGGGTGGAATAGCCTGCATATGTCTTTAGGGGTGCTGGGAAATGTAGAGAGGCCTGTCCTGGATAGGTCCTGTATGTTCCAAAAGCTGGCCACTCCCCTGCTTCTGCCCACGTACAGTGCTCCCCGTACAAACGCTGACAGAATAGAGCTGGGGGGCTGTGCGTTGGTTGGACGGACAGCCCGCACATAAAACACCATTATTTGGCATTCAGAATTCCCCCCACAGTCTGGGGAGGGGGGGGGGGGCAAGGTGCTATGGGTAGGAACCTACAGATGCACTTATGTTGGCATTATTTTATAGACAATTAGCTCCCTTCTAGTGTTCATAGAGGAGAGCATGCCTTAAATGTGGGAATGATAACTTAGATCTCCTTGAGAGTTGGTGTAAATAAATGTGCCTGCTTTATGCATACATGTACACAGATTAAGGTATTTATAAATCTGTGCATGTATGTGGTTCACCAGACCCTGCTCCTGGCTATGCCTAGCAGCAAAGTATGTGACATTATGCCATCGCCTGTGCTTTAACGATGGTCTGTATTTTATGAGAGGTCATTTGTGCACTTGTGTGGCCACATATTCCTGGGGATGACTTTATAAAATTACCCCAATGGAGGGCAATTTTCAAAGACGTTTCCGTGGGCAAAACAACATTTTACCCATGAAAACGTAGTGTTTGAGCCAGAGGTGCAGTGGAAAATTGACAAAGAATGGGCCTTCAGCAGAATCGCGGGTCCTTTTGGGTGCAGACCCATTCCCAGCTTGATGCTATCTCTGCTGGGCTTGGTGCTGAAGAATGAGCCAGGCAAGTACCAGCTGATACATCATTTATCCTATCCAGATGGGAACTCGGTTAATGATCACCTGGAACAATCGGTGTGTTCGGTCAAATATGCCTCCCTGGATCAGGCCCTAAGCCTGCTGAGGGCACAAGGAAGAGGGACTTGGTTGGCCAAGGCTGATGTGGAAGCAGGCTGCCACCTATTGGGGTTCTGCTTTTTCAACTATTTTGACAAATGTCTCCCCCAATGGGATGCTAGGTGTCCTGTGCATTCTTCAAGGAATTCAGCTCTGCCATACAGTGGATGGTAGAGAAGGAGATCGGAAGGGATATTATTATACATTACCTGGAGGATTTCCTATTGCTGGCCAGTGACCAGCGCTCCTGTAGTAGCATCTTGAGTGCTGTCCAGTACAAGGCAGCCGAGCTGGAAGTTCCACTAGCTGCAAATAAGACAGGAGGCCCTTTGCAGCACTTGTCCGTCTTGGGGATCAAATTAGACACATTCGAGATGGTGACCCAACTACCCGCCATTAAGTTGGCGGCACTAAAAGCAGCCATACAGGTGATCGCTGCTACAAGGAAGGTGACGCTGAAGCAAATTTAGTCCCTAATCGGGCACCTGAACCCAAGATAGGACAATTTTTTCAAATGACTCAATCATGTTTAGTGAACGGGACATATGAAAGGCCCTTTTCTAATACTTCAATTTGGGTCTTATTAAGATCAAGAGGTTAAAAATACCTCCTATAAGTTTTATTCTGAAGTTCCCCCAGGCCTTTCATATGTCCTGTTCACTAAACATGATCATTTTGCAACACATGTTGAGTTGTATAAATGTTTTTGAAAACTTAAAATCATTGATTTTTTTGAGCAACAAGGCAATGCTACAACCGATGTTTCAGTTCTTTGTAAACCCTCCACATGGGTTCTGCCGAGTATCACCAATGTTCTGATTGAGTCATTTGAAAAAATTGTCCTATCTCGGGTAGAAGCATTATATACCAAGAAGTTGCGTTCCTTTCATAATTTGACTATATCGCAAAAGACAGCACTTTCTGAATTACAACAAATCAGTCAATAGTGATTAAGCCGGCTGACAAAGGTGGCGCTTTAGTCATTCAAAATAGTACTGATTATGTAAATGAAGTGTTACGACAGATAAATGATACATCTTTTTACCAAAAGATTTTTGAAGACCCCACTGTCACTTTGAAACATAACATAAACACTTTAATTTTTGTCGGACAACAAGCAGGCTATCTCACTACTAATGAGATTAGTTACCTGACTGTCTCTCATCCTTTAACACCAATGATTTACATTTTACCTAAAATCCACAAATCTTTAACCAATCCACCAGGACACCCTATCATTTCAGCCATTGGGTCTTTATTGGAACCTCTGTCTAAATTCTTAGATTATTTTCTTCATCCTTATGTCCCACAGATTCCTTCTTACATCCAAGATTCAACACATGTTATTAACATCTTGAACGCATTTACAGGGTATCACCAACAGCTTATAATGGTTACACTGGACATAATTTCACTATATACTAATATTCCATAAGATGCCACCTTAGAAATTATTGCTAACACTCTTATTAAAAGGACCCAACCAACACGTATTCCAACCTGTTATCTTACCCAAATGGCATCGCTAGTCATGTGCGAAAATTTCTTTTGTTTTCGGGGAATTTTCTATAAACAAATTAAAGGAGTAGCCATGGGCTCCTCCATGGTACCTGATGTTGCCAATTTGTACATTGCTAAGTTTGAGAATGAGTTCCTTCGGTGTCATCCATTTCAGAAGTTCATTAAGCTATGGTTACGTTATATAGATGATGTTTTTTTTTTAATTTGGGATGGGACAGAAGAGGATTTGCATGTGTTTTATCTTTGGCTTAATTCCTTAGATGAACATCTGCAGTTTGAAGGCTCCTTCAGTCTTAATCAGATTTCATATCTCGATATTAATATATAAAAAGGCACAAATTGTTTTGTTACCGATTTGTACCGTAAACAGACTGATAGAAATGCGTTCCTATGTTATTATAGCTTTCATAATAAATCACTTAAAGAGAATTTACCCTATGGCCAGTTCCTCAGGGTAAGATGTCTGTGCACTTTACAAAGTGATTTTGAGAAGCATGCGGCAGATATGGGCCATAGGTTCAGAAAGACAGGATATCCTGAACACACCATCAATAAGGCATACGAGTATAATAAAGCTAAGGTGATAGATAGAAAAGAGCTTCTTGATAAGAAAATACAGCCTAAGAAAAATCAGGTTGTTTGTGCCCTTACTTTCTCATCCTTGTCAAAAGATATTTCTAGTATTCTTCGACAAGAATGGCACCTTTTCACGTCTCTTCCTGCCCTGGCACATAAGACCCTTACCTTTTCACATAAGAGAAATCGCAACTTAAAGAACATTTTAGATCCGTTAGCTCTCTCAAAGCCAGAGCCGATTTGTAAGGTCAAGGGCCACTTTCAAGGTGGCCGTTGTTCGGTATGTTCCAATGCCATTTCTTTCAAGAATGTTTTTATACATTGTCACAGCCCCTCCTAGTGGCAGCATGCAGAAAGGAGAGGGCGGACACTTATTGTTGGTTGAAGAAGGAAAAATGTTTCTAGACCAGGTGCATCATGGTCTTTGTAGTCCCACTTCATTAAGAAATAGCTGTGAGCCTTGTGCAGGGTTAAACTTAAATGGTTTTTATTCCCTTTGTTGCGCAAAGGTTCTCCAGGAAGACTAAAACAGGGTTTATGCCAAAATATTTACAAAGTCAGTAACTGTTACAGGCGCTTCACAGTTCTTTGCATTCAAACAGGTTTTCAACAACAAGAGGAAAACAAATACAAAACTTCTTCTTTCAGCTTAGCAAAAGCAAAAAGATATGTTAAAGCATGTCCTGCCGGTTACAATTCTGTGAGAGACTCTAGACGCTTGGAAACACAGAGTGAGCAGTCCATCGGGTGCTCTAACTGCAACGGCTCTGGCTCTACCACCTCTATTTGCATAGGTTCCTGTTCAGCCGTGTTGTCAGCTAGTCCTGAGCTTTCCCTGGATAAGGCAGGTTGTAGTTTAATAGATCTCTCCAATATTCCCCAGCCTTGCTGGTCTTGGTTTGGCAAATAACTGTTATGGCTTTTTACTATGCCTCTTTGTAAAGGTTTCACAAGCCTTTCCCAGCTTTGTTTCCTATCAGTATGGCTCTCTGGGTTATAAGCTTTTCTAGGAGCTGGCTCACATCTTAGAAAAGAAATATAACTGTACCTCGGATCTTTGAGACGTGCTCTGCTGGTATTTGCTCTACCCGGCAGTCTCCTTCTATCAGCGTCTTCCCTGAAGACTGGCTCCTGGAGCTTTCTGGAATGGGCTTGTCCTCCCTGGAACTTAGCTCTTCCTTGTAAGTACTCCAAGATTCTCCGCCTTTCAGTATGTGAGGTTCCTCTCTCAGGTCCCCTCTCAGTTCCTCTCTGAACTCGAGATCCTCTCCCAGCTCGTAGTCCTCTCTCAGTTCCTCTCTGAACTTGTGTTCCTCTCTCAGTTCCTCTCTGAACTCGAGATCCTTTCTGCTTTCTTCCTTCTGAGCACTGTTTATAAAGCCGTTTCTCCATTGAGCTTCCTGGCTCTCTACTCAGGTGTACCTGATTAGCTCCTGCATTCTCAAAACCTGGGTGTGTCAGCTTAGCTTCTGCAACCTCGTGCCTGCTTCCTCTAGCTGCACTTTCAGGTAACTGCACCCTCTGTGAGTCAGTTGCTTTATAATAAACAGTGTTTTTTTCTAAGTCTATAGCTTGAATGGCTTCAGCTTCATCACAAATCCATGAACTAAAAAAAAGTTATTTTTGAATCACTATTCCAACTGCAACGCTACTAATGTTATATATGTGATTATGTGCCCCTGCAATTTTATGTATGTCGGCAAAACTACATGCCCACTCAAGACAAGGATAGTAGAACATAAAAGCTATTTAAAAAGACGCATCCCTGACAAACCATTGGTCTCTCATTGGGTTAACAAGAATCACTGTGTTTCAGATCTTAAGTTTTTTGTTCTTAAAGTTGTTCATCCACATTGGAGGGGAGGTGATATAGATAGAATACTTCTCAGACTTGAACGGTGTATATATGAGTTGCAATCTCTCGAGCCACACGGCTTGAATCAAGATTTCAATTTGGCTGTCTTTTTATGAGTTTATAAAAGGTTTCTCCAGTTTTCACACAATTAGTAGAGTGTTCCATTTTTACTATGAGATCATTCACCATTTTTTAAGTATTTCCTTGATTTTATATGACATGTACAATGTTGTACCTTTGCTGGTTGATTATTCCTGTACATACAATAATTTTTTGTTACACAAGGGCTCAGATGCTATGACGTTTACACAGCGTCCTTCATGTGAGACCAATCACTACTTTCAAGTAATTCTTGATTTCACATGATGTGTACAATGTTTCACTCTTGCTGTGTGATTAATTCTGCATATACAACAACTTTTTTTTTATATAAGGGCTCAAGTATTGTGACGTTCACATAGCATCATTCATGCATATTCATTAGGTGTCCTTTGCCCTTTTTAAAGGCGCAAATTTGCGGTGTCCTTCAAGGATTCAATGCTTCATTGAAAAGGCTGCTTATACCACAGGTATGCTGCTCTTTATTGTTCGATAAAGCGTTTACAGTGTTTGCAGCGAGACGGATACTTATTAGTCGTTAGCTATGGATGTTTTTCATTTTTGTTGATTATCTGAATCTTTTTGTGCACAATTTTCGTCTACACCACGAGCAGTGGGTTATTCTGTTTATTTACTTAAGATTGTTATGTGGAGGATGTAGTAAAGGCTGTTAGTGTAGCTAGGTTTAAAAAAGGTTTGGACAAGTTCCTGGAGGAAAGGTCCATAAACCATTATTAAGAAGGGACCCAGGATATCACTGCTTGACCCAGTACAAACATTGTGGAACCTGTGTCTTTTGGGGAAACTGCTAGGTATGTATGACCTAGATTGGCCACTGTTGGAAACAGGATACTGGGCGTGATGGACCTTGGTCTGACCCAGTATGGCATATCTTATGTTCTTATATTCTTATGCGTGCGATCTTTATGGTGTTCCCTGCTATGTCGGACTAATTCACTAGTGTGACAGTTTCTCCGTTGTTTTTCTGGATTGAGCTTTACATCATACCACAATGCTCACAGAATGCAATCGTAATATGTAACCCTTCAACAGTATTTTTAGATACATTTTTTAATATCCCCAGGTTCTGTTCAGCTATAAAGATTTACTACATTTTTATACTAGTTCAGTTACTCAAGTATTTATGCTCTTCTATTCATTGTGTGCTATTATAACTGTTTGCTTTTATATTTTCCTGGTTTTAACTCTATTTATTTTCCTTGGTTGTGTATCACGTTTTAATCAGCTGTTGTTTAATTCTGTACATGCAACAATTTTTGCTATACAAGGGCTCGGGTGTTCTGACTTTTACACAGCGTCATTTATGTGAGATCAACCACTACTTTTAAGTATTTCCTTGATTTCACATAATGTGTATAATGCTTTACCTTTGCCGTGCGATTAATTCTGTATATACAACAACTTTCTGTTATGTAAGGGTTTGAGTGTTGTGACGTTCACACAGCGTCATTCATGCATATTCATTAGGTGTCCTTTGCCCTTTGCACAAATTTGCGGTGTCCTTTAAGGATTCAATGCTTCGTTGAAAAGACTGCTTATACCAAAGGTACGCTGCTTTTTTGTAGTTAAGAAAGCAGTTATTGGCGTTTACATTGTTTGTCGCGAGACGGATACATATTAGTCGATAACTATGGATGTTTCACTTTTGTTGATTATCTGAATCTTTTTGTCTACATTCTCCATTCACACCATGAGCAGTGGGTAATTCTGTTTATTTATTTTAGAGTCCTATGCGTCTGACCTCTATGGTGTTCCCTGCTATTTCGGTCTAATTCACTAGTGTGACAGTCTCTTTGCTGTTTCTCGTATGGATTTTTACATCACACCGCAATGCTCACACAATGCAATTGTAATATGGAACTCTTCAAGAGTAGTTTTAGATACATTTTATAACATCCTCAAGTTTTGTCTAGCTATAGAGATTTACTACATTTTTACACTAGTTCAGTTACTCTGGTATTTATGCCTTTCTTTTCATTGTGTGCAATTATCGCTTTTATATTTCCCTTGTTTTAACTTTATTTATTTTCTTCGGTTGTGCATCGCTTTTTCATCATCTTTTTAATAAGTTGTCTTAGTATGTAAGTTGGGTGCTATTAAGTTTTACTTATACTGTACCGTGCAAATTGCCGGGTTTTAAATATTTATTTATTTTGACCCGTTCACACCATATTAAGTATGCATTTTTAATATTTTTCCCTGTGTCTCTCCCACACGATTATTCATTCTCAAATATTTTTTACATTATTATTTATTATTATTGTTATTTTAACAAGTTTGCATTATATTATATATGTTTTTCATTTTTAATGTGTTTTCCTGGTGTGGTTGTTCTGGTTTAACCGGGTAAGGCGGACCGGCTTCCGCCACACCGCAACACCCCCCTCCCCCTCATCCATTAATAACAAAGGTAGACCACACATATATGGGAATTCAACTGGTCGCAGCGTTATTGCCATCAACCATAACATCAACCATCCATCCATTCCATTGTCTTACCCCCCCCGCAGCAGAGCGAACCCTCACCCGCCATGTGGGTAGCAAAGTGAATGCCGCTTCCGCTTCCGCCTTGTCCAGGCCCCGGCAAATTGCCTAGCCTCCCTCATCCGGCTTCGCCATATTATTAGCAAAAGCCTGAGGGACCGCCCGGGCGGGGGTACCCCACCCCCGCCCTACTGCTTGGCTCCGGCTCCGGACCCCGGAAACCTCCGGGATCCCGCCACCGGCTCAGGCCCTCACCGGCCTGAGCCGCCCCCCCCGGCAAAGCTGCGACCAGCGCCCCTCCGGTTCAGCCTACCCTCCAAGGCCTCCTGCCAATCGTTGAGGAGCACAGCCATCCCCACCGGGGATAGATGGACCCATCGGCCCGATACAGGCCCTCACACTCCGCATCAGCCCCGGAGTGGAAAAGTGGGACCCCCCCCGCTCCCCCACCCCTGCTCCCCCACCCATCTGCCAATTCAGCGATGGAACTTTGTTAGCCCCGCAACCACCGCCGCTGAGCCGTGCAAGCAGGCCTTGGAACGATATCTGACCACAGCAAAATCACACCAGAAAACATCACAAATAGCGCTTCCCTGTCCCGTATCACGGTCCGACTCCACTGCCGGCCCGGACAGGACACCAGATCATCGCCACCAGGGTGGAACACCGCCGCAGCAGGTGGCCCCCGCAGCCGCTCGTGGTGCCGCAGCAAAGGCAAGAGCTGAATCCACCGCAGACCGCGCTCACCCAGCCATGAAACGGTCACCCCGAACTGGTCCAGACCACTATTCCGCTCCACCGGGCGTGTTGCTGCTCGCCGACCGGCCCAGCACTCCGAGTAACCAATCACCCAGCAGCGACATGAGCCAGGAACCACTTCTGCAAAACAAACAGAGCCACAGTTAGCCAGCCCCCCCCCCCAGTGCCCGGACAGGCGCACATATCTCCGATACTCCCAGGAAGTCCATCTTCCGATCCGCCTGATATCCCCCCCAGGTAAGCCCACCGCCACTGCCAAGTAGCTGCCCACATCCGAAAGGGGTGCGACGCCTACCACCCCGCACCCCGAATGCTACGGAAAACACCGCCCGGAAGCAGGCGCCCCCTTAGCTGGACGACACCACCTGTGGTAGAACAGTCGCAAGCGTTGCAGCAACGCATGCGTAATGGACCGCCTGCTGCCCCCGAGCGACCGACCAGAGCATTCCCCGCCCTGCCGTATCCGGCGCGCTACCAATCCCCCCCGACCACCGCCCACCCAACTGCCCTAGCAAAGAACAAGAATCTCGCCAAATTCCTATACGCCCAGAAACCGCACCACGCAGGCGCAGCCGGGGACTGTGTAACCTCCCGCCTCCTCTACCGGCGCCAATGTGCGGAACAGCTCCCACTTCCACGACCGTGTCGGAACTACCGGGTATCACCGTTCCGCCTAAGCCGTGCGCGCGAACACACCTCACCGAGCGAGCGCACCTACTTTACCACAAAGCGCCCCACAATTACGGCACTGATTCAGACAGAAAACAACACAGACGTCTTACAATTTGAAAGTTGCGATGGTAATTACCAGAAATTTCCCGCTTCCTTGCGTAATCGTCTATGTCCCTTTAATCTGATTAAATAAATGTGGGGTACCTACTGCAGTCTGACAGGCTGTCAAATTTTAAAGTAGCTAACTCGGAGTGTCGTTATGTGGCGCACAATATGTAACCAACCTTCACAAGCCGCCCACAGCTGATATTTTATGCGCACACAGCCTACTGCCAATTAGCGGGAACATTGCCGGGTATAGGCCGTGCCCGAACCATGGTACCCAGCTGCAAGTAAGCCAACACGACCCGTCGCATCCAGTTCTGCTACCGGGATACAGCACGGAGTGTAGTTGCACACTACGCTTACCACCGCTGCGTCGTCGCACCACCCTACGAACCATGTCCGGCCAGACCTCCAACACCACCAGTAGCGGAAACAACTCCAGGAAGATTATATTGGCCATGAGACTGACTGCCTCCCAAGAATCGGCCACTCCGCCGCACACCACGAGCCACCCAAGTACACCTCAAGGTCCAACCCTCCTGCCGCGGGGTAAACAACTGCAGGTCCCGCCTGCAGATCTCCCGGTCTCGGAGCACCATAGCGCCAGCGACCCCCCGCACGAACTCATCCCAGAATGCTAGATTGGCCCGTATACTCCGCGACCATCAGACGACGATGCGGTCTGGAGAGACCTGCCGCAGCGGCTGCCCAACGCCTCATAACCATTCGCCCCATAGGGATAACTCTACGGGCTAAATTCAGGGACCCGATTAACGCCTGCAGCTCCCGCTATGTACTCTTTTGAGAACCCCAGGCGCTCGCCACCAGAACCCGTAGCCACTGGATCCCACCCACCGGCAGGCGCACCACGAGCTCCGCAGACTCCTGCTCGATCCCCAAAAAGGCTAACCGAGTTGTGGGGCCCTCTGCGCCATCCACACGAGCCCGTCCAACAACGCAGTGGACTGCCTCAGCCCGCACCTCTCCTACTACCAGTACAACTCCTCGGGGATATGATCAGTCACCGAACCCCCGATAGGGTGGGACAGGTCCATGGAGCAACCGGCAGGTACCCGGCTCCCCGGGAAGGGCGGCTCCCCGAAAGGGCCCGCTACCCCCCCAACTCGCTCTCCACTGCCAGCCGATCCCGGACCACGCTGGCTATATGCCGCACTGCTGGGGCATTCTGGACACCGAGCCGCCTCCAGGATGGATCCCGAACCCGCCCGCACAGAAATGCCCGCGCCCAACTCGCTACGTTGCACCCCACCTTCGCACCCTACCCGCCTTTCCATCCACCCTCCACGTCTTCCTTGGGCCCTCAACACGCGTTCGACCCTCCAGAAACCGAAGGATCAATATAGCGCTGCTCCTTAAGTTTACGCCGCAGCTTCCTCGGCACACCTTCCCCAACTCTGAGAACGCTACCACCGCCGACTCTGCCCCCGCCGAACCAACCAACCGCTCCCATCCGACTCGGACGAAAACGACGATACCGAGGACGTAGATGACCAGGAACCCGAAGCCCAACGCCGACGGCACAACCGCCGCCGCCTCCTGGCCGCCTCCCCCCCCCACTTCCCCCCCCGCCGGGAGTCCCCCCGAAGACCCCGCCCCCACAGACTCACCTACCGCAGCCGCCGCCTGCTCGGGCACCGCTCCCGCCTCTGACCGACCCGCACGTCCCTGTTCCGCTGACCCAGCTGCAGGCGTGCTCTCCTCCCCGCTCAGCGCTGCGCCGGCCCGTGTCAGCGGATTCTCATGCCTCGGGGTTCCAAGTGAACTGCCATCGCGGAGTGTCCTGTGGGGAGACAAAAGGGAAAGAAGCCTCCGCACCCGCCCCCCCAAGGCAGCTGCCATGCCCCCAGCCAAGCTGCCCGGGAAGGGCCGTGCCCCCCCCAACCCGCCAATGTACCCAACCAGGGGAGATGCCACCCCCTATCCACCCCACCCACCCGCCGGGCCCCCCAGCCCCCACCGATAGCGCCTGCCCACCAGCCCCCACCGATAGCGCCTGCCCACCCCCGCCGCAACCCACGACTCCTCCGCCGATGCCCCTGCCCGACCCCCACGCCCCCCCCACCCCCAACTGCCGCGACTCCCGCCTCAACTCCTCCCGTCCCAAGCCAACCTCAGCCGGGCCCTTATCCTAGTAGGGATGCCCGCAATCCAACTCCAGTGTAAGTATAGTGATTTAACTCTCACACCTCATTAACAATAGGGTGAGATGAAGCAAAGGGGGAAAGGCGGTAGGCAAAGGCCAATGATCCACGCTGGTTGAACTAGGCCGGCATGCCTAAGCAATAGGACCAGCAAGTAAAGCCCGTGGATCGGCCCTGGGGAATGAAAACCCCCCTGACCGCTGCTTTCATAGCAGCGAAACTGAACGAAGCAGAGCTAGCAGAATCGAAACTTGGAAAAGATAGAAACACAAGCTTTAGTGGCACTGCTACGAGTGTGAAAGCTGCTGTGCATTAATGAATTCCGCTGAGAGAAGGGTTACAGTGCCCTGCTTTCCCCCATGTTCCAGTCAGCTAAGTGAGGTTGGAGGAGAATAGAATCAAGAGGCTAAGAACTATCCATTGTAATGGGGACTGTAAGGGGGGCAAGCAGGTGCTACGCCCCAGACCAATGTCCTCTTCCCCCTACGATTGGATGCCTAGGCACTGGAACCAGGACCAATAGATGGGATAGAAGGGGTTACCGAGACCCAAGAGAAGTTTGCCTATGTACAGAGTGGAGAATAGGTAGCAAAGTTGTTGTTTCACTAGCAACCATTGCTCAGCCCTTTGAATGTGATGCTGCTTGAGTCTGGTGCACAATAAATGATTTGGACTTGCTGACCAGACGCCCGGTATTAAATAACCGTAAATAAATACAACACTAGCAGCAAATAATTCCTAAGAAATCCCATAACTACCATGATGAATCCCATTCAACCCCCTACCAAGCTCAAAAGGCTAGTGCCTCCACGATGAACCCTTCCGGAGGTCCACCCAGGGCCCGGATCCGTGAGTGCAGCAGGTCCCCCCTGCACAATGCCCACCCCCCTCCCCCTCCCCCTCTAGGCGGCTCCAACTCCCAGTCTCCACACCAGCCCCCCGGGGATGCCACCCTCACCAGGCACGCCTGCATCCACAACACAGTGCTCCAACCCCCCTCGGGACCATCCCCAACCAAAGCCCCCAGCTCCCGTGCAAAACCGGAAACAACACGATCCCAACCCGCAATGCCCCAGGCACCAAATCGAGGCTACAATCGGAGGACAGAAAAGTGTCCAAATGCACTCGTCACTGAAAAAAGATGCCAGCAACCGGGCAGAATAAACCCCCATATATCCTCGCTCCCGCACTCACACAACCCCAGACACTCCAACGCACGTCCGGTACCTCCGGCCACCTTGAAGGAAAGGTCGGAGGACACCGCAACGCTCCCCTTACCTCCCCGCCGAAAATCTTGCACTCCTCCCATTGGCTCCCACGCCCTGCCATGTTCCGCGGGAGCCAATGGGAGCCCTTCCCGTACCGCGGGCCCTCCCCACGAACCGCGTAGCCACGCCGCGGCGTGCAAGCGGCCGGCCGCCCCCCCGGTTAATGCCGGCCGCTCGCACGCCCCAGGGGGGGGGGCCACGCGGCCTCGCCATTCCCATTATTTACAACTATTGGTGTAGTTTTATGGTTTCTATAGAGATTTGTTTACATATGCTAATTTTGACATTGCAATATATTTTTTAGCTTCATTCAACCATAGAATTGACTTTTTTGTACAAGTGTGTACTCTACTGTGTGCTCCACTGTGTCTATTGATATCCACAACTGTGAGTATTCTTATAGTTTCATATAGATAGATTGACACAAATTCCTTTTCACCTTGCCCATTAACTTATTGTT
Organism: Ichthyophis bannanicus; assembly: GCA_033557465.1. NCBI lineage: Eukaryota > Metazoa > Chordata > Amphibia > Gymnophiona > Ichthyophiidae > Ichthyophis > Ichthyophis bannanicus. Next base: position 160,491,284 of record CM066035.1, on the reverse strand, counting down.
TGTCCTTCATCAGTATAATTTCACATATATAATTTTTAAGTTGTGTGTATCATTTACTGTTTAATTTTAATTTTTTAATGTGTTTTATTCTTTTTTATATATACATTTTTATATATAATTTGTCTATATATTTATAATGTTTTAAATTTTATATGTCACATTTATGATATGTTCTTGTTGTTTATTTATTACTGTTTGATGCAGTTCTCGTCCCCCTGATGAAGGCTTTGCTGAAATGCTTTGGGGCATTGTCTTTATTAATAAAGCGCTTGTGACCACTACAACTCTCTTTCTGTGTTTCCTGAGCACTGGATTTGAGGCATTAGTAGAATGCTAAGGGTGTCCCTGTCTACCAGCACCTGGAAGGCATACCGGAGAGCCTGAGCCAGGCTTCAGATTTTTGCCAAATGCCGGGTTTTCCACTTTGAGAAGAGTACGACTACGGGGCAGTTGCTGAAATTTATAATGTGGTTGAGGGAAGAGGGGATGTCACCTCAGTACGTCAAGCTGCTGCTGAAAGGAGTGACCTTTTTCCTGAAGCTTGGCGGTTGGAGGGACACAACCAAAGAATTCATGATAAAGAAGGTGATTGAGTGTTAGTCCAGAGCTTCGATCCAGAGCCTGGACAGACGTAGACTCATCACCCTGCACATGTTGAGAGGGGTCATCCTGAAAGTGTCGGAGGTAGCAAGGAACATTTTTGAAGGGAGCCTCTACAGGCTAGCTGCACTGATTATGTTTTCATGGTTTTCAGGACAAGTGAGGCTATACCACAGTCCAGAGAAGACAGTATGGGCATAACCCTCAGAATCAAGAATGTCACACTGGAGGAGGACAGGGTAGGCCTCTTCCTGGGGAAGTTCAAAACTGATCAGAGCCAGAGGGACAAGAATATGTGGTTTCACACTACAAGTATACATGCCCTCTACCCAGTGAAGACTATGGTAGAGTACTTGCAGGTATGGCCACCGGGGGGGGGGGGGCCTCTTGAGGCACCAGGACAGCTCTTGCTTGTCTGAATTCCAGTTAAGGATTATGTGGCAGGGGGCACTAGAGAGAGCAGAGTTTGAAATGGTGGGGATTACACTCCATTCATTCGGATAGAGTTGGCCACAACAGTGCACAAGTTGAGTTTACGGGCAGAGCATATGCAAGAGAAAGGGACATGGGCCTCTGACAGGTTCAGGCTGTATATCAGGTAAAAGGGATAAAGGCTGACTGTAATTCTCATTTTATCTATTCCATTAGGTAAGGGAAGTGGGCAATTCTTATATCTTTTGGCCCAGGCGAAGAGTGTTGGGTAGCCAATGGACCTTAAATTTACTGCTTGGGTTAGAAATTGGTTGAGTGGGATGTGACAAAGGGTACAGGCAAATGGAGCTTACTCTGAAGAGGAGGTGGTTACCAGTGGTGTTCCCTAGGGATCTGTCCTTGGCCCGATTCTTTTTTTTTTTAAAGTCTTTATTTAGCCTTTTACAAAACAACTAAAAAACAACCAGTCACTCAACACAAAATAACCTACATAACACAAATTACCTAAACTACATAACCGGAGACCTCCCACCCCCCCCCCCCTCAGCCCACCCCACACCCCGTCCGGGCTCACTGGGATACAACATTCGCCTAAATACAACTTGAACAAGAAGTGAGAGGTGCCCACCCCAACCTAGGCGGTCTGGGAGCAGGCCACAAAGAGATCTAACAGTGACCATCTACGGACATTGAGTTCCTCCTTGTCCGGTTGATGGAGTTTGCTATAAATTTTCTCCAACTTAGCGTAATGACAGACCAAATTCCACCAACCGTCCAAGCTCAGGCTGCGAAAGTTCTTCCACTTTCACAGGATCATCTTAATTGCAATAGCCATCATAAAATTAAATAAGAAAGTTTGGTCCTGGCACCCTGCGGGGAATACACTTAAGGACCGCAAAAAGATCCTACACCGCTCCAGCTCTGCCATGAAATGCAAAATCGATTGCATCCTGACCCACACCTGTCTCCAGAAATTCTGGACCAGGGGGCAATCGAAGAACATGTGTATGTAGGTTCCTTTATCCCCGGAGCAAGACCAACAAGTACCTGAGTCGCCAGAGCCCCATCTAGCCATCTTTGACGGGGTTATAAAGGCCCTATGCATGAAAAAATATAGTGTTTGGGTTATCGCGGCTGACCTAGAGGCTTTGGACACCGGGCCCCAGAGAATTTTCCATTCAGAAGATGTGATTTCCCGAGAGATATCGGATTCCCAGACCCGGGCAAGCCCGACAGGAGCCTTGGAGGTACGCACCCTCCATAGGGCATAAATCTTAGAGGTAGCCCCCTGTTGAGTATCCGTGGCTCTCAGCCAACGGAGCAAGGCGCCTTCTTTGTCAAGCTTGGATGCCCCTATAGGAGTGTTAGAGGCTACAATACAATGCTTGAGCTGGACCCATTTAAAAAAGAAGGAATCAGGTAGGGAGAACGCCCTCTGCAATGCTGTGAATGCTTTCCACCCGTTGACATCTACCAATTGTCCAAGTGACCATATTCCCCGTTTTTGCTAGTCTTTCCAAGCAAACCTACGCCCTCGGATCCGGAATCGAGGATTCCACCACAGCGGAGTCTGCCCCGAGAGTAGGTCGTCCTGGTCAATAAGCCGCACCAACTCTAAGAAAGCTCCCTGGGTGGACCTAATAACCCTCCCCACCGGGGACCATTCGGGGTGCCGCGCCCCTAACAGGTGCAGCAAAGGACAGGGAGCGGCCACATGGGCCTCTACCGCTAGCCAAGTCGGCCTTTGCCCGGGCTCATCAGCGGTCAACCAAAGAGATCCCTGTTTGATCAGAAGAGCTTGGTGGTACCGATAGAAGTCAGGGAAATGCACTCCCCCCTCGTCCTTAGTGGCTTTCAATTTTTTGGTGGCGATACGAGGTTGCTTTCCATTCCATAAGAAGGAAATGAGGCTACGCTCTATCTTTTTATACCATGTCAGAGAAATTGAAAAGGGGAGCATACCCCGGACATAGTTGATCTTTGGGGTGAGAGACATTTTAGTGACCTCTAATCGGCCCCACCAAGAAAGATGTAGGGGAGACCATGTGAGAATTTTTTGCCGAATGAAAAAGAGCAACTCCTCCATATTTTTCTGAATCATATCGTCCACTGACGCGCTATACCATGCCCCTAAATACTTAATACTACCCGCCTCCCATTTGAAGGGAAAGTCCGCCATCTTCGCCGAGTTTGCAAGACAATTAAGGGGGAACGCCACCGATTTAGACCAGTTGATCTTATATCCAGAAACGCTGGAATACCTACCAAATAGGGCCAAAATAGACAAAACTTCCCCGAGCTGCGTGAAAAGAAGCAAATCGTCTGCATAAACAGATAACTTTACTTGTAGAGGCCCAAGTTGTACCCCCTTAAGATCTGCCTGACGACGGATTGCAATGGCCAAAGGATCTAATGCTAAATTAAATAATAAAGGGGCAAGGGGACATCCCTGCCTAGTTCCCCTATGAAGAGAGAAGGAGCGCGAAAGGATGCCATTAACATAAATACTAGCAGAAGCACAGGAATAAAGCACCCTAACCTTGTTTAAAAAACCTTCCCCGAGGCCAAACCAGTGCAAAATGAAAAACATGAACGGCCATTCCAGTCTGTCGAACGCTTTTTCAGCATCTAATGAAAGAGCGATATAAGGGCAAACTTCCGTCGAGACCGTCTCAAGCAAGTTACATAGAAGGCGAGCGTTGTCTGACGTAGATCTCCCGGGCACGAACCCGCATTGATCTGGGTGCACCAAATCCCCGACTACCATTGCAAGTCTGCGCGTGAGAATGCTAGCGTAGATCTTATAATCGGCATTTCAAAGAGAAATGGGCCTATAATTCGCCACAAGGCTGGGATCTCTGCCCGGCTTTTCTAATACCACTATTGTGGCCTCCGAGAACCTGCCGGTAAGGCTACATTCCTGTGCTAGCTCACTATAATACTCCAACAAAAATGGAGCAATATCTTTACTAAAAACTTTATAAAATTCAGCGGGGAGGCCATCAGGGCCAACTGCTTTTCCAGAGGGCATGGCCTGTATTGCTGAAAGGAGCTCAACACACAAGAAAGGTTTGCCAAGCTCGCGAGCTTGATCCTCCTCCAGAACAGGGTGGTCAAGGCCGCCGACAAAGCCAGCGAACAATTCAGCGGACAATTCAGAGGCATAAAGCGAACTGTAGAATTTGGCAAATTCGGCCACAATCTGTTCGTCTTTAACCAGACGCTCGTTGCTACTGGATAAAATAGAGGCTATTCTGGGTTTGTTCTGCTTCCCTCGTATTGTATGAGGGAGTAACCTGCCGGCCTCGTTTCTCTCTACGTGAAACCGAGCGGTCTGTTTCAACATAATCTGCTCGACCTCGGAGCTCAAAGTTTCATTATATTGAAATCTAAGCCTTTGTAGCCGAAGAAGGATTCCCGGGTTGGGTTGCCCATAGTCATTCTCCAGCACGAATTTGCGCTTCCAATATGCGCAAATGCGCCGTCCACCGCTTGGATTCCTTAATTTTGAAACTGGTAATCGCGGCACGGATTGAGGCCTTAAAAGCCTCCCACCAAGCCCAATTAGCAGTGTCACCCCTTTTGTTCCAGCAGAAAAAGGAGGAGATAGCTCCCCACACATCCTCCTGGAAAGCAGGATCAGCCAACCACGATCGGTTGAAAGATCATCACTGGCCAGGACGCACTACTTCCTCTAGTGCCACATCCACCGTTATAGCTCCGTGATCCGATACCGACCTACCTAATATAGAAGCACCTCTACAGCTGGGGATCATGGACTTAGAAAACAGGAAGTAATCTATTCGAGAGAGGGAGCTGTGGGCAGGGGAAAAAAAGAAAAATCTTTTTCCCTGGGGTGGAGCAAACGCCAGATGTCAACTAGGCCACACGAGTCAAGTAAGGAAGAAAGCGCGAGACGCGCACGAGAAGGGCGTTCAACCCTACCAGGACACCTGTCCAGCAATGGATCACTTACCAGATTGAAGTCACCCCCTGCAATTGTCAAAGCCTCTGGGTCTTCTTGAATAATCCCACTAAGGTTGCAGAAAAAAACGGGGTCATCAGCATTAGGTCCATAGATATTTACAATGGACAACAGATCTCTCCCCAGCCTAACTAAAGATTTAGACCATCTCCCAACATCATCATGACTGGAGCTAACCATATGGGACCCCAGGGCGGCCTTTATTAAGGTGACGACACCGTTTTTTTTATGCACGGCAGGAGAACAGCCCGCCACCATAAAGTGCTTATCTGCCAATTTGCTCGCCTCAGTCGCGGATAAGTGCGTCTCTTGGAGCAGAATGACATCAGCTGACTGACGCTTGCAATACATCAAAATTTTCTTTCTTTTAATCGGCGACCTGAGCCCCTTCACATTTAGGGACAAGATTCTCAGCCCATTTGCCATCCTGTCATCACAACATCTTCAAACACACTGTCAGCAGTGGACACATCCCAGCCTCTCATAATCCTAAAGTACCCAGTGAGCCCAGGATCCCCCCCGAACAAAAAGGAAAAATCAATTAGGGTGAGACAGCAGAAACACATATACAGCATGGAGCAGCCCCTAGTAATAAACAAAAACTACTCGACTCCCGACCACCCGCCAGGATAACAGCTCAAGATAGTCCCCAGGTAGCAGGTATGTCCAGCGCCATTCGGCTTGCAGACCCCACAGCATACGCCCATTTCAGGCCACATAACTTAATCCTTATTTCACCAGACGATCACCAGGCTCAGCTTTGCTGCATCAGGAGCTCTTCTTGATCTTCAATAAATTTGCGCAATAAGCCAGGATCTTCAAACGACTTGGTGCTGTTGTTTAAGGTGACTTTGAAACACTCTGGGCTAAACAGTCCAAATCAAGCTTGCAGATTTCGAAGTCTGGGCCTGAGCTCCAAGAACTGTCTGCGTTTGCAAAAGTCCGCAAAGAAGAAGATTTTGCGCCCTTCATATTGGAGCGGCTGACCGGCTTTAGCCGCGGCAAATATCTGTAACACCTGCTGGTGCCTCAACAGGTACATGATGAAAGGGCGAGGTCGCGTGCTGTGGGAGTTGGGGCCCGAGAAGGTCGCCGGGATCCTATGTGCCCGTTCAATTTCTAGCGGTGGATTAAAGTTAATTTTCAGCACATTGGGCAGGAAGGTCTCCATAAAACGAATGGGATCTCCCCCTTCGGCTCCTTCTCCGAGACCTATAATACAGATGTTGTTGCGCCGGGCCCTATTACCCATGTCTTCCACGCTCCGCTCGAGCCAGTCCACCTTGCGCGCCATAGAAACAGCGCGCTTGATCTGATCTTCGTGCCCCGCTACCGTTTCTTCCACTTTCTCGACTCTGATTGAGAGAGACTGTAGTTGTGAGCCCAAGTCCTTTATATCCTCCTGTAATGCAGATAGAGTCTCGCCATTAGAATCAACGCGGCTCCGTATGGCCCGCACTTCTTGCAAGAGTTGCCTGAGGTCTTCCGTCGAATCTTGCTGGGGCGCTGGCTTGTGCGGTGATAGTGGGTCGGTCTTGGATCTTTTAGACCCTGTCGTCGCTGCCGCGGGGGAAAATTCAAGTTGGGTTTGCTTGCCCCCCGACATTCTCTGATGCTACCCTTATAAATGCACCAACCGGGGAATTGTTATAATCGGGTGAGTCGCAGGATTGTAACGTAAGGCCCAGGAGAGGAGGACTTACACGTCCATGCCGGTTTCGCGCTGGCTCCGCCCCCCCGGCCCGATTCCTTTTAACATCTTCGTTAGTGATATTGTGGAAGGGCTGTCGGGGAAGATTTACCTCTTTGTGGATGATACCAAAATCTGCAATAGAGTAGGCAACCAGGAAGGTGTAGATAACATAAGGAGGGACCTAGCTAAACTTGAAGAATGGTCTAGAATTTGGCAGCTGAGATTTAATGCTAAAAAATGCAAGGTCATGCATTTGGGCTGCAGCAATCCAAGGGAGCAATATAGTATAGGCGGTGAAGTACTTCTGTCCACAAAAAAAGAGCGGGACCTAGGCATGATTGTGTCTGATGATCTTAAAGTAGCTAAACAGGTAGAAAAGACAACGGTGAAAGCCAGAAGGATGCTTGGGTACACAGGGAGAGGAATGGCCAGCAGAAAAATGGAGGTGATAGTGCCTCTGTATAAGTCCTTGGTGCGACCTCATTTGGAGTATTGTGTGTAACTCTGGAGACCACACCTTCAAAAGGATATAAGCAGGTTGGATTCAGTACTAAAATGGTTAGTGGTCTTCGTTATAAAGCATATGAGGACAGACTTAAGGATCTCAATATGTATACTTTAGAGGAAAGACAGGATAGAGGTTATATGATTGAGGCATTTAAATATTTCCGTGGCATAAATGCACAGGAGGAGAGCTTCTTTCAATTGAAATCAAGCTCTGCTATGAGGGAACATAGGATGAGGGTGAAAGGGGATTGACTCAGGAGTGATATGCGGAAATATTTCTTTTCTGAAAGAGTGGTAGATGCATGAAATAGTCTCTCAGTGGTACAGATGAGGACAGTATCTGAATTCAAAAAATCATGGGACAAACACAAAGGATCTCTAAAGGAAAAAAATGGCTCTGTTGTAGTGGTGGATATGGAAGGGCAGACTAAATAGGTCATGTGGTCTTTTTATGCCGTCATGTTTCTATATTTTCTATGATTTTGGAAACAGCTTGGCTTCCCACTAGACACCATGAAGAAACATTGGCTGGGGAAGTGGGGGATGATGTGGGAGCAGCTGAGGCCTGCACTCATTAACCAGCAGAGGGTGAGTCAATCCCCAGATGTCTTTGTGCTGCATTTAGGCAGCAATGACTTGGTATCCACCAAGGGCATCGACCTGATCATTAAGGTGAAGAGGGACTTGACCTGGATATGCCACCAGAAGGGGGCGGGCATCATCTGGTCTCCGGCCTGAGGGAATGGAGAGAAGCCGAAAAAAGCTGAACGTGAAAGTGGGAAATTTTGTAAGGGCCTTGGGGGGGGGGGGGAGGGGCAGTTAAGCACGAGGATATTGTAGTGGGGGTTGCAGCTATGTATAAAGATGATGGGGTGCACTTAAATGACACTGGCTTGGATGTCTTCAATACAGGCTTGCGGAAGATTGTCAGTCCAGTTCTCACGATGGGGGAGTCGGGCCAGAGCCCTCATGGGAAAAGGGGAGGGTTGGGGAAAGAAAAACGTGTGGGGGAGCTAAAGGGAAGAAGGCACAGCAGCATGGGCCTGGGGAGGTATAGCATGTCCCTGGTTATGTGAGGCCAGCCAGATAGTGAACTGCCCATAAGTGGCATAGGAGGGCCCAAGATGAGGGAGGTCAACAGAAATAGGTGGGTGGGAAGGAGAGGGGTGTTGGAGAAGGATTTAGGGCAGGAGCAGTGGCTCAGCTTTCTCTTTGTAGTGGGAACGGTGAGCCCCACACTCCATACCCATTTTCAGCAGGGATCATAATAGGTATGAGGGGAGTTATGCCACAGCTAGGGAGGGACCTCACTGACAAAAGGGGGTAACACAGTTGCGGGGAAAGGGGGCTCAGATTCTGTTAGGGGCGCCTGGGCACAGAAACAGGAGGCCAGGTACTAGTTTCGGGGTGCCTGATACACCGGTGCCATCTGGAGCAGGTGGCACCAGAATGGGCATGCCTACTGGCAGTATTAATGCGGTACTCTGTCAAGGGGGGTCCCATGCACGGTTATAGCTAAGTTTGCTGTTATAGTCATTATTTATGATTGATGTTGTTTAAGGCTAAATGTAATTTTGTGTTGTGGAAGCTGTGACCTGTTATTCCCAATAATAAAGTTGGTTGCACCAAGAAGCTGGGGACTGGTGTGTATTTTATGGGACAATGGAAAAAAGGGGGGGGCGGGGGTAGGAAAAAGAGAGGGGCAAAAGAGGGGAGGGTGGGGCAGCATGGGTCCGGGGAGGTACAGCATGCCCCTGGTTATGCATGTTTCTTATTTGGCAGCTTCACCCCTAGTGGAAGTTCCATGCGACTATCACTAAGGGTCAAAGGCTATGCCCCAGTAAACAATGCAGATATCTCAACCAACCCACAGACCTTCCAAACATACACATACAATACAGACATCCCATAGACCACCCATACACAAAACTGAAGCCAGGATGAGATCATGACTATGTTATAATTAATTAATTACCCTGTTATCCGAGTTGTATTTCCTGTTTTACTGTAAACACAAAGTACCGTTGAATTGTGTAACTCTTTGTTTATTGTGAACCGCGCTGATCCTGAATAGCGCGGTATATAAGAGACTATAAATAAAATAATATAAATAAATAAATCTTGATGCTTGTTTGGAAAGCTGGCCTTGATGCAATAAAATAGCATTCTAATGCACATGCCCAAAAACCTTTTAATCCTGATGCAGTAAATGGCACATAGGTTCAGATTTTGGGAATTTTTGTCTGATTTTCAGATGTTTTCTCAGTTTATTTCACACATTAACAATTTTTTTAAAAATGTATTAACTTTTAAGTACATTCAAACTGACTTTGTGCATATTAATTCATAGGCTAATGTGTTAAATCAATTTTGTGTGCAGTACATGTGACAATGCACTAATGAAACAAACATGCACATATGAATTCCAATCACTATTTATTTATTTATTTGTCTCTTTTATACCATGCTATTTAACATCAGTGCGTTTTACATACACCATTAGCTTATACAGTGCAGGCTAACCTGCACTGTATTTACAATGAAACAGGTGCTAAAACCTGGATAACACTGGGGGAACTATTTACAGGTAGGAATCACTTCAGGTGGGGAGAGTGACTTTTACAGAGGTGGGGTATATACACGCTGTCATATACAAGGTGCGCATAGTCGAGGATGGCGCCAATTTTACAAAAGTGGGGTATGTAAAAGTGGGGTATGTACATGCGGCCAAAGTGGGGTATGTACATGCGGCCAAAGTGGGGTATGTAAAAGTGGGGTATGTACATGCGGCACTAAATCATAATAGATAATATAAATGCACATTTTAGGTAGAATTTTATAATCTCACACATGGGTGGAAAGCAAATGCATTTTCCTCTAGGTGCAATTTGCCTGATTTTCAAAATGAAGGTTTGTGTGTAGTTTTGCTTTGAAAATTACCCCCCAAAATCTATGCGCTTACATTTACCCTTGCTGTTTGGGGCACAAATGTTCTGGGTTAAATTATGTACATGCATGCATCTGTAAAAGCACTATAAGTCATCAAGGGATATGTTTACTCAGCAGCGGTAACAGCTTCCCTGTGATATCAGAGCCACGGCCCTATTGAAGTCATCTTGTCTTCAATGGGGCCGTGGCTCTATTGCACGGAAGTCACTATTGCTGCTTAGTAAACATATCCTCAAGAGTGTCTCAACCACACCCCCTCCCCCCAAGGCCAATAGGTGCAAAGAGTATGGATAGTGGCAGAATGAGCACCAGAAACCATATCAGAAGAGCAAAGTGGTACAAAGAGCACAGTGAAATTGCAGAGCTACTATTAGTGATTTTTAACCTATCATCAACATTATCTATGGTACCAGAAGATCAGAGTGTGGCCAACAAAATGCTTATTTTTATTAAATGTCTCCAGGGGTGATCCGGGAAACAAGACTGCCCTACTTTTTTTTAGCTCCATTGCGGCTTTCGCACAAGAGGTGTCCAGATACTCGACTATTGTGGGGGGAGACTTCAACCTCACGCTAGACCCCTTGTTAGACAGGAGTCCAGTGAGAACTAATAAGGTTCCCAAAGTACACCCTGTTCTTTTGTCACTAATACAATAATTAGGCAAGGTAGACATTTGGCGGTTGCGGCATCCTATTGATAAAGAATACACTTTTTTCTCTCCCCCTCATAACTCGGTATCGCGCATAGATTTTTTTCTTAGTCTCCAAGGGACTATGTTCTAGAATCAGCGAATCCAATATTCATGTGGCTCATATTTCTGATCATGCCACAATCTCATTCTCCCTATTGGACTTAACGAGCTGCCCATCTCATACATGCTGGCATTTTGACAGAACTCTTCTTAACAATCAGGAGTTCTGAGAAACCATTTTAATGGCTATTGTCGTGACCCCAGCCCCGGCTGAGGGCCTAGAGGCATAGGGCTGCCATTTTTTAGTCCTCTAATAAGGGAATTAAACACTATTCTTGTCCACAGGGAGGCATTCTGGGACATGTATTTTTTCCTCGTTCAAGGACAGTCGTGTAAGCCAAGGGTTAAAGGCAAAGACAAAAGTTTATTTTTCCCCAAAAAGCACTAAGGTTCAAACACACAACGTCAGGATATTCTTCTCCAAGCACTACTTCAGAAATTATACGTAAGCTGGAACTGAGGAAGCTTCATAAGCTTTTAAAACATGTGCAGTTGTTTTCATAAGGTAATCAGCAAAACAAAATACAGCTTCTCTGTTTAAGCAAAGTTAAATGTCCTCATTTACCTTCTGCTCCTTTAAACACAAAAATGTAGAAGCTGGCAACGTTCTCTTGAGTTAGTAGGTATTTCTTAGCAAAACAAAACTAGGTTCATTCACAATGCTTCTCAAGACCTTTCTTTATCAAGCATTTCTTATCAACAGACTTTCATAGCTTCTGTCTGGCATAACATACAATCCATTGGCAATTCACCTGATATGGAGTTTTGCTCCTCACAGTCCACTTGCATATCCTCTTGTTCTAAAGCATATATGTCTGGCTCTGAACTCCCACAATCTGCCCCTTGGTGAATGCTCTGGGGAAATCCCTGGACCTCCCTCCAGCACTGGTTTCCCCGGTAAGGAATGTCTGTACCTCTAGTATGGGATATCTCTCCCTGGTTCAGTTGCCTTGGTTCCTCTCCGCTGTTCAGCCATGGTTCTTTGCTCCAGGCTGGGTTCTGGTTACTTCTAGCTATAGCCTTGTTCACCCACCTCTGAGCAACTTGAAACCTCAGTCCGAGACCCGAGGTAGAAGACTTCCCTGCTTTCTTTCTCTAAGCAAAGCACACTTGGTTTCTTGGCTCTCAGGCTCCTTCCACGTCCTTTGCCTTCCCCTGATGTTTACTCCTCTGGGTTCCTCTCTCTGAACGCCTAGAACAGCTGAAACACGCTGAATTCTCTGAACCTGCCCACGATTCTGGACTGGAACTGGAACACAAACAGTTTGAACCGCAACCTGATCCTGAAACCCAACAACTCCTTTCTCTCCTTCTGAGCAGGGTTTATAAGGCTGCTTCTTAGCTAGCCCTTCTCTGTCTCTGCACAGGTGTTTGCCATTACCCCCTAAGCTTGCACTTACGTCAGCAGAGCTTGGGTGTGGCAAACTGGCTCTATCAACTCCGTACTTTCTTTCTTTGACTGCAGTCTGGAACCTGTGAATTTCAGGAATGTCTCTTTCCTTAAAGGTATATTCACCATCTTTTCCTATTTCCATAGGTTCAGCAGGGCTCTCCTCATCACACTATAGAGGAGAATTTTCAGTTTAACTTACCCCAGGACACTTCGGGTTGGGCATGGTGGGAGGGTTTCAAAGCTAACATACGGGCCACCATAACCGGTTTTGCCATACAGCAGGCCAAACAACGTAAAGCAGAATTAGAAGTTTTGGATAAGCAGATTAAAGCAGGGAAAGAAGTCATAGCTTGGAAAACTGATCCTAACATTCTGATTCGTTTACAACGTCTTAGATTTAGATATAACACGATTCTAACTCCTGAAGCTTCACAGAATATTCAGGCACAGAAAGGGTGGCATTATTTAGAAGGCAATAGGGCCGGACGGTTACTAGCTAACTCGTTAAAAGGTCACAAAGAAGCTTCTCGCATCGCTGCTTTAAGAGACCCTCAGGTGCAACAATTGATTGTCATGGACAATGAAATTGCAGAAACCTTTCGTCAATTTCATGCTCAACTGTACTCCACAGAGATAGAATTCTCGGAGGAAGTTATTGAGAGATTACTGGCCGATGTACAGAAGCCTGTTTTGGATCAGGAAACAGCTGCAGGTTTGAATAGGCAGTTCATGGTCATGGAAAACCATCAACTCTATGCAAGTGGGCAAGGCTACTGGACCAGATGGCCTTCCGGTTGAATTTTATAGAACCTTTTCCAAAGCTCTAGGCCCATATCTTCAACAATACTATAGGCTTCGTTTAGAAGCGGATGCCCAGACTGGAGTGTTCGCCTCTGCGAATATTGTAGTCCTTGAAAAACCTGGGAGAGACCCTCAGCTGGTCAGTAATTACCGCCCAATTTCATTACTAAATGCAGATTATAAAATATTTGCTGCTACCTTGGCTGGTCGCCTTTCCAAATTAATTCCATCATTGATTCACCCAGATCAATGTGGCTTTACTGAGGGACGCTCTACAGCTGATAATGCCAGAGTGTTTTGCCATGTCTTGGAAGGAGCGGAAGGAGTAGAAGACCCGCTGGTAGGATTATCGTTGGATGCACAGAAAGCGTTCGATCGACTGTAGTGGCCTTTCTTATTTGCCGTCTTGATGTGGTTTGGTTTCAGGGAGGGATTTCTTAAATTAATTAAACTTGTGTATGTGAGACCAAGTGCTAATATTTCTGTGAATGCGACTCAGTCTAGAGATTTTCTCTTAGGGCGAGGCATATGTCAGGGTTGCCCCCTTTCACCTATCCTTTTCAATCTGGCCTTGGAACCTTTGGCCCTACTGTCAAGACAAAGTTCTGCGGTTAAAGGTGTGCCCATAGCTGGTATTGAAATTAAGCTTTCTGCCTACGCAGATTTACTGTTTTTCACTATGCCCAGTTCTATCCTGGCTGTTATAGAGTTGATAGATCAATACTCAAGATTATCAGGGTATAAAATTAATTTGACAAAGTCTGTAGTGTTTCCTTCAAACTCACGAGTTTGTAGTGCGGATTTGAACAATTATCCTTTTGTATGGGAACCCAAAATGGTGAAATACTTAGGAGTTCATTATCGTCATCCACTTAGTGAAACTCTGCAATATAATGAAGAGACGCTGCTTTCCACAGTATGAAATATGACTGCGAGATGGTCGCCAGTCTATCTTTCTTTGTGGGGCCATCTTGAAGCGATAAAAATGACTATCACTCCTAAGGTGAACTATGTGTTAGAAATGCTGCCAGTTTTCCTCTCGGATAAAGCATACCGTCAAGTGGAAAGGACTCTTTTCCAATTTCTAGAATTGCTCCTAGGAAGCTTAAGTCTAAAAAAGAGGGAGGAGGTGTGAACTTTCCTGATTTTCAGGCCTACCACTGCGCTTTTCTGTTAAAGCAAGGTTCAAGATGGGTGGAGAGGGATAACCCACCATAAAACATAATTGTTCCATGTGAACCGCACTGATATTGAAGAGCGCGGTATATTAAGAGAAATAAATAAAATAAATAAATAAATAAGGGGCAATGTCAAGTGTGGCTTGATTTGGAAGAGAGATTGTTTGTTTCATTCCCCTTGATTCTCCTCCCTGGCATGTTGTCTTCAGAGAGGTTGAAGTTCCATAGGGTTATAATGGACACCCAAAAAGCCTTTCAGCAGTTAATGAGTGCAATTCATCGGGAGAACTGCTTGTCGAAGCTTATCCCCATTTGGTACAGTCCTTTATAAAGAATTCATCAAAAGTCTGTTTGCATGGAAACAATGGTTTAGCAGGGGCATTTGGTATATGGGACAACTGACATTGGAAGGCAGGTGGAAGCCTTTTGTGTGTCTACAGCGTGAATTTGACTTGCCTAAATCCTCATACTTTCAGTGGATTCAGCTGATACACTGCATAGAGAAATCCTTTATTGACATCAAATCTTTACCTGAAGAATGGGGGTTACTTAAGATCATAGGTACAGCCCAATAGGCTTCTGGGGTGGCTTCTTACTATTATCAATTGGTAGCCCATCGTCCCACCCCACATCCTATTGGTACTCAGCGGATATGGGAGCATGATACTGGGGATACTCTCTCTTCGGAATCGTGGGTGAAATTTTGGGGCAAACTAATTAGAGTCTCTCAATCCACCTCTATTTCTCAAGCACTATACTTCTTTGCAAACAGAGCTCATTTTACACTGGTAAAGGTTTCCAAGTGGGATAAGTCAATTGGAAATGTATGTTGATCTTGTCAGAGGGATGTTGGTACTCTAAGGCATGTGGTGTATGACTGCCCTAATGTTCAGTCCTACTGGATTTCTATTTGGAACCAAATCCAAGATGTCTTGGGATTCAGGGCCACTCTCTCTTGGTCTATTATAGTTTTCCGGTCAACAATTGCCATCTCGTCGTTACAGAGGGATTGTCATTTTCTATTTGAGTTTATGATGGGAGTGGCTCTGCATCTCATTATTGCTAATTGGAAACATACAGCAGATCTTAGCTGGCACACATGGTGGGATCATTTATGTCTATGTTGTAAATGTGAGGAGATGCCACGTTATGGTATAACTCCTATGCCTTCTACCTTGCTCAAATGGAAACCCCTATATGGTTATATATCAAAGGCACACTATGTTGTAAATTAAGGGGTAATTAGTCAATCAATCATGTTTACACATGGTATAAGGCAGTGCTAGTGGGCCATAACCCTTTTAAGTTTCTTTTTCTCTATTATAGTCCCTTTCTAGGATGATCGCATGGTAAGGGGAGGATTGGTGTAGGGGTAGGCTGTTAAAGCCTTTTTTTTCTTGCTCTTATGTTCAAAAAGATGTATTACTTTAATTGTAACTTTTGTGGGTTTTTTTGTTGCAATTTGCCTGAAAAAGTAATAAAGAATTAAAAAAAAAAAAAGATAACGTCTCAAAGTCTGACGCACATCCAAGAGCCGCAATCCTGGCTCACGATGAGCTGCCTCCATGTCCACAAGCACCGGTAGCATGACTGGCTGATTCAAATAAAAGGCTGAGAGGACCTTGGGCACAAAGGACAGAACCACCCATAATTCCACTTTCTCCTTTGAGAAGGCCAGATATGGCTCGTGACACGAGAGTGCTTGCAACTCCGAAATCCTTCACATGGAACATATTACCACCAGAAACACTATCTTTAACAGTAAATCCTTCAATGTGCATGCCCTGAGTGGCTCAAAAGGCTCCTTCATCAGCACTGACAGTACTAGGTTAAGGTCCCATGGGAACTGGAGAGCGTACCTGTTTGACTGCCTGAAGAAACCAGACGACATCCAGATGGGCTGCCAAGGAAACCCACTGGACTCTACCCTGATAGCAAGTAATCACTGCCACCTGCACCCAGGAACTGCTGGACATACCTTTCTCCAGTCTCACCTGCAGAAATGCCAGGATTTCCGAAATCGGCTTTGAGAAAGACCAGGAGCCATTGTTCGTGCACTACGCCTCAAAAATCCTCCAAATTCGCAAGTACGATAGCGATTTAGAGTGCTTACATGCCTTTAGCAAGGTGGAAACTACTGCAGCCCCTCTAGCTCAACCTCACCCTTTCAAGAGCCAAGTCATAAGTGAGAATCGATCCACTTGAGGCATTCGCACTGGCTCCTGGCAGAGAAGATCCTGTCTGTGGGGAAATCGTCAAGGACGATCTACTATCAGCCATAGCAGGTCTGCATACCGTGGCCTGTGGGGCCAGTCTGGGGCAATGAAGATGACCAGCCTCTGATGCGCCACTATTCTTTGAACCAGATGGCCGATTAGTGCCCATGGCAGAAAAACGTACAGCAGTCCATCCGTTGGCTAAGGATGCATCAGGGCATCCAAACCTTCTGAAATCCGTTCCCTCCACCTGCTGTAGATTCACTTTGGAGGAGGTAAAGTCACCATTAGATCTATGACTGGTGTCCCCCACCTGTTCACTATTTGCTTGGAGAACTCCTCACAGAATGACCACTCTCCTGGGTCCAACCAAACCAGTTTGCGGTTATGTTGTCGGTTCCTGCAACGTGAGCTACTGAGATTGCTGTCAAGTTTTCTTCTGCCCATTCCAACAACGGGGCTTTCTTGGCCTCGAGCTGCACACTGCTCATACTTCCCTGTTGATTGATATAAGCTACCGTAGTGGCATTGTCCGAGAACACCCGCACTGCCCTGCAGTGTATAGTGGGGTAAAATTTCTGCAGTGCTAAGAAAACTGCCTGCATTTCCAGATGATTGATGGACCATTCCTTCTGGTCTCTGGTACCAACCCCTTGAGCAATGAGGTCCTGACAATGGGCTCCCCAGCCCTCAAGACTGGCATCTGTTGTCAACAGTATCCAGACAGGTGCCTCCAGGGGCATGCCTACTAGTAAGTGTTCAGGTCGCAGCCACCACCGAAGTGCCCCTCATGTGTTCTTGGGGCATGGTAATGGATGTGTCAACAGATGATGCTGTGCTGACCACCATCATAGCATGGCTGTCTGCAGAGGCTGCATGTGAGCCCGTGCCCATAGCACCAATTCGATAGTCGCTGTCAAGACGACAGCACGAAGGCGTCTGAGATGGGCCTCACCAACTCCAGGGTGTAGCCTTCGCTGATGATTTTCAGAACCCACTTGTCGGAGGTGATGAGGACCCAAGCCTGGTAAAATTCCCATAGCCAACCACCATCCCCTGGGCTAGGTCTTCCTCATCTCATTGTAGATTCTTGGGGGCCACTGAGGAGGAGGGGTAAAAACCTCTCCCCGATCCTCGAAACTTCCGAAAGGCTTGTCCCTGGGTTGGATAGCGCCTCCTCTGATAAGGTGCCAACTGTACTGCCTGAAAGCATGGGAAATCCCGCAGCTGACCCTTCACTGGACCTGCCAGCCATCCTGGCTTCTGCTCATCTTCTGGAAGTTTGCTACCTTTAGACTCCCCTAAGTCCTTGACCAATTTATCCAAAGCTTTGCCAAAGAGGAGCTTGTCCTTAAATGGCAATTTGCTCAAATGAGACTTTGAGGAGACATCTGCCAACCAATTTCATAACCAGAGGTAGCATCTGGCCACCACCACTGAGGCCATACCCTTAGACAGCCCCCGGATTAGGTCATAAAAGGCAACTGCCAAATATGCCGCTCTGTATTCCAGCTTTGCTGCCTCCACAGGCAGAGACTGTCCTTGCCCTGCAGTCTCTAAGATGCCCTGCACCCAGCGTAGATAGGCCCTAGCCTCAAACGCACCACAGACTGAAGTTTGAAGTGACAGGGCATTAATGTCGAAAGCCTGCTTCAGCGAGGCCTCCAACCTCCGGTTTTGCACATCCTTGAGTGTGGTACTCCCCTTCACTGGAACGGTGGTCTTCTTAGTGACTGCCGACACTGTTGTGTCTAATTTAGAGGAGAATAAGATCTCCTTCTCTTGCTCTGGAAGGGAATAGAGGCAAGCTACGGTCCTTGTACCCTTCAGAGCGGCTTCAGGGACGTCCCAATCTTCTTGATTCATTTATTTGATCACTCTATGCATAGGAAAAACTACCTGCGGCTTTCGGACTGCCTGAAAGAGGGAACCCCTCTAAGGGGTCTTCCACCTGGGACACTCTTGCTTCCATGTTCAGAATCCACAATGATTGTGATATGAGCACCAGGAGCTCTTCCTGGCACAATTCGCGAGTCCTCTTGTGGTATCTCACCTTCTTCCAACTCACCGGGCTCGCCCATATTGGGATACCCCATGAGCTCCACATGGTGGCCCGAATCGAGGGTTCCAGTCTCCTCCCAGGGTCCTGCTCCAGATGCCTTTTTGCCTCTGTAAAGTCATCTTCCGCTTCTGGCATCCTTTTCTGTTTCACGTGCTTGGACATGCCCCCCCCCCCCAGTCTTGTCCTTCCTGCTTCATGCAAAATGCCTTATGCATGAGCAACACAAATTCTGGAATAAATCCAAATAGTGGTGCCATATCTGCAGGAAAGTCTCTAGATGTCAAGGGATGGAGCAATGACTATGCCATGCCCTTGCACTACAGAACCTCAAGGACCTATCCGTCCACCTCCTCCAGGAGTGGTGGGGCCCCCGTATCTCCCAAAGTCAATCCTCCTGAGATCTGTGCACTCTCCTCAGTCCCACTGGAGGTTTCTGCACCATAGAATAGCTGGTTTTTCAGGGAGTGTGACTCCGCGTTGCATCTGCAGCAAAAGCCCACCGCGGAAATGGAACTGCACTTGGAGCCGCATGCCAGACACGGGACCTTGGTGGGCACTGTAGTCTCTGGGGCTGAAATGACCCTGTCCTGAAAAGAAAAACAGATTAATTGCCTATTTTTCTTTTTTTTTCTTTTAACACGTTCGCTTTAACAATGAGCTCTGCAGGGAATGGAAATCCTTTTAAAAACAATAAAACATGATGGACAAGTTCCCCCCATGCCTGTAACCGCTTCCCTTTGCAAAAAGAGCCTAATTGGTCCCCTGAGGAAATGGCATTCGTGCAGCCACGTGGTTTCCCGCATTGGTCTGCTGCTTCCCAGCTCGATGGTATGCTCCAAACACACTGCCCAGTGGCTCCTTACCTGGACAGAGTTCGGGAGCCAATAAGTCTGCCAACACATCTGGAAAGCACTTCTCTTTGCTGCCTGGAAGGTCAGGTGTTTCCTTGGTATATTATCAATTCTTTTTCAACCTTAACTCCCTTCCTTCTGCATGATCAAATAGCCAAATCCAACACAAAACAACAAACTGTGCTCATAATTTGTCTCTGCAGTGAGCCCAGAATCTGGGATCAGCTCTCTCCAGCTGCTTAGAGACTGAGTTTACTGGGACTGGGGGTGGTGGCAGCTGCCTAAGCACTCTGATGTCATCAGAGATGACATGCTCAGTCTCCAAAGTTGCTGTTGAGAACTGACAACCCAGATGCCGGGACTTCACTGGAGGACGATAAGGAATCTTCTGTTCAGTGTGTTACAGCGGCAGTCAAAAAAGCAAAGAGAATGTTAGGAATGCTTAGGAGAGAAAGAGAAAACAAAACAAAGGATATCATAATGCCTCTGTATTGCTCCATGATGCGACTGCACATTGAGTATTGTGTGCAAGTCTGATCTCCACATCTCAAAAAAGATAACAGTGGCATTAGAAAAGGAACAAAGAAGGGTGACCAAAACGATAATAGGGATGAAACGACTTTCCTATGTGGAAAGGCTAAAGAGGTTAGGGACCTTCAGCCTAGAGAAGAGATGGCTGAGGGAAGATATACTAAAGGTCTATAAAATCCTGAGTACAGTGGAACGGCTGGACGCAAATGGATTGTTTACTCTCTCAAAAAATATAAGGACTGGGGGACATGCCATGAAGCTATAAACTAGCATTTTTAAAACAGAAGAAAACATTTTTTCTCTCAACATATTGCCAGTGGATGTGGTAAAAGCAGGTAACTGGGTTTAAAAAAAGGTTTGGATGAATGTCTGGAGGAAAAGTCCATAAAGTTATTAAGGTAATCCAAGAGAAAACTTCTACTTATCCCTGGGGATATGCAGCATGGGAATTGGCTATGTTCGGCATGGGTCAGGTACTTGTAACCTGGATTGTCCACTGTTGGAAACAGGACAGTGGGTTTTTGATAGATCTTTGCTCTGACCCATTATGGCAGTTCTCAGCTACTTATGTGAACACCTCAGATAAGGAGAAGGGCAATGCAGCTCTACAATTAGTACAAGCACACCGAGGCACTTTGAGAAGAATAAAATTGCACGGAGACCAGCACAGCACCCAGATCTACTGCATGGCCCTAAATTATGCCAGGAGGGCCGACACAACACAACACAACACAACACAACACTCAGATGGCTGCAACAAGAAGTAAACAAAATCAAACACTCAGCATGTTATACTAAAATACAAAGGAAATAAATGAACAGTACTTACAAGGCAGTCCATTGAGAAAAGAATATGGAATTCTTTTCCAGCGAAGCAATCTTATAAACCACCTGAAGCTCATCATGCACAACAGTATTGGTGGAGAGAAACTCCTAATGAAGGAGCATCTAGTATCTTGCTCCTCAGAGATAATAGCGCATGATGACACTGAGTAGGAATAACGTACTCAATGCTTGTCTAGGAAAATAAGACCTCATCCTTAAACCCAATCCTAGAGAACTTAGAGAAGCAGGGAACTAAAGGACGCAAATACAAATAATATTCTATGGTTTCTTCTTTTCCTATACATTCATCCTGGGATAGTTTCTGTCAATTGACATTACAGTACTGAATATCTTGGTAAGAAAGGAAGTCATGTGCTAATGCCTATGATTTAATTGTCTTAATGCTGGCTACATTGAAAGTGACAAATGAAGGCCAGACATGATGTCAAACACAGATTTTACACTCTCTGGCAATCAACAACTTACTCAAGACCTCACATACCAGACACTCCTGAAAAGACCACTCCATATGGTGCCAACACTACGTCTTCTCAGTCAGAGAGCGTCTCCATAAGAGGAAGGGAATAAATACCTAAGGAATCTGGTTTCTCTTTGACCTTCTTTTTGGTAGTGTTATCAATAATATAAACAAAATCCAGAGACCTAACTGAGTCTGTCAGTGATGAGGGGCAGGGGCGGCCCAAGGGGGCTGCGGGGACTCAGTGCGGGGACTCTTTTGCATAAGGGGCCTCATTTGCATAAATATTTGCATAATGTTACCATACACTAACTTTTAGTAAACATGCCTCTTAATGAGTGTATAGATAAAGAAAGACTAAAGGATTTCTACATTACTATAATCCAGTGCCAACCGCCAGGCACATTAGGAACTACTACTACAAACACTGCCCATTTAGAACCCATAGCAAACCCGCCGTATCCTAACAGCACTACCAGGACTCACATAGCACCATACTCTATCTATCAAAAGGCAACACTGCAAATATTAAACCAATACATGACCTACTGGGGAAATAATGGGGAAAACAATGCAAATATTAAACAATCCATGACCTACTGGGGAAAGAGAACAAGTGGCAATGTCAAATAGGAATTATGAGTACATAAACAGAATACCTCAGCTCAGTTACACATGCAGAACATAGACCATCACCAAACAAGGAATCACAATTTAGAAACAGGAAGACAATAATTAAACTGGGAACACCAAAAGCCAAACTTGGAATGTACAACAACACTGTAGAAATAAAACTAAATTAATTTCCTCTTGTACTAAACAAAGCGCAGACGTCAATGATGCACATTTCCCAGAGCTTTCATATTCCAGGTAATAAATTCAAAATAAAGAGATATCTTTGTACCTTTTGTGCATTTTTTTTTTTCAGTTACAATTGTTCCAGCCACTTTCTTCTGGTTTCTTCGTGTCTTCTGCTAACTCTCCATAGTCTGCTGTACATTTGTCCTTTCTTCTCTCTTCTAGTTTTTTTCCATTCTCTCTCTACATCTGCTTTAACATACTAATCTTTCTCCTTTTGCTCTTTCCTCATTCCTATTTCATCCACTCAAATTTTGCCTCCATCCTCAATCCCCACTTACTCTCCCAGTACCCGGCCATTTGTAGATTTTTCTTCCCTCCCACACAACATATTTTCCCCTCTCCATTTCACTCTCCCAAACCCATCCCATTCTAATCCTCCCCCAACATCAGCTCCCTTCTAGTTCCAACCCCACCCAGCATCCACTCCCTTCTAGTCCCCGCATCAGCCCATTTCCAGTCCTAGCCCCCCATCCATTTCCAGTCCTAACCTAGCCCCACCATCAGTCCATTTCCAGTCCTATCCGAGTCCCTCCATTGGCTCACTTCCAATCCCAGCCCCCCATCAGCCCATTTCTAATCTTTTCCTAGCCCCACCATCAGCACATGTCAAATCCTAGCTCCCCTCCACTCAGCCCATTTCTAATCCAAGCACCCACCACAGCCCATTTCCAATCTTAGCTCCCCCCAACACCCAATTTCCAGTCCTATCCTAGCCCCTCCATCAGCCCATTTCCTTTCCTAGCTCCCTCCCCTCACAGCCGATTTCCATTCCAAGCCCCCCCTCCCCATCAATTATTTGCAGTTCAAGCCTCCCCTTCGACTCAGCCCATTTCCAGTCCTAGCAACCCCCCAACCCATTACCAGTCCTAGCCCCCCATAGCCCATTACCAGTCCTAAGCCCCCATCAGCCCACTTCCAGTCCTAACCCCATCACCCCATTTTCAGTTTAAGACCCCCTTAGCCCATTACCAGTCCTAACCCCCCATCAGCCCACTTCCAATCCTAACCCCATCAGCCCATTCCAGTCTTAGTCCTCCATAGCCTATTACAGAGTCCTAACCCCCATCACCCCATTTCCAGACTTAGCTTCCCCAAAGCCCATTACCAGTCCTAACCCCCCATCAGCCCACAGCCCATTACCAATCCTAACCCCATCAGCCCACCTCAAGTCCTAACCCCTCCTCCCCCATCAGCCCATTTCCAGTCCTAACCCCCCTCCCGCCCAACAACCCAGGGAAAATTTAAAATAAAAAAAAAAGTTGGCTGCTGCTGCCGCGGAATCAAGTGTCCCGTGGGGCCCTCCCTGCTCGACAGAGCCCTCCCTCCCTGGCTCAGTCCCTCCCCGCGTAGGCTTTCAGAGCCGCGAAGGGAGAGTTTCTCCCTCGCGGCTCTGTTAAGCCCGCCAGGTTAAGCTCCCATCAGCCCTGGCGGGCTTAACAGAGCCGCGAGGGAGAAGCTATCCCTTCGTGGCTCTGAAAGCCGACGCGGGGAGGGACTGAGGTGGGGAGGGAGGGCTCTGCCAGGCATGCGGGGCCCCGCGGGACACTTGATTCTGCTGCTGCTGCAGCGGCAGCGGCAGTAGCCAGCTTTTTTTTTTTAAATTTTAAAATTTACTTTTAAAGCAGAATGTTCTTTGCGCGGGGCCCCCTGAAACGTGGGGCCCTGTGCAAAAAACATTCTCGCTCAATGGATGGGCCGGCCCTGAAGAGGGGCTAGGGGAATCCAGTGACTGAGGCACAACAGAGGTCTGGTTACTGAGCAAATGCAAGTCACCACCTACTCCTCTTTCTTGCCTAATAACAATGAAAGAAACCATGTCAGAAACTTCCAGCAGTACATCCCCTACCTTTAGTATTTATTTTTTTTAGCTGTATTTATATCCCGCTAGTAAAAGGCAAAGCCTGCTGACAATCACCATCTGTGACTGCCTGTGCAGATCTAGAAGACAAATTAGAGGAGATGATAGGTTCTTGCATAGAAAGCCCCCCCTCTCCCCCAACATCAGCTGGAATCTTCGGAAGAAACCCTTTCATCTCGGATCTCCTTTCTCATGAGACTTCAGCCTGGTGGGGAACAGCTGCCAGGCCTGCGTTTCATGTGGCGAACCTCCAAGAGCGGAGCAGCCCGGCAAACATGTTAAGAGAATTTGCCGTATTGCTGCCACTGCCACTCTGTGAGCCCCCCTGCACTGCCAGGGCTGCTTGGGCGGTATTTCAGGTATTTCAGCCTTTTTCTATGCCGATGACATTCTGTTACTCCACCACACTTCTCCTTCTTGCCCTGATCTCACTCCTCTGAACTCTTGCCTTTCCTCTGTTGCTAGCTGACTTACTACCAACTGTCTTCACCTTAATCTTACTAAAACTCTCGCTATTTGGTTTACTCATGGTGCCCCTTCCCCTACTTTAGCCCCTTCATTCTCTAACTCCCCGGTCCTACATTCCGGTATTTAGGTGTTCACTTCGATTCAGACCTCTCCTTCCATTCTCACATTTCCCATATCACTAAAACATCTTTCTTTTTTCTTCGGCAAATTCGCTCAATCCATCCTTTCCTTTCTCCTTCTGCTCTGTCTACACTGGTGTTGTCCTTAGTTATGTCACGGGTGGACTTTTCTAATGCACTGTTTCTCGGTCTCCCCAAAAACCAGGTGGTTAGGCTTCAAAGAATACAGAACACTGCTGCACGTCTTGTCACACATTCCACTCTCCGAGACCATGTCACTCCCCTACTTTACCATCTTCATTGGTTGCCAGTTTCATTCCGTTCCCACTTTAAGTTATTGATCCTGCTCCATAAGGCCTATCATACTGGTACCCCATCCTATCTGACCGATCTTCTATCCTTTCATTCTCCTCGGTACACTCCCTGCTCTTTTCACCTTAACCGTCTTGCCCTTCCCTCCCCCTCCCGTGCCCATCTCCAGCTCACGCGTCATTCCGCATTTTATTTTGCCGGTCCTGCACATTGGAATTCCCTCCCTTCCTCCCTCCGCCTGAAACCACAATTCACAGTCTTCAAACAAAACCTCAAAACTCACCTTTTCTCCATGGCATTTAACCTTCCCTCCCCTTTTGTATGAGTCTGCCCCCACTGTACTTATCTACCTCTTGTATCTTGTCCTGTATTTCTTTCACTCTAGCCTTCTGTCCTTTATAGATTTGTATATTTCTTTTTCTCTCTGGTTTTGTATAAAGTTCTTATGTACTATGTTTTTATGTTTTTGTATAATTAATGCATTTATGTATTTTATGTATTTTATTGTACACCGCCTTGATTGTTCCAGAAAGGCAGTTTTTATCAAATGATTAAACCTTAAACCTTAATTTATGCAGTGCTCCTGTTGCTACCTGTTTCTCACACAGCTTATGACCATCCTTCATATTCTAGTGAAAATACCCAGCTATTTTCAGCACTCATTGATCAGTTCCTTCAGAACAGGGTGGCCACTTGCCTTACTGCCCAGCTCTATGAGTATCTGACATCCAGGAGCAGCAAGTGTACAAAGTATCTGGATCCCACAAAATGCCCCCTCCTTCACTGCTTTGACCATGTTCATCCTACCTTCTGTTGCAAAGAAATCTAAATGCGCAACGCTCTGTTTGTGCCCTATCTGCCAGCCCTGCTGCATTGCTCTTAATTCTACTAAGATATAGATCCAGATATGGCTGTCGTCCATTACCTGGCTATTTAACACAGCCCATAGGAACCCCACTGCTCTTGCTCCCTCATTAGACCTGCAGCCTGCTTGGCTGGCTGCCACTAGAGTGCTGTCAGGGAAAGATAGACATTTGTAGCATTCTGACTAGTCCAGATGTCAGTGGTGAAATGCACGCTGGTACTAGTCTCTGCTTTTGCCAGCTCTGCCTACAGCTGGTGATGTAACTAAATACGTAGGCTGGAAATCACTTGCCTACTAAATCTTTTCCTACAGGGCACTCAGTAAGCAGGAGCTAAGAGATGAATCGGACTCTTAAAACCCACCTTCTCAACCATCTTCAGGAGATGGTCATCCAGGACTCTCAATTCTTTGATGCACTGGGTCACTACCCTCGATGTTGCCTGCTGTCTGCCCCATGACAGTGCTAATGAACACCATCCCATGTCTTCTATGGTGACTTGCTTGGATGCATGTTGGGCCTGATGCCATGTCATCTGACTGGTGGAAGAGGATAGGGGCTGTGCTTGGAAAAGGGATTTTGCTTTTCCTGTACCTTTACCACCACTGCTATTTCTGCTTCTTTGTACCAAGCTGGAAAAGGTGTTGTTTTACCAAATGATGCAGCATGCCCCTGTTTGAAAGATGACCCATCAGCTTCCCTTTCCTAATGTGCTGCCTACAGTAACTACATACCACAGGTTGTCAAGCACTTTAACATGTTTTCACACGTGAGGTTTTATGAGACATCCCTTGCACTTCCTTTGGGGGGGGGGGGCTGATGTTTTTAATACTGCTGCTGGACCTGTGGCTGGGGAGTGGAGGAGAGGATGAAAAAACAGTGGAATCTTTACTGTGCAGTGCTCACTTTCTACCCCCTTCAACAACCTCTTCAGTCAGTACACTTTCGGCATCTGATGATCTCGATGTAAATCCTACATATGAGGATCCCTCAAATTCTGTATCTGCTATCTTCACACATTTTTCATTTGTGAATACAGTGCGCCTGCTGTGAGACTTATTTTTTTCCATTTATTACTTCTCTCGTGTCCCCCTACCCTTGACCGTGTCAATCTTCATTTGTCCCTCTGACAGCAGATATGGGCACTTGCTCTTTCATAGTTGCACCAGAAACTGCAGCTCTTTCTACTCTCCTTGTAAAGACATCTCTCTTTAGCTTGGGTAGTGGACGATGTTTCTTTAAAACTTTCTATACTGCTCGATGCTACATAGTACTAGAGTGGTTGAGAAATCAGAGGAGCCCCTAACTATATTTTGGGGATGTTCTGTCATTTTCTGCACACTCATGCCAGTAATGCTCATGCCTTCTCTCCTTCTTTCTATGACCATTTAATTTTTCAGATGTACCCTTAATAAGCATTATGATATGTCTCAGCTCAGCCCTTCAGTGCCTGCTAAGGCTTCATGCCTCTGCTAACATTCTTGAAAGGACCAGGGAGAATGGGGGCGTTTGCCAACTGCCCACTCCAGCTATAAGGCTTCACTGGTAGTTTTTCATGGACTGCACCTCTATTGCAGATTTTTACTTTTAGATTTTTAAGTTTTAGCATCAAAGTGTACTATTCTATGAACACTGGACTGGAATAGATATAATATAGTAAGGTAATGTTCCTTTTGTCCTGACAATATGTAAGTCGCCCTTCCACAGGAAACAGAAAACAAAGAAAAAAAGATTGTTGCAGGAAATATTGTTGCACTGTATCTTATGATTCTGAGGTGGAATATATTATAACATAGCAATTTCTGCCACTCACTCTGTATTGTTCGAAGTGCAAAGGCACTGCTCTTTGAAGCCCATAGTGTGACTGACGCTGCCTAGCAAAAAGAAGCAAAAATACTTTCTGAAAAAATAAAAAGCTCAAATCACTTCTTTCTGTGCTTTGATATAGGAAAGCAAAGAGACCACAGGTACAAGTCAGGCCTGAAGTTCTTTGTGCTTTCTCAGCTTTAAAGTCCTCCTTTGCCACAGACACAGTCCTATGGCAGGTATGCCAGTGCTGCTAGCAAAGCTGGTATGTTTTGTTTT
Organism: Ichthyophis bannanicus; assembly: GCA_033557465.1. Classification (NCBI taxonomy): domain Eukaryota; kingdom Metazoa; phylum Chordata; class Amphibia; order Gymnophiona; family Ichthyophiidae; genus Ichthyophis; species Ichthyophis bannanicus. The sequence continues at coordinate 160,463,466 of CM066035.1, read as the reverse complement.
ATTTCTTTGCAATCTTACCCAGGCACAGCCAAACGTCTATCCTATAACCTGCACCAACATTCCTATAACCTGCACCAACATTCCTACCTAACCCTCTGAAAAACAGAGCCAAAATGCCTGTCTGTCCTTCGTGTTGGATGTGTGTGTTACAGCTCTGCTGTGATTTCATCAGCCATGGGATTTTCAAAAGTCAGACTTGGATAGATTTCTCTAGCTGTTGGTGAACTTTCTTCAAACTCCTCTGCTGCCCAGATTGATTCCAGTGCGGACACATGCGCATGCACGATGAAAACAAAGTTCATGAATGGTGATGCATGAAAATTTTCCAAGCTTGCATGCTTGGTTAGTTAACACCAGGACAAAGCGAAAATCACAATTTTTGATAATTTTAGTATTGATATTAAATTGAATGCACATGTGTAATGAAAAGCACTACTATACCATAGAAATGCCTTTGAAAATGTATTTATTTGTATTCCGCTCACACCTTTTCGGTAGTAGTTCAAGACATTCAGGTACAGCAAGTACGTCCCCATTCCCAGAGGGCTTGCAATCCATAGGGCCCTTTTACTAAAGTGTGCTAAGTGGTTAACATGGGAATTAGGGTGTGGTAACTGTTAGCATGAGCCCATGCTAACTCTTACTGTGTTAGCATTACAGTTACTATGTACTAGTTCACACACAAATTGTACATTCCGCAATGGGGTGGAGAGTGAGCATAAACCGCATATTGTGGGGTACATACCGTGTGCTAATTGTCAATTTTTCAATTAATACGGGTGCACTTAACTTATCTTCCTTAATCGCCCAATGTTTATTTCCCCATCCAAATTAAATTCTATAAAGATAAGGCCCTCTGTAGTTAAGCAGCATCATTTGTACATCCATGTTAGATACACGTGTACATACTGACATTTTCCCCATATGTAACTTTCGAAAATGGCTCTTCCCACAGCACATGGATATCAGTCCCTGTACATCCCTGCACTTTCTTCTGTATATTTCTGAAATGGCACCACCTTTAGCACAGTTATTTCTGAACTACCTTTGGGATTGTGTATGTCCTGACCTCGACATCTCAATTCTGATCATCACATACTATCTAAAATGTGCCTTCACATGCATAGCAGCTCTGAATATAAAGAATGGAGTGGAGGAGTTGTCTAGCAGTTAGGGCGGCAGACTGGAACTGGAAAGATCAGCATTCAAATCCCACTGATGCTCCTTGTGGCCTTGGGGAAGCCACTTAATCCTCCATTGCCTCAGGTACAAACTTAGATTGCAAGCCCTCTGGGGACATGGAAATACCTCCGCTACCTGAATGTCACTCACCTTGAACTACTACTGGAAAGATGGGAGCTACATAAATAAATAAAATATAATTTAAACACTGCAGCCAGCATTTAAACTATTATAATCACAGCTACTGCTGAAAATATGGCCCTAGGAATTTGCCCAGGGGTGAGATTTATTGGATCATGATAAATAGAATCCAGAAAATCTGGAATTTTATTATTTATTTCCTTATTTCATGGTTCTTACTATTATGATCAGTAATCACAACCTAAGAAACTTCACCTGGGGCAAATTATTCAATGATGGGCACTATTTGAAATAAAGTTTTCAGCCCATTTTTATCTTATGATGCAAATTGTGTCTAAGCTTTTTAAAGTACTATGCATGCACTCATAGTTACAAGGACTCTTTTTTTTTCATAAATGTTCTGTTTGCACAACCACCACAAATAAGCTTTTCCTAACAAAAGGAGCCTTCTTTTTTTAGTTGAACGAGTAGATTAATAAGGTACAACAATACAAATGATGACAAATGTATGACAGCTAGCCTGGACCTGAGTGGTATGCAGATGTCAGTCATTCCATGGAAAGCTCATTACATTCTAGGCCCAGCTGTAATCAGTCAGAGTGTCAGGTAGATAGTTAAGCTGAAGAAGCTTTTGTCCCCAGGGCTTTGGTATTTTTCAGGACCACACTATAAGAGAATAACCAATTTGGAAGAAAGAAAAGCATAGTCTGCAGAAGTATTTTAGTCTGAGGAAAATATGTAGCCCAATTCAACATTGCAATGCAGTTCATCTTTGCAGTGAAAGACCTTGTCTTGGAAAATCCGCATTTGAAATCTGAATTCAATCGATAGTCTTAACATGGTCCTTAATGGACCATCTCTGGATATGGTAACTCTACAAATCATTAATGCAAAACATAAGGGCATGTTTACTAAAAGGCGGGGGGATGGTGCCAGATTCATTTTAACAAATGAAGACATTTCCAGCATGCTCTCATGTAGTTAGCGCAGATCTGGCACCTCTACCATGCTAAGCTGTTTGGCACAATTAATGTAGGTGCACATAATACCACCCACTGAGGTGGCAGTAAGTGCACCTGTGGTAACTGCAACACTGCTGATCAGAGGGTGCTAAGAATGCCTATGCTGACTCTAATGGGCATGCTCCGCCCTGGAATTCCCCAGTCTCTGCCCAGAAGAGCGAGGGCGCCAATGGGCCAACATCGCTGGTCTGCTCTCCACCCTGAGGCAGCCCAGAAGAGCGAGGGCGCCATCGGGCCAACATCGCCGGTCTGCTCACCGCCCTGAGGCAGCCCAGAAGAGCGAGAGTGCCATCGGGCCAACATCTCCAGTCTGCTCACCGCCCTGAGGCAGCCCAGAAGAGCGAGGGCGCCATCGGGCACGCCCGTGCCTGGCGGGCCCATGCCTGAGGGCCTCGCTAGAGGGTCCTTTGGCGTGGCCCTTAGGTGGGGAACGCAGGCGGATGCAAACCCCCCAGGATCAACAGCCCAGCCTCTTCGCCGCAGCTCTGGCCCCACTCGGCATCATCGAGGGAGAGCGGGAAGGTTAGCTCTGCCCCGCTCCCCTCCGACTAGGCCAGTTGGGGCCCTCTTGCATGTTACACAGCTTATCGTCTCTCCAGGTGTGCATGCAGGGCCGCAGAGCGCCCTGCCAGGTACCAACCCCCGATCGCTCATTCCACCACCCCCTGAGCCCTGACTGGTGACAGTAATATTGCTGAGGGCTGCCACTCATCACCTGCATAGAACTGCCACCCATCCCCTGCATAGATCTACTTCCCATCACTTGCATAGAACTGCTTCCCAGCACCTGCATAGATCTGCTTCCCATTGCCTGCATAGAACGGCTACCCATTAGTGCATAGTACTGCTACCCATTGTTGCTGAGAACTACTACCCATTGTTGCTTAGAACTGCTTCTATCACTTGCATAGAACTGCTTCCCACTGCCTGCTTAGAACTGCTACCCACTGTTGCTGAGAACTGCATAGAACTGCTATCCATTGTTGCTTAGAACTGCTACCCACTATGTGTAGCACTGCTTAACCACTGTTGCTGAGAACTGCATAGAACTGATACCCATTGTTGCTTAGTACTGCTTAGAACTGCTACCCATTGTTGCTGAGAACTGCTACCCATTGCTTGTTCAGACCTTGCTGCCCACTCCCATGGCCCCACATCTAATTGTCCTTCTCTTCCTCATCCTCCCCAACTACCTCCCCTCCCATCAATACCCTCCCTCCTCTTCTCCCTCCCCTCCCCCTACCTTCACTTCTCCCTACCATCCCTCTACCTTCCTCACCTCTCCCTCCATTCTGCCCCCTAGCCTAGTACCTGCTCTTGAGCTTATTCACACCATCCCCCGCATTCAACCAGCCCCCCTCTCCTTAAAGCAACCTCACCCTCGCTTCCGCCATACTATCTCCACTCTACCTCACTCTCTTATACTCAATCTCCTTCTCTCATCAGGTAATATCAACCCCAACCCTGGTCCGCCCCCTCCCGATCTCCTTCTCACACCAAAATAAACTCCTCACGTATCCCATCTAATCTCATCTACATCCCACTCCTCCCTCCTTCCGCCCTCCCCCATTCATCCCACAATCTCCCATCCATAAATATCAACTCCAACCTTACCCCCAAAAATAATCCCTCACGCAACCCACCCAATACCATCAATTTACCTCTCATTTCCCATCCCTCATGTCCCCTGAGAGCACATACACCCAGACATACCCACCCACACCCTGCTCCCGCTAAATCTCGGAATTACCCTAGTAATAGACCCCCACGCTACTCTGATAAGAATTCCACACGTAACTTATCCAACCTTATCCATATCCCTCTCCTCCCCCCCTCTGCTCTCCCGTTTTCATGTGCCGTATGGATCACATGCTCAGTCATTTAAAAAAACCACTTTTATCCACAATCTTTTTATCTCTAATGCCCTACACCTTCTTGCCTTGACCGAGCCCTGTCTCCCCCCAGATGATACCGCTTCCATTGCCTCTCTCTGCTATGGGGGCTACCAGTTCTCCCATACACCTTGACCTACTGGTCACCGTGGTGGCACTGGCCTCCTTCTCGCTCCCTCCTGCCAATTCCAACCCCTCATGCCACCCCAATCACACTCCTCCCTGTCCTTCGAAGTCCACTCCATTCGCCTCCTCACACCTCTTCCCCTCCATGTAGCTTTTATCGCCCACCCGACAAATCCAAATCAACCTTCCTCACCGACTTTGACTCATGGCTTTCCACCTTTATGGATCCCTCCTCCCCTACTCTTATTCTTGGCGATTTCAACATTCACATCGACAACCCCTCCGACCCCCATGCCTCTAAGTTCCTTGCCCTTACCTCCTCGATCGACCTCCAACACTGCTCCACTGCTCCCACTCACCTACACGGCCACTCTTCTCCAATTCCTCTGCATCAAACGTCCGCAATTCAGTCCTTCCCTCATCTGACCATCACCTCTTAACATTTACTCTTCAGCTTCCGCCGTCCCAACCTCGTCCTGTCTCCTCTGACCTGTTTAGAAACCTTAATAATATTGATCCCCTGACTCTCTCCTCCACCATTTCTCCATCTCTTTCATCCATTTTATCATCTGAGTCCCTCGATGAGGCACTATCTTTATACAATGTTACACTATCCTCAGTCCTTGACACTCTTGCCCCTCCCATCCCACGTCCTGTAAAACGATCTACTCCCCAACCCTGGCTTTCACCCACAATCTGTTACCTAGGCATCTGCGCCCGTTCTGCCAAATGAGCTTGGTCCAAATCTCGCTCCCCGGAAGACCTTTTATTTATTTATTTATTTATTGCTTTTATATACTGCGCTATTTAAAATCAGTGCGGTTTACATACAACAAAATTGTGCATAACAGTCGCCTGCTGAGCATTTACAGTAAAACAGGAAGATATAACTTGGGCTTCAACTGGGGAAACTATCAACATCTATATACATTTATCTACAACATTTATAAGAGGAGATTGAGACTTACTGATTTCTGGCAGGGTGTGTGGTGGGTATGGCTGAGATACTAGGTTTGGAGTAGTGTAGGAGAAAGAGGTGGTGTTTTAGTGCTTTTCTAAACTGAGCAAGTCTGTGATTGCTCGATGGCAGTTGGGAGTGCATTCCAGAAGCTGGGAGTGTAGAACTTGAAGGCTCGGTTCTTTGTTGCCTGGTTGCATTTTGTTATCTCCTTGGGGACCTGTAGAGTATTAGAGGTGAATGATCTCCTTGCCCTGTTTGCTGGGGTAGGGTGGAGGAGGCCTGTTAGTGCAGTAGAGGATATTTTGTTGATGGCTTTGAAGGTCATCAGGATTACTTTATATGTGATACGGCAGTAGATTGGTAGCCAGTGTAAGTCCTTTAATATTGGGGTGATGTGGTCCCTCCTGGAGGCTCCGTGTAAGAAACGGGCGGCCGTGTTCATTGCAAGCAGTAATGGGTTTAGTGTGTTTTTGGGTAGGCCTTGTAGGATCACATTAGCATAATCAAAGTGAGGGGTCACCATTGCCTGAAAAACTGAACTGAAATCATCTGGTTGCAGCAAGGGTCGGAGGTGTCGTAGTGTCTGTAGTTTGTGATAGACCTGTTTGGTGATGTTGCTGATATGTGCTTTGAAGTTGAGTTGTTGGTTTAATGTCACACCTAAGTATCGGATACTAGGTTTAACTGGGAGTTATGCATCTCTTGTCTTTAAAGACGGTGGTGGTGGTGAGAAAGCTTGATTTCTGGTTATGAACAGAACGTCTGTCTTGTTGAAATTTATTTTGAGGCTCTGTGAGTGTAGCCAGTCTGTTACAGCGTCGAAGCATTTTACTAGTTGGGATAAGTCTGGCTGCTCAATCATGAATGGTGGCGTTGACGCTGGTGATGATGTCCTCAATATCTGAGTCTGATGGTGTCGTGAGAGAGGTAAGTGGCTTAGGTGGGTTGCTTGTAGGGCTGTATAGGATGGCTTTGCTGACATTTTTGGTTTTGGCTAGCAGGTAGTTAGCATAATCTTGGGGGTGTATCATTGTTGGTTGTGAGGATGATAGTTCCTTTGTTAGGGTCCTTACTATATTGAACAGCTCATGGGGTTTGTTCAGGGATCTGCTTAGGATCTCGGAGTGATACTCTTTAATTTTCATTGATTTTAAGTCCCGGTGTGTCTGCAGGTGGGAATTGTAGGCTATCTGGTCTATTGGTGTCTGAGTGCATCTCCACTTTCTTTCAAGTTTTCTGAGCATTTGTAGGGATGTCCGCAACTTTGTGGTGTACCATCGTGCAGGTTTTCTTCTTGTTAGTTGCATACCTTTTACACTTCAAATTCATGCTTGGCTCCTTCCAGTCAGCCTTGGCACTTGCCAAACAAGATTATTACATCCATCTGACCAATTCCCTTGCCTCTGATCCTCACCGTCTCTTTAATACTCTTAATTCTCTCCCCCACCCCCAATCCCGCCCTCCCTTTCTGCCCAAACCCTAGCTGACTACGTTCACAACAAAATGCACAAAATTACCCTCCATTTCCTTACCCCCTCATCTACCTCCACTCCTCCCCAATTCTCCTCCCCATCCATCTTCCCCCCACCTCTCCCACCCATACCCCCCCTACCACCCTCTCCTCCTTCCCTCCGATCTCTGAAGATGAAACCGCACTCCTTCTTTCCTCCTCCAAACCCACCACCTGTTCATCAGACCCTATCCCCACCCATCTCCTACGTTCCATCTCCCTCACCATTGTCCCCTCCATCATTCACATCCTCAACCTTTCTCTCTCCACTGCAACCGTCCCCGCTGACTTCAAACATGCTGTTGTCACATCCCTCCTCAAGAAACACTCACTTGATCCCACATGCCCTTCTAACTATCGACCCATCTCCTTCCTTCCCTTCATATCCAAACTATTGGAACGAGCAGTCCACCATCACTGCCTCAACTTCCTCACCTCCCAGGCCCTCCAAGACCCACTACAATCTGGCTTCCGTCCCCTACACTCCACTGAAACAGCACTCACAAAAGTCACCAATGACCTGTTCCTGGCTAAATCTAAGGGCCTCTATTCTATCCTCATCCTTCTTGACCTTTCTGCTGCCTTTGACACCGTTGACCAAAACCTTCTCCTCACCACCCTCTCCTCGCTTGGCTTCAAAGACTCCGTTTTATCCTGGTTCTCCTCTTATCTCTCCCATTGCTCATTCAGTGTATGCTCTGGTGGCTTCTCATCCTCCCCTACCCCACTCCAGGTAGGTGTACCTCAGGGATCTGTCTTGGGCCTCCTCCTCTTCTATCTCTGTACCCAAGGCCTCGGAGCACTTATTTCCTCCCATGGCTTTCAGTACCATCTCTATGCTGACGACTCCCAAATTTACCTCTCTACACCTAACATTTCTCCGGCAACCGAATCCAAGATCTCTGCCTGTCTTCTGGACATCGCTGCCTGGATGTCTCAGCGCTGATTGAAACTGAACATGGCCAAGACTGAACTCCTTGTCTTTCCACCCAACTCCTCCCCCCCACTCTCACCTCTCTCAGTCCAGGTGGATGGATCTACTATCCTTCCTGTTCCCTCGGCCCGCAATCTAGGGGTAATCTTTGACACCTCTCTCTCCTTCTCTGCTCATATCCAGCTCGTAGCTAAGACCTGACGCTTCTTTCTCTACAACATCAGCAAAATCCGCCCCTTCCTCTCTGAACACACTACCAAAATGCTTATCCACTCCTTGATCTCCTCTCGCCTCGACTACTGCAACCTGCTCCTCGCTGGTCTTCCCGTGAGCCACCTCCTTCCCCTTCAATCTATACAAAATCATGCTGCTCGACTAATCTTCTGCCAGCCTCACCATGCCCATATTACTCCTCTCCTCTCCTCAAATCAATTCACTGGCTCCCTGTCCTATTCTGCATCCAATTCAAGCTTCTCCTGCTGACCTATAAATGCATTCACTGTATGGCCCCTCAATACCTCTTATCTCTTATCTCTCTCTACGTCCCCGCTCAAAATTTGTGTTCCGACAACAAACGACTTCTATCAATGCCTTTCACCCGCACCACAAACTCCCGACTGCGCTCCTTTCACCATGCTGCACCATATGCCTGGAACAGCCTACCTGCGTCTGTGCGCCAGGCGTCCTCCCTAGCCCTCTTCAAATCTAGGCTGAAGACCCACCTCTTCACTGTTGCATTCAGATCCTGACTTTCATCCTCATCTTACCCTGATCCCCATCTACGTTTATGACCAATCCTTAGACCAAACTATAGCACACCGTACCTTCTGATGAACTGACTAATGCTCTGTACTGTTCTAATTAGATTGTAAGCTCTGACGGGCTTGACTCTGACGGGCAGGGACTGTCTCTTGTATGTTGACTACCTCTTATAGGTTAGTTGTGTGCAGCACTGCGTGCATGGCGCTTTACAAGTGCTAAATAGTAGTAGTAGTAGTAGTAGCCTGCAGAAAGCGCTTAGCATGGGAATTTTGCGGTGGCTACATTTTTAGCACATGGTAATGGTTACTGCAGTGTGTTTTGCGCATGGTAAACCCTGTGCTAACCTTTAGTGCATTTTAGTAACCGTGTCCTAGTTTTCCCCCAAGGAAAGGCTTTAGAATTAAAAAAAACCAAACAAACATTTCTTGGAATGAAAATATTTTATGGCTCCAACTTGATCAGTTCTAGAAGATCTTATTTATAGACTGATGTTCTTAGTGAGGTCATTCACGGAGCCTTCTTTGTTCCTCCATCAAATAGACTGTTGCATTTTTTGAACAGCTGCTTGGTGCTAATTAGCAAAAAACACCTTGAGTGTTTTCTGGAGTTCTGCCATTTCCCTAAGCTCCCTAAACATACTGTGATCCCCTTTTGCTAACCATTGTGATTGAGGGACACATTCAAGTTCATATCAACTGTATTGCTTTAAAAGCTTCTTTTACAACTGTGAAATAAAACTCATGACAGATTCTGTTTGCTCATCCTGATATTTGATTTTCTACTACAACTTGTTTCTGAAAACTATTTCCTTCTCTTCATCTAGCAGGTTAAAGAAAACCCCTAAATTTGGGATCACGATCTATAGTCTCACCCAGCGTCTATTAGGTTGAATTCAGTGGTTTGCAATCACTAATCAATAAAAAATGTTCTGCAGAAAGAGGAACTGAACATAACAAAAGGCCCCACTATGGTCCATCAAACTCTACCTAATAGGAAAAAAACAGTTCATGGGCAAATGTTTGCACTACTATCCTAAACTGGAATATTTTGACAATGCCTAATTGTTTATTAAATATCTAGTCTGATTTCTAAACTAAGAAAAAATGTGCATTATGTATTGTGCATACAGAGGGTCAGATGTAGTAAGCATTTTTTCTACAGACAAAATTAGGGAAATACCCTTTAGTGTGTCAGGTCCAGAAAGAATGAATGCTGTTCTTGTTAAGTGCTGTCAAGTCAGTGTTGACTCATGGCGACCCTCTGGATAGTTGTCCTAAAATGTGTTCGGTCTTCAGTCAGGCCTCTTACTTTTGACAGCAGCACCCATAACTGCTGTTATTGTATTGATCCATCTCATTGCTGGCCTTCAAGTGAGGGGCAGCTGAACGATCTCACCAGTTTGTGTAGGGCACGCATCTGCTCACCGGTCTCAGCAGTGAAGGATCTCTCCTGTCACCCATCTGCTGCAGTGTTATAGCAGAAGCACAGTAGGAGAACAGCACTTGGGGCTGGGATGGCAGACTAAGCCTCTCCAAGCCTCTTATATGGGGAGCCCAAGAGCTATTCTACACATGAGTTTGATTGCAATATGAAGATGACTCATTTCCACAGACAAAAACACTTTTCATCTCCCTGCAAAGTAAGCATCCTGCTGTGAATCCTAACAGCTGTCCTGAGGTTTGAAATAGTTTTTGCTAGAAAACTCGCAAGTTCCTGGCAAGATATAAACATATGAAAACTTTGTAGATTGTAGGTGTAGGTTTTCGTCTTGTGAAGCTAAAACATCTTTTGCCTACAGTAAAGTGATACGGTGGAAGTTTTATGTACCATTTTCTGAATGTGAAGCATGTTTTATAGGTAAAAGATAGTTATTATAAAATTGCATGGATATGTAGGCACATACATGCATGTGTGCCACATGAGCACACACACTTCTACATTATCTGCATTTGAACAGAGCTGGAACAGATGCAAGGTATGTGTTACCATGCAAAATATGCATGTACCAACACAGAGTACATGCACATAATTGCACTTGTCTCAAACCAGGTGAATATCTTATAAAGGAAAGAAGGAGCCTACTTTTCTTTCTAAAATAGGTCACATGAGTGCATGAGTGAGTGAGGACGCTCCTCGTATCACTCCCAGGCTGCCCCAGCCTTGTACTTTTAATCCTATGGAGTTTACCGGCTTTTTCGGGGTGAGTTAACTTTCTATAGCAGTGAGTGTATGTATTGAGCTGAAATGGGCCAGCAGCCAGTGAATCACGGCAATGAAAAAAGAGAAAAGGCGGGCCGCAAAACAGATACCACAGCAGCCGTAGTATCTCCATTGGCTTCCCCCAGGACTGAAAGTGCTGATTTGGCGCTGGAGGAGATGGCGCATGAGGTTGTTAAACTTCTGGATCCTAAATTCTATTGGATCATGCAGAAGTTGGAAGAGATGGGGGAGGCTCTCACCAAAGTTGGCTGCAAGGTGGAGGAAGTGGAGCCAAAAATGTCAGCGCTCGAGGATACGGATGTGCAGAAGGAGCAGGAGCTCCAAAAGCAGCAGAAGCAGATCGAAGTCTTGTCAACTAAGCTGGTTCATCTGGAGAATCACTCCAGACGAAACAACCTTCATATGGTTGGTGCTCCGGAGGCATGGACAGACCAGAGGGCAACTCATTTGTTTGAGCATGCGGGCACTGAAAAGAAAGTCCTGGATATTGCAGCCAGTCCTTGACAGTGATCTTGGATGTATTTGAGGCCCCCATGGACTTTGCGGTATCCCTGTGATTACCGGCTGTTTATTTGCAGAGCCTTTGGTCTGAGTTCCGACTTCTGTTTTGGACTGTGCAGACCTGCACCTGTAACTAGTGGACTCATGTTATCATTGTGGTCTATGCTTACTGGGTGATGGGGTACCAATTCCCCCCTTTGTTTGCACTGCTTGGGAATGGATGGGCCTCTGTGTGTGGGGAGGTTGGGTAGGCCGGAAGCGCTGCTGTTTGTGGCCCACTCCACATCATTGGAGTATAGATGCAGTTGGGTTTGTTCTAGTTTGGGTGTTCTGTTGTGTTTGTGTTTTACAAGGGGGATGGTTGCTTTGGTTGTGGAGGGGGGTAGTATGCTTGAAGTTTCTTTTGTGGTGGAGTGTGGATGGTAAGTGGTGGGGGTTGAGGGGGGGGTGAGGGAGGTTGTCAGGATTGGAAGGGAGGGTGGTGTGGCAGTTCAGTAGTATCCCATGAAAGTTGTTCTGTAGTCCCCTGGGGGCTGAGGCTGGGTGGCCCTTGGGTGCACTGAATGTGATGAGTTGTAACAAGCATGGTGTATTCTGGGGCAATATCACTTAAATTGTGGGTTTTTATTTATTTTATTTATCATTTCTTATATACTGCCTTTCATATTGAGGCAGCCATGAGGCTCTTACACAAGTGATCAGCCTGACCCTTCCCCCAAGCCATGAGGCTCTTACACAAGTGATCAGCCTGACCCTTCCCCCAAGAATCAGCCTGCTAAGAGAAGGCATTAAGATTTCAGTAGACACCCTTCCCCCACTCCAGGTCTGAGCACAATATCCCCTAGCCCAGAAATCAACAGACCAGAGCACACCGGTTTGAACAGGTCACCCAGGTACCTTCCCCAGGGGCTGCTGATTGGTGGACAGGAAATACCTGTGGCAAATGGGATTGTAGAATGAGTTTAAACCTGTACTGTATATAAGGCATTGTAAGACGCCCTCGGGGCTCAGAATTTTTTGTGGAGATTGCTGGTTCTCTGTCTGGGCCTGTGCGCACATTAAAGATCCTGTGTTTGCATACCAGCCTGTCTGTGAGTATTCCTTCTGTGGGTGAGTGAGAGAATTAGAGCTTTAAGCTGATTGGCTGCTACATTTCTTGGCGACCCAGATGGGACCAAATTAAATTAAAAGAAAAGCCTCTCTCATTACACCCACGGTGGGAAGACTACTGCTTTTTGCAGGATCAGGGCCTCCACCAGTCAGGGACCGGCCCCTCCAGGAGATTAACGGTCCTTGGCGCCCCGGGCCACTTTGTGCTCCGGAAGGACACCTTGATTTGTCTGGTCAGTCGGTCCCTGCGGCTGAATCCCCGATTGAAAACCAGCTGGATAGACTGGCATCCAAACTACCTGTCTGATCAGAGTTCTGGTGAGTACTGCTACGTTCTGTACTCTATCTGTGAGTCCTGGTAATTTCTGGGAACCTGTAGCGGCCCGATCACCCGCAACGAGCAGTCCTAATAGGGGTCTTAGTGGCCCTGAAACCATTGCTCGTCCTGTCTGTATCTGTATCTGGTAAATCTGGTTGGAATAGGGGGGGGGGGGCGCTTGCGAGTACCAGTAAATAACTGCAGTAAAAATTTAACTTTGCCACCTCGGGCCCCTTAAGGGTATTTAAAGTGCAGCGCTGCCAAAGCTATTTAAAAAAAATTTTGCCCCAAGCTAATTATTAAAATTTTGTACTGACCGCAATTTGTCCGCGGGCAGGCTGGCTCTCCCCATTAGGATCAGTTGCTTTTTGTGTGCCGGTTAGGATCCGTTGATTTTTGCACGCCGCAGGCCGGCTTGCCCCTTTCCTTTTGCTTTTTGTGGGCCGCGGGCCGACTGGTTCTCCCCCTTTAAACTGTTCCTTTTGCTTTTTGCGGGCCGCGGGCCGGCTGGTTCTCCCCCTTTAAACTGTTCCTTTTGCTTTTTGCGGGCCGCGGGCTGGCTGGTTCTCCCCCTTTAAACTGTTCCTTTTGCTTTTTGCGGGCCGCGGGCCGGCTGGTTCTCCCCCTTTAAACTGTTCCTTTTGCTTTTTGCGGGCCGCGGGCCGGCTGGCTCTCCCCCTTTGAATTGTTTTTTTTTCTTCTCCTGTTTGCCTCGTCGGCGCGCTGGAGCGTCCGTTTCGGACCTGCTCGAGGTGTTCTTCTGATTGCTGGGGGAGTCCCGATCTGTTTTCCCTGCTTCAGTTTTAAATCTGGAGCTGTTTGACCCGATGCCTATCCCTTCTTTAAGTCCAGGAGCAGCTGAATCGGTGTCTGGAGTTGTGCAGTGCCATGAGGACCGAGAGAACTGAAGGTGGAGTGGAACACACGTGGAGGCAGCCATCTTGTGAAGACCACGTGTAAGCTACACTGAGATACACTTAAAGTGATTCTGGAGCTCCATCTAGTGGACATTAGCTGTATTTCCCATACTACTATTCCTCATGGTTAAAGTGATCCTGGAGCTCCATCTGGTGGACATTTTCAGAATAGCTAGCTATATTTTTTTAACTCTATTATCCAAATCAAATCTGAGTGTATATTTTGTAAATTGCCAAGATCTATATTGTAAAATTTTGTGGTTTTTTTCCCTCCTGAATTGAGATTAGATAAGATCTGTATTGTAAATTACATTTTCCTGAATTGGCACTAGATAAGATCTGTACTGTAAATTGCATTTTTCTTGAATTGAGATTAGATAAAATCTGTATTGTAAATTGAATTTTCCAGAATTGAGATTAGATTAGAAAATTTTATCCACACTGTATACTGCATTTAGTCATTGAACTAGAATTTGAGCATGGGGTCGGGAAAGTCAAAAGTGAAAACGCCCCTGCAGTGCATGCTTCGCAATTTTAAATCTGGGTTTAGAGAGGATTACGGAGTACCCCTCTCTGCCTCTAGATTATCTTTTCTGTGTGAAAGGGAATGGCCAGCCTTAGTTAGGCTGTGGCCTCCCCAGGGGTCCACTGACCAAGCCACCATGTCTTTGGTCCATCAAATTGTAGCTAAAGAGCACCCTGATCAGTTTCCATATATTGATTCATGGCTGGCCATATGCCAACTCAGACCAAGATGGTTCCAGCGCTGTCACGAGGATCAGTGTAGAGTAATGGTGGCGGCCATCGATCGCCAAAAGGGACGGACGCCCGCCCCTATCTACCAGGGGCGGGACTCTCCAGATATTCCTCCACGCCCCCTCTCTCTGCTTCAACCCCATGTCCCATCCGCACCACTGCAGGATCCGCCCACAGCTGAAAGGTCAGGAAGACTTCCTCTCGGGGTGGGTGATGCCAGATTTAGGGAAGATTCTACGGATTCTGGACCCTCATCTTCAGATACCCCTCACACTTCCCCCAGTGCCACCCTCTCCTCCCCTGAGAGCACAGAGGCTGAGCTTGAATCGTCCACCCCGGTAGCCTGCCGCCTGCGGTCGCGTAATCTCCAATTGCCACTACGACAAGTACAGGGGCTCCCGTATATTGATGCTACTGGAAAGGTGGCAGTGGGACCATCCAGCCTGATTTATGTCCCTTTCTACACTACGGACCTGTTGAACTGGAAAACCCACTATGCCTCATATACTGAAAAGCCCCAAGAACTGACAGATCTTATGACCAGTATTATGCAAACACACCAGCCTACCTGGTCGGACACTAAACAATTGCTTTCCACCTTATTAAATACAGAAGAACGGGCGCGCATTGCACGGGCCACCCTCGAGTGGCTGGAGACACATCCTACCCGTGAGGGAGTTATAAATCCATGGCAGCAGGCAGAGGCAGATTTCCCAAATGAAGACCCCCGCTGGGACCCGAATGACCCTGTTGGAGCACTGGCTCTCACTCGATTCCGGACTGCGCTCCTCGAGGGCCTTAAGAAGGGGGGGCAACGAGCTATGAACATCAGTAAAATCGCAGAAGTTCTCCAGCTTCCTGATGAAAGTCCGGCAGTATTTTATGAGCGTCTGGCTGAAGCATACCGATTATACACCCCGTACGATCCAGCGGCCCAGGAGAATCTTCGTATGGTGAATAATGCCTTTGTGGCACAGGCACAAGGTGATATACGGCGGAAGCTGCAGAAACTGGAAGGGTTTGCGGGCATGAATACAACACAATTGATGGAAGTGGCACAAAAAGTATATGTAAATCGTGACCAGGAGCAGAAGCAAGAGTCGGAGCGTTGGATGAAGAAAAAGGCAGACTTCCTAGCAGCCGCCTTAGCCGAGCGGCCACCAGTTCCAGCCTGGGCCAGAGGAGAAAATAGGGGACGAGGACGAGGCCACGGATATGGGGGGCCGAGGTTTCCCCTAGGCCCCACTCAATGTGCCTACTGCAAAGAGGAGGGACATTGGAAGAATGACTGTCCAAATCGTAACACAAGGCGAGGGAGATATCCATCCACGAGGGGTGTAAGAGCACCCATACGAACTACACGGGAGCAAGATCAGCATGATGCTTTCCCGCCTCCACCGGTTCCAGCTTTCGAAGGCCTTGCAGCTATGGAACATTATGACTCGGATGACTACTAGGCCGGACCGGGCTCCTAGTTTCTGTTGGGTCCCCAGGAGCCTATGGTCAACATGAATTTAGGGGACTGGAAAATTCAATTCCTGGTCAATACCAGAGCAACACACTCAGTGGTCACCCAACAAGTAGCCCTGATCTCCTCCCAGTCAGTAACTGTTGTGGGAGCTACGGGGGGGGGGGGGGGAGAGGGCCCAGAGATCGTTCCTGCAAAACCGCACGTGCCAGTTGGGGGGACGGACCATCACTCACCAGTTCCTGTATATGCCTGAATGTCCCATACCCTTGCTGGGTCAGGATGTTCTGGCAAAACTCCAGGCCCAAATCTCATTCGGGTCTGACGGCCAGGCTGAGCTCGAAATACCCAGCCTGGACCCAACAGTTTTGGTACTGTCCGTCCCCCGAGAAGAAGAATGGCGGTTATATGAGAACAGGCCCAAATCTGATGTGGCTACCCGGGATACGTGGGAATCAGTGCCCCTGGAGTATGGGCTGAAAGAACCCCCCCTGGAATGGCCATCAACATCCCTCCCGTATGCATTGAAATGAAGCCGGGAGCTTCTCCGGTACATGTGCGACAATACCCGCTGCCGCGGGCAGCTGTGGAAGGATCTCATCATCATCTGGTGCAGCTACTACAGCATGGTATCCTGCGGCCCTGCCAACCGGCATGGAACACTCCTTTGCTGCCAGTCCGAAAACCTGGAGCCAAAAATAAAGGCTCAGTTATGCCAGTTGGAAGTGAAGTATCTGGGATTCCATCTGTCGAAAAGAAGCCGACAGTTGGGGAGCGAGAGGAAGGAAGCAGTGTACCAGATCCCAGTGCCAACAACCCGCAAGCAAGTACGTGCCTTTCTCGGGGCCACTGGGTACTGTCGTATCTGGATTCCCAACTTCGCAAAGATCGCAAAGCCCCTCTATGAGTCTACAAAGGGCCCAGAGAAGAGCCCCCTTGAATGGGGTCGTGACCAACAGGAGGCCTTCGAACATTTGAAAAGGGCATTACTGTCATCACCAGCCCTAGGCCTTCAGAATGTCACCAAGCCTTTCACCCTCTATGTGCACGAAGCAGCAGGAACAGCTTTGGGGGTCTTGACCCAACAACTGGGGTCTTGGCCGCGACCAGTCGCCTACCTGTCTAAACTGCTGGATCCAGTGGCCAAGGGATGGCCACCTTGCCTGGGAGAAATAGCAGCAACAGTCTTGTTGGTGGAAGAGTCTGATAAACTGTCCATGGGCCAAGGCCTTCTAGTCACTGTCCCACATTCAGTCCAAACATTGCTAGAGCAAAAAGGAAGTCACTGGTTCACCAGCTCCCGGATGTTGAAATACCAGAGCATGTTATGGGGAAATCCCAGAGTGCAAATAACTACCAGCCAAGCCTTAAACCCTGCTACATTCCTGCCTGTTGGCCCAGGACCACCTGATCACGACTGCCTGGAAGTGATGGATACAGTCTTCTCCAGTCGCCCTGATCTGACAGATTTGCCGTTAAGCAATCCGGATGAGACCTACTTCGTAGATGGAAGCAGTCTGGTGTTGGAGGGCCGCAGGTGTGTGGGGTACGCGGTGGTGATGATGGAAGAGAGAGTCAAAGCTCAGCCTTTACCCCTTGGAACATCCGCACAGAAGGCGGAACTCATTGCCCTTACCCGTGCCTCAACCCTTGGGACTAACCATCATGTGAATATATACACAGACTCCCGGTATGCCTTTGCCACTCTCCATGCCCACGGGGCCCAGTACAGGGAAAGAGGGTTAGTTACTGCAGCTGGCTCTGAGATAAAGAACGGCCCCCAGATATTGGCCCTGTCCCAAATACACCCCTCTGCGGCTTGCCTCCAGTAGTACAGCCCTCTACCGCCTCTAGCGGTTGAGGTCTCACTTAAAAATGGGGGAGTGAGGCAGCCATGAGGCTCTTACACAAGTGATCAGCCTGACCCTTCCCCCAAGCCATGAGGCTCTTACACAAGTGATCAGCCTGACCCTTCCCCCAAGCCATGAGGCTCTTACACAAAGCAATCAGCCTGCTAAGAGAAGGCATTAAGATTTCAGTAGACACCCTTCCCCCACTCCAGGTCTGAGCACAATATCCCCTAGCCCAGAAATCAACAGACCAGAGCACACCGGTTTGAACAGGTCACCCAGGTACCTTCCCCAGGGGCTGCTGATTGGTGGACAGGAAATACCTGTGGCAAATGGGATTATAGAATGAGTTTAAACCTGTACTGTATATAAGGCATTGTAAGACGCCCCTCGGGGCTCAGAATTTTTGTGGAGATTGCTGGTTCTCTGTCTGGGCCTGTGCGCACATTAAAGATCCTGTGTTTGCATACCAGCCTGTCTGTGAGTATTCCTTCTGTGGGTGAGTGAGAGAATTAGAGCTTTAAGCTGATTGGCTGCTACAATATCATCAAGGCTACATTGAACAAACTAAAATTACATTGAACAGGGCATTATAACTTGCAGATAACTATTTTACAGGGAACATGGGCAATGGAGGGTTAAGTGGCTTGCCCAAGACCACAAGGAGTACCTGTAGGACTAGAAACCCCAGCAGTCCTTCTGGCCCAAGGTTGCTGTCCTCTAGTGGGATTTGAACCCCTGACTTTCTGGCCTGAGGTAACTTGCCCTAACCACTAGGCCACTCCTCCCTCATATGTACCCAGGTGGCTCTGCTACAGTAGACACATCTCAGCAAAGCAGAAGATGTGAAGCTACACAGGGACTGGGTTCTAGGGTATATAGGGCTTCCTCGGGATCATATAAGGCCAGGGTGGTGGAGCTGGTGAAATGTGGCGTCCCTCTTGAGGTGTCAGACTGGGAGGCCGATCCATATGGGCATTTTGTTTTCTTGAGAGCAAAACTATATGAGGAGCTTCTCATAGGTAATGTCTATGTTCCCAATGAATATGATCATAGTTTTTTCAAGGAGATCTTATGCCAGATGACATGAGATGCTCAGCGTCAGATAATACTAATGGGAGACTTTAACTGTCCCCATTATCCAGAGCAGGAAAGGTCCAGGAGAGGTAGGGCTCTTGGAATGACGCATAAAGGGATCAGCTATTTGTGCCGGATGGGGAGTTTAGTGGATGTTTGTCTAGCACTCCACCCAGGAGTTAGAGATTACATGCACTTGTCCAGAACACATGCCTCATGGTCCAGGATAGACTATATCTTGGTGTCTGTGGGAAGCTTTGGCCATGTACTTCAGGCTGAAATTGAACCCATTATGGTCTCAGACCATGGGATGGATGGTTTGGATGGATTGGGCGACAGCTGGTAAAGGTCATCCTGGGTGGCGTTTCCTGCTTTCTTTTGGGAGGATAAGAACTTCAGAGATTCTTGAGAAAGCAGTGGGATGACTATGCTCAGCACAATGGATTCCTTAAGGAAACACCTATCCTGTTTTGGGAAGCCAGTAAGGCCGTGATATGTAGGTCTATCATAGCATAACTAGCCTGGCGATGAAAACAACTTAGATGGTAGTATCTTACAGCTGGCGTGCACCATGCAGCAGTTAAAAACACGGGGTTTGTGGGGCTCTCGGCAGTCGCATCAATAAGAGTATCTCACCACTCAGGCGACTCTTAACAAGCTATTGCAACAATGCATGGTACTGTCTATGCTGTATTACAAACATCGGTTCTACTGCTATGGGAGTCATTCGGGGAAGCTGTCGGCACACGTACTGCAGGACTGGGGTGGGGCATGCTTTGTGTCAGTTTTGACCGATGGAGAAGGACGCTTGAAAAATTAACCTCATCAGATTACAGAGGTATTTCACTCCTTTTACCGTTCTCTTTATACACTGGATCAGGGAGGGGGAGGGGATGGACACCGGGGTGGACATCCATTGGAATCTCCCCCTCCCCCAACTGATGGCAGCATATCTTATCATACTCAATGCTCATTTGATGGGCGCGGAGATTCAGAAGGTGATCAAACAAAATAAACTACATCAGGCCCCCGGTCCCGATGAGCTTACTTTGGAATATTATAAGCTGCTGGAGCTCCGCTTAATGCCAGTTCTGGTGGACATGTTTGCTGCAGTTTTCGCTGAAGGTATTTTTCAGAGAGATCTGTGCTGTGCAGCAATCATAGTTATTCCTAAACCCAAAAGGACCCACTGGACCCTGCATCCTGCTGCCCCATTTCACTGCTTAATTATGATGTTAAGCTACTGGCCTCTGTGTTGGCACAAAGACTGAATACCCTTTCCAGGCACAAATCCCAACTGCTGGGAACCAATAAGTTGTGGAAGCATGGAGTGGCCAAAAATATCTCTCAGTTCATTTTATCTATGGAATATAGTATGACCCATCACCTCCCCCTGCTTTTGGTGAATTTTGATGCTGAGAAAGCATTTGATCGGGTCCCCTGGTCCTATTTGTTGGCCACTTTTCAGGGTTTTGGTTTTACCAGTGATTTTCTTAGCTGGATACGTGTTCTGTGCAAGGACCCACAGGCGAAGGTGGCAGTGAATGGGGTTCTGTCAGAGCCTTTCACTTTAGGGTGAGGCATGCGTCAGGGCTGCCCACTCTTCCCTCTCCTTTTTGTTTTATCATTGGAACCACTGTTTTTAGCTCTTCAAGTGGATAAGGAGGTGCATGGTCTTCTCATGGAAGATGTGGAGTTGAAGTTAACTGCTTTTGCAGATGATTTGCTGCTCTGTCTCTGAGAGCCTGAAGTCTCTCTCCCCTAGAGCTTTGTTAGTCATTGAAGACTTTGGTCATTTCTTGGGACTATTGATCAATCACTCCAAATCGATGGCCTTGGATGTTGGGGATAAGGTTTGCCAGGACTGGCTGGGCACTTCCCCTTGGTCTGGGTGGAGAGCTCAATTCGTTATCTGGGGATCCAGTTGTCCGTCATTCCAACTCAACTGTATGAGCTCAATATTCCTCCATTGCTTTCCAGGATGGCTCAACATTTACAAAGATGGATTGATCTCCCCTCTCTTTGAAGGTGCATGTTGCCCTGTTTAAGATGATAGAGTTGCCCTGATGGATTTATGTGTTACATCATCTTCCCGTGTGGGTGACCTATAGGGATTGGAGGTGGCTGGATGAGTAGGTGGGGCACTTTCTTAGGCAGGGGAGGTGCACGCAGATCCCTCTTTAGGATTTCCTGCACGGGCATTTTGAGGGAGGTTTAGAGCTGCTGTCTGCAGGCCTACAACTTGAGATGTATGTCACAGCACCTTCAGAATGTGATTAATGGAACCGAGGACTGTGCTCCTGTGCCTCTCCTGGACTGGCTTCTCAGTGTCTATCTCCGGGCCCTCCGGGCCACTTGGCACGCCCTCTACAAGAGCCATCGTATTTTCTGGAGATGTACGGGTTGCTTCCTTTAGTGGGGAATCCAGATTTTCTTCCGGTTTTCCTCTCTGGGTCTTGTGAGGATAGACTATTTGAATTCTGAGTGTGGAGCTGAGCTCAATTCTTTTCTTAACCTTGAGCAGCAGTTTGGGTTGGAGAAGGGGGATTTCTTTTGTTACTTGCAAGCAAAGCATTATGTGGATACCCTTTTGCATGCTGAGCCTGGCCTTTTGCGTCGGGGGTGGGGGGGTGGGGGGAGCTTGCTTGGTGCTTTTGACAATCTCTCGATTCATTCTGGAACTAGGGATCTCAAGGAATTGACATGGCTGGCTTTGAATCTGAGGTACCTGGAGTCGCTCTCTGACCGGCGGCATATGGAGGGGGCTGGTGCAGTCAAGCCATTCCTTTTGCGGAGCACCTTTTTAAAATGCACCATGCTAACCAAATGTAGCTATCTACAGGAGCTTCAGTATACATTTCTGTGGTGGACTTTTGTTCATGATAACCTGCCCATAAGACAGGTTTGAAATCAGTAGATCTGTGCAGATTATGTGTGTTATCTTGTGATATGTTGCTCCACCATTTCTAGTTTTGTCCTGGGTTATGCCTAATATAGAAATTGGTGTGTGATTATTTGGGCATGGTGCTGGCAATCACTGTGCCCTCACTAGAGATATGTTTGTTTGACTGTTACCCAATGGAGTGGGGCTTTGGCAGCATCGCATAGACCTTCATATGACCACAGTTTTTTGATAGCCAAGAGGGTGATACTGCACCAGTGGATGTCCAAGGAGGCCTCGGTGCTCCAACAGTGGGAGCAGGCCTCATGGAGATGGAGTGGAGGATGGCGAAACAGTTGGATATCAAGATGTGGGTCCATTTTCTCCTGGTCTGGAAGCCCTTTATTGAGACACTGCCTGCTAACTCCAAGGGACCCCTGCTAAATGTCTGAATCTACGGATGGGGGGACTTTTCCCATCTATGTTCATAGCCATTCAAACTCATATTCAAACCCCCATCCCCCCTTTGTAGGTGTGTGTGTGAGGGGTAGCTTAGGAATGGTATAGTTGCTGTTTGTGAGTGGGATGTGTGTTGATGGACTGATGCAGGGAGGGGAGGGGGGTAGGGGGTGGGTGGTGTTTGGGAGGGTTTCTCTCACTCTGTTTGTTCTAGGGACTTGGGGTTGGGCTATCTTAGGGAGGTTCTATAATGGGTTTGATTGAGTCCTATGGCCGTCAGGGTGTTTTGTATTCCTACCTCTGTGAAACAGGCTGCACTGTTTATATGGGGGATGGGGTTGTTGTTTGCATAGAAAATTGTTGTTTGTACAGAACATATTATTGTATGATGTTCTTTTGATGCTTGCACATGCATCTTTAATAAAAATAATGTGCAACTATAAAAAAGTATGATTTCCATGCATTGGAATTTGCACAAAAGTAGGCAACCCTTATAAAATGTTTCTGTGGTGTAGTGGTTGTCACTTTTGCCTTACATGCAAAAGGTCCCTGGCTCAAACCTAGGCAGAAACAGCTGTAGGCTTTTCTCTAAGGTGTGGGAAGCTACAATTTTACAGAGGATAGTGAGGTTTCTGGAGTCCAATGGACTGCAGGGTCCGAGGTAGCATGGTTTTACTAGGGGCAGGTCTTGTCAGACAAATCTAATTAATTTCTTTGATTGGGCAACTAGAGAGTTGGTGCAAAGGACAACCCAAGATGTAGTGTACTTAGATTTCAGTAAAGCATTTGACACCGTTCCACACAGACGACTTATAAATAAAGTGAGCATCCTAGGACTAGACCATAAAGTGACTGGGTTAGAAATTGGTTGAGTAGGAGGTGACAAAGGGTATAGGTAAATGGAGCTCTGAGGAGAAGGATGCAACCAGTGGTGTGCCACAGGGATCTGACCTTGGTTTGATTCTTTTTAACATTTTTGTTAGTGATATTGCTGAAGGCTGTGGGTAAGGTTTGCCCCTTTGCAGATGATACCAAAATCTGCAATAGAGTAGATACCCAGGAAGGTGTAGATAACATGAGGAGAGATCTCGCTAAGCTTGAGGAATGTTCATGAATTTGGCACTGAGATTTAATGCTAAAAATGCAAGGCCATGCATTTGGACTGCAAAAATCCAGTACAGTATATGCACAGGAGGAGAGCCTCTTTCAATTGAAAAAAAAGCTCTGTAACGAGGGGGGCATAGGATGTAGGTAAAAGGGGATAGACTCAGGAGTAATATGCAGTAATATTTCTTTACAGAAAGAGTGGTAGATGCGTGGAACAGTCTCCCAATGGAGGTAGTAAAGACCAGGACAGTATCTGAATTCAAGAAAGCATGGGACCAACACAGAAGATCTCTAATGGGGAAAAAGGGACTATAGTAGTTGGTATGGAAGGGCAGACAGGATAGGCCATATGGCCTTTTTCTATCATCATGTTTCTATGTTTCTCTGTAAAATTACCTCCAAAATGTTTTCAACAGGTGCCCTGTTAGATCATCCTCTTACTGTCTGACTGGAATTGGTTGATGCAGAGGACCATTACTGGCACTTTCCGAATTTTAGGGGCCAATATTCAGCCACTACACCAGCCATGGTGTCCAAAAAACATCTGGATATTCTGCATCCAATATCTGGACAGTGGTCAGCTCTGAATATCCAAAGTGGTGATTAGCACTGCTATCTGGATAGCAGCAATATTTAGCCCACTATTTGGTCCGCTGTCCTAACTTTATGTGGATAGTGCACTGAATCCTGCAGCTATTCAGATACAGTAACTACTCCTTGCTCTAGCTCTATCAAACAACCACCTTGGTACTATCCAGATAGCGCCACTGAAAATCGCCGGATAGCCCCAGCCAGTGGCACTTATCTGGACAGCAGCTGCTGCTCTCTGGATAAGTGATTTGAAATTTGACCCCTTAATGCTCTATTGCATATAGTAATGACTTTCTATCACAGACAGGGGACATTTGGGAGACATGCCGACACTTTTATCACTCATACTTTGTAACTAATATTCCAAAGCAAAGTGCATGGGTTGTTTCCTTGTAAAAACTAGCAACAGTTGCAGCACTCTTTGAACCTATGATTTTTTTTTGGGGGGGGGGGGGACTAAGGGAAGGAAGATAAAATAATGCTTGTTTTGGAAAATGTCAAGTTCATGTGCAGTTCTATGGCTCTGAGCCAAATTCACCTAAAGGAATACACCTGTTTATTTTATTTTTATTTTATTTAATTTTTATAAAGCTTTAACTATACAAACCAAGAAAGTTAACAACACCCTTGTACAAAAATAGAGCACTCACAGCAGCAATCAATATAAGAAGATAGTTTATAAAAACCAAAACCAAGAAATAATACATTGTTTTGCTCACACTAGCCCACAATGGGTGGGGGGGGCGGGGGGGGGGGGAGGTTGTTACCGATTAGAGAGAAAAAAAAAACAGTCAAAGTTACAAGAAACGGAGCCATGTCAAACATTCAGTATATTAATATCCTGGCACAATTAAGTGAATTCTATAGAGGTTTCTATGCGTCCTGCATTTAAAAAGGCAAGCAGCTGGGTGGGCTCATAAAAGATATAAGAAAGTGACTGATAATTAACTGAGCACTTACAAGGGTGCTTAAGAAAAAAGAGCCCACCCAGCTGCAAAACCCCAGGGCACAGCAATAGAAATTCCCTGTGGCGCAGCTGGGTGACTTTTGCCAAGTCAAGGAATATATTCATTTTCAAACCACAAAACAAAAAATTCCTTTCACGAAAAAAGAGTTTCAAAAGCCACTCCTTATCTGACAAAAGGGCAAT
Organism: Ichthyophis bannanicus; assembly: GCA_033557465.1. Lineage (NCBI taxonomy): Eukaryota > Metazoa > Chordata > Amphibia > Gymnophiona > Ichthyophiidae > Ichthyophis > Ichthyophis bannanicus. Next base: position 160,438,530 of record CM066035.1, on the reverse strand, counting down.
CGTAACAATCAATGTAGATGGTACTACAAACTCATCCCTAGAGGATTCCAATAAATCGGGAACATTAACTAAATCCAATTGTGGAGCATCTGAGGCTGCCGGGGAAGCCGCTCTCCTACCCTTAGGGAGATAGAAAACTTCTACCATAGGGGGAAATGACTCCCGTGGAACTGCCAAAACATCCACAAAATATTCATTAAATATATCTCTTGAAGAAATAGTCACAACACATGGAAAGTTAATTAAACAAACTATTAGCACGAGAAATATTTTCCAATTGTCCTATCTAATGCTGTAAAGTTCTTCACAAAGGATTCCATCTGACCCTCAAATAACTGTGTCTTAGTCTTCAACTCAGAAATTTCAAGAGTAGCGATAGTCACCGATGCAGTAAGCTGATGAATTTTGGCAGTGTTCTCACTAACCTTTACAGCTAAAGAGGATATCTGTGGCAATAAGGCTTCCCCTAGTGAAACAATAGCCGTCCATATAGACTCCAAAGTAAAACATGCTGTTTTGACAAATGAGAACAATGTAATATTACATGCTTGAACAAGTCCATCCTCCATTCCTGCAGACTCAGCTCCTCCTTGCAGCTCAATGGATGTCTCCAGAGACCGTTCTTCACTCGTAGATGCTGCTACCCGAGCGCATCGAGGTTGATCCAGGGCAGTGTTCACTTTGCTGTGACAACATGCATGCCTGGCCCTCACACTGCCAACGCCTCACACTCCTCTGATGCAGGTCAGAACAGCAGACTACCCTCGAGTGTGTGATGTAAACACGCCACCTTCGGTGCCAGCCAAGTGGAGGAGGAAGATGACAAATCCAAAGCTAACACCGGGTTTCCTAGCCCCGGTGAAGCAACTGCCAGAGAAACCTTCCCCAAGCCTGAATGCTGAGGAAGCCGTACCACGAAAGAATCCAAAGGGTAGAAAGGCCCACCAAAAACAGGCATAGAAGCCACGGTGGTAGGAGAGGGCTTTACAGTCCCTTTACCTTTACGCTTTATGCCCATGGATAGTCGGCATCCTCACAAGCATCTCGCTCCAGCCATCTTAACTTGGCTCCTCCCATGTTCTTCCAGAATATACCTGTTTAATATGGATAAAAATGAACCCAGATGGTAATTTACCAAGGTAAATCACTATTTGCCTGGGTAAATGGTTTTGAAAAAGTCCTCATGTGGATAATTTTGTAATTGCCTGGGCCCCAGAAAAACAACCCACATACATATATACCTGCTAATTTCAACGTTTTTCTTCCAGAATTCACATTTTCCCAAAAGGACTTCTATTTATGTTAACCTACATTTTTGGTGTGCATAGGAGTAATTTTATAAAAGGGAACCTAGATTTAGAGGGCAAGACAGCTCCTATTTTAGGCAAATTTAATAGAGATATATAGGCATCTTTGCATCTTTATAAACTTACCTCAGGGAATGTGGACACACACATTTACACCTGCTCTGAGCCAGATGTAATTGTAATGCATGTATATGATAAAATCAATAGGTGCATATGGACGTATTTTATTAAGTACACATACAAGTGCCAATCCCACTGCTGTTCTGCATATTCTCCACCTCCAGGAATGCCTACACATGTATCGCATAGACACAGATGCTATGCTTACAAACTGGTCCCTAACTTGGATGTGGGTTTGCTTGAGGGCAGATTTTGAGACATAATTCATGTGTAGTCATTATAAGGTACAGTAGGTGCAAAATTTGGACTCCCAACCTAGACAACTTGTTATAAAATTACACTCTTCTATAAGCGTAATTTTATAACAGGTGTGGTGAGGAAACCACGGCTGATTATAGAAATGCACAGGAAAAAAGGTCCTGTCACTTTAATTCAGGTTGTATCAAAGGTTTCCCCAGTAACCAGGAGTCTGTGACTCAGAAGCTAGTCATCCCTAAGCCCCGCCCGCAGCAGCACGTCATAGAGAATCTTGTCCCTAGTCACATGTGCTGGGAGCAGGGTGTGCCTCAAAGGGAAGGAAAGTTAAAAAGCTGATTCACAGAACAGAAATTAGTTCAGAGGAGAGCCTAATCCGTAGTCCACGGAGTTCACGAGGTTCAAAGAGTTCAGAAGAGGGGCCAACACGGAGTCCAGGAGGCAAAGCAAGTAAGAGAGTGTTTGCAGAGCCTGAGAGACGAGTGTGAGAAATACTATTTGCTGTGAAGAGGAGATTGATGAGAGATTGCCAGACACAGCTGGGAATGAGAGGCTGGTTGTCAGCAAACGGAAGGTCTGCACTTGAAGAAAAGCATGACTGGTTTTGCAGGACGGAGGGAATCCCTAAATACCTCAGAACCAAGGCAAGTCTGTCCTTCTCAATGCCTACAGAGGAAAAGCCCCAGAGAATTACCCATAGGAGAGAAAGCTAAGTTTAAGCATAGCCAGAGTCCCAGGGAAAAGAGAGACAGCTGGTCTAATCAGCACGTAGCTCAGCTAACAGACGAGTTGCTGCAGAAGCAGACTTTACTGAGAAGGCTAAGTGAATAATAAAGAAAGAAAATACTCAGCTCTCTGTGCAGATACCTTATGCCATAAGTGAGGGTGATAGAGAGGAAGAAATGGACACAACGAATGTGGATAATAGTATTATGGATTGTCAGTGTACTATGTGTTTTAACTCTGACGGTGAAGAATCCTAGAAAAGCCATTATAGCTGTGCCATGCTCAGGAAGCACGTTAATTTGTGAAGACGTCACAAACTGCAAGAAACAGCTGACTGTGCTGACAAAGTGAAAAGCTAAGTTACATGTTTAAGGAACATTTAAAAGTTTTGTTTTGACAACAAGAAGTTGTTCCTGTCTAAGAAGAAAGCATTTATATGTTTAAAGTTCTGAAAGTGCCAATTTGATTCTCAAGCAAAGTGATGCCTATTTCTGTTGGAAGTTATATTGCAAAGCATAATTTGTTCCTGTTGTTTTGAAGCAGTACCGTGGATTAAAAATCCTTTCCATACTTTATGCCTCACGCCTCCTGTGTATGAAGAAACCCTGATTACATTAAAAGAAATATTCTCTGTCTTGTGCCTAAACCCTCGGATCACAACTCCTTTGCTTTAGGATAAACTACGATTCCCATCAGCCCTTCTGGCAGCCATTACAGGGAGTCTTGTCTTAAGGCTAAAAGGCGACCTCACCTGCTGCCAGTCATCTACCTGGCCAGGAGGGGGCGACACAGGTCATCTATGTGTGAAGGGCAAGTTGGTGCCTATTTTGAACTTATTTTATAATATCACATAGTTGCCTATGGGGGTACTTTTGGAAGCCTTATTTTTGTTTTCCACCTGTAAAATCAGGCACTTACACATGTAAATAGTGACTTTGGAAAGGGGTGAATTTACATGTGGATGTACTTACTATGTCGTAAATGTCCAGCACCGCAGGGCCGGGTCCTGAGGCCGGTAATAACCGGGTCCCCGAGGCTCACGTTGCTGCCAGACAACTTGCACGTGGGGGGGGGGGGGGGAAGAGGTGTGTCAAGGCGACGTTTGAATCGCCCTACGTCAGCCACGTGGGGCGATTCCATTGGAGGCGTCGGCATGGTGGGGCGGAGCAAGCAGGGCGGGAAGGAAACCATTTGAGCACGGTCCTCCGTCCCTGCTTGCCCGTTGTAGCGGCAGCATTGTCCCAGCCCACCCACCCATCATGTGGTGGAGTTGAGGAGAGGGGGAGTTGTCGCAGCTGGGAGGGGGGGGGTGGTCAAAGGTCCGGGTGTGGGGTATTGAGCTAGCACTCGCTGAGACGGCAGGGCATATACGGCTGAGGGTGCTTTTAGGGGAGCAAAGTGCTCCCCAGGGTGGGCGAGACATCTCTATTGGGGTCTCTGCCTGGTTTAAGGCGTCAAACCGGCCTTTGCTACTAATATGGCAAGGTGGGCGGTAGGGACAAGGGGGAGGATGATGCACCACCTTGCTAATAAATGGCTGGTGGGGGGCATTATCTGGAAGGGGTGGTGGGGTGGGGTCATGTTTGGTATTTATGACTGTTTTGTTGGTCCTGGTTGGGCTGGTGTTATAATGTGGTTAATAAAGCTGCAACCAAAGTTGTTCCAGAAATCCTGTCTGAGCGTGTTTTGTGATGGAGGAGGGGTTAGAATGAAGTGTTAATGGGGTGGGGGGGGGTCTTTCTGGGCATGAAGAGAAGGGCATCCGGGGTACCCCGGTTGTTGCAAGGAGGAGTGTCAAGGATGTGGTTAGGGAATGGCCTGGGGTCAAAAATCTGCACATGTATTCCCCTATAGCATGTATAACTGCAATTGTTCACATTAGGATTTACAGATGCTCCCTGCCACATTTAGGTTTATAAAATGTGCTCGTTTCAGCTAGCTCCTTAGAGGATGGATTAAGGAGGTTAACCTTAATCCTCCATTGCTGATTTCCCCTCCAAATTTAAATTAGATAAAGATAATGGCAACTGTAGTTAACTGGCAGTATTGATAAGTGTAGGTTTGCAAAATGGCCAACATACATGTCTAAATGGAAACACACATGGAAGTTGTGAAATGCCAGCTTCCACATTTAAGTGCTGGCATCTACCTGTAGAGGTTGCTCAGTTGACGCTGTTGATTGTTCCCATGTGTAGATTTGCAAAATGGATCCTCTAGCTCTGCCTACTGGCAAATACATGTTCATTCCTGCATTGCTTTAGAACAGGCTTATTTAGAAGAGCCTTTGCTAAAATACCGCTGGAATTGTATTCATTATGACCGTGACGTCTCAGTGCTGATCTCCATGTACTGTACTATCTAAAATGTTTCGTCGCATATTTTTATAAAATTGCTCCAGTGGGTCTTTGCTCTACTGTCTTGCGTTAGTTCACTTCCTATCTTTTGCAACAGTCATACTATGTTTCTTTTCAAGTTAACACTTCTTCTTATTTTCCTCTTTTGTGTGGGGTTCCCCAGGGTTCTGTTCTGGCTCCTTTGCTCTTTAATGTCTTTCTTGCCCCCCCCCCCCAGCAACTCTTATACAGCAGCGGGGTGTCTCTGCAAATTTTTATGCCAACGACATTCTGCTGCTCTTCCGCACTCATCCTACTGCTCCTAATCCTATGACTTAATTCTTGTCTTGTTTTAATTGCCTCTTGGCTTGATACCAACCATCTACAGTTTAATCTGTCTAAAACCACTGCCTTGTGGCTTTCTGGCTCAGTGACCGCTCCTTCTGTAGCACCTTCAATAAAGATATGGCTATTCCTTTAGTACAAACACTGAAATATCTCTGAGTCATACGCGACTCCTCTCTTTCGTTCCAACTGCATATTAGTCAACTCGCCAGTCACTGTTTTTATTCGTTAAAACAAATCCACTCTATACATTTTTTACTTCCCAAGTCAGCAATCGTTACACTTCTGTTATCACTTTTGTATCCAAAATGGATTACTGCAATAGCATTCTTTCAGGACTACCTAAATATCAACTCAAACGCCTGTAAACTGTCCACAACACTGCTATATGTCTCTTATATCACTCTTCCCCTTTTGATCAAGTCACGCCACTGTTTATTAAGGCACACTGGTTACCATTTCAAAACTGATACAATATAAGCTTCTGGTTCTTATTCATAAAATACTCGATTCTGGTACACCGGCATACATTTTCTCTCATCTCATACCTCATGCATCCACCCACTCTTTGCATTCTGTACATGCAAACCGCCTTCACTTACCATCTCCATCACAGGTTCACCTTGAGGGTACCCGAAATTCAGCATTTTTTCTCCTTGCACCATCCCTATGGAACTCCCTCCCCACCAACATCCATTCGGAAGCATCTCTTCCAAAGTACAAAACAGCGTACATTCAACATCACTGGTGACTAACATAGCCCTGGCAAACTTTGCCTCTTGGCTACTGAATGGCGTTTCTGTGTCTTTTCCCTGTTCTTTCTATTCTTCCCTTTTCTGTTTTAATTCATGTAGTTCTTTTCTTTTCATATATAGATTTTATATTTTATTGTAAACCGGTCTGACATATGTGAAAGGTGGTCTATCAAGTATTTTAATAAACCATAAACCATGCATTGTACCTGCTGGTAATTTTATAAAACACTATTTGTGTGTATATATTGGCAAATACACCTGAAAAATGTTTATAAAATGAGCCCCATTCACCTCTATTTATGCCATACATGTGTAGGCATTCCTAAGGGGATCATTTTATATAAAGCTGTCTAGATTTATGTACAAACAATGCACGTAAATCGAGGTATTTTAGTCATATATATAAATGGCCATTTACACATTTAGTGGACACAATTGCTATTGTGTGTTGGGCCAACTGTATGTACTTTCACTGTGGGCATGTAAACGGATGGAGTGTGAGCACAATGCCGAAGTACATGTGTGTATTATAAAATACTATAATTTAGGAAGAGGCATTTACAGCAGCTGTGCTCATGTTTTATAAAATAAAGTACACATGTACCTCACAAGGACTGACTCTTTAAGTGCTACTGTTCAACATTTACCTCCAACCGATCTGTAGGATATTCCAAAAGCACAAGATAAACTACCACATCTATGCAGATGACATAATCTTATATCTACCATTCAACACATCAGAATCTGACATTTTGCAAATCACAACATGCTTCAAAGAGGCCTCACAATGCCTCACATCACATAACCTCAGGATAAACTTCAAAAAAACTGAAGTTCTATTAGTCATTAGGAACAAGGACTTCACTTCCCCTTCCGAAATTAAAGTCAAAGAAGCATCATTGGAGGTGAAAAGTGAAGTCTGATATCTAGGAATAATCCTAGATCAAAATCTCAACTTCTCCTCACATATCAATAGAACAACCTGAACATATACAACAAGATAAGGATGATTCAACGTCTAAGATCTCTTTTATCAGCTTATGATTTCTGCTCAGTACTTCAGGCTATGGTATGCCCCCATTTTGACTATTGTAATACTATCTTACAGGGCCTATCAAAACAACCATTGAATCAACTCCAGGTACCCCAAAACACAGCTGCACATATAACTCAGAGGGTACCTAAATCTGAGCATATCACCCCCATATTATAGCAGTTACACTGGTTACCTCTCCTAAGTAGAATTAAATACAAATCTCTAATGATCACCTTTAAACTGCTGCATAACATATCTTCATCCTATCTAAGCTCTCTAATACACAAGAATCCTAAAAACAGTCAAAGAAGGGGATGCACACAGAACTCCTTAGCAATCCCTACAGACTTTCAGAAAACTAATCGCTCAACATGCAATAGAGCCTTTTCATTTTACTCGCTAATTCTCTGGAACTCTCTCCCTAAGAAGTATAAAGGACCTTTCTACCTTCCACAAGGAAATCAAGACATTTCTTTTCACAGAATAATTTGGTAATCAACCTGATGAAGCAAATATTGACCCTACATAATCTGACACACTAGTCCTCATTTAAGCTTCTTAACAATGGCTACGTTTCCAGAATACCACTACTCCCCCTGTCACACACATCACTTTATTTTGGCTATGTAAACATCTCTATGTTACCATGTAATTGAGTTTACAGTTAATTAAGTAGCTCTGTTGAGTGAAGATATTTACATTGTAATGTAACTTTTCCTTGTTCTATGGTTATCTTGTTAACTATGTTTCTTGTAATAGTTGCATTGCATTCATTGTAAACCACTTTGATTACTTGATAAGGTGGTATACAAAACCTCTCTAATAAATAAATAAAATAGCCATGAAAAATGTGCATACAAGTGAGCATTAATTTAGGCACACCTTATAAAATTACCCTCATGAAAAAGTACAATAACGTGGCATGGTTCATCCACTTTGTAAACACTATGGGCCCGATTCTGTCACACAAATAGCGGGGACGTCCATCCCCACTATTCGTGCCCTCCCTGCTGGCATCTAACCTCCTCGCTGGTTTACAAGGAGGTTAGATGGGGGCAGGGAAGGGGCAGATCGGGGGCAGAGTTAGGGTTGTCAGTGGGCGGTTGCCAGCCCTGGACGTACAAGGTTGATTCTAATGTTGGCCCTGTACGTCCAGAGCTGGCGACTTGTGCGGGGAAGTTATTCTACCTCCGAGGTGGGCTAACTTTCCTTGACATCTTTTTTTGGCAGGCCCAGGGCTCGAATGGGGTGGGGGGGGGGAGCTCGAGGACATTCCTTGCAGCCCAACCCTGGCCTTATGAGGCCGGAGTGGGGGGGGGGGGTCAGGCTGCAGGGAAAGCCTTTGTTCAGCCAGCAGCTAGGATTGAGCTTTACAATGGAGCCGTGGTGCCATGACAACCTGACTCCATGGCACTGTGGCTCCATTCTAAAGCCCTGACTGAGTTAGTCGGGCTTTCCCTGTATGTGCAGGCTGGGCTGAATCACAGTCCCGGCCTGCATATAGAGGGCTGTTCGCGATTCTGGTCCGGTGGGGCTAGATGTGCCCCATGGGATCAGAATTGTGACACCCCTCTGTACGTCCGGTTCAAACCGGATGTACAGAGGGGCTATATCTCTAGGGTGGAATGAGCCTGTATACCATTGTTGTACCAGAAAAGCACCAAGATCATGACTAATAAAAATCTGGATGCAAGGAAACCAGACTTACTGGTAAAGGAGAAAAACACCAGAACAACATAGATGAGTGATCATTTTGTGGAGACAGAGAAGATCCTCAAGTACCAAGAAATGTAGTCAGAGACTCAGAAAATGTGATAGGAGATATGTAAATATTTCCCATCATATTTATTTACATTCTCTTATATACTGTGCTATTCTGCATCAGTGTGGCTTACATTGAACAAACTAAAATTACATTGAACAGGGCATTATAACTTGGAGATAACTATTTTAGAGGGAACATGGGCTATGGAGAGTTAAGTGGCTTGCCCAAGACCACAAGGAGCACCTGTGGGACTAGAAACCCCAGTCCTTCTGGTCCAAGGTTGCTGTCCTCTAGTGGGATTTGAACCCTTGCCCTTCTAGTCTGAAGTACCTTGCACCAACCACTGGGCCACTCCTCCACTCTACTCCTGGAGGTTCAAACTACCGTTGTTATTTGTGAACCGCAGCTGATCTTAGGAAGCTGCGGTATATAAGAGATTGTTAAATAAATAAAATAAATAAATAAAAATAATATACTATAACACCAAACATACACATTACATAAACAGCGTCATCTTTAAAAAACTCAACGGGGCATCGACGGACTTGACTTCCATCTCCAGTAAAACAACAGAAGGAAATTAATAAATACAAACAATAGTAAGTGTGCCTAACAAGGTCTGCAGTTACTTAGCTTTAAAAGTCTGTGGTCAGCATCCCACTGCAAAATGATCCATTGTCAAAACGAAACCGAAGAATCTTCAATATCAAAACAAGGCAGGAGAATCTCTTCACAATCTTCATTCAGACACTCACTATTGTTTGTATCTATTAAGCTTTCCTTCTGTTGTTTTACAAGAAATGGAAAGTCAAGTCCGTCGATGCCCCGTTGAGTTTTTTAAAGATGATGCTGTTTATGTAATGTGTATGTTTGGTGTTATAGTATATTATAAGTAGTTTGAATCCCCAGGAGTACTCATGTGGAATTGAAATGCTATAGTTAGAAATTAAATATTATGAATAAAAATCCTTTGGAGGCTATATTGACCAGTGATGTGAGCGTCAGCTGTTCCCTATAGTGAAAATTTCACTAAATGTAGGGCATAAGCCATCCTGAGGTCATATTTGCCTATGGTAAAGAAGTTTTCTAGTCGTCTTATGTATATTTTGGAAGATTATTTGGGTCACTAATTGTGTTTTGGATTAAGAGCTATGTGCAAAACTAACTCATTGGGAGGCACTGCCCTGAGAGAAACAAAAGAACCTAAGATATGACATTTTGGGTCAGACCAAAGCTCCATCAGATCCAGCATCCTGTTTCCAATAGTGGCCAATCCAGGTCACAAATACCCCTCAGGTTCCCAAAACATGACATCCAGCAACAGACATTATTACCCCTTCTAATTCAAGATTTTAGCACTTGGGGGATTATTTCTTAACTGCATGGTTCAAATAATTCAGTCAATATTTGCAATATTTGTGGCTATTAAGGCACAATTTTGTATGCATTTTCTTCCTCACTATATTGAATTATGCTCCATTATTCCTAATTTGATATAAGGGCTATCCTGTGATCTATTGAAACTGTTACATAGAGATGTTTTGAACAATAAATTCTATTACTATGATATAAAAGGGCCCTTTTAATAAAATATGATAAGCAGTTATTTTTTGCATGAGCATGCAATAAACAGGGCATGGCCACTTTAACCTTCACCATGCTGCCATGAATTTATTTTGGACTAATCCATGCACTAACTGACTATCCTGAACTGGGTGAGTTATGGGGAGGGGGAGGGGTGAGAAGTGAGCCTTATAGTTAGTGTACGGTAATCTACTACACACTCATTATCACTAATGCTGATAGCATGGACAGTCTTACAGCCTCCTAAATAAGATGGAGCAAGTGGATCTGTACTACCTTCACTGACCCACTTACCATGTGGTAATAATGTTTTCCTCTGAGGTGACTGCAACGTGTAGTAACGTGTCCAGCAGTTACTGCACAAGCTCTGCGGCTGCCACGCAGTAACGTGGGCACTTACTGCGCCGTAAGTGCAAAACGTGATCACACTTTAGCAAAAAGGTCCCAAAGATTCTTTAAACAACTCCTCAAGAAGAATAAAATGGATGGAACGTGGTGAGATAATCTATAACTGAGCCTAACTACAGTACCTGATTTACCTTTTGTCTGATTTAATATGTTTGGTTGTCTTCATTTGGCATTTATCCTGAATTCTCTATACCCTTAGATTTCAATGTATGGATGAGGTTCAAATGACAGATTGCCTTTGGCAACTGATCATTATCAAGTGATTTAATAATAATTATTCAATTCTTTGATCTGTCATGGAAAGATTTATGATCCATGCTTAAACCCTCTTGAACAAAAGGTGCAGTCTAAACAGCTGTGCTTCCTGACATTCTTTTCTGTGACTGCAAAAAAAAATTATATTAATGAAATCAAAGTAAAAAGATTAATGATTTAGTTCTGCTTCATAAATCAAGTGTGCTGCAAATATTTTTATCACATATTTTTGTTCTTTCCTAAATCTTAGTGTGCTTCTGTTCTAAGACAGACGCCTACATTTATGGGAATTAAATTATCTGCAGTAAGGTAAACCTCATTGAAACCCATGGGATTTGCTGTGATAACCAGTGCAAAACCAGGCAGGTACTTATACTTTGAGTACTGCCGGAGGTAAAATACCCATGCAAATTTATGTTTGCTTTTAATGTGGGTAATTTTTAACTAAAAAAGGATCCATGGAGTTTACATTATTTCAAATGACATGCATATTTTGCTTCCCTAAGCTAACCCCAGCCTTGGAACACCTTCTAACTCTTCTAGGGAAAAGCAACACATGCACGATGAACCACATACAGATGGGCAGGAATTCAATAGCCCCTTTGAATGTGTAAAACATAGTTTTAACTGCAAAAAATAGCTTTCATTATTGTCCAAAACATGCATGCATTTCACAATCATTGCCAATATTCTATTTGTGACCAGTACTACAGAGAGTCATATAAATATATCACCCTGTGGAGATCCTGCATTCAAAAAATAAATTGCTTATTACAGAGAAGATGGGGCTCAGTCGCTCTTTTTCTCTTTTTTTTAAATCTAAGTGCTAGGCATGTGGATTAGTTTTTGTCCAAATGGAAAAACTGATGAAAATAATAATTTTCAGTTCGTTCCAGCATCAATGAACTGAGGGACATGCTTACTAAAGTGCAGTAAGTTATTGCACCAGCTAGCGAAACTAGCGCCTAGGCTAGTGCTAACCACAGGGGCATGTGCGTCCATCCTTCTGACATTAGTGTGCTGCAACCACACGGCACCGTACTAAATTGCATGTGGGAGATCATAATGCCACCCATTGAGGTGACTAATGTCAACAGTAGTGGTTAACATGCACCAAAGATGCTTGTGCTAACTGTGCAACCCACTCAGCCCCTGCCCAATCATGTGCTTAACTGCTTAGCACAGAATGCTTTGCATTGTGCCTCATGTAGTTAGCACAGCATATTTACCGCACACTAAACTGCATGTAAACATGACCCTGAGTGCACATGCTAGGAAAATTTTCATGAATTGCCATCCATGCACTTTGTCTTCGTCGTGTGTGTGTGTGCACCCAGACATGCTCGAGCCAATGTGGGAGATGGAGGAGGTCAGTCCTGCTTCAGATGCTTGACAGATAGCCAGAGAAACCTGCAAATCACTTGGCTCAGAGTGAGATCAAGCAGGGCCATAACACAACTGGCAGAGAACCATTCTGGCTCTGAGTTTCAGAGGGTGAGGAAAGACTGCTAGTGCAAGCTTTAAGATTCTAAGAGAGAGAGATGAGTTTGGCTGTGGCTCTGGTAAGACTGCAAAGAAGAAAACAAAACATACCAACTTGATTAGTGGCTACAGCCATAGGACTGTGTCTGGAGCAAAGGAGGACTTTAAAGGAGAGAAAACACAAATAACTTCAAGCCTGACTTGTATGTGGTGTCCCTTTATCTTGCTGTATCAAAGCACAAAAGAAGACCTTCAAGCTGTTAATTTTTCAAAAAGTATGTTCACCTACCTTTGGCTAGGCATAGCCTGCCACACTAGGAACTTTAAATGAGTGGAGGAGTGGCCTAGTGGTTGGGGCAAGGTACTTCGGGCCAGAAGGTCAGGGGTTCAAATCCCACTGGAGGACAGCAACCTTGGGCCGGAAGGACTGAGGTTTCTAGTCCCACAGGTGCTCCTTGTGGTCTTGGGCAAGCCACTTAACCCTCCATAGCCCATGTTCCCTGTAAAATAGTTCTGTGTGCTGTGCTTTCCTGTCTAATCAATGTGTTTATACCTCAAAAATTTCCTGTCATGATTTGACAATTTCCAATCTGTAATCAAAACCACTGCTGATCGCTGGAAGTAGCAGTATACTAAATAAATAAAATAAAAGGACAGTGCTTTTGCACTTTGAGTCAGTAGCAGGAGAAGTTACTGTATCAAGATCTATGTATTCCACTGCAGAACATAAGACACAGTACTATAATAGTTCTTGCAAGAATCATTTCCATGTATTGTTTATGACAGCAGTTTTGAAGTTGGGAGGAACAGGGCACCTTACAGTACTGTCTTCTATTCTATTCCATTTTCATAAAATAGTAAAAGGTAACAGATAAATAAAAAAAAAAATAAAAGTAAAAAGCTGCAATACAGGTGCAATTCCAGGGAATCTAGTCTCGTTAGAGCATTATAGCTGTATAGCTGGGCAGTGGGCAAATTCATATCCCTTCTCCCTGGTCCTTTCAAGAGTGTTAACAGAGACACCCAGTCTTACTGGGCACTTCAGGGCCAAGCTGAAGCTGGCATGGCACCCTGGCCATGGTATCTGAGACAGGGCAGTTATGAAGGTGGAAGGGCACCTCTTGTTTATTCAATTCCAATGTTTATAGAATAGTAAAAGATAAATAAAAACAAATAAAGTGAAAAGCTCCAATACAGGTGGAGTCTCTGATAATCCAGTCCCATTATAGCATAGCTGGGCAGTGAGCAAACACACATCCCGTCCCCTGATCTTTTCAAAAACGTCAGCAGAGACACCCAACCTTATTGGACACTACAGAGCTGAGCCAAGGCATACCATGATGCTTGTAAAGAGTATGTATGAAAAATTAAATAAAGAACCACAGGAGCGAGTAGTTATGGAAGTCACATGCGCTTTATTGAATAAAAACAACCCCAACGCGTTTCGGCTGTTGCCTTCATCAGGGGGTACTAGAGGACAGCAAAACAGGGATTTGCAACAATGTTACCATATGCAATTGTCTGTCTGATAGTATGCATGCTCTGTGCTCATTACCGTTTATTCCTCCAATGGTCAAGCTTTTTTTTTAGCTCATGTGTTTAGAGAGGGTTTATTTTCATAAGAAAGATATTTTAGAAGATTATCTATTTTAAGGGATTATTTATTTTTGGAGGGGGTCCACTCCTTTAGGTCTGGGTTTTCCATTTGGTCTCTTTCTTAATTAACTATTTTTTGTTTTTTGTGTTATGTTAGTGATGTATGTTCAAATGATGGTTTTAATTGTTTATCATTATATTTGCTTTATTAATGGTTTTTACATTAATATTTTTTAGCATTATCCACCATATGATTGGTTCTGTGCCATATCTTTATTGCTATTTGCGCTTCATCTAGTGTACCAATAGAGATTACTTGTAAGTATGTTATATTATATATCTTTTTACTATCATACACTGTTGGTTTTCTCATTTATATGGTATATTTTTATGTATATTTATGTTTTAGCTTTAATCATCTTTTACATTTATTAATTAATTATTTAATTAATTAATTTTTTTTTGCATTGTCTTCATATTTCATAATTTATTGGTTTATTTTAATGTACTGTTTTGCTGTCCTCTAGTACCCCCCTGATGAAGGCAACAGCCGAAACGCGTTGGGGTTGTTTTTATTCAATAAAGCGCATGTGACTTCCATAACTACTCGCTCCTGTGGTTCTTCAGTTTGCTTTGCGAGCAGTGCTCCTGTTTTGTGGTTGAAAAATTAAATAGTCATAGAAAGAAAGAAAGAAAGAAAGAAGGGAGGGAAGGTGTGCGCAGTAATGGCATGAGTGCACGGATTTAGACAGGGCATTCCCAAGATATAGTTAGAGCTCCTCTAGTCCACCACCCAAGCTAAAAAGAGATTTCAATACAAGAAAAGTAGAAAGAGCTGCAGCTTATGGTGCAACAGTGGAGAAACAGTATCTGGTGTCATTTCCCAGTAGTGGATATTTTACAGGCTAAGTTAGAGGGTTTTCAGCAGGGAGAGGGATTCACAGCAGAGGGTTTGGTGATGGTTGACTTGCATGGTCAAGTTGGATAAAGGTTGGAACCCTTTATGAAAGAGGATGCTTATATGCTAGCTGGTCTCTGTAACCACGAGTCCAATTGGTTGTGTAGAGTGGAGTCCCAGGGATCTGTGCTGGGCTCACTGCTTTTTAACATATTCATAAATGATCTAGAAATAGGAACAACAAGTGAGGTGATCAAATTTGCAGATGACACAAAATTATTTAAAGTTGTTAAAAGGCAAGAAGATTGTGAAAAATTGCAAGAGGACCTTGAAAAACGGGAAGACTGGACATCCAAATGGCAGTTGAAATTTAATGTGGACAAGTGCAAAGTTATGCAACTAGGAAAAAGCAATTCAAATTATGCTTACATGATGCAAGGTACCACCTTAGAAGCCACCTCCAAGGAAAATGATTTAGGCATCATCGTGGATAACACATTGAAACCCTCCGCCCAGTATGCAGCGACGGCCAAGAAAGCTAATAGAATGCTAGGAATCATAAGGAAAGGATTGGAGAATAAAACCAATGCTTCTGTATCATTTCATGCTGCAACCGCACATTGAATACTGTGTGCAATTCTGGTCGCCATATCTTAAAAAGGATATAGTTGAATTAGAAAAGGTATAAAGAAGAGCAACAAAAATGGTAAAGGGAATGCAAGGATACCCCTATGAGGAGAGGCTTAAAAGGTTGGGGCTCTTCAACTTGGGAAAATTCAGATTTTTGAGAGAGAAAGTTTTAAGAAAAGACTTTCCAATCAATAAGCTTGTGTCTCGAGGGAAGGAGACAAATCACTGGCTAAGCTCAGCTGAGACATTTGTAGGATGCAAGCTTTCAAACTAGAATGCAGCCATTTGGGAAATGCATATGTGATCACATTGTTAAGAGTCACGCATAGCATGAATATTTATGCCGCCTAAAAGCCTTCTGTTTTCGGAATCTCCTCTATGTGGAAAATAAGTGAAAGAAAAACATGAGACAAGCAGTGGGTGCCAAGCACATTTACCAAACCAGCCAGGAGAAGAAAGCTTCTCGACTCTCTGATTCCACAGCCCAGTCATTTAAACAAACACGAGATGGATGGAAATCTACACAAAGGTGGCATTTAGTCATTGCATTAAAACAGTCAAAAAGATGTTGTGGGACTGAAGCCAAGCAAGTACATCACCACAAACCGACAACAACCAAAGAGAAGGAAAAGTTCAACTCTAATCGCATTTAATGCTGGAGATGCAGTTCTAAGAGAGTTGGTCATGACTCTTCAGTCGAATGGAGTGATCACTCATCCATCATCCCTAATATGTTCAAACAGGGTCCAAATCGTTATCCATCTGGTTGTTCTAGTCTTATTTTTTAATCTAGTCAATGAATGTAAATTCTGCACTGATGATCATAATGCTTCTAGAGGGAACCTAACTGTGTTATTACATTTCTGACTCCATGGAGTTACTCCAACCATTAACTAATAATCTTGCCGGGGATTTTTCTGGTTCGCCTTTGAGAAATTCATTGCACCTGACTGCTCTGCTGTTTGCACATTGTTTTTTGACAAAGAATATACAAGCTAATAAAGAAAAACAATTGCTTTTCACTTATTGCTTCCACAGAGCCACTTTTAAATTCTATCAGGGAAAATTGCCAAGCTGACCAGCTTGTTTATAGGCCCGTTTTACTACATTTTTATCCCATTGACAGAGACTAGGGAGAAAAAAAGATTTTGTAAATCCGGTGCTATGGGTGTCTTGTGTGCAAACGTGCCAAATGCCTTCCTGAATTATAAGTAAATCTCATCATGCACACCCTCCTTCTTTTATCATCACCCAGTCAAATAAATTGAACAGATTTGTTTCACAAGACTTATAGTGAATCCATGATATCTTATGTCTTTGAACTTGTATAGTCTTACGATACTAATCTTTTTTTTGTAGATGATTTCACTGATTATCCACTTGTTAAAAGTCAGACTTATTCTGTTCAGCCTCCCCTCTGTGCTTGTTTCCTTAGAGTAGAACTACATTTATCACTTTGTCCACTGGAATCATACTTTCCTCCAACACTGGAATAAATAAATTTCTAAGAAATGTTCCTATTTCTACTGAAAGTCTTCTTAGTATTATAGGATATATTCCATCTGACACCATTGCCTTATCCATTTCCATTTCTTGACCTGGATTGTGTCAGGAATTTTGTAACATGCTCCATGATTTTCTGAGATTAAAAACATAAGAACATAAGAAATGCCATACGGGGTCAGACCAAGGTCCATCAAGTCCAGTATCCTGTTTCAAGTATCCAATCCAGGTCACAATTACCTGGTAGGTTCCCAAAAAGGCTCACAGGTTCTACAATGCTCATCCCATGGTAAGCAGTGGATTTCCCAAGTTCTCTTTAATAATGGTTTATGGATCTTTCCTCCAGGAATTTGCCAAAACCTTTTTTAAACCCAGCTACACTGACAGCTTTTACTACATCCTCCAGTAATCAAGTCCAGAGTTTGATTATGCGCTGAGTGAAAAATTTTCTCTTATAAGTCTTAAATGGGTTACGTTGCAGCTTCATTGCTAGTCTTTCTAATTTCTGATGGTGTAAACAACTGATTTACGTTTATCCATTCCATTCCATTCATTAATTTATAGACCTCTATCATATCTCCCCTCATCCATCTCTTTTCCAAGTTGAAAAGCCATAACGTTTTAAGCCTCTCCTCATAGGGGGTATCCTTCCATCCCCTTTACTATTTTCGTGGCTCTTCTCTGTACCTTTTCTAATCCTGCTATATTCTTTTTAAGATATGGTGATCAGAACTGCACACAATATTCAAGGTGCTGTCGCACCATGGAATGTTCCCCTGGACCCCCGAGGGGGAGACCGTGTGCACAAACTTCAGCTGAGTGAGCAGCGCTGGATCTACCTCCTCAATTCTGTGGTCCCGGAGGGGCTGAATCTCCAGTTGGACTGGTACACTATCATTTAATTTGTGCTCTTCCCTACTCAGGAGGCCACTCTGGGAATTCCCTGTGCAGTGGGGTTTCCCTTTCTTTGGGCTCCTGTGTAGGTTGAGAATGATTGGCTGTTGTGCCCTGTTCATCACTCTGACGTCAGACGCCACCGAAGACAAAGAGGAGAGATTTCCCAGGCTGTTAAGCTGAAGATACGCCATTTGCCGACTTGTGGGACCTGAAGCAGGGTTTCTTTTTGTTGGTGTAAACCCGAAACGTGAGCCACGTCGTCTATCAGATGCCTTGATGTTTGGCGTTTTGGCGGTGCTCTGTAAAAACAGCTAAGTTTTGGATTTTCTTTTTAAATTTATAGAATAAAAAGGAGCGGTCACAGTGGTGTCATTGGATTACTTTCCTGACACTGAGCTGACTATCTCCAACAAAAATATATGGTTGAGCCATTTGGGGAAATTCTTGTGGGTCTTGGATTTTCTGTTTTTCTGTTCTATGTTTAATCCAAGCGGGTTCTAATTTTTTCGCACCATGGGATGATACAGAGGCATTATAACATCCTTGGTTTTATTCTTGATTCCTTTCCTTATGATTTTCTTTATCCATAATTGCAACCATTCAAATTCCACCTGGCCAGTAAGACCCTCAGTCAAGTAGATTCTAATCACAATCACAATAAATAAATGTTTTGTCCCGTATACAATGAACATTATAATCATATTTTGGATTTAGAGCAAGGAACTACTGAAAGAACTGAAGGTGTTGGAAGGACTCAGTTAAAAGCATGATATCCAATATATAACTACAGACAGGCAGCACAGTCATAGAGGTAATGAATGATACTGCTGGGCAGGTAATTGAGAGGAGCATGAGAGATGTCCCTGGCCTTTTAGTTCCTAAGCCATCCTCATTCCCACCCCCGGCAGCAGCTGAAGAAGCACTAGTGGAAGAGAAGGGATCCTGCAAGAAAGCAGAGTTGCGCTAACACTTTAGTTCTACAAAGAGCCAGTATTTTGCAGAATAACTTCACAGTCAGAAAGCTATCAGTAAAGAAAGATAGTGGCCCATCTTTCAAATAATGCCATGTAATATCATTTGCCGAAACAATATCCATTAGTGTTGGTTTCAGAGGAACCTGATCCTACCGTAGCCTGAAGACCTTGTTCTCTGCTCAAAGCAGCAGCTGCAGGAAAGTTACAGAAAAGGAGAAGTCTATCAGCCAAACTGAGGTGGCAGAACAGCATCATGTCATCAGCAGGAAGTCACCAAGGAACAGAAGGGATGGTGCTCTGCATCACATTTCCAGGGCAAGAGGTTGGTAGCATGGCATGTAGTTATATGGCTCATCAGTAAACTGATCACCCTGGATGGCAAACTCATACAGATCTTAGAAAATGTGAGATTTAAATGACCGCAGCTGTTAACTGCAAATTGCAAAGTGTCCTCCAGAACTATTAAAATTGATTCTGCTCCTCTTTGCCTTGGCCAGCTGCATAGCCTTTGTGCATGATATTAAGTGTACAGGGTGGGGATCACACCAAGAAAATCAATGATGCATGTAAGGAAATAGAATCAGAGAAGAACATCAAGGTCGGCTTCCCTAAAGCTATGAGAGTTAAAGAGAAAATGTCAGCCTCAAAATGGAATGCTGCCAGACGCTTACAAATCCACGTTGAATGGTGCTGAGAAGATCAAGAAAAGATGGAAAGAATACACTGAGTCATTATACCATAAAGATCAGGCGGATGAACAGCCATTTCAACCTGTGCCCTGTGATCAGGAACTGTTGGTGATGAAAAAAGAAGTCACAGCAGTATTGAAAGCCTTTTCAAAGAACAAAGCACCAGGCATTGATCGCATTACCATTGAAGTATTACAGTGATCAGATGCAGTACTTACAAAGCTCTGCCAGGAAATATGGAAGACAACATCATGGCCAACTGACTGGAAATGACAAGGCCGCGGGGCAGGGTCCCGGCGGCCGCCCGTAACCGGGTGTTCGGCTGGTGCGGGGACCCGGCCATCGCTGGGGGAGGCAGAGGCAGAGGCAGGAGGACGCGATGGGGCAGCTTTAAACCCATTGGTTCTGCCCGCATGCAGGAGCGTGGCAGAGCCATTGGGATGGGAAGGCGGCGGGACGTTGAGGAGGAGGAGCCAGGAGTTGGCAACGGTTGCCATCACTCCTGCGCTGCCTCTGGATGTCGGTGCCTGCTTCCCTGTCGTTGTGCGGCTATCGCGCATGGATGGGGAGAGCAGGGATGCTGACGAGTGTAGGGTTGGCAGCACGGAACCGACGGGACTGTGCTGGAGTGGGGGATCCAGTTTGGGTGCCGGCGAGAGCAAGTCTGCGGCTCCATGGCTGAGGGGAGAAGCTGCTGGCTCAATGGGAGCTGAGAGAGTGCCATGAGGTGGAGCCAGTTCGGGGCCATCAATGTGACTGGGGAGATGCCTCATTGCCGGCCTTCCTGTGGGCTGCAGAAGAGAGCAAGGAGGACGCAGGAGAGGCAAGTGTGGGATACGTGGGTCAAAACCCCCCCAACAATCTTACATATTAGTAACGTTATTCGGTGGTATGGGGGTTGGTAGTTGGGTTGGCAGGCAGTGTCCGGTGGCTTAGTCGGTGGGGGGATAATTTCTCGGATCTGTCTGGGGTGCAGTCCTGGGGTAAAGCAGGGGCGTGGATTAGGTCAACACCTAATAACACCGTGGCATTTGGCAGGGCAATTAGCCAGGCATTGGTGTTGCGGGTCAGTTGGGGCCGGCGAAAGAGGCGACTGGGGCCTCCAGCAGTACATAGGACGGGTACGAGTGGGGGTAGGGCTCGGGGGGAACGGGCTCGATGACGGGGGAAGTGACCTAGAGGGGAGATGGGGTCGCGTCCTGGGTTGTTGTGGGCCAGGGGTCATGCGACAGGGACCAATGGGGTTGCGGTGGATGCTGCTGCTAAACACAAGCAGCACGCAATTCAGGAGAGGGGGATCCGGGTGAGGGCAAGGTGATTATACGCATGTCGGCGTGAGAGGGGGATATAGGGCTTGGGGGGCAGGGGGAATGCCTGTTCAAGGGGCCCACAGTTGTAAAACAGTATATATGCAGCAGAGGTGTAGCACAATGGTTAATACACTGAGTGATGGTACAGGGGTCATGAGTTTGATCTCCCCAGTGGGCCTAATGAATAAAGTTGTCTGCGGCATTACCCTTATATATATACAGAGGCTATTTGCGGGGGAAGGAGCGGCTTAATAGGGAACACTGGCTGAAAGGGGGGGCCAGGGGTCATGCCAGGGCTGAGTGGTTGGAGGGGGGGCTTGGCGGCCGGCAGGGTCCCCCCCCCTCTGTTTTTCTGTTCTTTTCTTTTATGTCTCCGCA
This sequence comes from Ichthyophis bannanicus, assembly GCA_033557465.1. Classification (NCBI taxonomy): domain Eukaryota; kingdom Metazoa; phylum Chordata; class Amphibia; order Gymnophiona; family Ichthyophiidae; genus Ichthyophis; species Ichthyophis bannanicus. The sequence goes on along the minus strand of CM066035.1, from coordinate 160,417,284 downwards.
GGTATCGCCGAGGAGTCAGCACGCTGCGGAGGTAAGGAGGAAGATGCCCATTGGGGTCTGAGAAAAGGGATGCAGGATTAACGGCCTGGCGCGGTTGACTAGCACAGGATACCATCGCAAGAAGGGGCAGCTCTATCAGCGAAATCGAGGATGTCAGCCTGGCTATGACCCAACCATCGGTGGTATTGGGAGGTGATAGCTGGGCTGCAGGTGAGTTGCGGGCCGATAATGGGGAGGTGGTGGAGCAGAGCAGTTCGCAGGATGGAATGGGGGGGAAAGCACTCGAGAATAGGAAGCATTCCGGTCGGCAGTGGCATGGTTTCGGGTCCTCCTCCGTTTGGGCCATCAACTCTTTGGCATAGTTGCCGGGAGCGCTGGAAAGGGTGCTTCGTTGTTAGCGGTTGTCGTGATTTGGGAGGGAGTTTCAATGAATTGGTGCGGAAAGAGTAGGAAGCGGCAATAGATGGATATTTGCCATCTTCTAGAGGGCAGAAAATGGTCAGGTGAGAGTAAAGAGAAGGAGGAGGACGGTGTGGAGATGGGCCACCGTGAAAGGTACCGGATAGTGCGGTGAGCGGGACGGGAGCCTATGTGCGATTAGCAAGTGTATAGGGCAGGTGTTGGTACGCGAATTTAATTTGGAGGTGTCGCAGACCCATTAGGGCAGGGCAGGATTAAATTAGGACGAAATGTTTCAGGACAGAAGGGAGGAGCACAAATTATTGTCCTGCGGCATGTGGAATGTTAACTTTGGTTGACGCCGATGGCGGTCAGGACGAGTTCTGGGGGATTAGGTGGGGCGTCAGGAGGGACAGGGGCCAATGCGGGTAGGGGTCATTCCTTTTCATGGCTCTGGCTGTGGTGGGTTACAAAGGGGGGCCCCTCGGGCCTCAGGCCGGCCCCAAGCAATAAGCATAAGGGCGGCCTCACCCTACACCAATACGGGTGAGGCCTGAAGGGCATGGCAGCAGCATTATCCAGAGCAGGGAGCTAAGGAGAGTTTTGTTATACCACTATACGGAAAGGTCGGGGCGTTCAAGGCGAGAAATTTGCCCTCTGTGTGGCTGGGGGCGCGCAAGGTACAATGGCGGGTCCCTTTACGGATTCCATTTCCGAAGTAAGTGGGCAGCTTTGGGTATCATACCTAAAAAAGAATGCAAGGAAGTTCCAGCGTATTCGTAATTTGTCTTTTCCATCGGGAGCAGCAGTGACTGATCACATTCCTTGGGAGGGGTGTATGTTAGCTATGTGTCCTTTGAGTGGGAGGAGGGTTGAGCTGAGTGGATCTCGAGTCAGATTTCCGTGGGGTTGCCAGTAAACCCGTCAGTGTTCAGTTCCTTATTTTCAGTTTGAAGACGGAAGTTAGTGTGGAAAGGGCATGCCTATTGGCTGCTCAGTTTATTGCGCTTCCTGTGGAACATTTAGTACCTTTTTGGCACAGGGCGTTAGCGCAGGAAGTAGGCTGGGCGAATGTTGGTCGTATTTAGATGACATTGTTCGTGGGGGCAGCACAATCAGTGGGGCGTCTGGAGCTATTAGAAGGCTTTTGGTTTTTTGGCGAATTGGGGGTGCAGTGGGTGGCGGGTACGGAGACGGCACAGCGATGAGATTACCTTTATTTATTTAATGGCATTTATATACCGCCTTATCATGCAATCAAAGCGGTTTGCATGGCAAACAATCAAAGGGACGAGGGTTTTCATGCAGTTTAATGTGTAGCATGTGTGTGTTGTGGAGCATGAGAGGGATGCCGGGGAGATGGTGGCTCATCTGCTCCTGGAGGAGGTGGCGAGATTGTGGGGTTGTTAGCTGACGTTTTGGCTTCAGCTAAGGGAAAATGAGGGAGCAGTGGGCTCTGAGAGACTCTCTGAATGTCGCGTGCAGGGTTTTTCGCGGGGTCGGGTGTTGCCTTGTCAGCTGGCGGCGTCCACAGTGGGAGTGCGTCAATTGCAGCACTGTATCGGGCTCACAAAATTTAAGTGTGCCGAGTTGCGGATCTGGGGTGTCTTGGAAGATTTAATGGGACTTCGGTGATGAAGGAAGCTGAGATCTCCAAGTAGAGTGGCAGATATACACGGATGCAGCAGGGGGTGTGGGTTTGGAAAGTTATTTTCGGGGAGCAGGGTACATGGAGAGCTGGCTACCGGTTTTGAGTGAATCCAGTTTTACTTGCCATATAACCCTACGGGAGCAGTTTCCCATTTTAGTAATTGGGAATTTTGGCCCGATATGTCTTGCAATCACAGGGTAGGGTGGGGGTGCAATAATGCAGCAGGGGTTGGTGTGAGTAATAGTGATAATACATGCTGTATTTAGGCGTCGGCCTTAATGAAGGAAAGGGTATTCATTACCCGTTCCAGATCAAAACCTCATAGACCCCCATATTTAGAGCTCAAAACATTTGAGAATCTATTGTAAATAGTTGTGAATATCTGTTATTTATTTTAACCCCAGTTATCCATGTTTTCATATCCTGTTACCTGTAAACTTGACATATGTTTTATGCTTAAGTACAAAGTTGTTAAAATTTAAACCGCGCTGATGATAAAAGTGCGGTATATAAAAGCTGTTAAATAAATAAATAAATAAATTAGCACGTTTGCTTCGGAAGGTCCACATATGGGCCCGTCCTAGATCGGGATGTATTAACAAGAGTGCCGATGTTCGTCTTGTTTCAAGTGGGATTGGTTTCGGGCATTGGCGTCTAGCAGCAGATAGAGAAGCATTTGTCTTCCTTGAGGGGTTATGAAGGGTTTGCCAGGAGAAATGTCGAATTGGCTGGGGGGCTTGGTGTCGACGGTGACATGGGCTGTTGGTCAGCACGGTTGCGACAAGGTGGTAGACTTCCTTGTGGACCCTGGATGGCAGCCTGGTGGAGTTGGCTGATTGGAGGATGAGACACTAGAGAGTGGAGGCCAAAGATGAGGAGTGCTCTGGTTCGTCAGTGCATACCCACTTAGTGGGCGTTGCTGTTCTGCTGGAGCAGTGGGGGGGGGGGCTCATCAGCGGTGGGATGTTTGGCCTCCAGGGTGCTACAGGGTTGGGGGCATTCACGGCCAGCATTTACTGGCTCCAGGCGGCTGATTACACTTGAGTTGCTGGTGAGGCTCTGCGCTTCCTTACACCAGTCAGCAATGTCAAGATATGAGGCCACCATATTCCGGTTGGTTTAGGACTTGGCATTTTTTTGGTGCTGTCCATATCGGTGTGTTAGTAGCGAATCCGGACCATTTGGGGTTTGGGGCAGTGGGCCGGGACAGTATGTAGGGGTAGGGAAGGGGCCACTACGGGTCCTCCTCGCTAAATCCAGGACTGACAAGCAGGGGGAAGGGATTGGGGGTGGTCTTGCAAGAGATGTTTGCCATTATGGCGGGTCCGGCGAGCGCATTGAGGGCTTCGTTGTGGTTGCATCCAATGCAGGACTGGGGACGCTGCATGCAGGAGGGGCACGGTCATTGTCGCGTTTCTTGTATCTGCAGGGTTGAGAATGATGGTGCAGCAGGTGGGTGAAGATCTGCGTCAGTTTGACTCACTCATTCCGCCTCGTTGCAGCAACCAGTGCAGCCCGCAGAGGGTTGCCTGAGCGGGAGATGCATACCAGCGGCCGATGGTGGTCTTGGGCCTTTTGGGCTATGTTCAAGCCCTTGGTGGATACTGATGGGTATTCTCTTGGTCAGTTGGGGGGACAAGGATTAGGGTCTCGGGGCTGATTGGTCAATTCTGCATGTATGGGAGCTGGTCAGCCAGTTGTGGTGTGGCCGGTGGGGCCTAATTAGGGTCGAGATTTTGCGGCTGGATCTGGGTATGGCTAGGCGAGTGCTGTTGCAGTTTGATGCAGCCCATGCCTTTGCTTCGACACACTGAGCGATTAAGGGGCACACCTGCATCGATATGGTGACATTTTGGGGGGCAAGGGGTTGGTATCGTGAATTTGCAAGCCAGTGATTAGAGCGGCAAAGCATGATCGGGCTATGGTGCGGTGAATGTTACAAGACGGGGTGTGGCGGTGGTTGACTGTGTGGTCAAGCGGGTGCTCACTGGTCGCAGCTTGGGGGGGAGGGCGGCATAGGGACATTAATGTCTCCTGTGCCGGTGGCGGGATCCCGGAGGTTTCCGGGGTCCGGAGCCTTAGGCTATACTTGGGCCGGGGGCAGGGTGCCCCCGACCCGGACAACCCCTTGCTGACTTTTGCTAATTACATGGCGAGGTCGGGGATAAGGGGTTAGGAAGATGGCCGTTGGCACGACCATGGCGGAAGCGGAGGCGGTGTCACCTTGTTAATAGTATGGCTGGTGACACATTGTTCCGCTGTTTGGATTGTTAAGAGGATTCTTCTTGGACTGTAATGTTCAATATGTTATAACGTTAATAAAGCTGCGACCAGTGGTTTCCCAAGATTGGCTGTGTGTGTCTAGTTTGTGGGTAATAGGAGGGCGTAATATAGGGGTGGGGGAAAAGGAGGGTTAGAGGGGCCTGGAGCACCGGGTCCGAACTACCTCGGTTAATGACAAGACCGCGGGGCAGGGTCCCGGCGGCTGCCCATAACCAGGTGTTCGGCCGGTGCGGGGACCCGGCCACACGGCCATCGCTGGGGGAGGCAGAGGCAGGAGGATGCGATGGGGCAGCTTTAAACCCATTGGTTCCACCCGCATGCAGGAGCGCGGCGGAACCAATGGGATGGGAAGGCAGCGGAACGTTGAGGGGGAGGATCCAGGAGTCGGCAACGGTTGCCGTCACTCCTGCGCTGCCTCCGGATGTCGGTGCCTGCTTCCCACCCTCCCGCCCTGTGTTAAGGCTCTTGGTTTGTTGAAGGGATGTCGCAGCATTGGGGGGGGGGGGCGGGATCCCGGAGGTTTCCGGGGTCCGGAGCCTTAGGCTATACTTGGGCCGGGGGCGGGGTGCCCCCGACCCAGACAACCCCTTGCTGACTTTTGCTAATTACATGGCGATGTCGGGGATAAGGGGTTAGGAAATGGCCGTTGGCATGACCGCGGCGGAAGCGGAGGCGGTGTCACCTTGCTAATAGTATGGCTGGTGACGCATTGTTCCGCTGTTTGGATTGTTAAGAGGATTCTTCTTGGACTGTAATGTTCAATATGTTATAACGTTAATAAAGCTGCGACCAGTGGTTTCCGAAGATCGGCTGTGTGTGTCTAGTTTGTGGGTAATAGGAGGGCGTAATATAGGGGTGGGGGAAAAGGAGGGTTAGAGGGGCCTGGAGCACCGGGTCCGAACTACCTCGGTTAATGATCTGTGTACATACCAATACTGAAGAAAGGTGATCCGAATGATTGTGGCTATTATTGCACAATCTCTTTGATCCCACAGACCTGCAGGACTCTACTCAGGATCATTCAGTGGAGGCAACAACTATACCTGGGACAAAAATTGTATGAAGGGCAGGAAAGTTTCCAAGAAAGGTAATGAACAAGAGACAACATAGCAGATGTGAGAGAGATCTTTGAAAAAAACAAAAGAATACCAAAATGATATTTACATGTCTTTCATTGATTACACCGAGACCTTTCATTACACAGAAGCATGGGACAAACACAGAAGATCTCTAATGGAAAAAAGGGAACTATAGTATTGGATATGGAAGCACAGACTAGATAGGCCATATCTTCTTTTTCTGCTGACATGTTTCTATGTTTCTATAAAACATGAAAAACTCTAGGCCACATTAAGAAGAATGGGTATACCACTACACTTGATAGTTCTCATGCACAGCCTTTACATTGATCAAGAAGCAATAGTTTGAATGGAGCAAGATAAAAAAGAATGGTTTAAAAATCAGCAAAGGTGTACAACAAGCCGTATACTTCCCTCCTACCTGTTTAATTTATATGCCGAACAAATCATCAGAGAAGCAGGACCGTATGAAGACAACCAAGGTGTGAAGATTGGTGGAAAACTTATCAACAGCCTTCTTTATGCTGATGATACTACATTACTGACTAAAAGTGAAGACAATCTAAACATTTGTTTATCAAGATTAAGGAACATAGTCTTAAAATGAGCCTGAATATTAATATGAAGACGACAAAGATATTGGCAACTGGAAAAATCAACAATTTCATCCTTGATGGAGAAAAAATAGAAATAGTAGACAACAGGGTTTGATTCCCACTAGCACTCCTTGTGACCATGGGCAAGACACTTAACCCTCCATTGCCTCAGAAGAATCCATGTTCAATGTCCCGGTTTAATGTACATTGTCAAGTTTAAGTTACAATGTAAACTGCTTTGACTAAAATGATAAAGCGGTATAAAAAAACTGATAAATAAATAAAAATAAATAAATAAAACTTAAATCCGCTTGGATCAAAATCAATAATGAAATGACAAGCAGTCAAATATGATGACACATTGCTCTTGGGCAGATTGTCTATGAAGGACCTGTATAAGATTTTCAAATGCAGAGATGTATCTATTTTTACAAGGATTTGACTTGTCCAAGCTATGGTATTTTCAATATTGTGATAAGGATGTGAAATTGGGAGAGTGAAGAAGAAATACAGGAAGAAAATCGATGCCTTTGAATTGTGGTACTGGTAAAGAATACTGTGCATACAATGGGCTGTCTGAAGAACAAATCAATCAGTACTAGAAAAGATGAAACCTAAATTTTCCTTTGAAGCTCAAATGACAAGACTAACTTTTATATTTTGGGCACATCATATGAAGAGAAAGATCATTACAGAAAGGCATCATGCTTGTGAAGATTGAAGGTCTGTGCAAAAGAGGAAGACAGGCAATGCAATGGATTGATACAATAACAGCAGCTGTGGCTATCACACCATCAACGATTAACTGCCTGACTGAAGATCAAACACCATTTAGGACAACTATCCACAGGGTCCCCATGAGTCAACATCAACTTGACAGCATTTAACAACAATTCCAAATCGTACCACTGAATATTTTGCCCAATGCTCTTATCCAGATAACCTCCATGATAATCTGGATAAGGGCTTTTAAAAACTGACCACATAGTTTTTGTGTGTTCAAAATGCCAAATCATGTTCTATCCATATATCTAATGGTAAAGCCTTCCAAAGTATAAGGGCAGCAGAAGAGAATGATTGAGAATGGGTCTGACGTTGAATGTACTTCTTACCAATGGTATTAGGAGTAATTCTCAGTTTTCAGACTTAAGTGCTCTTATGGGCTGATACATCTGTAATATTGACTCAACATATGCTGAAGCAGAGTCATTCAAGGCTTTAAAGACTATTGCCAAGACTTTAAATTTCACCCTATATTCAAATGGCAACCAGTAGAACTTCATTAAAAATCACTCTAACAGCAGAATTGTGTGCCAACTATAATGTTCTCAAATACCGAATAGGTAAACCTTCATAGATCAAATTATAGTAGTCTAAAGTGAGCAATAATATTATCTGAAAAATCAATCCAAGATCTTGCTTTGACAAAAAATATTTAATTAATGTAAGGTAGATAATTATAAAATACAGATTTCAGAATTATTTTAAGTGGGATTTCAATGATTGAGAATCTATATGGATTCCCAGATACTGAATGTCAGTTGAATGTCCTTAATAACACTGCATTCATTCACTTCCATCAACCTTCCCTTGATCATTTAATTTAGTAAATGGAGAGAGAATGGCAAGGAAATCCACAGTACTATCTTTTAACTTTTGAAAGGGAGTCTATGATAAAATGAGGAAAACAGTTAAGAAAAAATGAAAAGGAACAGCTGCAAAGGTTAAGCATGGGCGTTGTTTAAAAATACTATCTTGGAAGCCCAGATCACATGTATTCCATGCTCTAAGAAAGGTGGAAGGAAGGTCAAAAAAACTGCAAGTGTGCCCTAAGGGTGAGGTCAAAGAGGCTGTTGTAGCCAAAAAAGCATCTTTCGGGAAATGGAGGGAGGAGCCAAATGATGAAAATAGGAAACAACATAAGTACTGGCAAGTTAAATGCAAGGCATTACTAAGGCAAGCAAAGAGAGAATTTGAAAAAAAAAGCTTCCCGTGGAAGCAAAAACACATAATAAAAACATATTCATAGCAGAAAACCCGTGAGAGTCAGTTGCACCATTAGATGATAGAGGGGTAAAAGAGCACTGAGGAAGGACAAGACCATAGTGCAGAGAAGAAATGAATTGCTTGCTTCAGTCTTTACTAAAGAAGATATAGGAAAATTACCCATGCCTGAAATGGTATTTAAAGTGATATATCAAAAGAAATGAAACAAATTTCAATAGTCCAGTAAGATGTATTACAACTATTTGATGAACTAAAGAGTAGCAAATCACCTGGATCGGATGGTATACATCTGAGGGTGCTAAAACAACTGCAATATGAGAATGCAGACTTACTATTAGTAATCTGTGAACTAATCATTAAAATAATCCATAGCACGTGAAGACTGGAGAATGGTTAATGTAATGCCAGTTTTTAAAAAAGGTTCCAGGTGTGATCTGGGAAACTACAGACCGACGAGTCTGGATTCAATACCAGGCAAAATGGTAGAAACCATTATGTAGAATAAAATTACTGAACATGTAGATAGTCTATTTATTGTATTTATTTATTTAACAGGGTTTTTTTTATACCACTTTATCATCTCAGTCAAAGCAGTTTACATTACAACTTTAAATTTGGTAATGTACATTTAAAAGGGACATTGATAACTTGGAGTTTTCATGGTTTAATGGGAGAAAGCCAACATGGATTTAGCCATGGAAGATCTTGTCTTATTAATTTGTTATATTTTTTGAAGGTGCGAACAAACAGGTAGATAAAGGTGAGCTGTTTGATACAGTGTATCTGGATTATCAGACGTTTTTGACAAGGTCCCTCATCGGAGAGACTTGGTGAAATTAAAAAGTCATGTGATAGGTGGCAGTGTACTATTGTGGATCAGGAACTGGTTAAAAAATAGAAAGCAGAGAGTAGGGCTAAATGGCCAATTTTCTCAATGGAGAAAGGTAAGTAGTGGAGAACTCAGGGACCTGGAAATAGGAATAACGAGTGAGGTGATCAAATTTGCAGAAGACACAAAACTATTCATAGTTGTTAATACACAAGAGGATTGTGAAAAATTGTAAAAGGACCTTGATAAATTGAAAAAACTGGATGTTCAAATGGCAGATGAAATGAAATGTGGACAAGTGCAAAGTTATGCACCTAGGAAAGAATAACCCAAACTATGGTTACATGATGCAAGGTTCCACATTAGGAACCACCACCCAGGAAAAGGATTTAGACGTCATCGTGGATAATACATTGAAATCACTCCTACTACTATTACTATACATTTGTATAGTGCTACAAAATCTATGCAGCGCTACACAGACATATGTAAAAGACGGTCCCTGGTCTCAGACAACAATCTAGTCAAGACAGACAACACAGGAGCTGTAGACACGTGATATATCTAGGGGGAATGGTAAGAAAACACAAAGAAGATCAGCTGAGTCAAGATCTGAAAGTGGCAGTGAAGAGGTGAGTTTTCAGTCTGGATTTCAAAAGGGTTAGAGAAGCCGCCTGGCATGCTGACTCAGGTAGTTGGTTCCAGGCATAAGGAGCAGCAAGGTGAAAGAAGCGAAGTTCGGAGTTAGCAATAGAAGAGAAGGGCACAGATAGAAGCGATTTGCCAGAACAGCAGAGTTTCCGAGGAGGTGTGGAGGGAGAGATAAGAGAGGAAAGATAGTGAGGAGCTGCAGAGTGAATGCACTTATAGGTCAGCAGGAAAAGTTTGAATTGGATGCAGAAATGGATAGCGAGCAAATGAAGTGACTTGAGAAGAGGGGTAATATGAGCATGACGAGGCTGGCGGAAGATTATTTATTCATTCATTTATTTATTAACTAGGCTTATATACCGCTTTTCTACAAATCAAATGGTATACATTCAGGTACTGCATATTTACTTCCCTTGTCCCCGAAGGACTCACAATCTATGTTTTTGTACCTGAGGCAATGGAGGGTTAAGTGGCTTGACCAAAGCCACCAGGAGCACCTATGGCCGCGCAGCAGAGTATTGAACAGATTGAAGGGGAGAGAGATGATTCAGAGGGAGACCAGCAAGGAGTAGGTTACAAAAGTCCAGATGCAAGATGACTGAGGAGTGGATAAGTGTCTTAGTGAATTCAGAAAGGAATGGGCAAATTTTGTTGATGTTGTAGATAAAGAAATGGCAGATTTTAGCTATTAGTTGGATTTGTGTGGAGGAGAGAGAGGAGTCAAAGATGACCCCAAGGTTGTGGGCTGAGGAGACAGGGAGGAGAAGAGAGTTAGCCACAGAGACTGAGATGCACCCAGTATGCAGTGGTGGCCCAGAAAGCAAATAGAATGCTAGGAATCATAAGGAAAGGAATGGAGAATAAATCCAAGGATATTATAATGCCTCTGTATCATTCCATGATATGACCACACCTTGAATATTGTATGCAATTCTGGTCGCCATATCTTAAAAAGGATATAGCGGAATAAGAAAAGGTTCAGAGAAGAGCCACTAAAAGGGCAAACGACATGGAAGGATACCCCTTTAAGGAAAGGTTTAAAAGGTTAGGGCTCTGGAAAAGAGATGACTGAGGGAAGCTATGATAGAGATCTATAACTTAATGAATGGAGTAGAACGGGTAAACATAGATCGTTTGTTTAATCCATCAAAAAGTAGAAAGACTAGGGGAGATGAAATGAAGCTACAATGTAACCTATTTAAGACTAATAAGAGAATTTTTTTTTTCACTCAACACATATTCAAAATCTGGACTTCGTTACTGGAGGATGTAGTAAAAGCTATTAATTTAGCTGGATTTAAAAAAGCTTTGGACAAGTTCCTGGAGGAAAGTGCATGAACCATTATTAAAGAGGACCCAAGAAATCCGCTGCTTGCCCCGGGACAAGCACTGTGGAACTTTTGTACCTTTTTTGGGAACCTGCCCGGTACCTATGACCTGGATTGGACACTGTTGCACTGTGCTTGATGGACCTTGGTCTGACCCAGTATAGCATTTCTTATGTTCTTATGTAAAAATGACCTCTGTTTTAGAGAGATTAAGATCGAGTTGATTAACAAATGGTTCAATCATGTGGTAACTTGCAAGCCCATGAAGTTCACAGTCACAGACAGACCCCTTAGCATACTGGAAGCACAAGGCTATAGTCTGGTCAGGTTTCAGTAAGATTTCCCAGCATTTCCTTTCCTGCTCACTAACCAGCATGGCTATCTTCAATGATGATGGACATTGTTAGTCTATATAACTCATGGCTGGCACTAGAGTTGGTGGAAAAGTTCTTTGGACTGATGACCTATATCAAGGACATCAATAGACAATACAGTCATGGCAAGCTATAGTAACTTGTGGTATGACCTCTTATTAGAAACAGTAAAACCCCTGTGCCTTATACATTTTAGAGGGTCAACAATGTTTAAACACCAGTTCTCATAGGTTACATTTAGTCTGGAAAAAAGGTTTTTCATAGTGTAAATAAATCTGGATTTTCTGTAGGAATTTTTTTTTTAAAGTGTGTGTGATGACTTGTTTTTTGTCAAGTGAAGTGTGGGAATATATGCTAAAGCTCATGTCTTGTATATCTGCTACATCTGTAAGATACAAGCTCCTAAATAGCTGAGCACTTTAGAAAACGTGCATTAAAAAAGTTAACACATCGTTCTAGGCAGATGTTACATTTTAGGCCTTTGTAAGCAAGTACTACAAACTTGAATAGGAAAGAGGAACGTAATTTTGCATGCACCGGCTAAAGGTTCATTTTCAGTTGATATTCCTTCATTTACATGTCAATTCCTGCTAATGTTAGCAAGTGCAAGCTAATGTCTTATGAAATCAGTTTAGGGGACATGCTAGTCCTCAAGTAATTAGTGCATTAATTGGTTTGCATGCTAAATACCCTTAGCAGTACACTAAACCGCCGCAGTGGTTCTTAATTCTGTCCTGGTGTACCAGTCAGGTTTTCAGGATATCCACAATGAATAGGGATAAGCAAGATTTGTATGTAATGAAAGCAACACATATAAATCTGTCTCACGCATATTCATTGTGGATAGCCTGAAAACCTGACTGGCTAGGGTGTTCCGACACCCAGGTATGTTGGAGATTCATCATAGCCCCCCCCACAGACCTATCCACAGTAACTATGTATAAGAAATTTTTATGCATAAATTTGTGGGCTGTTATTTTAGAAACTCTTTTTGTGATTTGGACCTGTGAAAACAAGCATTCACATATGCAAATCACATCCATGTTCAGGGACCAATTACAGAAGGGCCTAATTGTACATATCTTAGCCACAATCATGTCTAAGTCAAATGGGGATGTGCCATGACATGTCAGGGGCGGGTCATGGACGTGGGGAAGAGATGCGCATGTATTCCTTATTTCACATAGGCCCTGCACATCAACAGCAACCATTACCCATGGCTGAATATAAACCTGCCCCTCAGTGTGCTTAGGTGCTTAAAAAGTACTCGTTTCAGCTGATCCTTAGAAGGGGGCATTAAGCGGACATCCACCTTAATCCCTCATGGGTTTTCATTGGATATTGCAGTTTTAAACTTTATGTGGATGTGCACATTCTGAAATACCAGCATGTACACATGCAAGTTGCCAGGACCCCCCACGTCAATATTTTCCAGGTGTATGTTTCTAAAATACACGTGACTGCACTATTCCCGTTATGCCTACATGTCATGGCTTCTTTTGACAGACACGTTTTATGATAAAGAATGGAGATATGTCATATTGTGGCCTTGGGCAAGTAACTTAACCCTCCATTGCCTCAGAAAAATCCAAGTTATCAATGTCCCTGTTTAATGTACATTCCAAGTTTAAGTTACAATGTAAACTGCTTTGACTGAAATGATAAAGTGGTATTAAAAAAACCTGCCAAATAAATAAATTCATTATGGACCGATACGTATCCACCCTTCCCTTTAAACGTCACATAGACTTTAAGACTGGGGTCACCAACTTCCAGAGGGCTGCGGGCCGCACAGCCGACTACCGGGAACCTCGCGGGCCGCACCCCCCTTCTCCCCGCCCCCGCGAATAAAAACAACAAACGCAAAATTATGAAAACAATGGCTGATCACCTTTATTGAATTTAATGAGATGGCTGATGATTCATGCTAGCAAACAAACGCTTAAAGTCCGGCTTCACAGATGACACTGACAGGAGAAGGGACGCTTGCAGGTGGTCGTCGGTGAGCTGCGAGCGTGTGGATACAATGGCGGGAATCCTTGGCGGGCCGCACGTAATGTTAACCGGGGTAGAGCCTCGCGGGCCGCACGAAGGGACCTCGTGGGCCGCATGCGGCCCGCGGGCCGCAGGTTGGTGACCCCTGCTTTAAGACATTTTTACTTGGACGTTGCTGCAACCACTTAGATGGCCTTTCTAAAATGTTCCTTCACAGCTTTAGCATTTATGAGATAAAAATATTAATGAGCATAATACAGTACAAACGTATTTAATGATAAATGCACTAAAGGAGTTATTTTAGAAGTTTTGTTTGAGATTTACTTGTGTATCATGTGCATATACATGTGTAAACTGCATTCACATATCAATGGCCATTTTAGAAAGCTTCCAGCTTACATGCGGCTGTGCATACCATGTCAGAATTCATGGTGCTGTTTCGGGATGTGCTGGGATTTGGACAAAAATCTACATGTGTATTTCCCATTTCATATAGGGAATATATGTGAAAGCCCAAAACTGCCCATGTCAGGATGTTGAATTTGGTTTCATGATTTCTTTGCAGGTGGTGTTAAATAACAATACAATAATGAACTTGTAAGACATTCTGGCAACAACTGGAGGTATAATAGGCTTTGAGGAAAAGAGAGAGATTCTTTTTGAAGCAGCCTTTCCCTGTTTTGATTTTGTTGCCTTTGACAGTTATTCCCAAGAGGGATCTGGGGAAATTTCATTTGATTCACAGTCTACCTTATTACTGGGGTGAAGTTTTCAACAATTTTATTTCTAAGAGTTATGTATGGTGCAGTATGTTACCTTTGACAGTGCTGGTAAGGAAATATAGGATAGGTTCACTTCCAGCAACAGTTGATATTTAATCTGAGTTTTGGCAATTACTAGTGCATCTGTTGCCCTTTCCTTTAAGTCATTTTAAGTTCTTGGGACAGTTTTATTTTGCTGATGGGTTCTTCAGTGTCCTTCAGGTACTTAGAGATGTTTAGGACATTAGTCTTCTTGGTAATGGAGCAGGTTACAGGGCTGGTAAATGTTATCCACTATTTGGATGATTTCTGTTTTGTGGCTCCAGAAGGTATGGAAACACATGTGAACATTTGTTGTTAGGGTTCCTGAAAGTTGTTAAGTGCTTTGGGATTCAGTTGACATGGAACAAGACGGAAGGCCCAGTGGCAGTACTCACCTTTTTGGGTATGGAGATTGATTGGCTATGACACTGTGGTTGTCAGAAGATAAGGTGCTAATTCTGTGGCGTCTAGTAGCAAAGGTAAGATGGTATCCAGAAAGGTCACCTTGAGACTCTGCATTTCTTGGTGGGCTTTCTGAATTTTGTATGTCTCGTCATTCCAATTATCAGGAATGTATCAGGGACCACAGCAAGTACAATTAGACTTTTTTTGGGCGATCTGTGGCCATGTGGAAGGATCTGTGTGTGTGGGACACTTTTAGCAAGATCTTTACGTGGTATCTGCAGGTCAAGTTGAAGAAGTCTCTAATTGGGAATTTAAAATTGTCTCGGATGTAGTGGGAGTTTGGGTTTTAAAGTATTTTGTCATGGGGCCTGCTGTGCTACAGCTTGACCTGAGATATGGAAGGAAGCTGGAATCATTATGGAACTGTTTCCAATTGTGATGGTCTTGGAAATTTGGCCAGAGAGGCTGAGGGATCAGAAGGTGGTATTTTATTGTGACCACTGGGGGATGGTGGAGGTTATCAACAGGAATTTGCTTTGTTGGCCTTTCCCGAGGAGGAAGTTATGGTGTTCACAGCTGAATGTGATGGCCCACGTAAAGCTAGTTCTGGGTTGCATTAATTGGACTGATGATCCACTTTCGTGCTTAAAGTGGTTGGTCTTCAGGACCCTAGTATCTGGGGCAGATGTAGAGGCAGTGGCAGCTCCAGGTCACCTATGAGGTTTGAGCATCCCACAGTTCTCGAAACTCTTGCGTAGATTCATGGCACCAGCGATTTGGGCATTATACACCAGCAGATTCATCTGTGACTACCTTTTTGCAGAATCATGGCTGGAATGCAATGACAGTGAAAAATGCATGGATGGCAAGATACACTGAGGGGCATGTTCAACAACTGGCTAAGTAGTGGAGATCCTGATATTCAGTGACACCATCCAGATATTGCTACTGAATATCCCTATGGGCCACAGAAAAAATGCCCAAGAGGGAAGGTCTATTATTTTGGATTTCACACTTTAAATCATTTCACAGTTCAATATGCAAAACTATTTCTGTGTAACAGCAACTATGAGCACATATTTTTTTACTTCGTTCAGGTTAGAGCAAACACAAGAGAAAATGGCAAAAAAAAAAATACAAAAAAGTCTGTGAACTATGCAATTATAGCTCAGAAATTTTGAAATACCATGCAAAGTCCCTAAGTATAATAATTTGTGGTGATCATTTCCATGTCTTCACACAGCACTATTAACATACCTCTAACAAGAAGTTCTGCCTCATCGGACACACTGTCTGCTGTGGTCTGTACCCTGCAGCCATATCTCCCAGCATGCATCAGAAGGATGTTTCTGATCATTAAATCTGCAGAGGATGCTTGCTGAAAGAAGGGTGAAAATATTGCAGATTTAACTGGTCAAGGTAGTTTAAGGAAATACTTTGAATGCTGTAGTAAAGTTTTCATACATTAAGAGAAAATAATTAACATACATTATAGTTGTAAGCAAATGTGGGACAGTCATTCTGAAACTAATAATTAAACAACTAAAATAGTAAGACAAACTTTTAGTGTTAACTACGTGTCATATGTTGGTAACAAGAAAATGTAGCTACAGGAGTAAAGTTCTGGTTATGAGAGTTAATTCCACGTTGAATAACGTGTGCAAGAAACTATTTGAATGATGATACAGACAGCAAAAAGCTCATGGTGACTTCAAATGAAAGCCTTTCATGCTTTTAGGTCAAAAATAACAATAAAAAAGAAATTAACATTTGGGAAATAAATTGAAGACTTAGGGCCCTATTTACATAAGTGCCCTATGATTTTGCAGCTATTGTGCATTAATTGCCAAAACTAATGTGTGAAAACTACAAAACCTCTGTGTTAACTGTTGAGGTGCTCCCAGCAGCTTTCCATTCAATTAATACAGAGGAAATGTCATTACTGCATATCAACTGCACTGTGGATAATACAATGTAGTTAGCTACACATGTTCAGGTTGTGTTAACTGTGTCTGTTTGCTGTGATGACAGTTAACACACGGTAATTACCTCCATGGTATCAGCTTCTGAGTTTGCCCTCTAGTGTGGCTGCTGAACATACAACTTGGCTACTGGCCATGTAACCCTACGAGCCTCCTTCAAGCTAGGTAAGAGGTGGGGGAGGGCAGGGCTAGTGCCAGGATATGAGGTGCCCTAAGTGAACCCTCATTCCCGCTGCACCCCCTGCTGCCCCTCTCCAAAACCTGCAGCAGCAAACAACAGAACATCAAAGCAGTGCTCACCAGAGCCTCGGAACTGCTGGGTGCTGTTGACGCTATCCTCTGAAAGGCCAGCCAGTCCCATCCCGCTAACAGAGACTTCCTGTTTGTGTTGAGATGGAGCCAGCTGGTCAGAGTGCATTACTAACAGCACACAATGGTTCCGAGGCTCTGGTGAGCACTGCTTTGCTGCTCTGTCGTCATTGCCACTACACCCGATCCTGAAGATGGGTGGCAACAGGGGGAATGGTGGGAATGGGCCGCCCTATAAAAATTGTCACTCTATGCGACCACCTAGTTTTCCTGGGGGAGGGGGGAGACATGGGGAAGGTTGAACACAGCCTGGCCGGAGGAACCAATGGGCACTGTGTAGGGTGGGAATCGGGATGAACCAATAGCAGGCTTTAAGTACAGTCACATGGCTCTAAGCAGGCTTTTCTGCTTGCCAGCCACCAGTGTTCACCCATCTATCTCACCCAGAGTGTCGAGGGCATTGAGAGGTAGGAGTAAGTGAACCCATGCTACCTGCAAAAGTGACAGCATGCACTAATTCCCACATGCTAAGTGAAATGTGCAGTTCCTGCCTATACTCCTCCTAGTCCCTGACCCATCACCTGATTAGCAGCTAATGCAGGAACTAGGTGCCCGCTGTCATGCCTGTGCAGTAATTTATCACGGACCAGTGCTAACAGTTATCATGCACTTATTCATACTTTATGAACTGCTTACTGCAATCTAGTAAGAGGGCCCTTATGTGCAAAAATTACCAAAATCTGATCAGCCCCCCTCTTTAGGACTGTGTTGCTCTTTTAAGCAGGAGATTTATACTCTTTGAATAATCAAATCAACATGTTTATGCTTGTGGCAAATCTTTCTCATTAAAACTAATATTTGCATTGAACCATGACATTTCTAGTTGTTTTTAACTTATGTAGTCATCTAGTTCATTTTAAAAGGTTTAATCACATCTTGCATGAAATAATACATTGCAATGACTAAATAAATCAAAAATGCAAACTGAATATTGAGACTTTTACAACCAGGATTGTACTATTTTGACCATGTATATCCATGGTGGAAAAGTATATGTATTGCTATATTTGTTAATGTGAACAAGAACGTTTTTACATTTACCAGTGGAGAGAGCGCAGATCCCTAGCAGTAGCCCCAGGCAGTGCAGGGCCAGACAGAAAAGGAGAAAGGTAGTATCTGAGTCAGGGCAGCTTGGTAGAGAGGAAGAGCCCCTGTAGAAACAGGGGCAGGATGTTAAAGGCTCCCACTCCATTACTGACAGCAAGCCAGAGGAAGAATAATTCTTACCCCCCCCCACCCCACCCCCTTCCAGGAGGGCTGGACACAGGAAGAAGCCCCCTGAAATCCTGGGACAGAAAGAGCCCTGACAACAGAGGAGAAAGAAGACCCCCTCCTAGAAAGGAAGAATAACATCAGCGACCTAAAATAGAGCTGCAAAGAAGATGATCAGAATGAGTGACAGGTACATGAGAGCCCGAGTCTGCCATAGAAGAACACAGAGAGTATGTTCTGAAGAGACAGAAGATCAAAGGGCTCATGTTCTGAGAAGACAGAAACCCATAGAGTTAGGAAGAGCTGATCTGAAGCAAGATAAGGAGCCCCTCATCCTCCCTCATCAGAGCAAAAAATAACGCAGAAGAGTCAGTGAGAAGGCCAGCCAGCAGGAAGAAGATGGGAGTCAAAGAAGAACGTTTAATCCAGCAGAAAGAAGTCAGACAAGACAGAGAAGAGAAAAGCCATGACTGCAGTTTCGCTAAGTTTCTGAGTGAAAAAGCAGATCCAGAGAAAAGGGAAGACTGAATGCCTGAGAGAAACCAAAGAACAACCAAAAGTATGAAGGTAAGCACTGGTCGTAGTGCTGACAGAAGTAACAGAGAGCCCTGGGACAGCTAGTCTGGGAGTCCATTTTGTGAAGAGAGATACAAGCTGTGGAGGGATCCCAGTGAAGAACTATCCCATGAAGCTAATTCCAGAAGTGAAGGAAAGCTGAAAGGGTGCAGACTTCAGAGTCAGCCTTTGTAGAGAAACTACAGCCAGAGAGGGACAGGCTGCCCACAAAGCCTGCCAGCAGACAGGACTAGCATCAGAAGAGTCAAGAGGGGTAGCAGCTATGAGAAAGCTACTGAAGCTGTGATGAGCTGCAAAGACTCTGTCAAGGAGCAAAGTAAGAGACTCTAGTTAGACAAAGCACTCTAATTCTGTTTTATTTTTAGTTTATCCAGAACACAGTTCAGTGGTAGTGCACGCACTAAGCTTAGGCCAACTCTTTGATTAGGGCTTAGAAAGGGTTTTTTGTTAATTTTGTAGTTAAGCGTGCCAAGGGACAAGAGGGTGCAATTTCTGCAGTGTAGGCACACCACAGATCTTCATAGAATTCTGACTTGCACATCGGACAGAGACACCCATCAAGTAGCAGAGACTATGCTACTTGCTGGCTATGGCCTAGTGGTTGGGGCAAGTTACCACAGGCCAGAGGGCCAGGGGATTGAATCCCACTAGAGGACTGCAATCTTGGGCCAGAAGGATTGGGGTTTCTAGTCCCCACAGGTGCTCTTTGTGGCCTTGGGTAAGCTACTTAACTCTCCGTTGCCTCAGGTACAAGAAGATAGATTGTGAGCCCTTCGGGGACAAGGGGAAAATATATATACAGTACCTGAATGTATACCGCTTTGACTGGTAGAAAAGCGGTATATAAATAATGAGGCCTAGGCTTACAACACTACACTACTGGCCAGATACTAACTGAGCTATAAGGTGTGCATATTGAACTGGGGCGTCACAGGGATACAGATACACTCAGTAAGGGGACAGTATCCATAGAAACCGTGGTGTGATAGGGGAAGTAACTCAAGTGCACAATCCCTTCACAGAGTGGGCAAGATTACATAAAGTGGATACTGAGGGAAAGAAAATGAATGGTTGAGTTTGGTTCTCCTGAAGCAAAGTATAAATGTGGTTGCAGATTAATGGTAATGTTTTCTCAGATGGATTGATTGTAGTGACTACATTTGCTTGCATCGCTTACATGTTTTTTGTGCAGTTTCCTTCTCATATTCACTATTCTCTTATCCCACCCCAACAGACAAATACAATGTTGTTAACTACTTCATTCTGCCTGCTGCTTCCCATTACCACTTCCTCCCCTTTGCAATAGCCTTAACCATTTCTTTCAGCACTAGTCTCTTGCCCCTACCTTTGGGGAAAGCGTTCATGGGCGTAAATGTAAACTCACGGAGGCGTGGTATCTTTGCTGTGCCTCACCCAGCAGGAGGCGTCAGGGCCCCAAGAGGAAAGCTCAACCTCCAGTGATGCGAGTGGAGAAGAAAGGGATCACGCACCGCTTGCCTGCCCCACTTTGTTTAAGAGACACACTTAGCGCTCCCTCCCCGGGAAAATTTTCTTTTTTTATTGTTCATACTAATAATGCTTAGAATAACAGCAATAATCTCTGGATCAAAATATTGCATCTGTTAATAACTTTGGGAACACTGACTCCACCAAAGGTTCATTACATAACAGTAAAATCATTTATCTTTCTGTTATTGTTATGGAAGTGCAACTTCCTATATTTCCTGGGAATGTGAAACTTTGGATGAAAGAATGAGAATTAGCCTAGACTATACAACCAGAATTGCATTTTTTTGAGGAGCACATGTGGACTTGCTACCACATATAATTTTACTAAGCTATGCATGGGAAAACTGAGCTTCCACGTGGATTTGCCAGAGCTTCCACGTAGAAGAATCAATTTTGCAATGTCCATAGCACTTCCAAATGTAGCCAAGCCAGTTTGCAAACCTATGTAGTGTGCATGTCCACATGTAAATATCTGAAATCTCACTTATAGTGCACACCAGTCTCCACGTATAAATACCACTATTTACACAAACAAATGCTTCTAGAATAACCCCCAATATGTAATACTTTAATCCAAAAATAATTGTTAAAAGTGAAATTACTTGACTGTACATGCAGTATTTGAAACCACAACAGAGCTGAATGTTGAAAACAAAAGCAGTGGGGTAGTCATTTCGAACTAGAAGGATAAACAACATATCCTTTTACTATCCATCTTATTTGCTATTCAAGTGATAATGCAGGATTATTTTCGATAGATCGGGCAGTCGATGATTACCTTGTCTTTGTTAGTCAGAGATGAATGATTTACTTTATGCATCAAACACCAGGACGCATAGCCACATCTAATTCCAAAGAATTGTACTAATGTTTTGGCTCTAAATAATGACCCGGCAAAAACTTCAGTGTGTATTTAAGGTTTCTTTTTGGGATCAATAGAGAATTGGCAAAAGTGGATTTGGATATGTGCTGAACCAAGAATGAAATAAAGGAAAATACCCAGGGCTGAGTTGCAAAGCTGGCCACAAAGGCAACTGAATAGAGTGTATTTGGTTCTAGAAAGAATCTCAGGTGTGGAGGAAATTTATTATTAGGGCTTCTATTCTTAGGTGTTTAATAATTGTAAATTTAGGTGTTTATTTTCCAGTTAATTAGCTGCTGTTTTAAAGTACAAAAAAATCAGTATTTATCAGACTTTTTGGGTCGCAGGTGTCATTATTGGTTATCTTTTCAGATGCAATCAAAACAAACATTTATGCAGGTCAAAAGTCGTCCGCACGGAAAAGGCACAAAAAAACCCAAAACAAAAAAAAAGAGTGCAGCAGCCAACACAAGAAAGGGAGGGGTTAGGCAATACCAAGGAAAGAACATTCTTTTCCGAGGGTTTATCTAATTTTTGCACTGGAGATGTTTGGCTAGTGTTTACTAGTTAAAACCAAAAATCAGACACCCCGGGCCCTATATTCGAAGGGCAGTTACACGGTTTACAGCCCTGTAAATCGTGTAACGGCCACTGAGAGGGATATTCAATGGCCCTTACACTCCCTGATTATGGCACTTACATGCTGCAATGCTAACTGTTTAGCATCAGGATGATTTGGGGCATTTGGGGGAAGAGTAGAGGTGGAGACAGTCGATAGCTGGCAACAGCGATACTGCATGCTGCCTGGTTAGCGACCTGTGCCTAAGAAATGGGCAAGGAAAAGCTTTACCTATCTTTTAGGCACAGGAACTAACTAGGCAGCGTGCAATATCAATGTCGCCTGGTTAGCTACTGTGGTTTCGGACACGTGCGGCGATCCCGGCATATTCAACGTCGGGGCCACATATGACTCCGGCATTGAATATCCAGGGTTAAGGGTCAGCGGGCATGGCTATGCGCCATAGTGGCCCATAGTCTGCACAAGTGAATATCAGGACCCCTTTTTATAATATGTAGTGCTTATAAGGCTCTACTAACAAGGAGCTGGATCTGATGCTAATGTTGTATCTAATACCAGCAGTACCCTCTGTCGCCACTCTTGTTTGCTTTTGCTATAGAGACCTTTGCTGAGAGAAATATGGAAGACAACATCATGACTGGACTGGAAAAGATCTGTGTTTATACCAATACTAAAGAAAGGTGATCCAACTGACTGTGGAAATTATCGCACAATCGCTCTGATCCCACATGCCTGCAAGATTCTACTGAAGATTATTCAAAAGAGACTACAACCATACCTGAAACAAGAGCTACCTGATGTGCAAGCAGGGTTCAGGAAAGGGCGAGGAACGAGAGACATCATTGCGGATGTGAGATGGATCCTTGAAAAGACTAAAGAATACCAAAAGGATATCTATTTGTGCTTTATCGACTATAGCAAGGCTTTTGACTGTGTAAACCATGAGAAACTCTGGGCCACATTAAGAAGCATGGGTATACCAGAACAAATGATCGTTCTCTTGCGCAATCTGTGCATTGATCAAGAAGCAACAGTTCGAATGGAACAAGGAGAAACAGAATGGTTTAAAATAAGCAAAGGTGTAAGACAAGGCTGCATACTTTCCCCCTACCTGTTTAATTTATATGCAGAACAAATCATCAGAGAAGCAGGATTGTATGAAGACAGCAAAGGTGTGAAGATTGGTGGAAGACTCATCAACAACCTTCGCTATGCTGATGATACCACATTACTGGCTGAAAGTGAAGATGATCTGAAACATTTGCTTCTCACAATCAAAGAACATAGTCTCAAAATGGGCCTGCACCTTAATGTAAAGAAGACAAAGATCATGACAACTGGCATAATCAACAGGTTCATAGTTGAAGGAGAAGAAATTGAAATTGTGAACAACTTTAACTTACTTGGATCAACTATCAATAAAGAAGCAACAAGCAGTCAAGAAATCAGACGGTGCATTGCTCTTGGCAGAATGGCTATGAAAGACCTAGATAAGATTCTCAAGAGCAGAGATGTCTCTCTCCATACAAAGATTTGACTTGTTCAAGCCATGGTATTTTCAATAACATCATATGGATGTAAAAGCTGGACAGTGAAAATGACAGACAGGAAGAAAATTGGTGCCTTTGAATTATGGTGCTGGCGGCGAATGCTGTGTATATCATGGACTGCCCGAAGAACAAACCAGTCAGTACTAGAGGAGATCAAACCTAAGCTTTCTTTAGTAGCTCAGATGACAATACTTTGACTTTCATACTTTGGACACATCATGCGAAGAGAGAGATCATTAGAGAAAGACATTATGCTTAGCAAGATAGAAGGTCAACGCAAAAGAGGAAGGCCAGCAATGAGATGGATCAATACAATAACAGCAGCTACGGGTACCAGTCTGTCAACAATGAGCTGCCTGACTGAAGACCGAACACAATTTAGGATAGCTATCCAGAGGGTCGCCATGAGTCGACTCCGACTCGACGGCACTTAACAACAACATAGAGCCCTTTGCTGAGAGGCTTTGGGCTTCGGTGGTGCTGCGGGGAGTGGTGGTGGGTGGGATGCATCATAAGATTACACTATTCACAGTCGATGTCTTAATGATTTTAATGGATCCAGTGGTTTCCGTACCAGAGGCGGTCACTGAAATGATGGCTTTTGGGGCCGTCTCATGCTTTAAGGTTAACGACTCTAAATCAGAGGCACTAAACATCAGCATGCCTGCCGAAATAGAGCATCTTCTCCGCAACATGCAGGGTTTCTAATGGTCGACTCATTGCATTAAAAACTTGGGGGTGCATGTGGGGGGTGATCTCTCTCTCAGCTCTAAAGCCGGAACTACCTCCCACTGTGGTGAAAGATTTACTCTGAACTAGCTAGATGGTCTAAACTCACACTTTCATGGCTGGACCGAATTGCATGCGTGAAGATGGTGGTTTTGCTGCAAGTACTTTATCACTTTCAAACACTACCAGTTTCAATCCCACAGAGCCACTTGAAGCAGCTGCAGAGGAAAGTTTTTCAATTTATTTGCTACAAATGCTCCCCCTAGGTGCCCAGTAGGGTATTGCATAGGGGGAAAAAGAGAGGTGAGTTATGAGTACCTAATTCTTACTTGTACTATTTATCAGCACAATTTAAAAGTATTGTTGAGTGGTGAGAGGAGGATGCTAGGAAATGAGTACAGCTTGCGCAGACCACTCTCCCCAATATGCAATTGCATCACTTGTCCTGGTCTGGGAAAGGATGCGATCTAGAACCCAACCCTTTTGTGCATGAGGTGTATTTCCCGTGGCAACAACTGGCTGGGAGTTACACTCTTAAGGGGGAACCCTCTTTACGTCTGCCTATTCAACATAATACTCAATTCTCATCAGGCAAACAAAATTCCCTATTTTGCAGATGGGAAGCCATAGGTTTAGATACGTTGATGCAATTTTGCAGAGACAAGGAGGTGCGGTCCTTTGCGGAGATGCCGGAGACCTTTGGGGTGCGGGGCCATGTGCGGAGACTCATTGTGTGGCCTCATTTGCATAAATATTTGCATAATGTTAACTTTTAGTAAAAATGCCTCTTAATGAATGTCTGGATTAAGAAAGACTACCAGATTTCTACATTACTGGAGGAGTGGCCTAGTGGTTGGGGCAAGGTACTTCAGGACGGAGGGTCGGGGGTTCAAATCCCACTAGAGGACAGCAACCTTGGGCCGGAAGGACTGGGGTTTCTAGTCCCACAGGTGTTCCTTGTGGCCTTGGGCAAGCCACTTAACCCTCCATAGCCCATGTTCCCTGTAAAATAGTTATCTCCAAGTTATAATGCCCTGTTCAATGTAATTTCAGTTTGTTCAATGTAAACTGCCTTGATATCATGAAAGGCGGTATATAAGAAATGTTAAATAAATAAATAAATAAATACTATATTCCAATGCCAACCGCCAGGCACATTAGGAAGGACTATAAACACTGCCCATTTAGAACCCATAACAAACCTGCCATATCATAACAGTACTACCAGAACTCACAAAGCACCAAACCCTACCTCCCTACCTATCAAAAAGGCAACATTGCAAATATTAAACCAATATATCTCAGAGAATACCAATACATCTTCAACTGGGGAAAGACAACAAGTGGCACTGTCAAATAGAAACTACATGAACAGAATACCTCAGCTCGGTTAAAAAATGCGAAAAATAGACCATCACCAAACAAAGAACAAGGGATCACAATTTAGAAATAAAAAGACAATAATTAAACTGGGAACCCCAAAAGCCAAAATTGGAATGTACAACAACACTGGAGAAATAAAACTATAAATTAATTTCCTCTTGTACTAACCCAAAATCCAAAGATGTTAGTAATGCACATTTCCCACAGCTGACATATTCCAGTTAAATTCAAAATAAAAAAAGTATTTTTTCTACCTTTTGTTGTTTGGGCATTTTATTTTTCAGTTACAATTGCTCCAGTCACTTTCTTCTGGTTTCTTTGTGTCCTCAGCTAACTCTCCATTGTCTGCTGTCCATTTGTCCTTTTTTTCTCTCTTCTAGTTCTTTTCCATTCTCTCTCTATATCTACTTTAACATACCGATCGTTCCCCTTTTGCTATTTCCTCTATTTCTTTCTTTATTACTTTTTCATCCACTTAAATTTCACCCTTCCATCCTCAATCCCCACTTACTCTCCCAATACCCAGCCAATCGTAGATTTTTCTTCCCTCCTACACAAAATATCTTTTCCCCTCTCCATCCTCACTCCCCCATTCCCATCCCCTTTTAGTCCTCCCCAACATCAGCTAGCTCCAGCCCCACCCAGCATCTGCTCCCTTCTAGTCCCATTCTCGCATCCCCCTGCATCAGCTCATTTCCAGTCTCAGCACCCTCTGTCATCCCATTTCAAATCCTAGCCCCCCATCAGCCATTTCCAGTCCTATCTCAGTCCCCCATCAGCCTATTTCCAGTCCAAGCTCCCCCATCAGCCCATTTCCATTCCTATCCCAGCTTCCCACCAGCCCATTTCCACTCCAAGCCCCACATCAGCTCATTTCCAGTGCTATCCTTGCCCCCCCCCATCAGTGCATTTCCATTCCTAGCCCTCCCATCAGCATTTCCAGTCCTATCCTAGCCCCCCATCAGCCCATTTCCAATCCTAGCCTCCCCATAAGCCATTTGCAATCCCATCCCAGCCCTCTATCAGCCCATTTCCAGTCCAAGCCCCCCATCAGCCCATTTCCATTCCTAGCCCGCCATCAGCCATTTCTAGTCCTATCCCAGCTTCCCATCAGCCCATTTCCAGTCCAAGTCCCACATCAGCCCATTTCCAGTCCTATCCTTGTCCCCCATCTGCCATTTTCAGTCCTATCCTAGCCCCCACCTCACCCCGAAGAGCCTCGCCCCTGTCTGAGTGGTTTTTACAAAGGAGCCGAGGACACCAGATGCCCCGGCTCGCCTCTGCACAATGCCGGAGTGAAGAGCAGCATGCTCCTTCACTCGTGCTGTGTTCACATGAAGCCCGCAGAGTGCTGGGAAAGGTTAAAGGTCATTTCCTGTTTCCCGGCACTCCCCAGGCTTTATGTGAACACAGCGCAAGTGAAGGAGCATGTTGCTCTTCACTCCAGTACTGTGCAGATGCGAGCTGTGGCCTCTGGCATCCCTAGCTTGCTCTGAAGCCGGCCCTAAAACCCCAGTGGAATGAAGTTCTCGCTCAGTTGATGGGCTGGCCCTGTTTACAAGTTTGGCACTTGCTGGGATTTCAAAATTGGGCACAAGCCCAAGAAAATGACCTGCAAGATTTTCAGATCCTCTGTTGGGACCCTGCGGCACACACAAGGATTGTCTCCCATCTGTTGTTGTTGTTGTTAAGTGCCGTCGAGTCGGAGTCGACTCATGGCGACCATCTGGATAGCTATCCTAAATTGTGTTCGGTCTTTAGTCAGGCGGCTCATTGTTGACAGACTGGTACCCGTAGCTGCTGTTATTGTATCGATCCATCTCATTGCTGGCCTTCCTCTTTTGCGTTGACCCTCTATCTTGCCAAGCATAATGTCTTTCTCTAATGATCTCTCTCTTCGCATGATGTGTCCAAAGTATGAAAGTCGAAGTCTTGTCATCTGAGTTTCTAAAGAAAGCTTAGGTTTGATCTCCTCTAGTACCGACTGGTTTGTTCTTCGGGCAGTCCATGGTATACACAGTATTCGCCGCCAGCATCATAATTCAAAGGCATCAATTTTCTTCCTGTCTATCTTTTTCACTGTCCAGCTTTCACATCCATATGATGTTATTGAAAATACCATGGCTTGAACAAGTCAAATCTTTGTATGGAGAGAGACATCTCTGCTCTTGAGAATCTTATCTAGGTCTTTCATAGCCATTCTGCCAAGAGCAATGCGTTGTCTGATTTCTTGACTGCTTGTTGCTTGTTGCTTCTTTATTGATAGTTGACTCCCATCTGTATTGCCTTTTATTAATATGGGGACTGGACAAGATGGCCTTTCAATTAACATGGTAACAAGACCTGGGGATTAGTTTTGAACTGGAGGAGTAGCCTAGTGGTTGGGACACAGTACCTCAGGCCAGAGTCCTGGGGGTTTAATTTAAACCTGGGTACAGCAATCTCAGGCTTGAGGGACTGAGGTTTCTAGTCCCTTAGGCACTCCCTGTGGCCTTGGGAAAGCTACTTAACCCTCCATTGCCTCAGGTAGACATAGATTGTGAAGGATAAGGTCGTATAGAAAACTGGCTAAATAAATAAACCCAACCAATGGAAGGCCATTTTTTGGCAAGAGAGAAGGGTTTCTGTATCTGTAGGATGTATGGAAAATGGAGGTAGCCCTTGACAAACCATTGAAAATGATCCCCCACTCCACAGGCCTCCCCATTCGTAGCAGTCTTGAATGTTCAAGCGCGCACAGCTCTGACTGGGGTGCCTACAGTAGCCCCTGGTTTCAGTCATATCCAGGGCTGCGGTATGTAGGGGTTTTTCTTGGACTTTCCTGGTAAGTAGCCTCAGGATGGGTCAGGCGGTCCTCTGTTGCTGTCACAGCATGACTGTACCTGCCTTGAAGTAAAAAAAAAAAAACACCCAAAAAGCAAAAGCTGAATGCAGCCTCCGCATAGCCATTGGGCACATCGTCGATCTCTGCTGCTCCTTGGATGAGGGCGCTCCTAGAAAAGGAGGCATCATGCTTACTCCTGAGTCAGCAGCAAGGTCACTTTTATCTAAGGGCAGCAGGGCAGCTGGGCCTCTGTTCAGAAGAGGCCTAGGGCAGGTTCCCCTTTTGTCCATAGGTAATAGCGGCCCTGCATTAATTCATTATCTAAATAAACTCCCAGTGATACTAGTTTATCATTAAAATCATCTGTAGTACCGAAAGATTAGAGAATGGCCATTGTAATGCCAATTTTTAAAAAGGGTTCTAGGGGTGATCCAGGAAACTACAGGCCAGTGAGCCTGACGTTAGTACCGGGAAAAATGGTAGAGACCATTATAAAGAATAAAATTACTGAACATGTAGATAATCATGGTTTAACAGGAGAAAGCCAATATGGATTTAGCCAAGGAAAGTCTTGTTATTCTGTTATATTTTTTTGAAGGTGTGACTGATCAGGTAGATAAAGGTAAGCCAGCTGATATAGTGTCTCTGGATTTTCAAAAAGCCTTTGACAAGGTCCCTCATGACAGATTCCTGGCAAAATTAAAAAGTCATGGGATAGGAGGCAGTGTACTATTGTGGATCAGGAAGTGCTTAAAAGATAAGATAGAAAGCAGAGAGTAGGGCTAAATGGCCAATTTTCTCAACGGAGAAAAGTAAATAGTGGCGTACTTGGGGATCTGTGTTGGGCCTGCTGTTTTTAACATATTCCTAAATGCCTTGGAAATAGGAATAACAAGTGAGGTGATCAAATTTGCAGATGACACAAAATTATTCAAAGTTGTTTGCCCACAAGAGGATTGTGAAACATTGCAAGAGGATCTTGATAAATGGAAGATTGTACGTCCAAATGGCAGATGAAATTTAATGTGGACAAGTGCAAAGTTATGCACCTAGGAAAGAAGAACCCAAACTATGGTTGCATGATGCAAGGTTATGGGTGATTTCAACTACTCCAATATCGACTGGGTCAGTGTCATGGCAAGACATGCTAGGGAGATAAAGTTTCTAGATGAGATAAATGACTGCTTCTTGGAGCAGCTGGTTCAGGAACCAACAAGTGAGGAAGACATTTTGGACCTAGTCCTTAGTGGAACACAAGATCTGGTGCAAGAGATAAGGGTGTTAGGACCACTTGGCAATAGTGATCATAGCATGATCATGTTTGATTTAATAAATGGAGGAAGGACAGCTAGGAAAGCATTGTTACTCACCTGTAATAGGTGTTCTCTGGGGACAGCAGGAATCAGTCCTCATATATGGGTGATGGTGGCGCCAATGGAGCAGGCATGGAAGCTTCTCCTCAGGTTTCAAAGAAAGCCTTTGGAAGATGCACCATACATGTATGGTCCTCTTCCCACCCAAGGGTGCCATCTTGCCTCAGTCTGATGACATAGCTAAGAAAGCAAAAGTTAAAAGTCAAAGAAGCAACTCCACTGGGAGAAGGGAGGGTTGTGAGAACTGATTCCTGCTATCCCCAGAGTACATCTGTTACAAGTGAGTAACTATGCTTTCTCCGGGAACAAGCAGGAAGTGAGTCCCCCCATATGGGACTCCCCCTAGCTACAGGTTACCAAAACCTGTAAAAATGCAATGGGTGACCAGAAAAGGGTGAGCTGTGAGCAGCAGCAATTGAGTCTTAAGGTAACAGACTCTTGAGGGACCCAAGGTCCAGTGAGGAACCAGCACTCTGGTAGCCTGAACACAGAAGGGTTGGAGGGCAGGAGTTGCCTACACCCCAGACAGATGACAGAGTGTGGCCTGGCTGAAGGCTCTTTTCCATCAGGACTCCCTCTCCAAGCAGTAGTGAGCTGCGAAGATATGGACCGAGGACAAGTTGGCAGCTTGGCAGATTTCTGTCACAGGAACAGAAAACAGGCTTATCACAGAGGCTGCCATGGCCCTGATGCTGTGCGCCGTGACCCGGTGCTCTGTGAGAGCCCAGCCTGCTCATAGGCAAAGGCAATGCAGTCCACCACCACAGTGGACAGAGTTTGCTTGGTCACCACTTCCCCCAGTCGACTTGGGTCATAGGAGTCGAAAAGCTGTGAAACTCTGACCCTGAATACGTTGAAAGTAGACGGACAGGACCCTCTTACATTCCAGGGTATAAAGGATGGTCTGCACCCTGCTGGCGTGAGGCCACAGAAAGAAGGTGGGGAGCATCACCTCCTGACTGAGATTGAACGGGGACACCACCTTGGGAAGAAACTTGGGGTGCGTACGGAGCATGGACCCTGTTCTTATAGAACATGGTGTAAAGTGGCTCCACCACTAAGGCCTGAAGCTCACTGACTGTGTGAGCGGACATGAGCGCCACCAGGAAGATGACCTTCCATGAGAGGTACCGCAGATGGCAGGTAGCCAAGGGCTCGAATGGGGGCCCAGTGAGCTGCACAGCACCATATTGAGGCACACTCTGCCATTGGTGGAGAGATGGGGGGCTTGGACAACAAGAGGCCCCTCAGGAAGCAGGTTGACTGTACAGACAGAGGCTTGCCCTGAATGGGATGATGGTGTGCCATAAGGGCACTCAGGTGCACCCTGATGAGTTGGACTTGAGCCCGGCCTGTGACAGGTGAAGTAAATATTGCAGCACATGCTGCACCAAGCAGGAGAATGGGTTGACCTGTCACTCTGCACACCACACTGACAACTTGTGCCACTTGAGGGCATAGGCATGTCTCATGGAGGTCTTGCCTATGCCTCTATATCCCCTGAGAGGTTGAAGGTGGCCAAGACTACTCTTTCAGCAGCCAGATCGTTAGCATCAGAGACCCCAAGTTGGGGTGCATGATGGAGACCTCCTCCTGGAACAGTAACTCTGGGGCACTCCCCAAGGGGCTCTGTAGACAAGCAAAGAAGCGATGGGAACCACGGTTACATAGGCCATCAGGGAGCCATCAGTATTAGCAATGCCCTGTTGCACAGAGCCTTGAATAATGGTCTTGGCATTCAACCACATGGGAGGGAAGGCGTAAAAGAGGCCCTATGACCACGGGATGAGAAATGCATCCACTGCCACCTAGGACAGGTAAAGCTGACGGGATTGAATCTGTTTCACTCTGGAATTGATGATTTTTGATTTGTGGGAGCAGAAGTGGGGCAGCTGAGTGCTGGACAGGCTGGCAAAGAGGTCCAGCCATGGAGTTCCCCAGAGTTTTGGGGTCTAGCCACCACTCATCAGCTGGAGGACCCTGCTCAGCCTGTCTGCTAGAGGTTTGTCCTGTCCCAGCAGATACACTGCCTAAAGGAGTATCCTTTGGTGGTTTGCATATGAGCAGAGAGCACTGCCTCCCAGCAGAGGGTCTAGGACCCTGTGCCCCCCTGCTTATTGATGTAGAACATTGCGACACAATTGTCCATTTGGACCAGCACTGACTGGTGCCTCAGATAGTGGCAGAAGGCTCAGAGAGGCAGGAATATGGCCTGCGGCTCCAGGAGATTGATCTGCTGTTGGCTTTCTGCCTGCGACCAACTATCCTCAGTGCAGAGGTCCTCGCAATGAGCTCCCCAACGCAGCAAGGAGGCGTCCGTGGGGAGGAACCACTGGGGGGTGGGGATCTGGAAGGGCATATCCCTGCCTGGAGGTGCTGTGTGGCTTGCTACCAGCCAAGGGATTCTGCCAGCTGGCGGGTCACTGTCACCCTGTTTTTCAGTCGGCCCGTGGCCTGGGTCCACTGGAAATGGAGGCACCACTGGGCCACCCTCATATGAAGGTAGGCATCCGGGGTAACATGGATCATGGATGCCATATGGCCGAGCCAGCAGAACAGGAGGTGAGAGGACACCGAGAATCAGTGCTGCATGTCTTCAGCCAGTGTCCTGAGGCAGTCAGCTTTGTCAGAGGGAGGAAAGGTCTGACCTGTATGGTGTCTAGCCGTGCCCCTATGAACTCCAGACACTATGTTGAGAAGAAGTGGGACTTGAGGTGATTTATCACAAACCTCAGATGTTACAGAATGTGGATGGTACGGGCAATTGCCTGTTGCACCTCAGAGGCTGTGTCTTATTTTATGAACCAGTGGGTCCAGATAGAGAAAAACAAAGGCCCCTTGGAGACAGAGGTAGGCTGTGACTACCTCTAGGCATTCGGTGAAGACTCTGAGGGCAGACGCCAAGCTGAAGGGCAGTACCCTGTAATGGTAGTGGCTGCCACCCACCATGAATCTGAGATACTGCCTATGGCTGGGATGGATGAGGATGTGTGTGTACACAACTTTTAGGTCCAAGGAGCATAGCCAGTCTCCCTGCTAGAGGTATGGACAGCAGTGTTCTAAGGGAGAGCACCTTGAACTTCTCCCTCACCAGGAACTTGTTCAGTTCCCACAGGTCTAGGATGGGCCATAGGGCCCCTGTTCTTTTGGGTATGAGTATGTACCAGGTGTAGAACCTTTTGCCCCTGAGATGTTAGGGCACTGGTTCCATAGCCTTGTCCTCAAGAAGGCCAGCGAGTTCCTGCAGTAGCAAGGTCTGGCAGAGGGAAGTCCTGAGGGACTCTCCCAGGAAGAATAGAGGGGCATCGGCTCCAAGTAGAGGAGGTAGTCCTCCCTTACCACCTTCAGTGCCCAGGTGTGGTGGTGATGGATGGCCACCTGTGGGCAAACAGAACTAGACTTCCCCCTGTAGGCTTCTGGAGTGGATCTCCTGGGGAGAGAGAGGCCATGCCCAAAAAGTGAAAAAAACCCACCAGGCCTGGCTGGAGTCAGTGCCTGGGTCTTGGGGTCTTAGACTTAAGAGGGCTGTGCCCTTGTCCCTGCTGGGGAGCTGGGAAGGCCTGATACTGTGGATAGTTTCCATAAGCCTTACCCTTCCTCGAGTAAGGGGGCTTTTTACCTGAGGGCTTCCATCAGGGAAGGGTAGTGGTCTTCTTGGAGAGTGTGGTCCTCATCAGGATCTCGGACTCCAACTCTGCAGCCTTATCAGTCATGGGTTTGCCAAAGGGGCTCTCTCTCTGGCAGGGGACATTGACCAGTTCGTCCTGAACCCATTGCTCCAGGTCATAAGACTGTGGCCATGCCTGGTGTTGGGCACAAATGCTTGCCGCAGCTACTTTAGCCGCTGAATCAAAGCTATCCTAGTCTGCCCGAGTCATGAACTTGGAGCAATCTCTGACAGCCAATGCCAGGGTCTGGAACTGCTGGAGGGGATCCTTGGATAGAACAGACAAGAACCAGTGAGCTCCTTCACCAGATCCATCAGGTACATGCCCATGTACAGCTGGTATGCCTGGATCTGGCCAATGAGCATCAAGCCCTGGTAGCACTTTCTGCCCAAGATGTCCATGGCGCCAGCCTCCCTACCCAGGGGCACTGAAGAGTGCATTTTCTGGCTCTTCAGCCAACACACGGTTGACTCCACCACCATGGAGTTGTGTGGGAGTTGCGTTTTCTGACACCCAGAGCTTTGACGGACCCAATACATTGAGTCTAGCTAATGGCTCACGATGGGCATCCATGCAGGTGTCTCCCACATGTGGAAGAGCAGCCATTCCCAGATCTGGTGGATGGGTACAGTGAGCGCCTCCTTCAGAGGGGCCTCATATTGGAGGATCTCAAGATCCTCCATCTGAGGGTCATCCTCTGACTCCGTGTTGAATGCCAGTGCCTTCGCCATGTTCCGCATGAAGTCAAGAAAAGCCATGCCCTCGGGTGAGGACCGCCGCCGGGTCTTGGAGGGAGAAGGGTCTGAAGGCACGTCGAAGTGTTGACAGGTGTCTGGGAACACATTATCCTTGGTATCCCAATCCGACTCGTAATTGGTGGAAGTGTCAAGGGCAGACTGGGCTCCGGGATTGGGTCCTGAGCCTGATGGCTCATGTTCCCCAGAGGCCCTATGGTCAGAACCATGGGCACTCATCAGGGAGGATCGTGGTCCCAAGGACTAGGGGCCAGGATTGAGGCCGAGGAAGATCTGAAGGCTGGTGGCACTTGAGGATTGGCTTGACACCCGGGGAAGCCCTTGAGGTCAAGGACCTGGATGTCAGGGCAGATGACTTGTAGGAACTGGGTAACATAGCTTGCTGCTGGACCTCGAAGGCAGACAAGCTGTGCTCCAAGGCCACTATTCTGGTCTCCAATCCAGATGGCTCTGAGGGTTTTTGGGCCCGGTGAGGGAGAGTGCTCGACCAAGATGGTCTCGGGGGTCTGAGGTGGATCGCTGGAGGCTGACAATTCCTTTCGGGCAACCTTGGACAGCCACTCACATTCCGATCCTTTATACTCATGGTGTGGACTATGGGGCCGGGAATGGGACAGCCACCTTCCCCACTTCTTCTTCCTGGGTTCTACCTCTGGGATGCTCTGGTTGGAGGACCTGCGGCCTGGGAATCCGAGGTGCCAGGGCCATGCCAAGGTTCCAGAGAGGGCCCTGGATCATGGTGTCGCGGGAGACTCTGGGGCAGAATCTGACTTTCGGAAAATCTTTTCCTGCTGCTTCTGATGACTGACATCCTCTTACAGAGGCCACAGTCCAAAAGGTCATGGTCCGGACTCAGGCACCAGAGGGAGCAGTCATGGGGATTGGTGAGAGACATGGTACGCATGCATCGATTACAATAATGAAAGCCACTGAGTATGGGGGTGAAAAGAACCCCAGCAAGGTTGATGACCTCGGGTCCAGCCAGGGGAAAAAAAGGGTGTGAAGCCATGCCGGTCGAGGAGACTTGAGAAGGAGATAAAAAAAAGAACCAAGATGCGACTCTGAAGCAGGTGAGCTCGGGGGCGGAAAAGGGAGCTGATATTTCACCGAGAAGGAAAATTCAAACAAATAAGAAAGAAAATAATAGTTTATATAGTTTATAGTTTATTAAATTGGATATACCGCCTTTCTGTGTACAAACAAAGTGGTGTACAGTCAAAAATCAAAAGTAATTGGCCAATGGCCTGGAAAAGGAAAAGAAGTTACAATATTGATAGGATAGTAAAGAAAAGAACAGGCATACTAGAAAAAAGGAGCATACAAGCGGAAAAGGGGTCATGCAGAGGGGGAGGGGAGGTTGAACGCAATGGAAAACAGATAGGTTTTCAGGAGGGATTTGAAGGTGGTGAAGTTTTGTTCTAGTCAGAGAGGGGTGGGTAGTGAGTTCCAGAGGGCTGGTCCAATGAAGAAGGCGGCAGAGGTATGTGTGGACTGAATGTGGACTTGGGAGGGAGATGGAAGGTGAAGGCGATTGACATGGAGTGACCGTAAAGTGTGGCTGGGGGTATGGGAGCGGATGAGATCGGCAAGATATTGAGGAGTGTGAGTGTAAATGATGTGGTGTACAAGGGTAAGAATCTTAAAGCGGGTGCGAAATTCAATAGGGAGCCAGTGTAAATGAATGAGACGTGGAGTGATATGATCAAATTGGGAAAAGTTTGCAAGGATACGTGCTGCCATGTTTTGAATGGGGACAAAAGACAGATGTCTGATGGGCTCCAAAGAAAAAAGGAGACTGAGGCAAGAATGCGCCCTTGGGTGGGAAGGGGACAAGGTATGCATGGTGCATCTCCCAAAGGCTTTCTTTGAAGCTGAGGAGAAGCTTCTGCGTGGGCTCCATTGGCGTAGATGTCACCCATATGTGAGGACTGACTTCCTGCTTGTTCCCGGAAAAATTCACAGTACTACCTTTTAACTTTCAGAATGGAGACTATGGGGCTTGTTTACAAAGCCGCGGTAGCATTTCGCGATCGTTATCGGAGCCGTGGTCCCATTGATCTCAATGTAAACAAGCCCCTATGATACAATGAGGAACATAGTTAAGAAAAAATGAAAAGGAGCAGCTGCAAGGTTAAAGATTTACATCAAGCAAGGGCATTGTTTAAAAATACTATCTTGGAAGCCCAGAGCAGCTTGTTCCACACTTTAAGAAAAGTGGAAGAAAATCCAAAAACTGCCAGCATGGTTTAAAGGTGAGGTCAGAGAGGCTATTTTAGTCAAAAAAGCATCTTTCAGGAAATGGAAAAAAGGAGCCAAATGATGAAAACAGGAAACAACATAAACACTGGCAAGTTAGATACAAAAAATTGATAAGGTAGGCAAAGAGAGAATTTGAAGAAAAGCTTGCTGTGGAAGCAAAAGTGCATAATAAAAACCTACTATCAGTAATCTGTGGAGTGGAGGAGTGGCCTAGTGAACCTTGGCCTAGTGGTTGGGGCAAGGTACTTCAGGTACTGGGATCAGCAGCCAGGTCCTCAGGGGATATCCACAGTCACCTATGAGGGCAATGTGAGATGTGCACATGAGCATCGGGCATGAATTGGGAATAGTCTATGTGCTGCTATGGACAACATACAGCACACTATCTACTAGCAGGGCAGGGTGCAATATCTACTAGTCAGCGATACTCTGGCAGTGAAATAACACCAACTTATGAAATATATGCAGTCAGGCATTTGGAGGGGGGGCAATGGGTGATTGGACATGGCTGGCCTGTTGGGAGGGGGCAGGAGCATGGCACGAGGATGCAGTTGGAGGGTCTACAGGCTGGGATGGGAGCAGCCATGAATGGACCCTACACAAACTGCTGACATGTGGCTGCACTACATGGCGCCAGCCCATGCTCTTCTGCATTCCACATGTTGGTGCATGCTGCCTGCTTTCAGCCACGTGACTTCACCTGGTTGTCAGCATGATGTGCATTATGGCCCACAGTGCACATGGCTCTGTGGAACAGCAAAACATGTGCATGCAGTGGTCTTCATGTGTTGTGATATGTACGTAACACATATATCACCACCTTTTTGCATTACACATAGCATCATACTACAGCAAGCATATGTTCTGGGCCTGTCTTGGGGCTCACACATATGTACACTCACTTATCAGTCATGCATTTCCGACATCCGGCTGCTGCCTATCCTAGGCCAGACTGGGAGAGGACAAATGCAATGTGGCAGGACCCCGGGTAGTGGGCACACACATCAGTGAAAGTCATGTTGGCATCCACAATGATCTGCATTTTGATCATTGTGTGCCCATGCCTGTTCTGGGACCATGCCTGGGCTGGGACCAGACTGCTGGCATTAACCTTTAAAAAAGAGATAGAGAAGCTTTTAAACTAGAAAATAGGGGAAAGCCGACAGTCACCCAGGAGTGCATGGTTCGGACGAAGGTATCCTTGAAGGATACTACCAAAAGCAGTGAGGTTCCAAAAGGGAGTATAGTAGCCCAAATGCCCTTGAGTAAGGAGCAGACAGAGCATAAAGATTCCAAATTACCCCTGCCTACCAATAGCCAGATTAATATGAATAAAATACAGTCTCTAAAATGCTTGTATGCCAATGCTAGAAGTCTAAACAATAAGATGGGAGAGTTAGAATATATAGCACTAAATGAGAGGTTAGATATGATTGCACTCTCAGAGACATGGTGGAAGGAGGATAACCAGTGGGACACTGTGATACCTGGATACAAACTATATCGTAATGATAGAGCTGATCAAATTGGTGGAGGGGTTGCGCTCTATGTTAGAGAGGGCATTGAGTCAGAAAGGATTAAAGTTTTGCAGGGAACAAAATTTGCTGTAGAATCTCTATGGATTGAAATTCCATTTATGAAGGGGAAGGTGATGGCAGTGGGAGTATACTATCGACCACCTGGCCAGAATGAACAAATGGATGATGAAATGCTCAAAGAAATCAAGGAAGCTAACAAAAGTCACAACAGAGTTGTAATAATGGGTGATTTCAATTACCCCGGTATCGACTGGGTCAGTGTCACAGCAGGACAAACTAAAGAGATAAAGTTTCTAGATGGAATAAATGACTGCTTCTTGGAGCAGCTGGTTCATGAACCGACCAGAGGGGAAGCCATACTGGACCTAGTCCTTAGTGGAACGCCAGATCTGGTGCAAGAAATAAGGGTGTTGGGACCACTTGGCAATAGTGATCATAGTATGATCATGTTTGATTTAATTAGTGGAGGACAGATAGTAAAGGCATCCACAGTACTACCTTTTAACTTTCAAAAGGGAGACTATGATAGAATGAGGAATATAGTTAGGAAAAAACTAAAAGGAGCGGTTCCAAAGGTTAAAGACTTACAGCAAGCTTGGGTGTTATTTAAAAATACTATCCTCGAAGCCCAGACCAGCTGTATTCCACGCATTAAGAAAAGTGGAAGAAAGTCCAAAAAACTGCCAGCATGGTTTAAAGGTGAGGTCAGAGAGGCTGTTGCTGCCAAAAAAGCAACCTTCAGGAAATGGAAAAAAGAGCCAAATGATGAAAACTGGAAACAGCACAAGCACTGGCAAGTTAAATGCAAAGCATTGATAAGGCAGGCAAAGCGGGAATTTGAGAAGAAACTTGCTACGGAAGCAAAAACACGAAATAAAGACTTTTTCAAGTACATTCGTAGCAAAAGGCCTATGAGAGAGAGTCAATTGGACCATTAGATGATAGAGGGGTAAAAGGGGCAGTAAGAGGAAACAAGGCTATAGCAGAGAGACTGAATGAATTCTTTGCTTCGGTCTTTACTGAGGAAGATGTAGGGATGTTACCCAAGACTGAAGTGGTATTTAAAGGTGATACTGCAGAGCAATTGAGAGAAATATCTCTACACCGGGAAGATATATTACAACTATTTGATAAACTGAATAGTAGCAAATCACCTGGACCGGATGGTATACATCCCAGAGTGTTGAAAGAACAGAAATATGAGATTGCAGACCTGCTATTGGTAATCTGTGAACTTTCATTAAAATCATCTGTAATACCTGAAGATTGGAGGGTCGCCAACGTAACACCAATTTTTAAAAAGGGTTCCAGGGGTGACCCAGGAAATTACAGACCGGTGAGCCTGACGTCAGTACCAGGGAAAATGGTAGAAACCATCATAAAGAACAAAATTACACAGCATGTAGATAGTCATGGCCTAATGGGAGACAGCCAACATGGCTTTAGACAAGGAAGATCTTGTCTTACTAATCTGATATGTTTTTTTGAAGGTGTGCATAAACAGGTAGACAAAGGTGAGTCGGTTGATATAGTGTATCTGGACTTTCAGAAAGCTTTTGACAAAGTCCCCCATCAGAGACTTTTGGAGAAGCTAAAGAGTCATGGAATAGGAGGCAGTGTACTATTGTGGATCGGGAACTGGTTAAAAGATAGAAAGCAGAGGGTAAGGCTAAATGGCCAATATTCCCAATGGAAAAAGGTGAATAGTGGAGTACCCCAGGGATCTGTGCTGGGTCCGCTGCTTTTTGACATATTCATAAATGACCTGGAAAAGGGAATAACTAGTGAGGTTATCAAATTTGCAGATGACACAAAACTGTTTAAAGTTGTTAAAACCCAAGAGGATTGCGGAAAACTGCAGGAGGATCTGGATAAATTGGAAGACTGGGCATCCAAATGGCAGATGAAATTTAATGTGGACAAGTGCAAAGTTATGCACCTAGTAAAGAACAATCCACACTATAGTTACACGATGCAAGGCTCCACATTAGAAACCACCAGTCATTGTGGATAACATGTTAAAACCCTCCGCCCAGTGTGCAGCGGCGGCCAAGAAAGCAAATAGAATGCTAGGTATCATAAGGAAAGGGATGGAGAACAAAACAAAGGATATTATAGTGCCTCTGTATCGCTCCATGGTACGACCGCACCTTGAATATTGTGTGCAATTCTGGTCACCGTATCTTAAAAAGGACATAGCGTTATTAGAAAAAGTACAGAGAAGAGCCACCAAATTGGTGAAGGGGATGGAAGGCTACTCCTATGAAGAGAGGCTAAGAAGGTTAGGGCTCTTTAGCCTGGAGAAGAGACGGCTGAGGGGAGATATGATAGAGGTCTATAAATTAATGAATGGAGTGGAACGGATAAACGTGGATCAATTGTTTACGCTATCAGAGTATAGAAAGACTAGGGGACATGTAATGAAGCTACAGGGTAAACTATTTAAGACAAATAAGAGAAAATATTTTTTCACTCAACGTGTAATCAAACTCTGGAATCTGTTACCGGAGGATGTAGTAAGGGCTGTTAATATAGCTGGGTTTAAAAAAGGTTTGGACAAGTTCCTGGAGGAAAGGTCCATAAACCACTATTAAAAAGGGACCCAGGATATCAATGCTTGACCCAGTACAAGCATTGTGGAACCTGTGTCTTTTGGGGATATTGCTAGGTACGTATAACCTAGATTGGCCACTGTTGGAAACAGGATACTGGGCTTGATGGACCTCGGTCTGACCCAGTATGGCATGTCTTATGTTCTGGTATGCTCTCTGCTCCAGCCGTGGTGCCTGCAGTGCAATGTAAGTGCAGTCTTTTTTTTTTTTTAAACTTTTATTTTCATTTTGTAACAAACAAAAGAAACAACACACCAAAGGAGACAAAACAAGTATACAATAAGGAAAAGCAAACCCTAGTACCCCCCACCCCCCTGCTTCTTCTCTGAGCCGACAGTATCAGCATGTGAGCGCTTCCAAACGACAGTGATTGTACATCAAAACGAACATAAATAGCATCTGCGATACAGAATGATCATGTGACAGAGATGTATACAAATTTAAACAGTCAGATGAGAGCATTTAGCGGTGTGAACATAGTCATTGAGCATCTTCCATTTAGACAGATGATGGGGGGTCTGAACGGAAGAAGCAAACATACGAGGTATTTGTTCATATTTACTGTAGAGACAGACATGATTCCACCATTCATTGGGGCTCAGATGGGAGCTATTTTTCCAGTATTTCGTAATTAGGGAAATAGCAATGCCCAGCATGAAGTCTAAAAGGAAGTAAGCCGATTTTGGAAGAGAGGGGATCCCCGCTGCTGAGCGGAGTCCCACTATCCTCCAAGACAGGGGTTCTTGAAAGTGCAAAATAGATTGGATACGACCCCAGACCCGACGCCAGTAATACTGTAGTGCGGGACATTCATACATAACATGAGTTAGTGAACCAATGGCCGCATGGCATGTCCAGCATTTATTGCCCTGGGAGGCGTTCCATTTGGCTAATCTGTCAGGAGTATAGAAACACCGGTGGGCTAGAAAGAAGAGTGTCTGAGTGAGTGAGGCAGATCTGGAGACCCGTGTCACTCTACTCCAGACAAGGCTCCATTGCTCCGGGGTCAAAGTTACATGCAGTTCCCGCTCCCATGCTTTCTGTGCTATAGGGGTACCTCTATTTACAGCATTACTTAAGGTTTTGTAAAAGTTAGATGCTACACCCGGTGAGCTCCCGATAGATTGGATAGTCTCCGACAAGTCTTGGGTAGGAGAGTCCGATGGCGGGAGCACCTTAGCACTCCGAAGACAATGCTGTAGTTGCACCAACTGAAAGTAGTGTTTCGCTGGGAGACCAAATTCAATTTGCAATTCACTGAAAGTTTTCCAGCGACCATCATGGAACAACTGGGTAGGGGTCCAAATGCCCCTAGTGTACCAGGGGCTCCACGCCATCGGTTTATTTTGAATTTGAAATCGAGTATTGTACCAGAGCGGGAGTCTGTCTAACGGACAGAATCGGGAGTCTAGAGATTGAATAAGAGTATTAAAGGCACCTAAAGTGTCTAAAAGCATTGGTGGATAGTGGGAGTCTGATGGGAGAGTCATACCAGGGAGAGAAGTAAGAGGAAACGGTTTGCAAAGGTTCTCCTCTATGTCTAGCCACACAGGTCTACTCGGTGCTAGATCTTCCAGCCAACGAGCGCCTTGTTTGAGAAGAAAAGAGTGGTGATATTTCAGGAAATCAGGGAATCTGACACCCCCATTTTCCTTATCAGCTTGCAACCTATGCTTCGCTATCCTAGGTGTCTTGTTTTGCCATAAGTATCTAGTCAGAAGGCCCTCTAAATCTTTATATGTACGTCGAGGTAGGAGACAGGGCAACATTTCTAAAATGTAATTCACTTTAGGAACAATCATCATTTTTATGGTTTCTAGGCGACCCCACCAGGTAAGTGTTAAAGGAGTCCAACGGTGAGTAAGCGCCCGGACTTTAGAGGTTAAGTCTTTGGCATTAAAGGAGATAGCGTCTTCCAAAGGAGAGCAATAGTGGACCCCAAGGTATTTGACCATGCGAGGTTGCCATAAAAAGGGAAAGGATTGCATATCTGCGTGATGAATCAGAGAGTTTAATGGAAAGGCTACCGATTTGGTCCAATTTAT
Source organism: Ichthyophis bannanicus (assembly GCA_033557465.1). Lineage (NCBI taxonomy): Eukaryota > Metazoa > Chordata > Amphibia > Gymnophiona > Ichthyophiidae > Ichthyophis > Ichthyophis bannanicus. The sequence continues at coordinate 160,375,058 of CM066035.1, read as the reverse complement.
CTTATACCCCGAGAGTTGTGAATATTTACCGATTTGCGCTAGGACAGCCGGCACCGAGTCTAAAGAGACAAAGAGCATAAGGTCATCAGCATATGCTGAAATTTTAATTTCCCTATGAGAGAAGGGGACTCCATGAATCTCCTCCGATTGCCGGATTAGTAAAGCTAAGGGTTCGAGTGCAAGATCGAAAAGAAGTGGAGACAGTGGGCATCCCTGACGAGTACCGCGTTGAAGGGGAAATGGCTGAGACTTTAAAGCATTAGCACAGATACTGGCTGTAGGTTGTGCGTACATGGTGTGGAGACAACGGAGAAAACCTTCTCCGAAACCATACCAGCGGAGAGTTGCAAACAGGAAAGGCCATTCTAAGCGATCAAAGGCCTTCTCAGCATCAAGTGAGAGGCCAACAAATGGTCGATCAAGATTAACTGCGGTAGTCAGTACATGACATAGAGTCCGAGCATTGTCAGCGGTTGATCTACCGGGAATGAAACCGCATTGATCTGGGTGTATTAAAGTAGACATCCTATCAGAGAGCCGGGTGGAGAGAATGGTGGCAAATATTTTATAATCCGCATTTAGGAGGGAAATTGGACGATAATTAGCTGTTAGTTGCGGATCTCTCCCCTCTTTCTCAAAAACTACTACATTTGCCATTGAAAAGGACCCAGAAGGAGATCCTTCCTCGGCCAGAGCAGAAAAGTAAAGTTTCAAAACTGGAGCTAAGTCAGCGTTAAAGGTTTTGTAGAATTCAGCAGGGAGACCGTCCGGGCCGGCAGCTCGACCTGTGGCACATCTCTTGAGAGCAGAATGAATTTCTGATAAAGTGAATGGTTTGTCCATGGCCTCTCTATCTTCATCAGATAGGGTCGGTCGTTGTACCCCTGAGAGCAATCGTTCAAATACTTCTGGCTCAAAATCACATTCAGATTGATAAAGCCGAGTATAAAAATCACGAAAGAGTTCTAAGATTTCTGTATCTTTAGTGACCAGGCCCCCCCCCCGACGGATTACGGAGAGCGGTAACACGCTTGGCTTCTTTTTGACCTTTCAGGGCGTTCGCTAATAATTTGCCAGCACGGTTATTTTCCCGGTAATACAACCCTTGTTGTGATTCAATATTTTTAGCAGCAGCAGTATATAAAAGCTGATTGTATTGAAAGCGGAGGCGTTGTAAACGGAGTAAAATACATGGGTCAGTACGGGACGTCAGGAGACGCTCCCCAGCTTGTATCTGTTGCTCTAGAATCAGTAAGTGTTGCTTTCTTTGTTTCCCCTGTCGAATTTGATAGCTGGTTATAGTAGCACGGATAGATGCCTTAAAACCCTCCCACCAAGCCCAGCTCGCTGTGTCATGGGGTGAGTTAAAATGAAAATAATCTTGGATAGCGGCCTTTATGTCAACCTGAAAATCTTTTTGATCCAGTAGGGATCTATCAAAAAACCAAGCACGGGGATGATCATCTCGCGTAGTGACATGCAATGAAAAAGATATGGCAGCATGATCAGAAATATGGAGAGGATGAGTCCTAGCCGTGTCCACTTGAGAAATCAGTGCTTTGGAAATGAGAAAGAAATCTATTCTAGATTATGAGTGATGGGGGGCAGAAAAAAAGGTGTACTCTAAATCGGAGGGGTGAAGCAGCCTCCATATATCTACTAGCGCAAGGTCTTGCATCAGAGCTGTAAGGGTAGCAAGACTCTTGGGTGGACTACTCGTTCTAGGCGGTTGTCTATCTATCAAAGGGTCTAGCACTTGATTGAAATCGCCACCAAGTATTAATGGAGTATTGGCAGAGGCCTGCGCCAACTGCGCAATACTTGCATAGTAAGCAGGGTTATCCACATTCGGGGCATAAATACAAATACACGTAAATTCACTATCTCCAACCTTAAGATGTGCACGGGCCCATCTACCCTCCTTATCAGAGCTAGTATCTATTACAGTAGCTTGCAAAGACTTCTTAACCAGAATGGCTACCCCACACCGTTTGGAGACGGCGGGAGAATAGGCAGCCACCAGGTAAGGTTTAGCATTGAGTTTCAGTGTTTCAGCGGAATTTAGATGCGTTTCCTGAAGAAACACTAAATCAGCATGCTCATGGTTAAGATAGCTAAGAATTTTCTTTCTTTTGATTGGACTATTGATGCCTTTTACGTTAAGTGATAAGATCTTACATAAGGCCATTGAGCAAGGTTAAAAATTCTGAAAGAGAACATGATAACGCACATAAGTTCACAGTGTCCCTCATAGTAACTGTATCTGGCTGTACACATGACATGATAGAAAATGAGCTAATGTAATACAATGAAGCGCCCCACATTAAAAAATAAGAACCGCAGTGCGGTAGAGAAGAAGCAGAACCCCAGAAATTACTGGCGACCATGTGTCTGCGGGGAGAAACCCCAGAGAAGGCCGAAATTGAAAACATATAACCTGTATAACTATGCGTGCTCCGAATCCAACCGAGGCACACATCATGGAGGGATAGAAGACCAAGAAAGTCATATAGAGTCAGAAAGAAAAGTCCAGGCAGTCTCTGTGCTTGGCTATGACCACCGCGTCGGGCCCTTCAAAATGGCGGACAGAGCCGGCAGATAATAAGTCCAAGTTGTTGGGTTAACGCATCTGCTCTGCTTCTTTGGAGTCTAAAAATGTTGATGGTAGATCAGGATCTTCGAATGTCCTAGTTTGGTTGTGGAGAGTCACTCGGAGCTTCGCTGGATACAACAGGCCAAAGCGAGCCTGTAGCTGTTGAAGTCGAGGGCGAAAAGCAAGGAGTCTCTTCCGACGGTCAACTGTGGGCTTCGCCAAATCAGGGAAGAAGGAGACTTTATGACTTTCAAACTCCAGATGACGATTCGCCCAGGCAGCATTTAGAATTTATTCCACTTGTTGATATCGTAGTAATCGAAAGATAATAGGCCGGGGGGTCGTTCGGTTGAGCGCCATATGGGTAGGAACACGATGTGCTCGATCAATTTCCAGGTCTCTATGAAATGTGATCTTCAGCAAGGAGGGAAGAGTTTTGAGCAGGAATTCTCTGATATCTCCTGCTTCCGCCCCCTCCGGTATTCCAAGGAGCCTCACATTGTTGCGACGGGCTCGATTATTGCTATCTTCTAACTCTTTTTGAAGATTCTGTATCTGGCGCTCAGCCTTGTCCAGTTTGACCAAGCGCACCGCGTGCGAGTCGAGGACCCCCGCCATGTTGTCCTGCCGTAATGAAAGACTTTCAAGTCGGTCCTGGAGCACACCGAAGTCTTCTCGCATGGCTCGAAGCGCTTCTTCTTCTCCGTTGGACTGCACCAGTTCCTTCACGCCGCGTATTTCCTCTAAGATCTCCTGATGCATTTCGGGGTTTTCCCGAAGTGGAACCATCTTCTGTGGGGAAGACACCTCTGTTTTGGAGCGTTTTCCGTGTGAAGAAGAAGGAGACCCGAAGTCCAAGCGCGCTGGTTTATGGGCCGCCATCCCCCCCGAGGTACCCCGGTGAGTTCGGAGCAAAAAATTGAGTTTATGTAGGTATTAAGTCAGGATTCTGAGTAGGCCTCTCGGGAGCTTCAGCGCGAAGCGTCTAACCCGCTGGACATCAGGCTCCGCCCCCCAATGTAAGTGCAGTCTATAATTCCAAGCACTGATGGGAATCTAGTGACATTGTAGAATGCCTGCATGGTCTCCCGCAGCATCTGCTGTGTCCGGGGGAAGACTATGAGGTGGGGCTTCCTCTGCAGCAGGGTTCTGGTGAAGGTACTTATGCAGTGTCTGGCAGTAGACTGCGTGATTCAGACAGTCACCCCATAACATGCTGGAAGCTGCCAGTTGCAAGATATCCCATGGCAATGGTCACCATCATAGCCACTGGCAGGGCCTGACTTCTGGAATTCGAGGGCTCCAGGTCGACACTCGGAATGCTGTACAACCCAGTTATCATTGCCCCATCTAGTCTGTATCTCTGGTAGACCTCCTCCTCCATCAATTTCAGGTAGCTCACCCTGGGCCTATGTATGCATGGTGAACAGTACCTGCATCTCAGGTGCTGGGCTACAGCCTGTTGATGGGTATGTACTGCCTACTGCATCCTCTGCTGTGCCCGGGCATGGCGGATGAATCTCTACCTCTGGAACACCATGTGCAAGGCCTACATGGCTTCTCTGCCGCTCCAGCATCGCTTTACATCTGCATGGTTTGGGTACAGGCCTGAACACGCTCCCCTACACCACCACTACACGGGTTCGCCGATCACCATCAGCGGTTGTATGTGCCGGGATATGTCACTTAGGCTTATGTGGTTAGTGATGTCCAATGTTGGCACACACGGGTTTCGGAAATCCACTTTATGCGGGTTTCATGGCAGCACATCACCATTCCACCCCTGGGCCTCGGCGCCTGGCACTGTGTGGGTAGCTGGGTGTCATTGATTCAAGCCACCTTGTTGAATATCTGGTTTACACGGTTATGGCGGTTTTAGATGGGTAAGGCCGTCTTTTACATGTGTAGCATGCGCCTAGGGCTTCAAAAATCAGGCCCGTGGTGCTTACAGAGTTTCCAATGGTTGAGGCATGCTATTTTATTATGCCTTTCTGTATAGAAATTTTCTGCCATCAGAACTTCACAGCCAGCTATGAGGTGAGTCACCATTTCCAGATCTTTCTTACAGAATCGACCATATGTCTGTGTTGCCAGTTTTTCAATGCTTGCTGTAAATCATCTCATCCATAAGCCACTATCATAGGCTGCAACTATCAACCTCTCATCCTTCGGTTTCAGTTCTTCATCAACAAAGGGTTCCTGGAGTAACTCTATATTTCCCATTGTATTTGTGTTATCTGCCACTTATTTTTCCATGTAGGCTATAAGTAGAGCCTGGTGACCCCTTCGGACCACTGGGATTCTGAATAAGGCCTGGTTCTCCTTGGACTTTGGTCCAGGACAGGGCAGTCCTATCAGAGCTCTCAGGGTGTTCAAGTATCTACCACAGCTTCATGGAGAACTGATAATTTTCCACAATGAGTTCCAGCAGCCCCTCCTGAGGTAAAACTAGCTAGGGTTTAGCTCTGGCTGATTCACTCCAAGGGAACCCATACCACATCAGATCAAGGGCCAGAAGAGTCCTCAGTCAAGGTTGGAGATGGCTGAACTCCTTTGGCAAGAAGTCTACCTTCTATCCCTAAAGGCATTGGTTAAGGCCAGCCTAGGAAATATGTTTCAAGATATTTGAATTACAGTAGTGCCTCTATGAGGCACCCTTATAGAATCTATCTTCGTCTCCCTGCTCATGCAGGTGATGTTTGAGGAAACTCCTCAGCATCTCCTGCTATTTTATCCATGCCTGCTGCAAAACAGGTGCCAGGGATGTTACTCTATCCACATAGTGATGCTAGGAAAGGATGTTCCTTTTGGCATATCCTAGACCTAAAGTGGGTCATAGATGAACTCTGAGTTCCTCTTTTCTGTATGAAGACCATCAGATCTCTCATTGCTTTGGTCAGGAAAGGAGAGTTCCTCACCTCCCTAACCCTTGCAAAGGTGTATTGTTACAGTCCTATGTTGGAGAAGCTTTAGTGGTTTCTCCACTTCTATGTCCTGGGCTATGATTTACATTTCTGGACCCTTTCTGACCTAACCAAAGCTCCTTGTACTTTTTCCAAGGTAAGGATAGTAATAGTGATTTGTCTGTACAAGCAGAGAATCTGCTTTCAATTGTACCCGGATGTGTGGCTGCTCAGGTTGGACTCACTGGAGAAGTCTATGGATGACACAGACGTGGTGATTTACTGGCTGGAAAGATTGGAATTAATGATCAACTATTCCAAGAGTATCCTTCTTCTAGTCCAGGACTTGGAATACCTGAAGACTCAGTTCCACACTCTCCTAGGTCATGTTTTCCTCATGGTGATGAAGTCCCTCATGCTTCAGAGCCATCTCTGTGCCTTTGGACTCTGTCAACTACACAAGTCTGCGACTACTTCCAGTTCCTTGGGTCCATTGCGTTGATCCTGGAGCTGGTTCCTTGGAGCCAGGGCACTCATGCACCCCTGCAGAGGCACCTTCCAACCCTCTGGTCTCCCTGTTCCCAATGCTTGTCTGTCTGGAGGCAAGAACAATCCATTTGGCCCTGGAGAAGTATAGGCCTCTCCTAGTGGTAAGGCATCTGGATGTTCTCTAAAAATGTCATGGTGGTGGTATATGTCAACAATGAGGTGGCATCCAAGATTGCGCTGTAAGGGTACATGCTGGAGGTTTTGTTCAGCGAGTTTGGGCTGTTGGCAGTATCCTCTGTCCATGGCAATGGGCAAGAGGAAGGGAAAGGGGAAGTTTTCTCTCTCGGAGAGCTCCTTTTTTGGTCCCCTGTGCCAGACGACACTGAATTCCTTCAGCATGTCTCCAGTCTCTCCAGCACTGTCTTCTCCAGTCAGGTCTGCCAGGGGGAAGTCTCCTGGGCAGCAGCAAAGGGACTTTACTAAGCTCCATTGTACGGATGATGCCTCCTAACCCCAGAAGTGCTTTTGTTGCGGGCATTCTGGGGCCTCTGCAGACTGAAATGGTGCATGCAGGGCCCTTGCTGGGAGGATCTCCGGTAGCTGTTTCATCCCCCTTGCGAATAACGGATGGTGAGTCAGCCCTTCCTCAGAGAACTATGGAAGACACTGAGAATGTGTTATGTGAGGTGCAGAGGCCAAAGGCTGTGACTGTGGAGTCGCTGTGGGAAGTGATAACAAGGTTTCAAATCCTCCCTTCAAACATTATCTAGCCATTTGGTGGGAGCTTTGACTATTGTGTCCTAAGTTGTGGGAAATGAATGTGCTTGAGTCAAGAGTGTGTGTAGTACAGGTTCCAGGAGATGCTTTGGTGAAAGACAGCAATATTGTGCTTCGTCATATGAAGCATCTTGAAAATCAAGTTTGTTGCAATAATCTGCTTTTGCTGAACTTTCCCAAATCTCTCCTTATAACACCTATTGACATGGTTAAGAAATATCTGACTGAGATTTTGGTGATGGACCTTGGGAATCTTCCTCTATTAGTGAGGTCTCAGTACTTTCCCCCAGGTGATGGTTCTTCACCTGTGGAGCAGGGAGTCTCTGTTGGCAAATAATCTGACAGAGTTCCTTGAGTCCTGCCTGGAGGTTGTAACCCAGCGGCCCACCCTTGTAGTAATATTTGCCTTAGAGTTCAACCACAATGCGTATTCAAACTGTATTTTCATTCTATGAACAAGCCCTTTTTTAGTTCGTCAATACGTATTTTTCCTGATCTTTCAAGAAGCGGTGCCAGGGTTTCCTATCCCTGCACCCCAGAGCTTTGGCTTTGAGGTTAAATTTTATGTTCTGATTTCCTTGTGTTTGTACTATTGTTCATGAGGGTAAATCTTTTGCCTTTTTCAAGCCTAAATCATTTGTTGATTTTCTTTGTGTGAGGAAGGAGAGTGGTACCTTGATACAAGTCTCACAGGTACCGCTGTAATGGCCCTTGGGGAGGTTGTTGCTGTGGGGGGTGCCCTTTGGTTTATTTCTTTGAGCATGTTGAGATTTTCCTATTTCTTGGATCCCTTAATGTCCTTGTATTAGTGGCTAATTGTTTGTTATAACTTGGTATTACATATGTATTTCTTTGGAGTGATATTGTTTTCTTGATTCTGTTCACTTATTTTTGGTGAAGTATATATGCAAAAAAGAAAAAAAAATGAGGTGGATCTCCCAGTGCAAGAATGGCTCTCAAGCTCATGGAGCTGTCTGGTTTGGCGGAGAAGCATTTGATTTCCCTGTCTACAGCATGCTTTTCAGGCATAGACAATGTGCAGGCCTGCTTCCTGAGTTAGAACTCTATGAGTCCGGACAAGAGGGAACTCAGCCCTTGCATATGTGACCTCATAATGCAGAGTTGGGACCTTCCAGTGTTTAACTTGATGGTCTCCCAGATGAACTGCAAAGTGGGGAACCTTTTCAGCTGCAGGACGTATCCAAAAACGGTGGGCTTAATGGCCTTACTTCAGGAGTAATCTTAGGATGGATGATGCTTGTCGCCCTCCCTGGCCCCTCATAAATAGTCTTTTAAGCAAGACTCCAGACTGGCCTCATCAGCTGTGATATATGGCTTTTCAGAACCTGTTGGGGGACTGCCCATTTCTTGCTATCTCAAGAGAAAGGTCTTCTGTGGCAGGGACTCCTAGTAATGGAGGACTGTGGTTCCTTATCACTGCCATAGACTTTCCAAGAGGAACTACTCTGCAGTGATATTAGATACCATGCTTAAAATCCAAGTAGGCTTCTGTATCCTTAACTTATGCATGAATCTGAAGAATTTTCAGGAGATGGTGTTGCTCTCATTCCCTGGAGTTCAGAAAGCCAGGCATAGTTGATGAGCTGTCCTTCTTACAGTCTGGTCTAAACCATGGGTTAGCTCTGAATTCTCTCATCAGTTCAGGTGGTGGCCCTGGTGTACTAGAGGGGTCACATTCAAGGGATGTCATGGTCAGCACAGCCCAATGTCTCCTGCTTCCTCAAAGGAGTAAAACAAATTTGCCACTTATGTATCCAGTTGTTCCTCAGTTGAGCCTCTCTCTGCTGTTGAAGGTGCTGAAGGGGCCTCCATTTGAGCTTATTCACATGGTCTTTTCTCAAGGAAAAGACCTTGTGAATAAGACCCTTAAGGTGTTGTTCCTAGTGGCCATAGCATCTGCTAGCCAGGTGTCAGACCTTCAGAAATTGTCCTACAGGGAACCTTTTTCTTCATTGTCTCGATGGCTTTTGTCTCCTTGCTGACTGTGACATCTTTCTCCCAAAAGTTCTTTTTTTTCAGTTTAACTGGACAGTCATTTTGTCCTCGGAGGAGGCTGCTCAGTTGAAGCCTTCGCTATATCTAGTGGACATGCAGAAAGGGTTGATCGGGTACCTAGAAATTACCCATTCTTTTCACTGGTTGAACCATTTTTTTGTCTTCTTTAGGGATCTGAGAAAGACGTTGGCAGCAGCCAAGTCCTCTATCATCTGCTGGATTAAGGAGCCTATTTGGTTAATGCATCTTCTGGCTAGTAAACAGGTACTAGAGGGAGTCAAAGCTCACTCCACTAAGGCTCAAGCCTCCTCCTGGGCAGAGTTTGTCTTATTGCCCACAGAGGAAATCTGCAAGTTGGCTACTTGGATGTCTCTCAGCACCTTTGTGAGGTAATACAGGTCGCATGTGGGAGCTGAAGTGGCTGGTGCCTTTAACAGGGCAGTCCAGTCCAGAGCACCATTTTCTTCCCACCTTTGGTCCTGCCTGCTTGAGTACATCACATTGATCTGAACTGGTCTAATGGGATGATAGGGAAGAAGACATTTTAGCTGATAATTTTCTTTCCTTGACTCCTGTTGGATGAGTTGAAGAGTCACCCTGGAAGACTCTTTTTAGAGGTCGGAAAGCCTCGCTGCATTGTCAATATCAGTATCTAATGCAGTTAATTCTGATAAAAGAACCAAATACTTGCTCATGTTATTTGTTGCAATTCAAATTGTGGATTATTAATGTTATGTGTTATGAGTTTTTCTCAGTTTTTAAATTTACTGCTTGGGAAAGGCCATACTGGCTTTTCTCTCTGTGCTGCACCACCATATATACCTAGTGATGACATGACATAAAAATTTGCTCAAGTCTGCTTCTACCTGTGGCAAAGGGGTATAACCCACTTATCTGGACTAGTCTAGAAGGATTCAAGGAAAGAACATTACCAGGTAAAATTTCTCCTGACACTTTATTCTCTAAAGGCAGATCAAGGGTGACCCAAGGCTTAATAATCAAATATTAATATGCTATTTCATTTCACATTATGTCCCTCTCTCTTCATATGTGTGTATGTGCGTGTGTGTGTGTACAGCAAATATTTGTCAAGTGACAATAAGTCTCTGCCTGACTCTCTCTTGCTCTCCATATATAAAGAACTATTTGGTATTGGCCATCTCATTTAAGGAATATAGAAAACCTCTCCACAACGAATAAGTATACAGTACACTGAGAGAGCCATTAAGATGTAATTTAAAAATCATTCAAGGTAATGGAGATTGTTTTCTAAGTCTAGGCCGTAATCTTTGAAAATACAACTTCCCAAACACATTTTGAATAAACCTAATTGATTTTTTTTGCTACTATTAAGTATGACAACTAAAGCAAGGATATTGGGGGGGGGGGGGGAGATAATCAGAAGCGGTGGCTAATGCTCATAAAGTGGCTAACTGACATCTCTGAACATTAAGCACAGATATTCAATGTCAAGGTCATATCTGGCTACTGGCATTGAATATCTGAGCTGGTTGGAGAGCGAGTCAGCTAAATGATCAGTGACGATATTCAGCCGCTGGCCTGTTAGATAAAGCAGCTAAAGTTAGACCAGCCATTAAAGTGCCTAACTTTAGCAGCTTTAGGTTAACCAGCTAGTGGCTGAAGATCGCCTCTAGTTGGTAATCCTCAGGTGTTATCTCCGCTCTGCCCCCAGAACGCTCCAACACGTCTGCAAACCACCTAAAAGCCTTTGACTATCCCCCCATAGTTCTATCATTGATTAGTTCCATTAATAATATAGCGCATGCCAGCGAGTTTACCTTTTGATAGGTCAAAATTATTATCTTTTGTAAAAATAAAACAGATGGGAGTTAGCATCAAGTGCCTGTCAAGGGAAGTAGTCTACAAATGCTCCTATTGTTTGGTTTCAGGAAGGCATTGTGAAATGTCAGCAAGTTACCACTGACTGACCATGTTTTCATTCAGTGCTTTTCAACAAATTCTGTTTCCCTTAGAAAAGATGGGTATTTAAGCAGCCCGTCTAAATGACAACCTGCAGGAACCAGAGAATCATTTCTGTAATTGAAGAAGAGAATTGGCTTATAATGGATCCCTGTGAAACTTTGGTTTAATTATAGCATAACTAAGAAAGATTCCAATTTTATTCTAGTGTAAGAAAAATTGTGGCCAGCCTGAAAAACCCATTACTTATAATATGTTGAGGAAAATGGAACTAGCTCGTCTTTAATATCAAGTCATATGTGCTTAGAAATTAAGTTCCCTCTGCTAAAATCTTCAAATGGTCTCCTGGGAGCTCAGGAAACATTTATACGTTTGTGTCCATATCTCAAGCAGATGAGATTTGGACTGTGAATGTTAAGGTCACAGCTGTAGTATATGAGTTTAAAGCTGATCTGAATACAGTTAATAGTAGCTGAATGGCTACATGTGTTCAGACAGTATCATTTATTGGAGAAACGGGTCCAGCTGTAACTAGATCTTTGCCCCATAGATACAACATGGAAGAAAACTCATTTAGTCAATCTGGGCACAAGTATAGTATAACAAAAATTTGTTTGGACTTGAAAGGGGTGAAAATGATAGACTGTATGATAACTGATTAAAGCCAGAATATCCTGCAAGAAAAAATTGATGGTAAACATTTCCATTTAAGGGGGGTATGTGTTTTTCTAAAAAATACGCTGGTTGTATTACTTGATGCTCGACATTTAAAAAGAACTATGGATTTTAAAATAAGATATTATTTAATGAACAAATGTAATGCTGTCTATTATCATTTGGGTCTCTGTAGTGCCCTTTCCATGTATCAGTTTGCTTATTATTTCCTAAAAACATTGCTTATTGTTGGAGAAAGGATAAGAAAGTGCTCACAACCATGTTTCCATTTGCATGGAGATGCTGAAATAGTATTTGCATCCTCTAGTCTTGATTTATACTTTTTAAGGACATTCCTTTTATTTCTATCAATTCAATTGTTCTGCTTCCTAGTCAGGAAACATATTGTAGCCCTTTTACGGAAGCCCACTCATAGGTTAACGCCCATTTTAGCAGGTGGTAATGGCCCACGGTAACTGTTACCACGCAGACATGACAGCTACCGGCCACTAAAGTATCCGTTAACTGCCCATTGCATGAAGGGGTGGGGAATGAGCAGGGATTATGGGCTCCAACAGCACGTTGCAGTTAGCACGGGGGTATATATCACACACTGTTAATGTGGCAATTAACACAGGGTGCACATAAGGATATGGATGGCATTCGGTGTACCCATGTTAACTGCATCACACAGAGTATGCATCCATGCTGTAACTGTCAGAAAATATGCTGGTGAGGTCACTAACAAGGCTGTGCACTTGCTGTGCATTTGTTTTCAGTTTAAACGTCCGTTAAGTGCACCACCCTAACAGGCCCTTAGTATCCCATCCTCCTCACAGAGGAGAGATCAAGACAATTGCAGAAGATAGGACTTAAAAACTGATATATATATACTGCACTGCCTCCATTAATTTCATTTGGGGGAGTGAAGGCACAAACGCATTGTTATCTTCCTTTGGAAGCAGAGATTCAGAGAGACCTAACAATATAGTAAGACATAATAGATGTTTGAAATGGCCATTGTGACTGTTATACAATTTTGCAAGATGTTTCACTTCAGATTTTATTCCATTTCATACAGAATCGTATGTCAGATTTCCCCAAGAAAAACATTGATGGTTTGACATGGTAAAAATAGACATTTAAAGATACAAAAATAAACATAATCATTGACAGTAAAACAACAAATGGTTCAGTCAGACATTTTACAAAAACTTTAAAAACATCCTTAAAAAAATATACAGTTGCAGTTAAGAACAGTTCAACAATTGGATCACATTTTAAACTTCCTAGTTTTCTTCATTATCGACAATTAATATGGATAAATCATCCTTTTTTTGGTAAATTGGCTAAATGGCAAAAAATTTGTTTAAAGAGCCAGTGTTCATGATTTATTTAAATGGATCAAACTCAGTTCCTAACAAATCCACAAATCTTTGCACCATTATCTCATTCACACATTGAGACTCCAGAGCTCTGTCTGTCTTTTGGACCCTGTGCGTGGAATGAAAAGCATTTCTGAGACTGCTACCCTGAAAGTTCTGGATTTCAGCTTCCTACCTAGAAGCCTAAATTTGGTTCCAGAACCTCCTTCCCCCTTTATGTCATTGGAACCATCATTGACCAAGACAGCAGACTCTTCCCTAGATCTATCTAAAATCTTATCTAGATGGTGCATGAGGCCTGCTACCTTCTTTGTCTTTATTTAGTTACTTGAAATGCCGCTTAACCCTTTCCAGGCCAAGCCCAAAACTCTTGGGATCCAAAATTCTGACTAAATATTCCTATCAAATGGTATATAATACATGACCATAGCAGAAGGAAAATCACTATTAGAACATATTGAATAAGACGGGTACAATTTTCCTGAAATATGCAAAAATTAACCCGGCTGCAGAATGTGGATTAAAAATTTAAAGTAGGCCTTGAAAGGGTTAAGTCGAAACATAAAAGCGGTGCACAATAAACAAAAAATGACTGCTAAAACAGGAGGAAAGGAACACTATTAATCAATAGGATAGCATAAGGAGGACAGCAAAGAAGAGAAGGAAAAAAAAAGAGAAAAAGGGAGAGAAGAGAAAGGAGAAGGCAATTCTCATGCCTACCAGACACCCAGCTATCTACAGGCCTAATTAATTTATTTATCAGTTTTTCTATACCACTGTATTTCCAAGTCTAAGCAGTTTACATGAGAAAAAAATGGCCAACAGGGCTTTACAGAGAACCTACTAATAATTATAACATTATAAGATATTTATGGTCATTGAGTTAACAGAAGAACATTGTAACACTGAGCTATAATACATTCTTACAATTATATGAGGGTAAGTATTCTGTTTAGAAAGTGTGGGTTATTTAAGTCCGGTCAGTTAAGCTGGGTCAGCAAAGTGTCTAAGGAAGAGATGGCTTTTTAGTTTTCTTCCCAAGTTTGATAGGTCATTTCTTTAACAGCTATCCTAAACATTCCGGCCCTGGAGAAGCCTCCTTGGTGCAAAAGGGTTTTACATCATCTGGAGGACAGGTCCTAACGACAGGATCACTTCCTGCCACACCAGGATAATGCTCTCCTGTCACATGACCTCTCTCCTCCTTGGCAATGGGGAGGCTGCCAGACTAGAGGTGGGACTTGTGATAAGGAAGCTTATCGTAGTTCAGGAAGGAACTATAAAAGAGGTGAATTGGCTCTGAACAAGCAACCTGTCTTTGCTGGTAGAAATACTAAAACAGAATGTTTTCATAAAAGACTACCAGTCCCAGAATGCACCAGGTTTCAAACAGCCTCTAGAAGAGCTGAAGTGGGGAAATGTGTGTTCAATCAGGAGAGCTATGAGGTAATCCCCAATCACTCATCTCCAAGGGCAGGGCTTGATTCAGCACACCTGGGCTGTGCTAGGGTGGAGTGTCCCTCTAAGCATGTTAAAAGTAAAGGATATTCTACACAGAGATAGAACAGGCAGAACAGAGAGAACAAGGAGAGACAGAAGCAGAAGCCATTGGAGAAAGAAGAGAGAGGACTACAACAGCAGAAGCAACGTGGAAGGAAGAAGAGAAAGACATCTTAGAGGTCTAAAGAAGGAGCACACAGCAGTACGTGTGTTAGGAGTGATTCCAGAGGCAAGCATACTCCATTGGACTGGAGGAAGCCAGAGGAGTGGGGTTATAAAGCCAGGAATTCCCAGACGGCACCTTTGAAGGAGACGGCTGCATTTGGAAGGGGCCCTAAGACCGGTGCAAGAAGGTATGTGAAGAGAGACCCAGTGTCCAGGGATCTTGATTGGAAGGCTGGACATAAAAGCTGGACTACTTACTGGCCAGGATACCAGGAGAGGAAACCTAACAGCAAGGAAAGCTCAGGTATGAACTTTGATCTATGCCCTAGCTCTTCATCAGGAAGACAGCAGGGAAACAAATATTATCCTGAGAGTGATCAATTAAGGAATTCCTCTGAGCCAGACCATGATATTGATTCCATGATATTTGAGGAAGAAGGAGATATATCAAATGATCAGAATGAATACATGGATTGCTCTCTGTCTAGGCAGCTGTTTTAAAGTACTTTCTCACTAATACAACAACCACCAAAAGGAACTGTAACTTGTTCTTTTATCTACCCAGAAAAGTCTCTGCAAGAAAGCTTTAGGGTAGGATTGAGCCACGTAGAGAGAGTGAACCAGCAAAGGTGTTTGCAGCTGGCTAATTATTGGTAATTGAGCCAGGCACAAGTGCACATGAGCTCTGGAAGGAAACTTCTTTTTTTTTGTGTGTGTAAATAGAAGAAAGTTATCCTTGATAAAGAACAGTTTTTTTGTCACTTTTGGGTTTGTTTTCGTCTTTTGGAGCACTGCTAAGAAGGTCATTAGCAGGAGCCATCAAAAAGACCTTTTCTGTTTCCCATCAAGGTCTTTATTGATTTATTGCTTAAAAAGTTCAGTTACCTTATATCATGTTTTGTTTTTCCTGAGTACAATACTGGAAGCAAGTGTCCTTTTGTGTTACCAAGTAAATCTGTGTGGGAGAATTAACCCCATGAATAAAATCTGTTTTTCTTTGCTTACACTCGAGCATCACAACTCATTATTTTGTGAACGGCTGATTCTGATATGAATGAACTACATCCCCCACAATCCTTTGCAAGTCATAATAATATTTTGCCTTTGCCAAGACTGTGGACATTCACGACCAGCGCCCCTGTTTACAGACTTCAGTATTATGTCCCCATAGGTCTTGTCTATATACCTCTGTCTTCCTTATGTCCTCCAAGTCTGCTACTTTAGCCTCCAGAGATTGGACTCATTCCCTCAGAGCAAAGAGCTCCTTGCTCCTAGTGCATACATAAGACCCCTCAGCAACTGGGAGAAAATCATACATGTGACATTCAAGCTGGATAGCCCCCATCTCGCTGCTGGACTGTTGTCTCCATCTTTGTTTGAAGATTTTGTTTAGTTATTTAAGTTGTTTACTTATTTATGTTTGATGGGGATACTTGTACTAATACAACTATACTTAATGAATATTGAATTGAGCTGGCTATGCACCGCTAAGGCGCATAGCCATCCCCACCAACCTCTAAGCCTGGATATTCAATGCTGGGGCCAGATGCAGCCCTGGCATTGACTATCCAGGATTGCCACACATGCCCCGGAGCCGCATAAGCTAACTGGGTAGCGGTGGCATTGCATCACTGCCTGGTTAGCTCTGGCAGGTAAAACTATGCCAGCTTTTGTGTCGTCTAGTTTTACCCGCAGGTCGCTAACTGGGTAGCACTGCAATATTGCCGCTACCTGGTTAGCAAATGTCGCCACCTCTGCTCATCCCCGAAACACCCATGACATGCCCTAATGCTAAGCAGTTAGCATCAGGGCGTGTAGGGAGATAATTGGGGATATTCTGAAGCCCTAATCATGTTAGTGTCATTGAATATCCCGTTCAGCGGCATTTACACGGTATACAGGTCTGTAAACTGTGTAAATGCCTTTTGAATATTTAGCCCAATAGGTTTAATGGACTCTGTTCTCCTCAAGAATAATTAATTTCAGGTCCTTAATTAATCTGTCCCGATGAGGATAACCAGCTTAACCTGAAAGTGAATTTGACCACCTCCTTCCCTTTAATAGGTTTAAGAGCCTATAAAGCTAAGATTATCCCTGGGATGGGTGAGAGGGAAAGAAGACTCAAAAGCTGGCTTACTACAGAGTGCACTGACCAATGCATTAAAAAAATATATATTTTTTGAGCCTCCCAAATACTGAACTTTCTGAAAACCCACAGGCCTGTTGAAATATACCAAATCCCCACTGGACTTACTTGATTTGAGCCTGGTTGTAAATGACTGCCTATTTCCTTCATATTATGTTTTTTTGTTTTCTTTTTCCTACTGCTCTCTCCCTCACTACTGTGGGCTGGAGAAGGGGGCAGAAATTACAGTTTTATGTTTAAAGCTTTTCTTTTTCTTTTTGATAAATTCCCATGGATTTGACTTTATAGAATTCTATTGTAAGCGGCTGCTTATGGCCATTAATTTACGCCATAATCACTTACTGTACACCAGCTCTAGAGCTTACATAAATGATGGCATGTATTTTAAACATGCTTAGCCATATTAGATAAAATATGTGCATAAATACATACGCCACCCTCCCCCCCCCAATAATGAAAGCACACCCAATGGCCTCTGTGTTCATACTTACAGGATCACGCCTGAGTCATTTATATGCCTAAGTGGTCACGCATTAAATAACTAGAATACCACGATTTATGTGCATGAATAGCATATACATTTCTGCTGTTCTTTATAGATTTACCCTCTTTCTGTCATATATGGTAGAAAATGCCTTCATAAAATTACCCCCTATAGAATGAGAGGGAGACAGAGGAGGAGAGGGAGTGCTGGGGGAGAGGGGTTCAGGCCCAGTTGATTAGTACAGGTTCCTTTTTCATCTTCTGATAAGCCAGTATATGACTCTCTAAATTCTGATACAGCCATACCATTGTTGGGGTTCCAACTGCTGCTTCAAGCAGCATATCCCAATGCCATTTTGGAAGCCCTTAGCCTCGATGCAAAATAATGAAATGCACCTGTATTTGGAATACTATATCTCAGTATGAAACAGCAATGTTGCTATTACAGGTAGAAATAAACTGATTTATTTCTGCCATTTCAGCTATAATATGCTCTTCTTTGGCTACTCTTAATTGTTCAGGTTCCTTCTCCAAGGAGTTGTAGTCTTCCATATTTATTGTTCATCAGAGAAGGGCATCTTGCAGTCAGATTAGGGTCAGCCCATCCACTATGCAGCTAGGCATCTGTGGTGACAGGCCTCAGGGGCAGAAGAAAGTGCTGTCAGCATGGCATTGGGTCTTTAAGCACCTTTGTGTGTGCGTGTGCTGAAGACCTGCTGCTCCAGCCCCCTCCCACAGGAGGTTTGCATCACAGGAAGGATGACCAGCAGGTCATGAATTTGCGCCTGGCATGGAAGACCCACTGCCATGCTGACAGCACTTTGTCTGCTGTGGCTTACTGGAAGTTTGACTGAGGGGAAAGGGGAAACGAGATGCTAGAGACCAATAGGGAGGGGTAAAGAAGTGGAGAGGCTGGGGGATGGAGTAAGGAAATAGATACTGGACATCTTGGGTGGTTTTAGGGAAGGGAAGAAAAGATGCTGAACATTTTGGGGGGAGGGGGTTGGTAAGGGAAGATGCTGGACAGCTAGGGAGGGGGAGATGTTGGACTTTAGGGAGGGTGATTAGAGAAAGGAAGAAGAGGTGCTGGACTAATGAGGAAAGTAGAATCCTCAGCCACCTTGGAAAGGGAGGGGGGTCACTTGGCTGGAGGTTTACCTAGGGCAGCAGGTATCCTTAGGGCGTATCTTTTCTATATATGTTTCTATATATCTCATGTATTTTCACTCTGCTATATAAATCAATAAATTAATTCAACAAAATAGAGCCTGACACTATCTCTAGTGTGATGCGAGATAAAACATATCACAACAAAGTTACCTCAGAAAAGCTCTGAAAGTAGAACACCTAGTACAGACATACCCAATATTAAAATGCATTACATCACGTCTAATACATTTTCAAAATGTTCCATCAATTTGTTTTATATTTTAGAGTAGGTTTATGTCCTCATAACATATGACAGCAAGTTAACTTTAGGCATTTTCCCGCTCTAGACAGTCTCTGCAGATTGGGAAGAGTGGTTGTTTCCACCCCATAGACGTGTCTTATACACTTTCTATGTGGTTACCTGACCCCTGATGAAGGTCTTTGGCCGAAACTTGTAAATTTGGGTCTCCAATAAAGTTGTTTTTACCCATTATCCTCGTAGGCTGTGGTATATTGCCCTCCACTGTACTTTTGCTGCAGCAAGTTATCTTGTACATAGTTACCCTGTTAACCCTGTATATAATCCCCTGTTTACTGTAAGTCCAGTGTAGGCCTGCTTGCACTGCACAAATCTGTTACCTGTAAACTGCGCTGATTTTTAAAGAGTGCGGTATAGAAGAGACATTAAATAAATAAATCTGTTACTCACTAAAATTATCATCTTTGTATTTCATTTCATTGATTGGTTATAGCCCAAGGCCTTTTCAGTCATCCTTTCATTTTAGCTAATAGAAGCTTGCATTACATAAGGCAGAAGAAGTGGCATACGTAAAAAAAATAAACGAACCTGATCCATGCATGCCCTGGCACCATCTTCATGTTTAAATACTTACATTTAACTTAGTACATGTGAGAAGATCATTGCTAAATAAATAAATATGTTTAATAACCTCATCACATTTAAGCAGCAATGGGATGAAACCACAGTTCTTCAACTTGGTCTACATGCCTGCCTCATAAATTTTATACAGAACAGTCAAACTCCTTCCCTCTTCTCTTTGAATTACAACCATATAATCTAGTTAATATGTATTGTGGAACCACTAGAGCCACAGCTTTCTTACGTCATTTACTGAATTTTAAATTTAAAGAAAAATAAGAAATCAAATCCAAATAATACAGAAATGATCATAGCAGTGCTTGCAAAAATAAGCCAACCCTCTCAATTGTAATCCAACCCATTTGATCTTAAATGAAAGAAAAAGAAGAATGGAAAGAAAAAAAAGAAACAATAGCGTAAAGAATTAAAAAAAAAAAGATTCCTCACCATGGCCTTCCCATTAGCTCTCATACTTCCTCAGTTACATGCATATCATTAGAGGCCCCTAAATGTTCCTGGCTTTTCAAGTTGCTTCGGATCCAAAAACACAATTATGTCTTTTATATTTAATAAAGACCTTCCTTGGAACCTTTAAAAATAAATTCATCCCTAGGGCCCGTGGTCTTGGGAGAAGTCAAAGAAAGTCTTTATCTTTTATCTTTATTACATTGCTTGCTTGACCACCCAGGCCGAAGCATCAAGGAGGTTTACAAAAAATAATCTCTTGAGCAGCCCTTATTCATATCAGAAAGGATGTGTATTTTATATCCATGAAAATTCTGTATTCTAGCAGCGAAAAATAATCACAATACCCTATCCCTATCAGAGGTTGTCACAAAAGTGGCCACCAAAATTGCCCTAATGTAGGCCTCTAGTGAAATTTCCAAATGGAAATTTAAATTCAAGTATTTATGTTTCAGCCTGACTCCACTCCCGTCCAGTTTCCTCATACAGCCTAACACATAGTAAGCACTAGAAATGGCCAAGTGAGAGGATAGGTCTAGATAAAGGACATCCAAGAAATTCTGTTTTAACATTTCAACAGGAGAAATCAATCTTGCGTATGTAACCTTAAGGAAACACAGGTTACTATAACAAAAAAAAAATCTACCTTATCAAGCTTATTATCCAAGACAACATTCCCTTTAATGAGGATTACATTAACAGAATGAAGAATCTCGATGTGGTAATGAGACTGTGAACAAGATTTGAATGTATTTAAATCCAGATCTTCCTTCTTAAATCTATCCACAACCTCCCCTGAAAAAGAGCTGAGTTGGGTTTGACAGAGTTTCAGCCTTCCATACAACAGCCCAGATACTGCCAGCAGCTCCCAAACATGAACACATAGCACCCATACTCAAGCAACTCCACTGGCTTCCGCTAGACAGTTGCATTAAATACAAGATCCTCCTGATGACCTACAAAGCCCTAAATGGACACTCCTCTCTCCACCTATATACATTTCTCCACACCTTCCAATCCAATAGAACCAGCTGGCAAATCTCCAGGAATGCTCTAATTATCCCTCACATAAAAAAGAGCACCCAACACGCTTGTTCGAGATCTTTCGAACTTTATGCACCAACCCTCTGGAACTCTCTTCCTGACATACTAGAAGTACCACAAAACTCCTCACATTCTGCAAGCAACTGAAGGCCCATCTTTTTCTTGAACACTTTAGACCCGTAACATAACAAGTCAATGTCACATTTCAACCACTCTCTCAGGAATAACTCTCAACCCATAATACCCACATAAGCCTCAACCCACTCAATGTACATATGTTAAGTTTATGTAACACCCTCACATTCAATGTACATAAGTTAAGTTCATTGTATATAAGTTCAATACACTTCTTGTTCGATGTATACTTGGGTTGATTGTAAACTGCTTTGATCTAGCGAAAAGCACGGAAATAAATAAATAATGTTAAAGTAGCTTCCAGTCAGCTAATCATACATCAGATTTCCAAATTTGAGATCTTTCCTATTGTGTTAGAGATAAGTGTCGTGATCAAACAATTTATAAGTAGGGTAATTAATTATTTATTTTCGTATCATCAAGGACAAGCTGGCCGCTCCTGGTTTTACCCACTGCATGCACAGAAATGTAGCTCTCATTTCCTTAAGAACATGAAGTTCCACCCAGAACTAAAGGTCCTTACCTTCTGGAATGCTCTCTCCTATACCTAGAACTGCAGCAGCAGCAAAAGGGTGCAACAGCAGGAGTCTTGCAGCATCAAGAGAGCTGTCAAGTTACCTGGTCACAGGAGGGAGACTTTTTGACCTGTCCTGGTTTTGAACTTGCATCTCCAAAGCAGTCTCCAGTTCTATCCACTAAAATCAGTGCTGCAGGTCCAAATCAAAATGGCCTAAATTCTCTCTCCTAGAACTAGGTAATTTGGCAGCTCTGATTACGTGCTCCAAGTCGTTACAGGAACTCCATCTATGCAGACTTCTTGCTTTCAGTAGTGGAATGGCTACTGCACTAACCATCAGCATAGCTGTCTCATAATTCCAATGCATGTGCTAGGCTCCTTTTGAAGGAGAAAGGAGAGGCACAGTAGAAAAAAATGTCTCTTAGTTATCCAAATTGGCATAAGCCAAGTCCTTCACATCTCTTCAGAATCACAAGCAAGTATAACTTGGGGGCCTTTACTAAAGTGCACTATGCAGTTAACACTCGATCTGGTGCATGTTAACTGTATGCTTGGTCCCACACTAACACTTAGCGTGCAGGCATAGCAGTTAACCCACACCAATTTTCATGCTGCCAGTCACGTGTTAGGGTGCCAAATGGATCGGTTAGGAGCAGGGAGTGGCTGTGGTGAGTGCACTGCAGTTAGCACGGTGGTACAAATAGAGCACTGTCAAGGTTCAAGTCAAGTGGCCTTAGGTGCACCCATGGTAATTGCACTATGTGTAAGGATACGCATCCACTCATTAACTGTTTGGAACATGCTGGCCATGCCCCTGATAATTACCTTAGAGACTTTGCACTCAACACATGTTAGCTTTTGCACTGAATGTGTGTTGTACAAAAGCCTAATACACTTTAGTAAAAGGGGCACTTTGAAGCAAGTAGTATGCCATTATTCTGTAAGAAGACACTCCATATCAAAACAGACCAGAGCTTGATAAAAAACAAAATGAACCAAAAGTAACTGTACCATATTTAAAAAAATATATACAACATGTATACATATATAAAAATATATACAACATGTAATTTCAGTTTGTTCAATGTAAACCGCACTGATGCAGAATAGCGCGGTATATAAGAGAATGTAAATAAAAAAAAAAAATAAACATATAACAATTTTAAACGTTCAAAACTCACAGTCTAATCTCTAAACTAAAATTAAAATATTTTTTCATCATTTTACTTTAATCAGTCTCTTCTCTTATCATATTTTTTCCTGACTGCTTTCTTGGTTCTCTTTTCCATAAACTTTCATTATGCTTCTCTTCCCCGTGGCCTTGAAATCTATTTGTTCTGTTACCTTCCTCTGTCTCTCTTCTCTGTCTCTTTCCCACATCATTAGCTCTTCACTTCTGCCCATCTTCCATTACTTCTATCTCCTTCCTCTGTCTTCTTCCCTTCCCTTCCATTTCATGATTTACTTATTTCTCCATTTCCTTTCACCATATCTCATAAGAATATAAGTTATGCCATACTAGGTCAGACCAAAGTTCCATCAAGCCCAGTATCCTATTTCTAACAGTGGCCAATCCAGGTAACAAGTACCTGTCAGGTTTCAAAAAGGTATACACATTCCATGCTGCTTGTCCTTGGGTAAGCAATGGATTTCCATGGTCCTCTTTAATAATGATTTATGGACTTTTACTCCAGAAACTTGTCCAAACCTCTTTTAAACACAGCTACACTAACAGCTTTTCCTAAATCCTCTGGTAACAAATTCTAGAGTTTGATTATGCGTTGAGTGAAAAAAGTTATTCTCCGATTAGTCTTAAATGTGCTATTGCAGCATCATTGCGTGTCTCTAGCCTTTCTACTTTTACGTGTAAACAACCAATCTACTTTTACCCAATCCATTCCATTTGTTATTTCCTTATCTATCTCTTTTCCAAGTTGATGAGCCATAACCTTTTAAGGCTTTCTTTGTAGGGATATCCTTCCATTCCCTTGAACATTTTGGTCACTCTTCTGTGTACCTTTCCTAATTCTTCTATTTCCTTTTTAAGATACGGCAAGCAGCAATGCACACAAGATTCAAGGTGCGGTCACAAGATGAGGCAATAAAGAGGCATTATAATATCCTTTGTTTTATTCTCCATTCCTTTCCTTATGATTCTTAGCATTCTATTTGCTTTCTTGGCTGCCACTGCACACTGGGCATTCCTTCTTGAAGAACGTTTCGGCACTGTGTCGGCATTACTTCCACTTTAGACAGCCATTCCCAGCACAATCTATTTTTGTTTTGTGTCCCACTAGGCACGGTTACTATTCTTGTTATTGTTTTGATGCTTTATTTTAAGGGCTATCATTTCGAACTTTGATCTTCTTTTGGAACGAAACCGAGCATTGACATAAAAAGCCTGTCAGTTCCTCCTTTTCTTTTCCTCACGTTTGACAGCAGCACACTCTCACATGGTTTGCAGGCAAGTTAACCTTATGTTTGTTCCTCCTCCCTTTGGCAGTATACTAGAACATACACTGGTAGTCCCGAAGGAATATAATAAATCTGCAAAACTTCAAAAACATCAGATATAGCAAGTATTTCTTTTACATACTTATCAAAAAAGCTCAACCCCATAGATGGAGAATTGGATGAAATTGTTCCTAATGTGGTGAATCTCACTGATTTTCTAGAAGATTCCTCAGATACTATTAACACTCGATCTACCTTGTTGGTCACCTTGCCTTCTGTTATGGTCAAGCAGCATATCTTAAAGGCTTTTTTTTAAGGTGAAGTCCGCGCTATTTTGTGGACAAAAAATAAATATCTTTCCAGATGTGTCTCGTAGCACCCAGATGCGGCGCCGACAGTTTCTATCCTTAAAGGCGCGCGTAATTGCTCTGGGTGCCACATTTTTCCTTAAATTCCCTTTTAAGTGCCTGATTGTATATGAGGGTGCTTCTTTTGTTTTCCTTGAAGTCTCACACTTGGAAAGATTTTTGCTTGACAGACAGGGTTTAATTGGGTCTCATAGCATGGTTGTTTCCTCCTAGTATATGGTCAATTTGACTTGGTTTTCTTATTATTTTGTTTCCGGTATTTGAATAGTGGTTAGCTCTCGTGATGTGGACTTTAAGTCTGATGTTTCCTATGTTATGTTTTCCTATTTTTTGTACTGGCATCAGTTTTACCTTTGTTTAACATCAGTAATATGTCTTGTTCTGATTTGGTTATTGTATATGACTAAAAGACCTTAAATAAAGAAAAAAAAGAACATACACTGGTAGTAATTATGTCTCTTATGTGTTTCCTCATGTTTCTTTATGTAGAATTACGGCATTCAGCCCTTAGTGTTTTAACTTTGGTGACTTCAGGATACAGAGTTACACTACTAGCGTCTAGAGCCTGCCTGATGGTGGCTTTAGAACACAGGTACTCTTTAATGTAGGCTCCTCTCCCCAGTGAGAATTTTGTGGGGTTTATACATTTTTACAATTTATTGTTTAGCTATTCATGTCATCCCACATAGGTACAGCTTTTAGTGCAGCTGTCTACTAGGTATTTTGCTTTGAAACAATGTATGTTGTTGGTATTGCAGTGCTTATTAGTGGTCCTCCTACTATATATCGTATGAGATCAGTTATGTTTTTTATGTCGTATTTTATGTCTGGACATCACAGCTTTTATGTGCTCATTTCTTTTCTTTATATGTTCATTATTCTCTATGGTCTTTTATGCATTGGCTGTTTTTAGTCTGTTTTTACTTTTTATGGTCATCAGACATTGTGATTTTATTACTTACTGTACTATTTATTGTTTTTATGTTTGTTTTATGAGGTTTGCACCCCTTAAAGAAGACCGCTGGCCAAAACTCATTGGGATTTGACAATAAAGTGTTTTGATCGCCACTCTACGCACTAGCTCACTTGGTTGGTCTATAGAATGATTTCTAACATTTTCCCATTACTGATATCAGACTTGCCAGTCTGTAGTTTCCTGGATGACCCCTGAAACCTTTTTAAAAATTGGTGTTACGTTGGCCATTCTCCAGTCCTCAGGTACTACCATTGATAGTTCACAGATTACTAAAAGTAGGTCTGCAATCTCATATTTCAGTTCTTACAGCACCCTGGGATGTATTCCATCTGGTCCATGTGATTTGCTAGTCTTTAGATTATCAAATAGCTGCATTACATCTTCCCGATTTATCGAGATTTGCTTAAATTCCTCTGATACATTACCTTTAAATATCATTTCTGGCATGGGTAATTTTCAACATCTTCTTCAATAAAGACTCAAGCAAAAAATCCATTCAGTCAATCTATTATGGCCTTGTCCTCTCTTAGGGCTCCATTTACTAAGTGGCGCTAGTGGCTTCCATGTGAAATCGGAGCTGCAGCCCCATTTTATTCAATGGGACTGTGGCTCCAATTTCACAAAGAAGCCGCTAGCGCCACTTAGTAAACAGACACTTTTGTGTCTCCTTTACACCTCTATCATCTAATGGTTCTACAGACTCACTCATAGGTGTTTTGCTACCAATGTATTCACAGCCCAGCATATTCCTTTTTTGGCCTTTGCAAACTACCTGCCTTCGTTTCAAGTTTTTATATTAACATAGTAACATAGTGCACGATGGCAGATAAAGACCAGCATGGTCCATCCAATCTGCCCAGCAAGGTGGCAAGAGCAGGTGCGCCCATCACTCCTTGTAGGTAACCCCTTCCCATGCCTTTGTTTAGGAATATACCCACCGCTCCGTGCAGGTCACTTCTACATGTTGAGATATCACAGACAGTTTCTATAAAGGGATCCACTGTGGCTATCCCATGCCATTTTGAATTCTGTCACTGTATTCGCCCCACCACTTCCATCGAGAGGGCATTACAAGCATCCACCACCTTTTCAGTGAAAAAGTATTTCCTGATGTTGCCTCTCAGTTTACCCCCTTGCAGCTTCATGTTATGCCCTCTAGTATTAGTTTCCCTGTTTTTGAAAAAGGTTTGTTTGTTCATTAATACTCATTAAATATTTAAAGGTCTGTATCATCCCTGTCCCTCCTCACCTCTAGAGTATACATATTTAGGTCTTGGAGTCTCTTTTCATACGTCTTCTGGTGCAGGCTCCAAATCATTTTGGTCTCCTTCCTCTGAACCATTTCCAGTCTTTTTATATCCTTTGTGAGATATGATCTCCAAAACTGAACACAATATCCCAAGTGAGGCATCACCAGCAACTTGCACAGTGGCATTAGTACCTCTTCCTTTCTGCTGGCAATTCAAATCTGTATGCAACCCAGCATCCTCCTGGCTTTGGCCACCACCTTGTCAAACTCTTTTGCCACCTTGAGATCCTGAGAAACAATCACTCCGAGGTCCTTCTCCTGGTCCATGCACACCAACCTAGTGCCTCCTATCTCATTTCTGCAACCCAAGTGCATGTCCTTGTATTTCTTCACATTAAATATTAACTGCTAAGCATTAGACCATTCTTCCAGCTTTTGCAGATCTTTCCTCACGCTATCCACTCCCACAGGAGAATCCACAATGTTGCAAATTTTTATGTCATCTGCAAAAAGACAGACTTTTCCATTCAGTCCTTCAGCAATATCACTCACAAATACATTGAACAGTACTGGCCCCAGGACTGATCCCTGGGGCATGCCTTCCTTTCATTCAAGTGAGTTCTGTTTGCCATCAATTTCCGTCGTCTATCAGTCAACCAATTTCTGATCCAGTTCACCACTTTTGGACTCATCCCCAGGCTGGTCAGTTTATCGATAAGCCTCCTATGAGGAACAGTATCAAAGGCTTTGCTGAAATCTAGGTAGATCACATCCATCACATGCCCTTGATCTAGTTCTCTGGTCACCCAGTCAAAGAACTCAATAAGATTTGTTTGGCATGATCGTTCTTTGATAAAACCATGTTACCTCAGATCATGCAACCTATTAGTTTCGAGATAGTCCACTATTCTCTCTTTCAGGAGCACTTCCATTAGTTTTCTTACCACCGAGGTAAGGCTTACTGGCCTGTATTTTGCCACTTCTTCCCTATTACCACATTTGTGAAGAGGTACCATATTGGCCCTTTTCCAGTTCTACGGAACTTCTCCTGTCTCCAAGGATCTATTAAAAACATCCTTTAAAGGCCCTCTGCAAGAACCTCTCTGAACTGTTTCAGTATCCTTGGATGTATCCTATCCGGTCCCATGGCTTTCTTCAATTTCAGTTTTGCAAGCTGTTCAAACACATATTCTTCTGTGAATGGTGTAGTATCTATCATTTATTGCTAAGAATACGAGTATATCATAGGTGCCGGCCATAGATCATGACCTGTAGAACATCACTTTTTATTCATGACAGTTTTTATCAGTTTCTTCTACCGCATTCTACTCTCAAAGGCAACTGAACATGCAATATTCCCGTTTGAGTTTACATCTAGCATCCCTCCACTCCCATTTCCAGCCACAAGGTCTGATAAAAATTCAAACAGCCAACAATAATGTCATAGTTGTTTCCTGAATATCCAACCTTTTAGATCTTTGCGGCTATTTTGAATGACTTCCTGCCAACCACCAATCACTGATGTGGTCAGCATAAGGACCATGCTGTTTTCTAGACAGACTTGTTATGAGAGAACCTTGGTTTCCACTTGACCTTTTCTCCCTATATTTACAGCCTGCCAGACAGACCCAGCTACATGCTGAGCACCTGAGTTTCTGCTGAGACCTCTAGAACTAGTTATTAATTTATTACAGTTTTCCAGAAAAGCTTGTGATAAGGAAGCTTATCATAGCTCAGGTAGGAGCTATAGAAAAGATGATGTGACTCTGAACAAGGAACCTGTCAGTTCTGGTAGAAGTAAGAAAACAGAGTTTTCACATAAAAGACTACCAGTCCCAGAATGCACCAGGTTTCCAGCAGCCATGAGAGGGGCTGAAGTGAGAAAACGTGTGTGCAATCAAGAGAGATATGAGGTAATCCCTAAGCACTCATCTCAAAGGGCAGGGCCTGATTCAACACAGCTGCGCTGTGTTAGGGAGGAGCACACATTAGGACAGAATAAGAATAGAGCTTATTCTACAGATAACAGCTACAGAAAGAGCTTCAGACACAGATACAGCAACGGCTACAAGCTCAAGCACCAGTATCACCTGGAGAAACAGAAGCCAAGCCAAGCGGATAGAGAAAGAAGGAAACTCTCTGGAAGGAAGAGAAGAAAGCCCATTGGATGGTCTGGGAGAGTCCAAGGCAGTACCCATACTGGGAGGTATTCCAAGTGCCAGCAGAGTCCATTGGACTGGAGTCAGCCAGAGGAATGGAATGGCAGAGATAGGAATCACCAGTGGCTACCTGGAAGAGAGAAGACTGCACGTGGAAAGGACTTTCAGACCTATGCCAGAAGGTATGTGAGGAAAGATACAGTGTCCAGGGATCAAGATTGGAAGGCTGGACATCATAACTGGATTACATACTGGCCAGGCTATACAGAGAGGAATTATGATAGCAGGAGAGGCTCAGGTATGAACACTGATCCAGACCCTATCTATAATAGTGAATGGCAGCAAGGAAATAAGCATTCTCATGATAGTGCCTTATTGAAAGACTCGTCTGTGCCAATGTATGATAGTGACCCTATGCTGATTGATGAAGGGGGAGATACAGCAGATGAAACTATTAATTACATGGACTGTTCTCTATCTAAATGCTATTGCTAGCTTTCTGTGAGCAAACACATCAGCCATCACAAAGAAACCTAACTTTGTTCTTTATTTCCACTGCAAACAGCTCTTAAAGCAGGATTTGGGTTCACACAGTAGCAGCCAGCCAGCTAAAGGCTTTCAGCTGGTCAATTGATAGTAATTAAAGCTGCACCTGATTGTGTGTGTGAGCAAGGGAGAATCACTGCTGGGATCTGCATGGAAAATAAGCAGAAGTTAACCTAACAAACAAAGTTTATTCATTTCTTTGTGCCTTTTTATTTGGTAATTATTTGCTAAGAAAACATTAGCTAATTGCCTGACAAGCTGAAGGTTGTTTCCTGATTTGCTTTGTGACTTTATGTTATCCATTTAAACACTGCAAGCAAGTATCCTCATTTATATTGCTACCAAGCATATTTGTGCTGGGTGAATTAAACCCCATCAATAAAAGAAGTATTTTATTGGCCTTACCACTGGTATCACAACTCAATTATTGTCTTCAGCTGTGTTTGGGAGTGAATGAACTACATTACCCACAATACCTTGCAAGAATCATATGAATATATGCATCGTCAAGATTGTGTAAGTTCTCACCCTAGGCAGCCGTCTGACAAGCTCCATCATTGCACTATAATGTTTTTCTTATTCCTTGTTAGAATTGTTCAAACAAGGCTAAAAGCACAGCAATGGTGATTCAATCCATCCATCAATCCATCTGCCTCTAGGCAACATTCTTGTCTGGAAAATTACTCATCCAGATACAAACTCGGCAGGAAGGTCTAATACCTGCCCTGCTGAAAATGACCTCCATTTGATAAGGGTGAGGTCATTTAAATTAGGTAGGATTCAAGAAATGCTAAAAAATCAATTCAACACAAAATGTCATCGAATGTTTACAATATACATTTGGGCCCGGTATTCCAAAGCAGTTACACAGTTTACAGACCCGTAAAACTATGTAACTGCCTCTAAGCGGGACATTCAGCAGCACTAGTATGGTTAGTGCTGCTGAATGTTCCCAGATACCACCGCTATATGCCCTGATGCTATGTGGTTAGCATTGGGCATTTCAGGGGTTGACGTGTCTTCAGTAGCAGACTGGCTAACCTACTGAAGAGGGCTTTAAACTAGATTCACTGGAGATGGGTGACGAAAGCTCTCGAGTAAGTAAAAAATTAAGTACCTCTATAGCAATGGGTAAAATGGGCAACATCTGGAAAGCGGTATGTGTAAATGCCCGTAGCATGGGAAATAAGATCCCAGATGTTGAGGCTTTAATGGAAGAGGCTGAGTTGGATTTAGTGGTGGTTACGGAGACATGGTTCATGGACAACCATGACTGGGATATAATTATACCAGGCTATACTTTATTCAGGAAGGATAGAGTAGGAAGAAGGGGAGGAGGATTGGCACTATATGTAAAAAATAATATTAAAGCTATAGAATTGCAGGGCTTAAAAGAGAGAGAGGAGGCACTGTGGGTTAAACTAGAAAGAGGGAAAGAGAAATCCATTTGCATTGGCATGATATACAGACCGCCCCCCCCCCCTCACAGGGAGAAGTGGTGGATGGAGATTTAATAGAAGACATACACAGCATTGCCAGGAAAGGGGAAGTGCAACTGTTAGGTAATTTTCATATGCCAGATGTTGATTGGCACATCTCTGCTGCGGTGTCATCTAGGAGATCCTGTATTCTCTACAGGGAGAACTATTCAGGCAACTGGTAACAGAACACACATCACACGGTGTGGTTTGAGATAAAAGCCAAGGTGGAGTCCAATCACAGCAAGCTCAAAGTCCTAGACTTCAAAAACACTGACTTCATTAAAATGGCCAAGTGCCTGAAGGAGGAGTTGGCGGGGTGGGAGGGGATAAAGGAAGTGGAATTGCAATGGGCTAAACTAAAGGAGGCAATAAAAGGGGCGACTGATACATATGTAAGGAAAGTTAATAAAAACGAGGAAAAGGAAACCTATTTGGTTCTCCAAAGAAGTGCCTGCACAAATAAAGGCTAAAAACAGAGCTTTCACAAAATTCAGATATTCATAAAGGGCTCAATTCTCATCCTGACGTAGATCTCCTTTGTAGTCTGGGCTGACCTGAATGTGCACAGGAAAACTGTGATTCGGTTCCCTCAGGGCATGTCTAGCCCTGCGGGATCAGAATCATGAACAGGCATGTATGTGCAGGCTGGGATTTTGATTCAGTCCCAGCCTGTACATACAGCCATAGCCCATCTAACTCAGCCAGGGCTTTTAAATGGAGAAGCGATGCTGGCCGCTGCTTAAAAAGTTAATTCCCTGCAGCCCGATCCCCGATCTGGCTGGGCAGCAGAGGATTAACTTTGCCCCCCTCCCCAGTCTCTTCCACGCCCTGAAGAAAAAAATAAAAAACACGTCTAGGGAAGTTATTCCACCTTGAAGGTGGAATAACTTCCCTGGACATTTCACTGGCACTGGAAGTACAGGGCCGACATTAGAATCGACCCTGTACATCCAGGGCAGGCAACCGCCCACTGCCCACCCACTCTCCGCACCCGTGCCATCTCTTCTCTGCTCCCATCTAGTTTCCCTGCACAACTGGCGAGGAAGTTAGACAAGAGGGGAAAGCTGGCACGAATAGCCCCCAAACAGATGAACATAGAAAAGAATGCAGGATCAAACTAAAAGAGACAAAAAGAGAAATAAGGATAGCAAAATCAAAGGCAGAAAAAAAGATGGCTAAAGATGTGAAGTTATGGCGACAAAACCTTTTCAGGTATATTCGGTAGAGGAGGAAAATCAGAGGTAGAATTGCAGGACTCAAAAGTGCCGGGGATGGGTTTGTGGAACGTGACATTGAAAAAGCTAAAATGCTAAACAAATACTTCTGTTCTGTTTTTACTAAAGAAAATAACGGAGAAGGACCACCTGTGACTGACAAATATAGAAATGGGAATGGAGTAGATACCACACCATTAACAGAAGATGATGTGCTAGAACAGCTTGCAAAACTGAAAGTGTGCAATTCTGGCGACCACAACTTCAAAAGGATATAAAAAGGTTGGAGTCGGTGCAAAGGGTGGGTACTAAATGATTAGTGGTCTTCATTATAAAGCATATGAGGATAGACTTAAGTATCTTAATATGTATATGTTAGAGGAAAGGCGGACTAGAGGAGATATGATAGAGATATTTAAATACCTCCGTGGCATAAATGCACAGGAGGAGAGTCTCTTTCGATTGACAGCAAACTCTGCTACAAGGGGACACAGGATGAGGGTGAAAGGGGATAGACTCTGGAATACTATGTGGAAATATTTCTTTATGGAAAGAGTGTTAGATTTGTGGAAAAGTCTCCCAGTGGAGGTGGTAGAGATGAGGACAGTATCTGAATTCACAAAAGCATAGGACAAACACAGAGTATCTCAAAAGGAAAAAAGGGGACTGTTGTAGTGGTTGATATGGAAGGGCAGACTAGATAGGCCATGTGGGGTTTTTTTGCCGTCACGTTTCTGTGTTTCTTTCTCTGTTTCTATAAACAGTCAAAGGCGTCATTCAGCTGCTCGCTGGTAATCGCTCACTAGCAAAAGATAGGCACTGCAAAAGTTTTCCTAACCTATGCCGCCGAAGCTATCCAGGCAGCAGCTGACTAGTACCGCTGCCTGGTTAGCTTCCACACCATGCGACAGACCCGGATTCTCAATGCTGGTGGCCGGATATGGCCTCTGCATTGAATATCTGGGTTAAATCTTCAGCGGTGATGGCTAGGAGCTGTACTCGCCGCTATTTGATGCAGAGAGAGGATTTGAAAGTGCATGCAAAACATTTCCTCTCATTTTTGATGAATATTTAAATAAAGCAGTGAAGTGATTAAAGAACAGGCAAAAAGTGCTACCCTCTTCCTTTAGTTTGATCTGACATAATAGCGTAAGCATCATCATGGTGTTTCCTCTGCCCGGTTTCACTTGGTGGTATCAGGGGAATGATCAGGAAAGAGAGAATGAGACCCATATATATATGAAGCTGCCAATTTATTACCAGTTAAGAGTGGTTTTGTTTAAAAACAGAGTAGAGGAATAGCCCAGTGGTTAGAGCAGCTGCCTGCTAACCAAGCACCCAGGTTTCATTTTACACTTAACCCTCCACTGCCTTGGAAGAAAGACCTGGCAATCTACTTCCTGTCACACCTTGCCAAGAAACGCAGGGGCTGCTGGATTGCCAGGAATCAGTATTGACTCAATGGCATACATTGCATTTTTGTCTAAAAATCCATATAAAGAAGATTGATGCAACTTTTATGATTTAAGTATAGCTTATAAATTGCATTTTTTTAAACTATACATCCAATTATTTTTATTAAATCATTAAAATCTTTTTTCCCTGAATTTTTTCAAGCCTAAGGAAAATATAAGTTCCTTAATGCAAACAAACTATCGGGTCACTTGATACACCATTATCTCTGTACTCAGCTTTCAGAAACCATCATTTGCATGCTCACAAGCATACATAAGTAAACATACACAAACATAAACATGTAAACTTACTGCCCTGATGCTTTCAAAATGTCCACCTTCTTTTTCAAAGTCAACAGGCTGTCCATTGAAAGTCCAATAAAAGGTCACATCAAGGATGGCATCATGGACTGCTTTGCAGCTCAGGACAACGCTCTCGCCAACGGTTAACTCTGTCCTCTTTGGAGCGAGTTCTATCCTTGTTGGTTCTTGCAAACAGAGAGACATCATTATTAAAAATATTTTCAGGCACTTTAATTTTAACTGAACATATTCTCATAATACACATTGCTATTAATTTAGGGGTATTGCATGTTTTTGGAGAGATTGTTATGGGGTTGCATATGGAAATCTATTTCCTCTTCTGCTGAAAGTGGAAGACTCATTTGGGCAGAGTGGTGGGTCAATTTGGTCTTTATCTGCTGTCATCTATTGTTACCATATTTTTTTATTTTATCTACCCAGGAACTTCGGTAAGCAGCTAGTCTGGGTTGCATGACCTGAATCATGTTTGGATATTCAGGAGACACTTACCTTAAGAGCCAATTCTTATTCTCAATATAGTAAGATGTTCTAGCACAGAAAAGTCAGCAGTAAACCATCATACTAAAGGGTAGCACAGCGGGCACCTAAAAGGGCTAAATCTACCATTGCTCTCAATATATTTATTTATCTTTTTACATTTGTACGTGGATCACAATCAACATAATCAGCTTGTTTTTTTTTATTTCGCTGACAATACTGAATCTTTACTCAAGCTCAGGGTTGGAGTAACAGTTCCAGTGCAGGAAAAAAAATACACATCATCTCAAATGACCTTTTTTTGGCAGACTTTCCTCCACCCATAAACATTACTGTTATGGTCCACTAGGCACTGAATCATCACCTTCCACCGTGCAAACATTCTTCTGGTGACCCATGGGGCCCCAACTCACAGACCCCTGACTCTCCACCCTGCAAACATTACTCCTGCTGGTCAAGTGGACCCTGGGCCCCGACCCCCCCCCCCCAACACTCCATCCACTTTTGGGATTAAGAGGCAGGAGTGATGCCCACTTGCTCCTGCCCATGGCATCACCATCTTGTAAAATGGTAGCTCCTGACCTTTAGTGGTACGTTGGGATACAAGAGCTAAACTGACCCTTTGTGGTACATCCCAACACAACACTAAAGGTTGGATGCAACCTCTTTGCAAGATGGCATTGCTGGAGGCAGAGTAGGTGGGCATCACTGAACCAAAAAGATTGGTGGGAGGGTTTGGGGAGGGGATCAGGCATCTTAGGACCCTCCTTTACCTTCATGCCCCCTTGCGTCCTTCCTATATTTTATTTTTTTGCATCTACTTCTTTGCTTTCTGCCAGTCTTGTGCATTTATTGTTAAAGGAAAGGGAGGGATTTTGGACTTAGCTCTCACCTTTTTCAATGGTATCTCAAGGCGAGTTACGTTCAGGTACAGTATATTTTCCTAGCCCCAGAGGGCTTACAATTTAAGTTTCTACCTGAGGCAACTGCTGGGATGGGAAATTATTAGAGTGGTATAACAAGTGACTAATTAAACTACACTAATCAAACCAAAGGAGAGTGTGAGGGCGGTGGAGAGGGAGTTGAGTGATCTGGGACTCACTGGATAACCAAGCTCATGTTTGCAGTGTGACAAATCGGTGGGTTAGGGAGGTCTATGGCCAGCAGGGATATTTCGCTGGGTTGGTTTATTTTTGTCTTCTTTCCTGTCAATGCCTGAACCATTCCCCACTCATGCACTGACAAGAAAGGAATCACCCTAGGCCCAATGCAGGAAACTGTAGCAGATGATCTCGGCAGCATGGACTGTTTTATTTTTCTGCCAGAACACATGTCTTAACGCCATAGTGATTTGCATGCCATTAGTTTACTGCATCAGGGAGTAAAAGGTTTTTCGGCACATGCGTTAGATCACTGTATGCTGAAGCTCAACGCACTGTTCCAAAGCATGGCTCATGAGACTAACCCCTTATTTCAACACTCTCGCCATTCCTGGTTATCTTACTCCCGTCTCAGGTCATAATCAGTATTTAAACTGAGAGAATAACGAGTTCCCATTTCTGGTATTCATCTGGCAATTACTCAACTCAGATCCCATCCTAGCTCCTGCACAATATACTAAAGTTGTCCACAAATAGCCTCACTGAGAATGTAAAGCTGAGATCTAGATGCATAATGCTTCTTCCTCGGAATCAAACTTGAAAAACATCTTAGTTTATCTCGGTGTTTTTCAAACGTTTATCCCGTATGACCCTATATTAACCACTGAAAATTCAAGTTACCCTAGAAGATGATGAAATCAAAATAGAGGGTCTCCAGCCTCCTTCTCCTCTCTAAAGCAGGAAGGCAGCAACAGTAATGGTAACAGCAGCAACAGCAGTCCACACAGGATCCCTTGTGTCAGTGCGCAGTGTGTGTGCTTACAGATCCCAGTACTCAATATGGGTTTCCAGTCTAACAGGACACTTTCCCAGGAGGGAGCAAGCCTATGAATGTTCCCTGGCTCACAGGCCACATGCTGACTGGTGATTGCCACTACTTGGCTTAGGTCACAGTGAACGTCCAGAGAAAAGGGGAAATAGCCATGTTTCTGTGATCCCATCCAGTGATGATGTGGTCCCATTTGGGGTCAAAACCTCAAGTTTGGGAACCACTGGTTTATCTGGTCATTAGGATGTAGGCACTGCACTAATAGTTCTGCATCTTGATTCCCAGGTTTAAAACTTGCCCTGGGCAGAGCATCTGAATACAACTGGGTAGTTTCTTAATGTGGCTATATTTAGCCGCTAATGCAAGCATTCCCAGGTGCATGTTTGGGCTGCAGAGAAAAGTGTGTATGTGCAGTTGAATTGTCAATTTATAGGCATTCCCTTTCTCCTCAGAAACTCTGGCTACAAAAAATAGCAGGAGTAAACTTTGTATTCATATATTTTTAGCCAATTTTGTTTTTCTTTGAACACTGACTAGTAGAAAAGCACCCAGAGATGTTACCACTATGCTGTTTATTGAGATTTGCCCCCATAGTTTCAAAATAAGACTTAGATGAGTACCAACACATTTTGGGGTCTAGTTACTAAGGTACACTAATGTTAACGCCCTTTAATTCACTGGTAGCATGTGCTATTTTAACCCACGTTTAATTAATTTTATTTAACTGTTTTTTATACCACTTTATCATTTTAGTCAAAGCAGTCTACATTGTAACTTAAACTTGGCAATGTACATTAAACAGGGACGTTGATAACTTGGAACGGGACCCTTGTTTAATGTCCCCTTAAGGTCCCCTTGTGTAATGGGACCTTATTCCTAACACACGTTAATGGCAAATTAACACGTGTTAACATTAGTGCATCTTAGTAACTAGATATCTTTAGATTCTGTATGACATGTTTCTTTAATATCTTTTTGCTCCCCTGTGCTCTGCATTTATGTGAACAAATACATTTTACAGTCCGCAGATGGTGTTCTTGGAATTGAGAAATACACATTATTGGTATGACTGAACTATAATTAGAGAATCTCCCAGTGTTAATGGTTACAAATGAAAATGAAAAAAGTAAAAAAAAAAGTAAAATGAAAAACGAAATCCCCAAATCCTACAAATGAAAAACAATAATTAAAAGAGAATACAAAATTTGAATTCAGCTGTTGATGGGAACAGAAACATCATATCCAACCTAGTAAAATCAAATGCACTGATAACCTAGAACATGACATTTAAGCACTATTATCTTATTTTCAATAAAAACATTCAGGACCACTGAACCCAGAGTACAAGAAATTTGGAATTAGTTGGATTTTGAAACCGTCATCAAATCAATGCTGGGTGCTGAGCATCTATGTGGCTGCACACGGCTTATAGCCCTGCTGCACAGAGCCTCTTCTTCCCTATGCACACCTCACTGCAAACTCCTTGATACAAGGGTCAGCAGCTGCTCTAGGTGGAAGGTCAGTCCTCTGCATTTAACATGATCCCTGTAACACATTCTTCCTGTAAACACGATTCTCCCTTCCTCCCTGCCAGAGATGAAAACCTGGCTTGAAGCACCAGGTGAGCCCCATGCCGCTGTCCAGCAAAATAAAGGGCAGCGTGCCAGCCTTTCTGACAGCTGTCTCTGCAGCAGTTTTCAACCTCGCAGATCAATAGACGCTGCTAATCTCGTAGGAATCCTGTAGCGCGCTGGTGTGTTTTGTAATTTGATAATTTCTCGCATCTTTATGTGTATTTTCCCTGGCGTTAATATATCTCCTGCTGACTACTGCTCACTTGCAAAAATTATGTGCCCAACAATGATGCACACCTGCATACACCATGAAATAAAAATTAGAGGGAATGCTGGCAGTGATAAGAGCAGACACAAACCTGTATTGTTCTTTTTCTCACATGATAATGGACGAGTTCTGGGGTGTTCTGGGGCTGAAGGAGACTTCGCTATGAATGCTTTTTTAAAAACTTTGTTGTAGGATGGGGGAATCAGGAGGGCTCTGGGATATCCTATCATTAATGCTTACATTTAAAACAAGATCACTTAGTGCAGTCAAAAAACGAACTACTGCTGCCTTAACAAGCTGCAGTGCTTGATAAATTGCTGACCTGCAAGGCCTGCATGTGTTCAAATGAAACAAATTATTTTTTCCGATTTAGACCTTCTTTATTCTTTATCCTTGCTCACACTTCTCCAGCATTTATGGGATACTAGTCCCCTTCGACATAGCATACATTCTTTAGCCTCTACACTGATAGACTGGCATTAAAAATTCACTACATTCTGGGCTGGTGTTAGCACTAGGCAAACTAGGTGACCGTCTAGAGTGCCAATAGTCCGAGGGCTGCCCATTGCCACTGCTGACACTTCTCTCCAAGTCCTGTAGCAGTGGCAATGCCTTTAAACTGCACTTCAGTGCTTACCAAAAACCTCTGGCTCTGCAGTGCTGCTTGTGCTTCCACCCCTCTGACACAACTTCCTATCTGCATGGAGGCTGAAGCCCCTGGACCAGTTGCTTCCACCCCATGAAAGAGGGAGTGGAATTGGAGAGAATGGCAGTAGAGACAGCACCACAGCGCCAGAGGTTATGGTAGGCACTGTGGTGCAGTTTTAAAGGCAGAGCTGCCACTGCAGGTCCCAAAGAGAGGCGACAGAGGTGGCAATGGTGGCTGAGGCAGGACAAGGAGGCACCAGGAATGAAGTCTGCCTAGGGCGCCTCATATCCTGGCACTGGCCTGCCTACAATATATCAACATAGGCCATCAAAGCCTACAGGCACTAGAGCCTCACGCCAATGCATTCCTCTGAGAGCAGCAGGAGGAGAAAGAGGAATATAAAAAGCCAAGATCACCCCTTTGGATGAGACTCCCCATTTCCTGCTGGTGATGTGTGTGTATGAGGTGACCAAGGGGGTACCAGATGCAAGCAGCCTGCATTTCATGTTGGATGTCTCCCTTGCAGGAGTAATCTTCCTCTTCTCCTCTTTTTTCAAGCAGTAGATAAATAAGGCTGTGCTCATCAGACAATGTGACCCCGAGGTAGGGGGAAGAGCAAGTGTGGAGGTACAGATAAGTGTGTGTAACTCTTATTGCTTGTAAACACGCATTAATACAAAGGGCCTCTATTCATAACACGTGGCAGCAGATAGCATATGCTAACGCTCCTTAGCATGTGCTAAACTTTAGTAAAATCTTAAATAATAACGGTATCACTTAGTTTTACTGCACTGTTCTTTACTGGTATGGTGACATATGTTATTTAAGAGCTTGTTTACAAAAGTGAGTTACTTTTTGCATTTACTATGCGTTAAGTGCAAAATTGAACATGTGCAAGTTCATACCTGTGTGGCAACTCTTGTGGGTGTGACCAGAATCTGGCCTACAATGACCACACAGTAAATGCATTGGCTGAAAGCAGAGTAAGCATTTCATGCTATCGGACATGCACTGACCAAAGTCTGCTACACTAACAAATAAAAAACCTTCTGATCCCCCAAGGTTACCAGAAGTCCATGATATTTGGGGATTGTCCCTGATTTTACAGCTGCGCCCCTGACGCCCACCTGTTTGGCAGCCTCCTGTTCTCAATTCCAGCAATGGGGACAGAGGGAATAGAAAGAAAAAATATTTTCAATTTAGTGATTTGAATGTGTCAGTTTTTAGGATTTACAGCCATTAACTTTATATTTAGCATCACTCTTTATCTTCATTCCTGGTGCCCCCTTGTCCTGCCTCCCAGTCCCCATTTCCATCACTGTCGCCCCTCTCTAAGACCTGCAGTGGCAGCAAGGCCTTTAAAACTGCACTACAGTGCTTACCATAACCTCTGCTGCTGTGGTGCTTAATATGTATATGTTAGAGGAAAGGTGGGATAAAGGAGATATGATAGAGGCATTTAAATAACTCTGTGACATAAATGCCCAAGAGGAGAACCTTTTTTATTGAAAGCAAGCTTTGTTATGAGGGGACATAGGATGAGAGGGAAAGGGGATAGGCTCAGGAGTAATATGTGGAAATATTTCTTTACAGAAGAGTGGTAGATGTGTAGACTCCCCTGAGGGAGTGGCCTGGTGGTTGGGACAAGTTACCTCAGGCTAGAGGGCCAGGGGTTTGAATCCAGCTAGAGGACAGCAACCTTGGGCCGAAAGGACTGGGGTTTCTAGTACCACAGATGCTTCTTGTGACTTGGGCAAGCCACTTAACCCTCTGTTGCCTCAGGTACAAAAGCATAGATTGTGAGTCCTTCAGGGACAAGGGAAATATATATACAGTACTTGAATGTACACCGCTTTGACTTGTAGAAAAGCAGTATATAAGCCTAGTTAAATAAATAAAATAAATACATAAATAAAAGCTGGAAGAATGGTCTAATGCTTGGCAGTTAAGATTTAATGTGAAGAAATGCAGTGTCATGTACTTGGGAAGCAGAAATCCAAGGGAATTGTATGCGATAGCGGGAGAGAGACTGGTGTGCAAGGACCAGGAGAAGACCTTGAAGTGATTGTTCTGAGGATCTCAAGGTGGCGGAACAGTGTGACAAGGCAGTGGCAAAAGCCAGAAGGATGCTGGGTTGCATACAGAGAGGAATTACCAGCAGAAAGGAAGAGGTACAATGCCACTGTACAAGTCACTGGTGAGGCCTCACTTGGAATATTGTGTTCAGTTTTGGAGATCGTATATCACAAAGGATATAAAAAGACGGGAAACAGTTCAGAGGAAGGTGACCAAAATGATTTGGAACCCGCGTCAGAAGACGAATGAGAAAAAACTTGAAGACCTAAATATGTACACTCTGAAGGAGAAGAGGGACAGGGGAGATATGAGTCAGACCTTTAAATACTTAAAGTATTAATGAACAAACAATTCTCTACCAAAGACAGGGAAGCTGTAAAACTAAAGGACATAACATAAAGCTGTGAGGGGGTAAACTGAAAGGCAACATCAGGAAATGCTTTTTTACTGAAAGGATGGTGGATGCTTGGAATGCCCTCCCGATGGAAGTGGTGGGGGCAAATATAATGACAGAATTCAAAATGACACGGGGCAGACACAGTGGATCTCTTTATAGCAACCAGATAAAATCAAAATAAACATAACTATCTCTTATATCTCAACATATAGGGGTGACTTGCATGGAGTGGCAGGTGCACCTACTCTTGCCGTCTTGCTGGGCAGACCAGATGGACCATACTGGACTTTATCTGCTGTCATATATACTATGTTACTATGAATAGTCTCCCAACGGAGGTAGTGGAGACAAAGACGGTATCTGAATTCAAGAAAGCATGGGACAAACACAGAGGATCTCTAAAGGTTCCTCCTCTTCTACCATCTCTCTCTAAGTTGGTGTAACTCAAGGATCTGTTCTGGGCCCTCTCCGCTTCTCTCTCTATACCCAGTCCCTTTGTGCCCTCATCTCTTCCCATGGCCTTCGGAATCATTTTTATGTTGATGACTCTCAAATCTATCTATATACACCTGACATCTCGCCTTTCGCTCCAAACTTGTATATCTACTTGCTTATCTGACGTTACCTGCCTAAAATTGAATATGGTAGATCTGAACTTCTCATCTTTTCCCCTAAACCCTCCTCCCCCTTCCTCCCTTCTCTATCACTGTTGACAATACTCTTCTACCTGTTTCCTTAGCCCACAACCTTGGGGTAATCTTTGACTCCTCCCTTCTCCACACATATTCAACCTATAGCTAAACCTGTCGTTTCTTTCTCTACAACATTAAGAAAATTTGTCCCTTCCTCTCTGAACTCACTACCAAGGCTCTTGTCCACTCTTTGGTCACCTCCTGTCTTGACTATTGCAATCTCCTCCTTGCTGGTCTCCCGTAGTGTCATCTGCCTTCTCTTCAATCTATCCAGAACTCTGCGGTGCGACTAATCTACCAGCCCCGATACACTCATATAACTCCCTCTTCTAAAAGCACTTCACTGGCTCCCCTTCTGTTTCCATATCCAATGCAAACTTCTCCTTTAACCATATAAATGCATTCACTCTACTGCCCCTCATTACCTTTCTTCTCGTCTCTCTCCTTACACCCCCCCCCCCCCTTGTGAACTCCGCTCCTCCTCTGGCTTTCTTCCCTCTATGTCCTTTTCTTCTTCTGCAAACTCCAGACTTCTATCTTTTCATCTTGCTGCTCCTTATGCATGGAACAAACTTCCTCTATCTTTACGTCAAGTCTCTTCTCTCCCCCTCTTCAAATCCATGCTAAAGGCTTACCTCTTTGAGGCCACATTTGGATCCTAATCCCTTGTTCTCATTGTGTCTCCTTCCCCATTTGAACCCCCCTTGTTTCTCTTGTATTGTTCTGTCTGTCCTAATTAGACTGTAAGCTCTACGAGCAGGGACTGTCTTCTTTATATGTTTGCACAGCGCTACATATGCCTTGTAGCACTATACAAATGATTAATAGTAGTAGTAAAGGATAAAAGGGCACTATAACTGTGGATAATGGAAGGGCAGACTAGATAGGCTATGTGGTCTTTCTCTGCCATCAATTGCTATCTTTCTCTGTTCATTCATCTGCTTGGAAGTGATATTGTTGCTGTCATGGGATGGATGTGGGGGGAAGTGGGTATGATAATGGCATTAAGGAGGCGATAAGTGTACCTGCACATTTGGTAAACTACATGCAGTAACAGTATATGCAATCTGTGTGCATTCTCCACCCATCCATGTCCCACCCCATTGTATCATACTGTTCTTAGCACAGTAGCCATTAACTCAGGCCCACACTAATAATGTATGCTAAATCCCACACTAACTGCTTAGCACACTTGAGTAAACAAGCCCCTTAATTCTCAAAATCTGATTAAATGTCTAAAAACAAAAAAAAATGTTTTCATTTTAGGATTCTTCACAACAGCTAGAATGTGTAGTTTACCATGGTTAATATGTTAAAGACGTTTTTCTCTCTAGCAAATTCTTCTCAAGCCATAACTTTGACTGAAGGATTAAAATCCTTTGTCAAAAATTTTCTACCTTTAGATCTTTCAGAAGTCACTTGGATAATAATAACCTGCAGGTAAGTGCATTTTTCTTTTATGGATTAGTGCACTAATAAGAAAATGTTCTCCAGTGTCTTTGTATGTCCTTCAAAAGGTTTCCATTTAAACAGAAGCTCTGTTCTTTGTGTCCTGCAATGTCCTTTGATGCAATCTCCTTCCTTAGGAGTAAGTTACAGTTCATAGAGGATTATGGTGGGTGCCTTCTGCTCCTTTGTTTTGTCCAGCCACCTTCAGGTCCTTGTTTCCTTGTACTTACTATCCTAATTTAAAAAAAAAAAGAAAACTCAAAAAGAAAGACTTAGCCACAGTAGGCTGTCTCTTCTGCAGAATTCAGTATTGGTATGCCTCATTTGCTGGATGCCTAAAGTGAGATTGAAAACTAGCTAAATTAGATAAAAACAAGCAGGTGTGCGCCCTGACTATCCCTAATAATGCACTCACGGCATTCACTCAGATAGTGTTTGCATGTTAGCTGCTGATTTTCTTCTTATCTTTTTTAAATTGCATGTTCCTTTCATTTTAAAGGTGTTAACTATAATTAGGAAATCATTTTAGAAACAGCAAAATAAGAAAATACTGGCATTTGCATTCCTGGATCATATACACATCCAAATAGTGATTTTAGACAGCTGCTCTTTGGAAACGTGTACTCCCCAGGATGAAGAGATTTAAAGAGAGCA
The DNA here is from genome assembly GCA_033557465.1 of Ichthyophis bannanicus. Taxonomy (NCBI): domain Eukaryota; kingdom Metazoa; phylum Chordata; class Amphibia; order Gymnophiona; family Ichthyophiidae; genus Ichthyophis; species Ichthyophis bannanicus. The sequence goes on along the minus strand of CM066035.1, from coordinate 160,331,426 downwards.
TGACTGGGGGGTTGGCAGGGATGTGGTTTGGGTGTGCCCCAAATAAAGATGTGTGCTTCACATTTTACAACGGGAAGACATGTTTAGATAGCAATGTTCCTCACCTGTAACATTTTTCCATAGGCAACAGGATTAAAAAGGCTGTTCTTGTTGTTTGTCACCTAACTCTGTCTTTAGAGCAGTCCACATAGTTAACTGCAAGAACTGCTTGGCGAAATGGACAGACTGCTCAGTACAGTCCAAGCAAAAGCACTGTCTGTTATTGATTCATGATCCAGACACTAATGAGCAGCAAAGGTATGAGTGCGTATGGTTTCTAATGAGGCAGATTTTAAGAGAGCCACTGTTGCTGTAGTAGCCTTGACTTCAGAGATCAGAGAATATCTGATTGTTCATAGCAGAATTGTATACATGTGGCAAGTCGGTTTACTAAAATCCTTCGCTTTCACCCATTTTGTTAGGATCAAAGGAGACAAAAAGTTGAATATTTTCTAAAGAGAATCAGTGCTCTTCATGTAATTTACCAAAGCCTGTTTACAATCCAGAATATGAAGGGCTTTTTTCATGAGGCTTCACATCAGACTTCAGAGAGTAAGTAGGCAAACGTATTTCCTAACTGAGATGGAAAGAAGTGACCACTTTGGGAAAAACATGATGATGAAGGAATTGAGTGTAAGGCTCATAAACCACTAAAGGATGAAGTTCACTCATCTTCTAGCTGAAGTGATGGCCACCAGGAAGAGAAGTTTCCAAGTAAGAAATTAGAGTAAATCAGTTTTCAAAGGTTCAAAAGGAGACTTCATAAGAGCAGTAAGCACCAAATTCAAGTCACATGGAACCTTTTATGAACTGGGAAAAGACAGAAGACTGTACCACCATAAGGTTATCCATTGAGTCATGGTAAGCTGACAAGTCACTGAGATGTACTCTTATCAAGGACATTTGACGGTCAACACAATATAATGGTAGAGATACTGTAGTATGGTTGTATGTGGGCATGCTATGGGGTCATGGCCATTAGCAAAGCATCATATTGAAAACCTTCTCCATTTGAAAGCACGTGTTCTTCTAATAGAAGACTTTCTAGCAGCTATTAAAATGTCCTGAATTGGCTCTTGGATATCAAGCACCAATATAAAGGAGTTCTCCAAGCTGAAGATTAGGGACTTCAAGTCTTGATGAATGAGTCGGCCCTCTTGTTGAATTATCAACTCTGGAAATTTGCACAGCTTCTAAGGAGAAAGTATCACCAATTTCCAAAGAAGAAGAAACCACTTCTATTGCGGTTACTAAGGTACCACCATAATCATGATAACTCAGCTTTGTTAGAATTTGTGATGAACTCTTAAGACAAATAAAACTGGAGGTTAAGTCCAGAGAAACATCCAAGTCCATTGAACTGCTATTCAACAAGTCAGTGGTAGAATGGAGCAGAAGAGAGGAAGCTTTGCATTTTCCTCACTTAAGAACATAAGAAAATGCCATACTGGGTCAGACCAAAGTCCATCAAGCCCAGTATCCTGTTTCCAACAGTGGCCAATCCAGGTCACATGTACATAACAGTTTCCCAAAAAGACACACAGGTTCCACAATGCTTGTATTGGGGCAAGCAGTGGATTTCCCGAGTCCCTTTTAATAGTGGTTTATGGACCTTTCCTCCAGAAACTTGTTCGAACCTTTTTTAAATCCAGCTACACTAACAGTTTTTACTATATCCTCCAGTAACGAATTCCAGGGTTTGATTGCTCATTGAGTGAAAAAATATTTGCTCTTCAGAACATAAGCACATAAGATATGCCACACTGGATCAGACCAAGGTCCATCACAGGGATGAGTGGTCTAGTGGTTAGGACAAGGTACTTCAGGCCGGAGGGCCAGGGGTATGAGTCCCACCTGGGAACAGCAATCTCAGGCCAGAGGGACTGGGATTTCTAGTCCTATAGGCACTCCTTGTGTTCTTGGGCAAGCCACTTAACCCTCCATTGCCCATGTTACCTGTAAATATTAGCATATGTGTCTCATATCCCCTCATGTTAAATGTATCCCCCAATTGACCGCTTTGACCTGGTGAAAAGCGGGATATAAATACAGCTAAATAAATCAAGCCCAGTAACCTGTTTCCAACAGTGGCCAATCTAGGTCATACGTACCTAGCAGTTTCCCCAAAAGACACAGGTTCCGCAATGCTTGTACTGAGTCAAGCATTGATATCCTGGGTCCCTTCTTAATAATGGTTTATGGACCTTTCCTCCAGGAATTTGTCCAAACCTTTTTTAAACCCAGCTACACTAACAGCCTTTACTACATCCTCCGGTAACAAATTCCAGAGTTTGATTACACGTTGAGCGAAAAAATATTTTCTTTTATTAGTCTTAAATAGTTTACCCTGTAGCTTCATTGCATGTCCCCTAGTCTTTCTATATTCTGATAATGTAAACAATCAATCTACGTTTACCCGTTCCACTCCGTTCATTGATTTATAGACTTCTATCATATCTCCCCTCAGCCGTCTCTTTTCCAGGTTAAAGAGCCCTAACCTTTTTAGCCTTTCTTCATAGGAGCATCCTTCCATCCCCTTTACCATTTTGGTGGCTCTTCTCTGAACCTTTTCTAATAACTCTATATCCTTTTTAAGATACGGCGACCAGAATTGCACACTATATTCAAGGTGCAGTCTCACCATGGAACGATATAGAGGCATTATAATATCTTTTGTTTTATTTTCCATTCCTTTCCTTATGATACCAAGCATTCTATTTGCTCTCTTGGCTGCTGCTGCACACTGGGCCGAGGGTTTTAACATGTTATCCACAATGACGCCTAAATCTTTTTCCTGGGTGGTGGTTCCTAATGTGGAACCTTGCATTGTGTAACCATAGTTTGGGTTGTTCTTCCCTAGGTGCATAACTTTGCACTTGTCCACATTAAATTTCATTTGCCATTTTGATGCCAGTCTTCTAATTTATCAAGATCCTCTTGCAATTTTCCACAATCCTCTTGGGTTTTAACAACTTTAAATAAATTTGTGTCATCTGCAACATCTTATTAAAAGAGGGCTGCTACACAGTACCCTGTCCTGTGCTGCTGAGGTAAGCTATATTCTTATTTGATTTAAATTATAGCTGTTTGCTGCTGCTAGGCTCTAACTTATTATGAAGTTTAAACTACAAGCTCTCTGCTGGGTTCTAAATTTAACCAGAAAGCTCTCGTCTGTGTTTTAAATTTAAACTAAAAGTACTTTGCTGATGCTAGGCCCTGAGTGACTATTAAATTTAAACTACAAGCTCTCTGCTGGGTTCTAAATTTAACCAGGAAGCTCTCTTCTGTGTTTTAAATTTAAACTAAAAGTACTTTGCTGATGCTAGGCCCTGAATGACTATGAAATTTAAACTACAAGCTCTCTGCTGGGTATGAAATTTAACCAGAAAGCTCTCTTCTGTGTTTTAAATGTAAACTTAAACTGCTGCTTCTAGGCCCTGACTGATTTAACAAAAAATAGAGGGTTCACAGATTAATTAGCTTTAATAAAAAGAATTCCTTTCAGAAAATTCCCAGAAGTATATACTCACAATTGCAGATCTCTCTCCAGAAGTAACAGTCCCCTTTTCTAGTCTTTCAAGACTGAGGATCACAGAGCTCTGGTTGAGCTATTTATGCCTGTGCTCTTATTAGTCTTAAACGGGTTACATTGTAGCTTCATTGCGTGTGTCCTAATCTTCCTTCTTTTTGATGGCGTAAATAATCGATCTACGTTTATCCATTCCACTCCATTCATTAATTTATAAACCACTAGTAAAGAAGTTAACTTGAGGAATTCATCATTCCGGAAATGGGAACTGCAGCACAGTTGGATTGAGAGACCATTCATGAGGATGCATTACTCTGCTCATCCAGCCTGCTAGCAAAGGTCTGCACAGAGAAGGCAGAGCAAAAACAAGAAGAAACTAAGCAAAACTGTCCTGTTTTAGTGGAAAAAGACTAAACTGAGGAGCTGAGAAGCAGTTGCACACAAGAAAGGCCATGCATGATCAGAACTTTACACTAAAGCAGTTCTGTCCTTGGCACCTTTGGATGACATCACTCACTTGTGTGCCTGACTCTGTCCTGCTTGTTGATGGAAAGTTAAAAATATCTGTTGGCTTTTGCACCTACCCCAAAATACACACAAGTGCAAACTCCGATTTAAGACCTGTGGACTAAATCAAGGAGCATATACAAAGGCCAATGACAGCTTGCCCCACCCCTCTGGACACCCTGACATCAATCATAACCCTGCACCCTTCCCAAACTCCCCAACATCACTCACAACCCCCTCTCTCCTCTGAGTCCCTCACCAACATCAATCACAGCACTCTCCTCATCGGCTTCTTTCCCCCAGCTCTTACTAGATGGTCTTCCTGGTATCAGTTGCTTCTACCCCATCAGATGCCCATTTCAAAATAGTGCCTCTGACCTCCTAGAAGAGTCACACAGAACTTCTGCTGGAGACCACTCTGCTAAATAAGGTGAGCATTTTCCTCACTAGTCATCAGGGAGAACCCCAGTAAGAACCAGGAGGCCTGGGTGGGTGGGTAGAATGTTGTGATTCATGTCATCGGGGGGGGGGGGGGGTATGGGGGCAACTTGATCCTAAATGGCCCCTTTCATGTTTAGTGGACCTGAGTTGATGCCTACTATCTTGTTGCTTCAGGCAGCCACCCATGATGTCCCTGCTGCGGCAATGCTAGTATGCTTTTGACACTCTATTTTGCTATGTTTTATTTTTCAAATTGCTAGTCCCACTGCACATGCCAGTAAATACACATGCATGCCTTCACGTCCTTGTAAGCATTTTACAAAAGGCTCTGGGTGGTAAAAGACAGAGGAAGATGAGCATGTCCTGACTAGCCATTTAGAGGGTACCTTTATAAAGAGACGCCTACTTTACGCCCAGAAATTGGTGCCCACCTAGGTGCTATTTTAAAAAGAAAAGTAGATGCACACTTTTCTTTATAAAATAGTAGCTTAAGTGGTTGACAATGCATGTTAATATAATTTAAGGTGCAATCTCTTACAGCAACCCTAAATTTAGATGGCTCCTTAAAAAATTCCCCCTTAAATTCCTCACTCATAGTTCTATGCAAAATATGGCTTTTAGAAGGTGATTTTGGAAAGGATGTCCAAATTGGGGATGTCCAGGGCAGAATGTGCAGGAAAACGCCATCGACGTCTATGTCTCCGACTGATTTCAAGAATATAGACATCCCCGACCAGGACATGCACACAGACTGCTACATAGACGTTCCCAGTAGGGATGCCTGGGCCGGGAACATCCATCTTAGGCAATCTTGGATAAGGAAATGTCCAACAGCATAGCAAAGTGAAAAGATGAGCCCCCAATCCCTATCAGTGTTCTTGACATAGTATAAGATACAGGGGGTATTAGTGTAGCTCCTTCTCCACACCTTCCAGACGTTTGCCTGATAAAACAAGCACTTTTCAGATTCCAGTTCATGCCTGGAACAGGTAGAACTTTAGACACAATTCAGGATGTCTAGAGCATTTCTGGGATCAGGCAGGGACGTCCAGTTTCATAGGAATGCCCAGGCCATGCCTCCACTATGTTCCCATTCAGACTTGGATGTCCTCGCACTGGGGACCTCGAGAGACCCACCTTTGAAAATAGCTCTGGAGCCATCTCTGTTTGCAGACATCCATATCAGTAATAGTGCTTTTAAAATCACACCTTTAATCTCTGACACTGTAAATCTGAAGTAATTCTTAACAAAAATTTGTTTTTCTTACTTTCCCAGCAGTTGACAGACGTGAAATGTTGTTCTTGTCAGTCAGCACTACTTAAGAAGATGGGACTTAAATTCTGTCAGCCTGCTGCTTGACATTCCTATTCTCTTCCGAGCTGTCAATCAGGCTCATTAATGGCACCTTTTCCTGGCAAATTCAATTAATCTGTTTGAGAGACTCAGAGAAGCCAAAAGTATCAGGTTAATTAAACCTTTTACACAGTTTTCTCTTTCTCTGACTGGAAATTACACCAGATTTAGGAACAGTGGATCAGGAAGCCACTAGTTACTGCATTTTATCACTGTCCCCTTATTGTATAATTGCACCATAATATTGATTTTGTTTTTTAAATTTTGAAGGACTTCAAAGAGGGACTTTCAAAAAGAACACTGGTCAACAAAGTTTTAGAAAAGTCATGTTACTAAAATAAAAATAGTCATTTCTTATCAATTTTTATATGCTGAACACGAATATGACAGAGAAATTGCAAAGTTGGCTGTAGTTTTTTTGTAATCTACAAGAATTAATGTTTACATCACAAAATGCATGCCAATAGTAAATATAATATTATGCTTGATTCTAATTGGAAATGCATAAATAAAAAATTTAAAAAAATAGTAAATATAATAGGACTTCGGTTAATACCTTTAAAAAACCAAGTCATAGACTACTTCTTAGATTTTTTTGCCTGTCTCTTGTACAGCTATTCGGGAGCTTCTCTGGGGAGTGTCCAGCAGTAGTCAGCCAGCATTGCAGTGGACCATTTTCCCTGGTATCTTTGCTCCATCGTTGCGATATCCTGGTGAAAACGTTCACCCTGTTCATCACTAACCATACCACAGTTGTCAGGAAAGAAATCGAGATGGGAATCAAGGAAATGGATCTTTAGAGACATATTGCAGCCAAGTTTCTGATACTGTATCAGCATGTCTTCCACTAGTTCCTTATAGTTTTTGCCCTAACATTCCTGAGAAAGTTTGTTGACACTAGGCAAAAAGCATTCCATGCTTCTTTCGCATCACCCTGCAGCAAGTTGTTGAACCGGTCATCTTTGAAGAGCTCTAGAATCTGAGGACCCACAAAAACTCCCTGTTTAATCTTTGCTTCACTGAGTCGAGGGAATTTTTCATGCAGGTATCGGAAATCTGGCGATGTGCGGTCCATGGATTTCACAAAGTTTTTCATCAAACCTAGTTTGATGTGAAGGGGTGGTAGCAGGATGTTGTGAGCCTCAACCAGAGCTGGGTGCTAGATATTCTTCTCTCCAACTGTTACATTTTGTCTGCGATTCCATTCCTTCCGCAAGTAGTGCCAATCCCTTGCTCGGCTATCCCACTCACATAAGAAACACATGTATTTTATATATCCCTGCTGCAGTCCCATTAAAAGGGCAACTACCTTCAAGTCACCACAGAGGTGTCAGCTGTACTTGTTATAGTTAATGGAAGTCAGTAGATGCTTTAAGTTATCATATGTCTCTTTCATGTGGATGGCATGCGCTACTGGAATAGATGGAAGACGGTTTCCATTGTTCAAAAGCACAGCCTTCAGATTCAGTTTCAAAGAGTCTATAAATAGTCTCCAGTCTTGTGGGTCATGAATGATTTTTAAGGCATTCATGAGGCTTTCAATATCGGAATAGAATACCAGATTACTTTCCTTTCCGACTGCGTATAGTTCATTGCTGACATCAGATGGCTTCAGCAGCCGTCTGGCAGTAGTATTGCATTGCATCAGAAAATGTGAACCCCAATTCAATGTACAAAGTATCTAATCACTATTTCCTGTGTTATGTAAATCATTGCACAATCAAAATGTGTATATTAAAAATCACTGTATTGTACGATACATTATGATTCTGTAAAGTAAACCGCTGCTGATCGTAGGAAGCAGCGGTATACAAATGTTTACTAAATTAAATAAATAAAATAAATAAAAATGATGCAATCAACTCTGGATGATGTGTGCATGCTGGTATTATGCAATGTGATGCAATATTACATCATTCAAGGCTTATTTGGGATGTTGTTGATGCCCTACTGGATAAATTTACACGGTGAAATGTCAAAAACGAACTACATGCAATATCTTCAAAACGAGAGCCAATAAAAATTTTTTAATGTTATATTCGTGTTCAGCTCACCAAGATACTACAGATTAGGGCCTTTTAAAGTCAATAACAATTTCAATGTTGACCAGTGGAATCAATATGTCTCCCCTCTGCTATTCTTTCCTTTCACTGTCAGTTAAACTCAGACTAGAGTAGGAAAAGAGAACTCACGGTTGCTCAGTATTAATTTTGCTACTTGCATTCCCCTTCCCTGTTGTAAAATGGCTCTACTTAATATGTCACACATGCCCACAATCACACAAATATATATGATAGAACATTTGACAGAATTTGACATCTTCAATTGATTTTAACTCAGTTTTTCATCCAAAATTTCTTCTCAGAACACTTAGAAAAATAGCAGCCCTTTAGCATTCTTTTGTGTCATCTTAGTGCTCAGCCTCTAGATATCTTTCAAAATATAACCAGTCCGCTGAATGCCTTCTGCCTCACAACAGAGTTCTGATAGACACACCCATTCAGTGCTGCACAACAGCTCTCATTTCACATGAGTCCCTGCCCCTCAGGATCCATCATGGCTGATTTTGGGCTGATTCTGTATAAGGTGTGCAAAGATTTACTTGTTTGAAATGTGTAAGTCCCTGTTCTGAAGAACTTATGCATGTAAATGGGCACTTACACATGTGCTTTGGATGATCTCTATTCTGCAAGTCATGCATAAGTCTATTGTGTGTATGTTCAGTTGGGGTGTTGTAGGGCTGGTGCCTGTTCAGGAACTAATGCCTGAACCACTAGCATGGCTTACTGTTACAAGATGGGGCCTGCTCTGAACCAAAGACTGAATTAAACAAGATGGATTCCTGTTTTGTTATAACTCAGCATTAAAACTTGCAGATCAAGTAATTCTGCCAGTTTAGAAGTATTTTTCCAGCTGATGACATGCAGAAGAACACCTGGGAACTCTAACTTCTGATACAAAGTGTTTGCTTGCCCTCTCTCTCTGGCTGGAAACTCAGATAGTGCTCAAGGTCAAAGCCTCGAGATGGAGTGAATTTCTCCCACAGACCGGCAGCTCAGTGTGTGACATGCAGTTCATTTCAGCTGATGTTGAAGGTCTGCCAGACCTCGACTTCATTCCGTTCCTGAGACTCAGACTACAGCCACAGGTGTTTTGGCACGAGCTAAGGTACTGGTCTTTAATTTCCAGAGGTTAGGACTAGTTTAGACAGAGTGCATGTGAATCAGTGACGATGGTTCCTAAAACATAGGTTAGATCTCTCGGTAACGTAACATAGAGCTGAATAACATACTACCTCAGAAAGCTAATTTATTCTAATATTTCCACTATTTTTGCTATCAGAAATAAAGTCTAATTTTTATATAAACAGGGCTGGTTCTTGTTTTATCACGTGGTTGTTTGTCAGATGGTCCTATGGAATCCTGGAAAAGGGAATGTAGCAGTATCCCCTAGACAGAGTATTTAATATGTGTATTTATCTTCTACTGATAATACCTCCTACAGTGTGCATGGGGGTGAAGAATATATGAGGTCTAAATCTATGTGCATAAGTTAAAGGCAAAATTGCTGCAACTAGACTCAGGTGATTCCATACACCCCTATTTTATAAAGTAAAACCTATAAAGTAGCTTAAATGGCAGAACTCGCATCTAACATTGCAGGTGCAGACATTTACATTAACCCCAGAGCTGATGTAAATGCCCATGCCTATATTTTTCAAGTATGCATGCAAATTAGAGCATTTTATAATCTACACATGTATTTGTGTGCTCCACCCAAACTCTGCCCATGTGCACATCCACTGGCAAGGTACAAGCCATGAAGCCAAAGCAACACTTCTACGCTGATCTGTATTTTGTAAGAGGCCATATATACATGTATGTGACCATATACATGCCTATTTTGCTGGTATTTGAGTCATTTTTGCATGTACCTTACCACTTTAAGTAGATGCCTCTTATAAAATTACCCTCTTACTGCCCCTGCAAGCCCTCAAAGCTCATGCTGCTCTATTCAGCAGCTATTTACTAGCCACAGCAAACTAAGGCTCTTTAGGGCAAGCAATACTCAAAAGTGCCACTTACTTTCCTTATGTCTGCACTGCAAATTTGCCCCAGGCTCCCCCACCTTGCTTACTGCCACTCCTCATTGTTTTGGCCTACAGTAGGGATGTGCTTTCATTAGCACATATTCCATTTATTAGTGTGACTTAACAAAATTAGTGCATACTAAATCAATATGCTACACATTAATCTACAAATCAACATGCGTTAAGTTGATCAATGCATGTTAAAATGTTTTAATGTGTATTAAAAACAAATCTTATTAAAGTGACTGCATCAAATGAACCAAAACCAAAATCTGAAAATATAGGATAAATGCCAAAAGAACTGAAAACAAACCAAACCCTTTTGTTGTGTGCACACCTCTAACCTGTAATCCTATCTGATACCTCTGTCCCTGTTGTCTTTCTTCGTAGGCACACATGCTCAGTCAGGATCACTTGACTTGCTGTCACTCCCTATAGCAGCTAAGTTCCAACCCTTGTGATGCCTTGGCTTGAAGTTCCAAGTTTGCAGCCAGCGGCTGAGGTTACAGCCATGACTTGATTTCATCCACACCATCTGAAAAGCAGCAGCTGCACTAAACAAAGCCACCACTGTTTTGAACTGCCTCTGCTACCTGTCAGTGCTGCTTCGGCTCTATGCTCTGCTCAGCTGCTACTTGCATCACTTTCAGACTTTTTCCGGAGTCTCTTAGCCACTAGAGCACCTGGATGTCTTCTGTTAGCCTCTCACCAGGGCCCTAACCATTCAAGAGGGCCACCAACAGTGTAAATACAGCTCATTTTATACCCCTTGATGGCAACAAGCACAGAGGAGTCCTACAAGGCTCCCAATAAATTTCTATCAACAAAACCACATATCCTCCTCTCTTCATGAGGAGTGGGAAAGATGGGATACTGGAGGGACAATACAATTTGATTTCCAACAATGATTTCCACAGCAATGGCAATACTGCCTCTTCATAAGCTACCCGAGATGATCCCCAAGCGAGACCTTTCCAGATACTTCCTATGATTTTTCCATTCCAATTCCATAAACAGGAAAGAGGATAGAATAGGCCAGCTCTTGTGACTTCCCATGGGAATAAAATAAAATTTACAAAAGAGTTTTCTATAAGAAGGGGAGCTGTAAGGATAAAAAATAGACACACTTTTTTATAAAGTGAGGTTTCCCCTTGGAACTCTACTCAGCTCCGCCTAAGTTCCACCCCCACAATTTAAGAATAAATGTTTAGATTTGTAATTGCTGAAAATGCTTTAAAAACATGTAAACATGAAGAATAGTCAAGTAGGCATTTATAAAGTTACCTAGGGGTATATAAGCTTAAAGTAGGAGCTCAGAAAAGATGGATTCAGCATTCCAGGGGTGGATGATTGGCAGAGTAAGGGTAGGATCCCTGCTTATGCATTTACTTTATACAATATGGGCCGATATTTGAAAGGCATGTACGTAGTTTACAGCCCAGTAAACTGTGTAAATGCCTTAAATGGGGCAATGCATGGTGAGTGCCACTGAACATCCCCTCCCTAACTCCCCCAGGTGCCCCGATGCTATCCGGTTAGCATCGGGGCATGCTGGGAGCATTCTGCGGCAAAGCAGAGGCGGCAACAAGCACTAACCAGATATTTGCATGCTGCCAGGTTAGCAATCTGTGCTATAAAGATAGGCGAGGAAAACCTGGAATTAAGGGTTGGCGGGCAGGGCTATGCGCCAAGAGGCACATAGCCCGCCCAACCCAATATCGGGCCCTACATGCATAGGTACTGATTTTTTTTGCCACATACACATACATCTTACTCTCGCACCAGAACAACTGTAACTTTCCTATCTAAATACCCTCTATTTCCTCTAACTCCTTAGTTGATTTTCAAACTTGGTATGGAAAGGAGGAAGGGGAGAAGTCAACCACATATACAGTATTTTACACCATGGGCATGTTTACTAACGAATCCTAGCTGTTAGTGTGCAGTTTACAGTTCTAAGTGCACCATGCTAAGAATTAGCTCAGGGACTGGACAGGTTACGAGTGGAACATGGGCACTGACAGTGCATCGCGGTTACTGTGTGCATTATGGGTGTGCTAACTTCAAATGTTGCTACTCAGTGAATGTTGCTACTTAAGTGCACTTGCATGCCAATTAGCATGGTATCGTGCACTAGTAACATCCTAATGGCAAGGAGACAGAACCACCCACCCCAAAAAATTAGCACAAGCTTTTGCACTAATTTGTAAGCACAAACATGCCCTACTGGCACACCCCCTCATAAATATGCTCCTATATGTTTTATCCCATTTAAATATTTTATAGCTTGTACCAGAAGTTATTGTATGCCTCTCCCTTCACTTTGTATATTTGCCCAGTTTTTGTGAATTAGTCAAGGATTGTCTTCAAAGAAATATCTTCAATAACATTTTTCTATTCATAACAAATCATCTGTGATTATAAAATATTTCATCCAGACAATGAATGACATTCAGATAATGATAACTTTAGGTCAGCATTGATCAGAACAAGATTCAAATCTGTGTTCTTGTAGTCTGAAGGATTTTCTTCTTGGGTTTTTTAGAATTTAGACTCTTTAGCATGATTTCAGAATAAAGTAGCCAAAATGGATGACTGAAGAAACTCTGAGAATTGCCCAGAAAAGCAGAGAATCTAAAGCCAGAGGAGAAAGAGAGACACTCAGAGAACTCAACAGAGATTTCCAATGTGCAGCAAGACAAGACAAGGAGAAGTACTACAATGATGCATGCAAGAAAATAGAAGAAGAAACTATTAGAGGAAGAACAAGCTTGGCTGTCCTAAAGCTACAAAGGTTAAACAAAACATTTCAGCCTCAAATTGGAATGTTACAAGATGCTCAAGGATCCATATTGAATAATGCTGAGAAGATCAACAAAAGGTGGAAAGAATATACACAGGCATTAATCCATAAAGATCAGGTGGACCAACAGCCATTTCAACCTCTACCTTATGATCAGGAACCATTGGTGATAAAAGAAGAAGTCGAGGCAGCATTAAAGGCCTCATCAAAGAACAAAGCACAAGGCACTGATGGTATTCCCATTGAAATATTACAGCAATCAGATGCAGCTGTTAACATACTTACAAGACTCTGCCAGGAAATTTGGAACATAACATCATGGCCAACTGACTGGAAAAGATCTGTTTTTATACCAATACTGAAGAAAGGTGATCCGACTGACTGTGGAAATTATTGCACAATTGATCTGATCCCCATGCCAGCAAGATTCTACTCAAGATCATTCAGCAGAGACTACAACTCTATGTAGAATGAGAACTGCCTGAAGTGCAGCCATGGTTCAGGAAAGGGCAAGGAACGAGAGGCAACATCACAGATGTGAGAATGATCCCTGAAAAGACAAAAGAATAAGACTACAGCAAGGCTTTGACTATGTAAACCATGAGAAATTCTAGGCCAGATGGGTATACCAGTACACCTGATTGTTCTCTTGCACAACCTTTACATTAATCAAGCAGCAGCAGTTCGCATGGAACAAGGAAAACCAGAATGGCTTAAAATCTGCAAAGGTGTATGACAAGGCAGCATACCTTCCCCCTACCTCTTTAATTTATATGCAGAACAAATCATCAGAGAAGCAGAACTGTAAGAAGGCAACCGAGGTGTGAAGATTGGTGGAAGACTCATCAACAACCTTTGCTATGCTGATGATACCACATTACTGGCTGAAAGTGAAGACGATCTGAAACATTTGCTTCTCAAGTTCAAGGAACATAGTCTTAAAATGGGCCTGCACCTTAACGTTAAAAAGACAAAGATCAAGACAACTGGCAAAATCAATAAGTTCATCATTGATGGAGAATAAATTGAAAGAGTGGACAACTTTAACCTACTTGGATCAACTATCAATAAAGAAAACAAGCAGTCAAGAAATCCGATGACACATTGCTCTTGGCAGAATGGCTATGAAGGACCTAGATAAGATTCTCAAGAGCAGAGATGTATCTCTCCATACAAGCCATGGTATTTTCAATAACGACATATGGATGCAAATGTTGGCAGGCAAAAGTTGCCTTTAAATTATGGTGCTGGCGATGAATACTGTGTATACCATGGACTGCACAAGAACAAACCAGTCAGTACTAGAGGTGATCAAACTTAAGCTTTCCTTAGAAGCTCAGATGACAAGACTTCGACTTTCATATTTTGGACACATCATGGGAAGAGAGAGATCATTAGAGAAAGATATCATGCTTGGCAAGATAGAAGGTCAACACAAAAGAGGAAGGCCAGCAATAAGACGGATCAATACAATAACAGTAGCTATTCTATCAACAAAGAGTTTCCTGACTGAAGAATGAATACAGTTTAGGACAACTATCCAGAGGGTCGACATGAGTCGACACTGACTCGACGGCACTTAACAGCAATAACAACACTATATTATAGACTAAGGGGGATATTCAGTGGCAATGGATAGCATGATTGCAGTGGCTAGTCATTGCCACTGAAATTAATACCCAGATATTCAATGCTGGGGCCATAACTGGCCATTGGCATTGCATATCTAGGATAGCTGGAGAAGTAGGAAGCTAACTGGGCAGTGGTGATATTCATCCGTTGACTGGTTAGCTTCTGCAGCGAATGTTAGGCCACCGTTTCAGGTGCCTAATTTTCGCTGCTTAGTGTTAATGGGCAGCGGCTCAATACAGCCACTCCCCAGTTACCGCTGGGTGTCATCTCCGCTTCGTCCATGGAATGCGCTGATGCTAGCTGGCTAGTATTAGGGCATGCAGCAGTGGCACTCGGAGATATTCAGCAGCACTTTTAGTGCCGCTGAATATCCTGGTGATGACGATTAATGTAGTTAAGCAGGTCTGCTAACTACATTAATGATGTTGAATATCTCTCTCAATATAGTTTATACCAATATTAAAGAAAGGTGATCCAACTGACTGTGGAAATTATCAAACAAATTGCTCTGATCCCACTTGCCAGCAAGATTCTACTGAAGATTATTCAAAAGAGACTAAAACCGTACCTGGAACAAGAACTACCTGAAGTGCAAGCAGGGTTCAGGAAAGGGCGAGGAACGAAAGACATCATTGCGGATGTGAGATGGATCCTTGAAAAGACTAAAGAATACCAAAAGGATATCTATTTGTGCTTTATCGACTATAGCAAGGCTTTTGACTGTGCAAACTATGAGAAACTCTGGGCCACGTTAAGAAGCATGGGTATACCAGAACACCTGATCGTTCTCTTGCACAATTTGTACATTGATCAACAGTTAGAACGGAACAAGGAGAAATAGAATGGTTTAAAATAAGCAAAGGTGTAAGACACGGCTGCATACTTTCCCCTTACCTGTTTAATTTATATGCAGAACAAATCATCAGAGAAGCAGGATTGTATGAAGACAACAGAGGTGTGAAGATCGGTGGAAGACTCATCAACAACCTTCGCTATGCTGATGATACCACATTACTGGCTGAAAGTGAAGATGATCTGAAACATTTGCTTCTCACAATCAAAGAACATAGTCTCAAAATGGGCCTGCACCTTAATGTAAAGAAGACAAAGATCATGACAACTGGCATAATCAACAGGTTCATTGTTGAAGGAGAAGAAATTGAAATCGTGAACAACTTTAACCTACTTGGATGAACTATCAATAAAGAAGCAACAAGCAGTCAAGAAATCAGATGACGCATTGCTCTTGGCAGAATGGCTATGAAAGACCTAGATAAGATTCTTAAGAGCAGAGATGTCTCTCTCCAAACAAAGATTTGACTTGTTCAAGCCATAGTATTTTCAATAACATCATATGGATGTGAAAGCTGGACAGTGAAAAAAGATAGACAGGAAGACAATTGATGCCTTTGAATTATGGTACTGGCGGCGAATACTGTGTATACCATGGACTGCCCGAAGAACAAACCAGTCGGTACTAGAGGAGATCGAACCTAAGCTTTCTTTAGAAGCTCAGATGACAAGACTTCGACTTTCATACTTTGGACACATCATGCGATGAGAGAGATCATTAGAGAAAGACATCATGCTTGGCAAGATAGAAGGTCAACGCAAAAGAGGAAGGCCAGCAATGAGATGGATTGATACAATAACAGCAGCTATGGGTACCAGTCTGTCAACAATGAGCCGCCTGACTGAAGACCGAACACAATTTAGGATAGCTATCCAGAGGGTCGCCATGAGTCGACTTTGACTCGACGGCACTTAACAACAACAACATCTCTCCCCCTCTCTAAAGATTATATCACATTACAGTGACATTCTGGGCAAATGCAATAAAACATTTTAATGTAGGGGTTAATACCTAAAACAAATTAGGGAAGCAACAGGGTAATCCCCAGCTATCAATATTCAAGAAAAATGAGGAGTGACATCAAGCTATGGAGTTTAGATCTTATAGAGAAGGAGAAACAATTACTTTTAGAAATACATTTTATTGTTCCCAGATGTTGCCCGGGAGACTCAGAAGCGGAGAAGGGCTTTCCTTTTGTTAAAACCTGGGGTGCTTTCTATTGGTGCTATGTTTGTCCTTTGTTTCCCTTGCAAATGTTTAATTACTTATAAAGCGCAGAAGTATGTATTTTTTTTTCCTCCTGATCTTTCCGCTTTTTTGAATTCTCATTTGTTAGTTGCTTCTACTCCTGAACTTGAGTCTGTCGGAGCTGTGTAGCCCTTGGAGCACTGCCTTCATTTAGTATTTCTTAGTCTTAATTTTCCTTTCAGAAATTTGTGAATATCGCTTCCCCCAAGTTATTGAGGACTAACTATGATCCTTGCAAATTGTATTTTCTGTATTAATTCTTTTCTTTGCTTATTATTGCAAGTATTATTGTTCTGTACAAGTTTTTTTTTTTTGCTTGGTTTATTGTAAAATGCATAAATAAATAATTAAAAAAAAAAAGAAATACATTTTAACAAAGAGAGAGGAGAACCTTAGAGGAACAGACTACAGCACTCACACCATGCTAGATTATTTGTATATCATCTACCCCCTATATTTTCATTGTAGCTAAATCAATGTTTTTATTTTTCTACAGTTAATATTCTAAATCAGGGTTCTCAACCCTGTCCTGGTGTACCCTCTAGGCCGTCAGGTTTTCAGAATATCCACAATGAATATGCATGAGAAAAATTTGCATGCAATGTAGGCAGCACATGCAAATCTGTCTCCTGCATATTTATTGTGGATATCCTGAAAACCCAACTAGCTTGAGGATACAGCAGGACAGAGTTAAGAGCCACTGTTCTAAATGTTTTGTATAGATTGTTTCTGGTACAGTACCTGTGACAAATATTGAAGCTACAATTTCTGCTGATCCAAATGCATTCTCCCCTTGACATATGTATCGTCCTTCATCTGATTTGGAAGCATTTAGGATTCTCAAGCTCCCATCTGAAAGGATAGCTATCCTGAAAGAAAAAAAATGTTGGATTATAAAAGATGAAGAAAAAAAACAAATCAAGGAAATAAGTTTAAAAGCCAGAATAATTGTTAAACCCTCTTACTTGGAAAGAAATTCCTTTTGCTTTTAAAGGTAACCATTCACTTATTATAAATCATTTCTGCGCTGTGGACTGTTTGAGATGTAGATACTGCAGATTAAATATCAGTTTAGCATCCTTTTTTTTAAACTGCATTTCTACCTACCTTTAAACTTAGTAGGGGACTGTGATGAATTGTGGACTCCATAGCTATGCAATAAGTATAAAAACTTTATCTGCAATTTTTTTTATCTTACAGAGAAGATAATCTACCATTTTAAAAAAAGATTTTTGTTAAGGGTATTAACAGAACAACTATAAAAACTCTCAAATGAAACTTATTTTATGCCCATTTTATAAAATACCAAAAAATCACTCTAATGTCCAGGTACACTGTCAAAATATAAAATGTCTTCTATAACTTGATCAGAAGATGACAAGATCTAATAGTCATTTTGTCAAACCCAAGAGCACACCTTGATATGAGCCGACACACTGTTTTTTAAATTTAGTTTCTGCACTTTGGAATGCCATACCACAAGAAATTAGATTGGAGTCATCTTTATCTAAGTTTAAAAAGGCCCTTGAAATCTCTAGTTTGAAATGGCATTCCAAGATCGAAAGGTCTATTGTATATTTGGCAGGATTGACATAGGCGTAAACACAGATGGATGGATGGATGGTGAAACTTCTTTCCTAACTATATTTTAATTTTTATCTTTTTGATTGCTTTTTATATATTGTGAACTGCCTTGAAGTATATGCAAAGGGCAGAATAGCAAATCTAAAATAAACATAAACTTAATAATTATAATTGAACAGGACCATCAGAGAGAAAACTCCCATGAGGCAATATATGCACTGTTATAAAGGGATAATGTGTTCATTCATGAGTCTTGAGTTTTTCATCCAGTATTTATCAAAAATATCTTCTCAATTATTTATTCCTTATCTATAGTGGCATTATAAATGATATTCAAAAATAAAGTCAAAGGACACATCTGGAGTCAAAAGGACTATATCAGAAAATTCAATCTTGACTAACTTTTGAACTTGCAATTATTTACCCCAGTAAAGTGTCTCTTAATATGCCACTGCAATTTAGCTTGCTTATTTATCTTCACTTCCTGGGCATCATGGTCTTCTGGACTGGTCTGGCAGGACACAAGGAGAGAACATTATCAGGTAAGCATAATAGGATGTTCCTTTTCTTCCTTACCAGACCATTCCAGACAAGTGGGGTATACCAAAGCAATCCTCTAGGTCATGTGGTAGAATGCACTGTTTTTGTCAGGCAGAGTCTTTTCATGCACTTGTAAGCCCAAGCCACAACTTCCCCGCCAAGTGCCACCATGATCCAATGGCTATCCTGCTGGTTCTTCTAGTATCCATTCTGCCATCAAGCTCATGATCTGATAGCCACTCAAGTGCCTGTCTACCTTAATACAACGGCTGCTTCTCTTAGCTTTTCCCAAGCACTGACAGTGCTAGTGTGGCCTCTCATCAGTCTCATTCGAAGCCTGCTTCCAGATGCCTAGTGCAGCCAGCCATTCAAAAATATAGAAATATTGGTGGTAGTCAGTAAATTCTGCTTCAATGAATGCTGACCATGAACCTTGCTGGATGCCAGTCCCCTCCCCTGCACTCTTTCTTGATGAGTGCTGATGCAATCCAGCACAACCTGCATTTCTTTGTGGTAAATTTCATCTAATGCCATCCGCACCAATGAGCACTGGGCTTTATCCAGCATTGTCATAATGCAACAAGTTTCAGTCAGTGCTAGCCTCTATGCTGTATAGTATACACCAACAAATGCTGACCTCTACATAACATGGTGCACATCTAATAAGGACTAGTCTTCATCTAGGTCCATCCTCAATCCAGCAAGCGTTGACAAATGTTCATCTTTATCCTGTGCAGATACCCATATTGTTCATGAAGAGCATTATCCCTTAGCTACTGCCAATGAATGCAAGTACATTACAGGCCCCTGTTTATATACAAAATGTTATATGTAAACCGCACTGATTTTAAAGAGCGCAGTATGTAAAAGCAATAAATAAATAAATAAATAAATTGATGACTGCTGGTCTTCTCCTTGCATAGCCAGTTCCAATGGATATCAGTCTTACCTAGTGAATTCCACACTGATGAATGTTAGTGCTTATCTGGCACAATTAACAAGAATGAGTGATGGTGCTTACCCAGCATGACAAGTGTGGCCAAAAACTGGAGTGGAGGAGTAGCCTGGTGGTTAGAACACTGGCTTGGTAACCAAACAACCAGGGTTTGATTCCCACTAGCATTCCTTATGACTTTGGGCAAGTCACTTAACCCTCCATTGCCTCAGAAGAAAGGCCTGGCAATCTACTTCCGGTGACACTACCAAGAAAACCCAGGAGCTTCTGGGTCACCAGGAGTCAGAACTGACTCAAAGACACACATTGCATTTTTAATCATCACAGCAAGCATTGCCAAATGCTGGTCTTAGCCTAGCAATGCAAACATTGCTGAATGCTTGCCTAGCCTAGCATGGAAAGTGTTGCTCAATACTGGCCTTAGGCTAGCACACTAAACATTGCCAAAAGTTAGCCTAAGTCTAGCATGACCCATGTTGAACAGTGCTAGCCATAATCTAGCACAGACAGCCTTGATGGGTGCTAGCCTTTACCTAGCATGGATTTTATTTATTTTTATTTAAAGGGCATTTCTATCCCACCTTATCCTTTAATCAAGGCGGTGAACACAGCAAACAATCAAAGCATTGGTGATTGTGTTAGATGTGTCTATGTACAGTGAGGGTGTGTGAGTGTGGGTGTGAACATAAGAACATAAGAACATAAGATATGCCATACTGGGTCAGACCAAGGTCCATCAAGCCCAGTATTCTGTTTCCAACAGTGGCCAATCTAGGTCATATGTACCTAGCAGTTTCCCCAAGGGACACAGGTTCCACAATGCTTGTATTGGTCAAGCATTGATATCCTGGGTCCCTTCTTAATAATGGTTTATGGACCTTTCCTCCAGGAACTTGTCCAAACCTTTTTTAAACCCAGCTACACTAACAGCCTTTACTACATCTCCGGTAACAAATTCCAGAGTTTGATTACACGTTGAGTGAAAAAATATTTCTTTTATTAGTCTTAAATAGTTTACCCTGTAGCTTCATTGCATGTCCCCTAGTCTTTCTATATTCTGATAAGGTAAACAATCGATCTACGTTTACCCGTTCCACTCCATTCATTAATTTATAGACTTCTATCATATCTCCCCTCAGCTGTCCTTTTCCAGGTTAAAGAGCCCAAACCTTTTTAGCCTTTCTTCATAGGAGTAGCCTTCCATCCCCTTTACCATTTTGGTGGCTCTTCTCTGAACCTTTTCTAAAATTGCTATATCCTTTTTAAGATATGGCGACCAGAATTGCACAAAATATTCAAGGTGCGGTCTCACCATGGAACAATATAGAGGCATTATAATATCTTTTGTTTTATTTTCCATTCCTTTCCTTATCATACCTAGCATTCTATTTGCTCTCTTGGCCGCCGCTGCACACTGGGCCGAGGGTTTTAACATGGTATCCACAAGGACGCCTAAATCTTTTTCTTGGGTGGTGGTTCCTAATGTGGAACCTTGCATCGTGTAACCATAGTTTGGGTTGTTCTTCCCTAGTGCATAACCTTGCACTTCTCCACATTAAATTTCATCTGCCATTTTGATGCCCAGTCTTCCATTTATCAAGATCCTCTTGCAATTTTCCACAATCCTCCTGGGTTTTAACAACTTTAAATAGTTTTGTGTCATCAGCAAATTTGATAACCTCACTCGTTATTCCACTTTCCAGGTCATTTATGAATATGTCAAAAAGCAGCGGACCCAGCACAGATCCCTGGGGTACACCACTATTCACCTTTCTCCATTGGGAAAATTGGCCATTTAGCCCTACCCTCTGCTTTCTATCTTTTAACCAGTTCCGGATCCACAGTAGTACACTGCCTCTTATCCATGACTCTTTAGTTTTGCCAAAAGTCTCTCATGAGGGACCTTGTCAAAGGCTTTCTGAAAGTCCAGATACACAATATCAACCGACTCACCTTTGTCCACCTGTTTATTCACTCCTTCAAAAAACATAACAGATTAGTAAGACAAGATCTTCCTTGTCTAAAGCCATGTTGGCTGTCTCCCATTAGGTCTTTAGTATCTATATGCTGATTAATTTTATTCTTTATGTTGGTTTCTACCATTTTTCCCTGTTCTGATGTCTTGCTCACAGGTCTGTAGTTTCCCGGATCACCCCTCGAACCCTTTTTAAAAAATTGGTGTTACATTGGCGATCCTCCAATCCTCAGGTATTAGAGATGATTTTAATGATAGTTCACAGATTACTGATAGCAGGTCTGCAATCTCAAATTTCAGTTCTTTCAACACCCTTGGATGTATACCATCCGGCCCAGGTGATTTGCTACTCTTTAGTTTATCTAATAGTTGTAAGACATCTTCCCGATGTATCCGATATTTCCTTCAATTCTTCCACACCTTTAATACCACTTCAGTCGTGGGTAACATCCCTACATCTTCCTCAGTAAAGAGCGAAGCAAAGAATTCATTCAGTCTCTCCGCTATCGCCTTGTCGCCTCTTAGTGCTCTTTAACCCCTTTATCATCTAATGGACCAACTGACTCTCTCACGGGTTTTTTGCTACGAATGTACTTGAAAAGGTCTTTATTTCGCGTTTTTGCTTCCGCAGCAAGCTTCTTCTCAAATTCTCTCTTTGCCTGCCTTATCAATGCCTTGCATTTGACTTGCCAGTGCTTGTGCTGTTTCCAGGTTTCATCATTTGGCTCTTTTTTCCATTTCTTGAAAGATGCTTTTTTGGCAACAACAGCCTCTCTGACCTCAGCTTTAAACCATGCTGGCAATTTTTTGGACTTCCTTCCACTTTTCTTAAAGCCGTGGAATACAGCTGGTCTGGGCTTCCAAGATAGTATTTTCAACAACACCCAAGCTTGATGTACGTCTTTAACCTTGCAACTGCTCCTTTTAGTTTTTTCTTAACTGTTTTCCTCATTCTATCATAGTCTCCCTTTCGAAGTTAAAGGGTAGTACTGTGATTTCCTTACTATCCTCCTCCACTAATTAAATCAAAGGCGATCATGCTATGATCACTATTGCCAAGTGGCCCCAACACCCTTATCTCTTGCACTACATCTGGTGTTCCACTAAGGACTAGGTCTAATATTGCTTCCCCTCTGGTCGGTTCATGAACCAGCTGCTCCAAGAAGCAGTCATTTATTTCATCTAGGAACTTTATCTCCCTAGCATGTCCTGTTGTGACACTGACCCAGTCGATGCCGGGGTAATTGAAATCACCCATTATTATTACTGCACTGTAAATTTTGCTAGCTTCCTTGATTTCTATGAGCATTTCATCATCCATTTGTTCATTCTGGCCAGGCGGACGATAGTACACCCCCACTGCCATCGCCTTCCCCTTATTACATGGAATATCAATCCATAGAGATACTACAGCAAATTTTTTTTCTTGCAAAACTATAAACCATACTGACTCAATGCCCTCTCTAACATAGAGCGCAACCCCTCCACCAATTTGATCACTCTATCATTACGATATAGTTTGTACCCAGGTATCACAATGTCCCACTGGTTGTCCTCCTTCCACCATGTCTCTGATATTCCAATCATATCTAACCTCTCGTTTTAGTGCTATATATTCTAACTCTCCCATCTTGTTTTGTAGACTTCTAGCATTTGCATACAAGCATTTTAGAGACTGTATTTTAGTCCTATTAATTTGGCTATTGGTAGACATGGGTAATTTGGGATCTTTAAGTTTCTGTCTGCTCCATACTCGAGGGCATTGGGCTACTTTACTCTTTTGTGGAACCTCTCTGCTTTTTGTAGTATCCTTCAAGGATACATTCTTCCGAACCATGCGCTCTGGGCGACTGTCGGCTTTCCCTATTATCTAGTTTAAAAGCTGCTCTATCTCCTTTTTTAAAGGTTAATGCCAGCAGCCTGGTTCCATCCCGGTTAAGGTGAAGCCCATCCCTTCGGAAGAGCCCCTCCTTTCCCCAGAATGTTCCCCAGTTCCTAACAAATCCGAACCCCTCATCTCTGCACCATTGTCTCATCCACGCATTGAGACTCTGGAGCTCTGCCTGCCTATTGGGTCCTGCGCGTGGAACGGGAAGCATTCGGAGAACGCTACCCTGGAAGTTCTGGATTTCAACTTCCTACCTAAAAGCCTAAATTTAGCTTCCAGAACCTCCCTACCAACATTTTCCTATGTCATTGGTACCAACATGTACCAAGACAGCAGACTCCTCTCCAGCACTATCTAAGACCCTTATCTAGGTGGCGTGTGAGGTCCGCTACTTCGCAACCAGGCAGGCACGTTACCAGGCGATCCTCACGTCCACCAGCCACCCAGCTATCTACATGCCTAATGATCGAATCACCAACTATAACTGCTGTCCTAACCCTTCCCGCATGGGCACTTGGCCCTGGAGAAACCTCCTCGGTGCGAGAGGGGTTTACATCACCTGGAGGACAGGTCCTAGTTACAGGATCACTTCCTGCCACACCAGGGTGATGAAGATTGGTGTGAGCTATTTACAACATGTGCTTTTTACAGCTATATACATGGGGTTTTGCAGTCTCTGCAGTTTGCTGCGGTTTTTAGATTGAGTTTAAGGTTCTGTTCTGTGTTTAGTCCGAGTCTGTAGAGTCTGGTTAAATGCTTGGTCCGTAGTACTCGGTGAAGAGCAATGTCTTTAGGTTGGAATTGATGAGTGCTGGCCTTCACCTAGCACCATTAGTATTGCTGAGTCGTGCCTTTACATAGCACAGATGGCATAGATAAGTGCTGGCCTTTAACTAACACAGACAATATTCGTGAGTTCTGGTCTTTACTCAGGGCAGATAGCATTGATGAGTCCTGGCCTTTACCCAGTAGAATACTAATTCAATTCCCAAGGACTCCCACTCAAACAGTACTTAACTTAAAAGAGTCCGCCCCCTCTAACATCAATACCTTTTCAGCGCGGGCGCTGCATAAGGAGTTTCATAGGGTCGGAAGGCTACGCACAGGTTTTCTTTTATTTTTAAATTAACTTTATTGCAGCCGCTGTTCTGTAAGAAGCAAGAGCAGTGGCTGCAAGGGGGGGGGGGTGAAGTTGCACTGCGGAGGGTGAAGGTGTACTAGGAGGGGGGAGGTGAAGCTGCAGCTGTACTAGGGGGGGAGGTGAAGTTGCACAAGGGGGAGGGTGGAAGGCTCCACACAGGTTTAATTTTGTTTTTAAATTAGCTTTATTGCAGCTGCTGCTCTGTAAGAAGCAGGAGCAGCGCCTGCAAGGGGAAAGAGGTAGCAGAAGGGACTGAGGTGGAAGATGAGGGCTGGAAGAGAGCTGAAAGAGGGGGGAAGGAGGTGGCAGGAAGGGACTGATGGGGTGAAGGAGGTGGTTGGAAGAGAGCTGAAAGGGGGGGAGGAGGTGGCTGGAAGGGAGCTGACAGAGAGGGTGAGGAGGGGGCTCAAAGGGAGCTGACACCTGGGGATGGTACTGGTAAGTCACTGGGTAATGGGGAGGAGGCTGGAAGGGAGGGGGCACTGGGACTGGAAGGGAGCAGAAATGTAGGGATGGCACTGGAAGGGAGATGGACAAAGTGTAGGGTGACTGGAAGGGAGCTGACATGGGGTAGGCACTGGGAGTGGAAGTGAACTGGTATTTAGACTAGAAGGGGTTGGACAGCGAGGAAGGAGGGGGACTAGAAGGGAATGGACACTACTGGCAGTCCTGGGAACACAAGGGGATTGACATTAGAAACATAGAAATATGACGACAGAAAAAGACCACATGGCCTATCTAGTCTGTCCTTCCATATCAACAACTACAACAGTCCCCTTTTTTTCTTTAGAGATCCTCTGTGTTTGTCCCATGCTTTTTTAAATTCAGTTACTGTCCTCATCTCTACCACCTCCACTGGGAGACTATTCCATGGATCCACCATTCTTTCTATAAAGAAATATTTCCGCATATCACTCCTGAATCTATCCCCCTTCACCCTCATCCCATGTCCCCTCGTAGCAGAACTTGCTTTCAATTGAAAGAGGCTCTCCCCCTAAACATTTATGCCATGGAGGTATTTAAACATCTCAATCATATCACCTTTATCCCGCCTTTCCTCTAAGGTGTACATATTAAGATCCTTAAGTTTGTCCTCATATGCTTTATAATGAAGACCACTAACAATTTTAGCAGCCACCCTCTGCACCAACTCCATCCTGTTCACATCCTTTTGAAGGTGCGGTCTCCAGAATTGCACACTATACTCCAAATGAGGTTGTACCAAAGACTTATACAGAGGCACTATCACCTCCTTTTTTCTGCTAGCCATTCCTCTCCTTATCCACCCAAGCATCCTTCTAGCTTTTGCCATTGCCTTTTCTACCTGTTTAGCTACTTTAAGATCATCAGAAACAACCACGCCCAGGTCCCGCTCTTCTTTAGTGGACAAAAGTACTTCACCCCCCTATACTATATTGCTCCCTTGGATTGCTGCAGCCCAAATGCATGACCTTACATTTTTTAACATTAAATCCAAGCTGCCAGATTCTCGACCATTCTTCAAGCTTAGCTAGATCCCTCCTCATGTTATCTACACCTTCCTGGGTGTCTACTCTATTGCAGATTTTGGTATCATCCGCAAAGAGGCAAACCTTACCCGATAGCCCTTCTGCTATATCACTAACAAAGATGTTAAAAAGAATCGGACCAAGGACAGATCCACTGGTAACATCCTTCTCCTCAGAGTGAGCTCCAGTTATCTGTACCCTTTGTCGCCTCCCACCCAACCAATTTCTAACCCAAAGCTTTAACATTAGGTCCATCCCTAGGGTGCTCAGTTTGTTTATAAGTCATCTGTGAGGAACAGTGTCAAAGGCTTTACTGAAATCTAAATACACCACATCTAGGGCTCTTCCTCGGTCCAACTCCCTGGTCACCCAGTCAAAAAAATCAATCAGATTTATCTGACAAGACCTGCCTCTGGTGAATCCCTCAGATCCTGTAATCCGCTGGACTCCAGAAACCTCACTATTTTCTCTTTCAGCAGCGTTTTCATTAATTTACTCACCACTGAAGTTAAACTAACCGGCCTGTAGTTTTCAACCACATCCTTAAATCCACTTTTGTGTAAAGGCACCACATGAGCCTCTCTCCAGTCCTTTGGCACCACTCCCGACTCTAACGAGGCATTGAAAAGGTCATTCAGTGGAGCTGCTAGAACGTCCCCAAGTTCCCTCAGTATTCTAGGGTGTATCCCATCCGGTCCCATCACTTTGTCTACTTTAAGTTGAGCTAGTTTCTCACGAACACAGTCTTCTGAAAATATAAATAAAAAAATGAAAAATGAAAAAAAAAAACCATTGGAATGTATGTTTCTATGCTAAAGGAAAAAAGGGGACTATTGTAGTCATTGATATGGAAGGACAGACTAGATAGGCCATGTGGTCTTTTTCTGTCATCATATTTCTATGTTTGTATGTAATGGGAGGGAAGGACTGGAAAGTGTGATGATATTGGGGACGGTTACTGGGACTGGAAATATGCTGATGGAAGGAAGTGAAGAAAAGAAAAGAAGAGACAAGAAATGGCAGATGGACTATAGACCATAGAAAATGAGCTAAGAGAAGACAGGAAAATGGAAGCCTCAGACTGGACCCAGCATGATCAGAGAATAAAATGGTCAGATAACAAAGTTAGAAACAATTATTTTATTTTCAATTTAATGATTGGACTTTGTGCTATCTTTATATTTTACACAGTACGGGGAACTGCATCTCTTATTTATCTGATATTGCACTGCATGCAGAGTCTGTCTTCTTGGGGGGTTTCAGTTTAATTTTTGTCTATATATTTCTCTTTTTGTTTTGTGCTCATTTATTGGTGAAGACCCGTCTGTATTATGTGTGTGTGTACAACCAGTGCTCTGTATTCTGTCAGTACAGAGTTTCTGTTTAAGAATGTGAAGAAATCTTGCTTGTTCAGTTTGCACATTGCTCTCTCTGCAATTTTTTGGGGGACAGGGGGTGGAGCAAGGGTGGGGTGGGATGGGGGTGGGCCAGGGGGAGGGGTAGGGGCAGGGAAAGGGCAGGCAAGGGCGTAGCGTGACTAGCCACATGTAGCGGGTTTTTCTCTTTCAAAAAGTTGGCAACCCTAAGCAGAGATCTTCTCCTTAAACTTCAGGAGGTAAGCCCATGGATTCTTGGAGCTATAGAGTTCAGAATTTGTAACACACATATGGGGCTCATTCAGCACCTGTTTGCAGTTAGGAGTACTGTCTGCCAGAGGGCCAGCCTACATGCTTTCAAATCAGCAGAGGCTGACTCTCAGTACTATAAAGGTAAGGTTTTTCTTTTTAAATTTTTTTACATTTTAGTGGTTTGTTAAACTTAAAGGCCAGTTTTCGATAGTTTGTGACAATGGGAATTGAGACATCTTGGTCAGGATATGCACAGTTCCACTGGTATTTTAGAAAGGCTCTGCCAAACATGGAGCCTTTAGTAAAATATGTATAAGGACATGCAGGAGTATATGTGGATTTGCAGTGAAGCACGGCAAGAAGAGCCTTTTTAGAAAGCCACTCATGGAAAAACTGAGTATCACAAATCTCTTCATGGTATGGATCTCCATGTGTGAACTGCATCTTTCTAAAATCTCCATTTACTGTACATGTGTATGTGCTCCCACTCATCCCAACTAGACACATGAGTTCATTGTATAATGTTGTTAAGTACCCTCATGTTAAATGTAACCCTCCAATTGTAATGTGACCACTTTGATTGTAGGATAAGGTGGTATACAAATCTGTCTAAATAAATAAATGTGTATGTGATCTACACATGTACATGCCTGTTTTTAACACATGGAAAAGCACACATGGCTTTTAAAATAATCCCCTCAGAATTTACTTTTCCAGACTGGAGCTAGTAGTAGTTTGACTAAAGAATAAAGCAACATTTCAACACTGTGATCCTACAGGCTTGCTAATTGAGCGTTTGAGGCTGCTTTCTCAGTATGCCACTTCTCTCCTCTAGAGAGTCATGCCACTGAGTATTCCTTTCCTTCCTGATCCAATACTTCTCTGTCCCATGCTGTCACTTTAGTTATATTAGGCTAGGGAAATTCCATGTATAGGAGAGGATCCTGGCTTCAGGGTAGAGGAATTCAGAGGGGGTACGAGCAGCAAGCCATGGGGGCATGCATGTGCTTTAAGGCCGGCTGTCCATCAACTCTCAGTGAAAGGCTGGATGTGGGAAGCGGCGAGGCGGTGAAGTGGCAGTAGCACATCAGATCTGCCTAGGGCAGCAAGAACCCTTGGGTCACCTCTGGGCCTATCCTTCAGCCGCCCTCATTGGCTCAGCCTGACCCTGTTACCTCTTATTCTTTCAAACTTAACTGTGACCGTTACTCTAAGAAATGGAAGGTTTTTAGTGTTTCCAGAAAACTCAGGGCTCCAGCTCTGGTTCCTTATTTCCACAGGGAGCCAGTCTAAGGCCAGCACTTGCCCCCCAGACATCTTCTGGCATCTTGCAGCCATGCACATCATGCCTTTGGCTGGGTGTTATGGTCTGGCTGGAGCCTATCATTTCCAGCCTCTGTATGAGCAACTACAGCTGCTGTACCTGTCCCCTTCCATATTCTCTAGTATAATGGTAGAGGGGGCATAAGGAAAACTCCACTGAGTCCTGCCCCCCATGCCTTTTTGCCATGGTTCGAGGTCCAGAAAATCAAGTAACCTTCATTATTTTTCCACTCTGTACTGGTTACTGGGGGTTGTACTGGGCTAGCAATGGCTCTGGTTTCCATTAGATCAGGGGAGCCACCCAAACAGACTAGTGTCTGTTCCGTGAATACCCTGGGGTTCCAAGGCTATTCCTCCAGCAAGTCTGACCAGTGCTGCCTTCCTTTTTTCCAGTTCTTGCATTCATCTGCTAGAGACAGAGAATACTGATTGAATTCTATATACAGAAACCAAGTAGTTTAGCTATGTCTCCATCTGCTGGCAGGAGGGACATAACCCACTTGTCTGGACTGTCCTCCATTTACACGTGTTTGTGATCTACACTTGTAAATGCCTGTTTTTCCACATGGAAAAGCACATCCTTTCCAAATTTTGGAAAGGGCATTTCCAATCTCAGATGAGTGGTTAGGGCATTCCATAGACTAAGGGTAAGGTATGAGTAAGATATTTGACCAATAATTTAAAAATGCATCTTAGTAGGTTACATTTTCAAAACAAGAAAAAAATTATCATCTGAAAATTCTGTGACATGATCATAGATTATGATCTGTGAACCATGGAAATTGTTGGGCTTATTCACCATCCTCCTCCAGAGAGAGAACTCCTTGCTCAGAAAGAGGATAAATAATATTTCATGAACTCAGGGAGATCCTTTAATGTGTTCAAGGTCAATACTCTCTTTGAGGCAGTTTCAGGAGTAATTTATTTTCCTGATTCGGTGAATGCCCTGAAAACAAACTTTTCACCCTGGGAAATCTCTCTTTCTTTTGAATAGGAAAATGGATTGGAGCACAGTAAATATATATTTACCTATGGACCTGGATAATTAGAACGAATAAGGTCATCATTTAAAATCTTTTTCTGGGTAACCTTAGGAGGTTCCTAGCCAAATTCACTTCAAAAACACCAGACAAAAATTAATCATCACAAAATTTGGCTGTCACCAAAGAGGCATTGTGGGAAGTTTCCAGGGGCATGGGTCTAATTTTAGATAGATAGTATTGACGTTCAGCAATATCCAACTAATAGTATCTGGACAAGGCAGGTTAAATTTGACATCTCTCCTAAAGTTAACCAGATATATTTAGCAGCTTAGCATTACCCAATTATACTCAACAGAACGTCTAGGTTGTGAAATATCTGATACAACTAGATAAACTAGATAAAAACATAAAGATAACTTTCCCTCAGACAGCCTTTTCAGTGACTATACAACAGGATAATCGTAGAGGAAGGGAATGGTCATATGATAGTACTCTTCTGAATAGGGTTACCAGATGGCTCCTGATGTGTATCATAGAAGTAAAACCAGTTCTGGCTCAACCTGTCCTCGATAACCTGGAGCCATCTGGTAATTATACTTCTGAATCGGAGAAGTCAGATTTCTTCATGAGTTTCTCCTGAATGCTTACTTCTGGCCTTAACCACATTCTTTCATATCATTCTTTGAAAATCCATTAAGGCACATTTTACAAATAATGTCCTAGTGCAGCCTGGGACATCCAAGCCAGAATGTCTGAAAAACAAGCATGCACATCCAAGACCATGGCCACCAGGGTTCAATTCCCACTGTTGCTCATTGTGATCTTGGGCAAATCACTTAGCCCTCCATCTTCTCTACAACCTCTGGATGTTTAATGGCAAAATAAAGTGTGCTTCCTACGTCTATTCATGCCTGGAACTGGTCTAAACTTGGATGGGATCGCAGACTTCCCCGACATTTCTGAAATCGAATCGAGAGGGGACCTCCATGTCCATTGCACCACCCCAGTAACACCGCCTACCCCCCTACCTACTTGGACCTTTCCACATCCAAGACATCTTCAAAAATCATTTGGAAAATGGCTCCAGGGAGGTCTTCATGATTTGGACCTCCGCATGCACATGTTCAGACATCCAAATTGTGACTTAGATTTAATATTTAACAATATCTATATTCATACCAGCACTGCTACTACGATTCCTCTTATATATGGTGGTTCTAAACACAAACTCATGTCAGTTTTCATTTTTCATGAAACCCTCTGCCCTGCTTGAGTGTAGTAGCTTTTCCATTTCCACCCTTGGGTGGCAGAAACGCTTGGGCTAGCCCTGATTCCATGCATGATAACAGCATTATTTTTCAAACCAAAATTTCAAGTTTCAAGCCAGATTTTTCATGTCATTTTTTATGCTAAATTCATTTATGAATTTTTAGTATAATAGAATTAGAACCCTTTTTGCCAGTCATGGTGCACTAAAATCTAAGGTATGATAGGGCAAAAAGGGCACAATGCAGACTGTAGTGATTCTAAAACCTGTTCTTGGGACCCCACAATCATTCTGGTTTTCAGGATATCTGCAATGAACATTCATGAGATAAATTTTGCACGCACCAGGTCTCTAGTGTATACATATATATCTTATGCAATCTATTTGTGGATATCCTAAAAACACTGACTGGTTGTAGGGTCCTGGGAATAGGTTTGGGAACCACTGGGTTAAAGTGTTCTCATGTGGATCGGTATGGTAGGGAAAGCATGAATCAAAACAGAGCTGCTGTTTATCTTTCAAATGCATGAGAAGGCTTTATAACCCTGATCCTTAATGGTCACCAGGGAAACTAACCTTATTTTACACCACACGTATATTTTATGAACATCTGATGTGGATGTCTTGTACATCAGGCATTTACTTTTTGCTCTTAGGACCAGAATTGAAGAACCCTGATTTCAGACAGACAACTCTTGAAAGCGTTAGCGCTTAACCCGGTACCATTAATATATTATAAATCAAATAGAGCAACAGAAAAGGAGCTGCTCTTTGCTCCATTCCTTGAATTGTGATACCTCAGTCTGCATATTATGTACTCAGGAGTATAGCAGAACTAGTGAACTGAACCATAAAATTGGTGAATGGCTCGGTTCTGATTTATACTATAAAGATACATTGCTCTCCTTAATAGGTAGGTCTTTCTATTTGACATAGTTTATGTAGTATCTAAAATTGATTTCTATTTTCCTTGGCATTTCCTTTGTTTTATTGCTCTGTTTAATCTCTGTCTCCTAAATTATGTTGGATTCCATTTGCGAAAGAATTCCTGTTTTCCCCCAAGGCATTGGTGGCAATTTCAACCCTTTACTTGTGACTTTATGCATGAAAGTGTCATTTCAAGGCAAATAAAAGTAGCCAATTATTGGCTATCACACAGAGGAATCTTATATAATATGTACTGTTTCTCAGCTTTGCACATAATTCCTTTCTAAGGAGGCTGGCACAGTTATCCATTTCTCTGGTTTCAAACATTTCTCTATTAACCTGCACCAAACAAGTAATAAAGCACAATTACTCATCTGTAGCTGGTGTTCTCCATGGGTAGCAGGAATAAATCCTTGTGTATGGGTGACATCACCAATGGAGCCCATGCGGAATGCTCCCCAGCTTCCACTGGAAGCTTTTGGGAGCTGCACCACGCTTGCATGCCTGCCATTGCACCCTATTCTGCAATCTAATTTCAGAGCAATAGCCAAGAAACAACTCTCTGGGGAGGAGGGAGGGTTGTGAGAACTTATTCCTGCTGTCCATGGAGAATATCTGCTACAGGTGAGTAACTACACTTCTCCGTGGACAAGCAAAAAGTAAGTCCTCACTAATGGGGCTCCCAAGCTGCAGGCTACCGAAAGACCGAGAAGGCCAAGCCCAACAGGGGCAACAATGGAGAACAGGAAGAAAATCAAGGGACTCCACAGATTCAGCATCCTGAGTGTACAGCAGCACTGAGGTTGGTTAACATTGCAGATAGACTGGACGAACAGAAGGACGGGTGGGCAGGAATTGGACCAGACCCAAAAAGGTGCCAGAACATGGCCTGGCCAAAGTTGCTGTCCAGTCGGGAATCCCCTTCCAGACAGTAGTGGGCTGTGAAGGTGTGGACCGAAGACCACATCTTGGGCCTTGCAGATTTCCTCCATGGATGCCTAATGCAGATTAGCAACAGAGGCAGCCATGGCCCAAACATTATGAGCCATAACATGAACCTCCAGGTTCAAGCCAACATTAGAATACTCCAAGGTGATGCAATCTGCCAGCCACAAGGACAGCATGGGCTTAGAGACAGCTGTCCCCAGCCTGTTAGAGTCAAAAAAGATGAACAGCCGAGTGGACTATCACTGGGCCTTGGTACACCTGAAGGAAAAGTCCAGGGCATGGTTACAGTCCAGCGTGTGCAAAGCTACCTCTCCCCAGTTGGCATGTGGCCTTGGAAAGAATGTTGGCAAGACAATCATCTGGTTGAAGTAGAATTCGGAGACCACCTTTGGCAGAAAGTGCTGGTGTGTCCTCAAGACCATCTGATTCTGGTGGAATCTAGTGTAAGGTGGATGCACCACCAGCACCTGGAATTCACTGACACGGTGGGCCAACATGACCGTTAACAAAAACAGGACCTTCCAGGTCAAGTACTTGAGAGAGCAAGCATCGAGCAGCTCACAGGGAGCCCAGATGAGCTGTGTAAGGACCATATTGAGATCCCAAGCCACCACAGGGAGCTTGATGGGAGATTTCAAGAGAAGCAAGTCCTGCATGAAGCGAGTCACCAAAGGGTGAGCTGAGATGGGCTCAGTTTGGTGGTGGTTCCTAATGTGGAACCTTGCAATTTTACATGTCCCTACTTGATTCTGTAAAACACTGTTGTGTACACTCACATTGCTTATAATATTTGGAATGTGCATGCGTTTGAAACAACAGTTATAGATAACAAGACAAAACTAGCTTACGTAAATAGTTAAATGATACCTCATGAAACGGAAGGCTGTGGGGCAGGGTCCCAGCGGCCGCTTGTAACCGGGTGGCGCCGATGCGGGGACCCTGGCTCGCTGCTGTTGTGGGTATGGGCATAGGCGAGGACAGGCACCAGCTTGGCTCCACCAGCGTGCATGTGCGCGGTAGAGCCTGGGAGGAGGAAGATGGCCTGAAGTGGAGGGGGAGGAGCCAGGAGTAGGCGACATTTGCCATTACTCCTGCGCCTACTTGGGGTTCGGTGGCTGCTTGGCTTTCTCGTGGAGGTGAAGTAATTTATTTGAATCTCTTTTAATTTCTTCATATTTCTTTTAATTTTCTCGGGTCCACGGGCTGTGGGGGCCGGTAGATGGGGGTTTTATTCCGGCAGCCATGGGGGCGGTAATGATGGGGGAGGAGAGATTGAGCGTCGTATTGGCGGTCAGTATGGGGGCTTGCCCGGCCCCAGCCGCCTCGCGGTTCGTTTCCCTCCAGGGCTGGCATGGGGAAGGTGACTGGAAGGGCGCCCGGCTCGAGGCGAGGCCCTCTCAGGCGGCAGAGCCGTATGGGAGGTTTGGCACTGGCGGCCTGATGCGGAAGGAGGGAGCTGGCAGTGAGAAAAAAGGGGTGGTCATCGGGAGACTCAGGCCCTCGCGGTTGCGGAGGCCTCGAGGCTGGAAGGGGAGGCAAGTTTGTTGTCGGAGGGCAGCCGTGTGGCAGTTCGCACCCTCGTGGCTGCGGCAGGCAGGAGGCAGTGATGCCTATGCCTGCTCAGGACAGCAGCAAGCAGGAGGAAGGGTTTAACCCTGTGTGGTGGCATGGGTTGGGGAGAGCGGACAGAGTGGGGAGCGCATGTTACAGGGAATTCTATAGTGCAAAAAAAAAACCCCAGCAGAAGCGGGGGAGGGAGTGAGCCCTCTAGGGGTTAGAGGTCAGGGGGGCCTCTAAGGGTGGGAGTACAGTGGAAGCAGGCAGAGGAGGATGGCCAGGAGAGCTCAAGGGGCATGGGCTCAGGGTGGGGGGACACCTACTGGTGCATGGGGGGGGGGTGTCGCGTACTGGTGGGTGCAGGTCCAGAGTTTGGGGAGTGGGTCGGTGGAATGGTAGTGGTGGATGCTAAGGCAGGGCA
Organism: Ichthyophis bannanicus; assembly: GCA_033557465.1. Lineage (NCBI taxonomy): Eukaryota > Metazoa > Chordata > Amphibia > Gymnophiona > Ichthyophiidae > Ichthyophis > Ichthyophis bannanicus. Next base: position 160,296,285 of record CM066035.1, on the reverse strand, counting down.
GGATGCAAAAAAAAAAAAAAGGATGAAACAAAAGGGGTCAGCGGGAGGGGGGATGTGATTGTCAACTCCAAGGGTGGAGGAGGCCCACGGGGGCGGTGGGATCCTATGCTTTTAGGGGAAATAGGGCTTGGAGCAGAGGAGGGGAAGAGTTTGTGGGGTCCCCAACTGGCGAGGGCAAGTTATGAGTGTCCTGTGGGCTAGTGGGCACTGCCAGGAGGCCAGGGGCTCAGCGGATAGCAGACTTTACTCCAATGTCGGAGATTGTGGGTTTGAGGCTGGGTGGAGCTTTCAAAAATAAATAAATAAATGAATAAAAACAAATCAATTTAACTTAGCTGCGGGAGGGGGATCGGCCTCAGGGGAGCATGGGCTTGGGAGAGCCACGGTCCCTTCAGGGCAGAGTGGTGGTGGCGCAGCAGCCTTTGGGGTCTCTGGTGGTTCCCCCTCCTGGTTTTCTTCTTTTCTGTCTTCACAGGTTGCGATTGGAAATCAGCATGCTGCAAGGTATGGCGGAGGAGGCCAACTGTGATACGAGAGCAGGGACACCGGAGTAAGAGCAAGGCGGAGTGGGCGTAAAATGCTACCAGCACAAGTGGACGGACAGCCTCGGCGGATCGAGGATGGTGGCCATTCGATAACTCGTGCAGGTGCAGCAGGGGGGCAGAAAAGGGGGGCAGCAGGTGAGTTTCAGGCCGATCAGGAGTAAGGCGGCAGCTGAGTGGATAGCGGGAAGGTGCACGGGGTAAAGCATGCAAGAAACGTAGCCTTCGTGTCGGCTGTGCTGCAGTTCGAAGTCATCCCCCTCGGTTGTTCAAAGACTCTGTGTCAGCTGCGTGGGGCGTGGATATCGATGAGCAAGGGGCAGGGAGCAGGGCACGAGAGGAGAATAGGACGGGGATTGGAGCTATGATGATAGTGGTTTTGGGCACTAGGGAAGGGGGTACCGCGGAATTGCACTAGTGTATTGGGAAGTAGCGATGTATTGATCTTTGCTGCTGGCTAGAAAGAGGGGCCGCAAATTATAGTCTTGGGGGGGACACAAGAGTAACTGGTGGCGGATGGAAGGTGCGAAAGGGTGGGTACGGCGCGATCAGACGGGCTGAAAGGGGGACAGTGAACCTGGCAAGGAGGGGGCCGCTCCAGTTGAGCTGGAGTGGCGGTGACACAACAGATCTTCCAAAGAGAGGCAAAGGTTAACCAGTCCTCCTGCCCATTCCTTGACTGACAAATATTGACAGGTGTGCTTAGTTGGTAGGGGTGGCAAGTGGAGGTAGAATGTGGGGGGAAAAGGGCCCTTTGGGCTGCAGAGCTGGGCCCCCCAGCAATAAGTAGGGGGGGACTGCCCCGCACACTAATTTGGTTAGAGGCCTTAAGGGCGGTGCTTAGGCAATACTGAAGCGGGGCGATAAGGAGGGGTTACGGGGGTTCCAGGGTTTGGATAGTCTGGTGAACAGAGCTGTCATAGCGTCTTGGGCGTGGAATTAGCTGTGGTATAGCGCCTGCCATGGAAGATTGGGTAGCGGTGGGAGGTAGAGCGGCCTTTCGGCAGAATTGCGCCCCCCTTTAGGGGTATCATAGGAAGGATCGCATCCTGTGGAACGGGGTACGGTTCATTGCACTTGGGTGACTGGGCGGCTGAATTGGTTGATACTTGGGTCACAGGACATCGAATACACAGTGGGGATGGCATCAGTTGGTGTTGGGGCCAGGACACTTGGTGGCGGGTCAACTGCTCAATTGAGCTTGAGGATGGAAGTTCTTTCTAAAAGGCTTGCCTTCGGGCCGTGCAGTTTATAGGGCATATGAACTATTTTGTACTTTTCTGGTGGGGGTGCTGAGGCAGCCGGTAGGCAATGCGCCTGTAGTGCGGGAGTCAGATAACTTGTTAATGGAACAGTCCAATCAGTGAGGTGCCTGGAGCTCTTAAAATGGTGTGTGGTAGAGGTGCACGAATTGGGGTTGCGGGGTGGTGGTAAGACGCAGGCCGGGTGATGGGGAGTACCTTTTTGGAGGGCATTCGATTTTGGGGTGATTGTGGATCGCTCCCTCTTGATAAGGTGTTGTGACTGCCAGTGTTAGTGGTTGTCAGGTTGGCTGCATCATGCGTAATGTTGAAGGCAATGAAAGCTCCCTGATAGCGGGTGGGCTGTGTCATTAGGTGGCGTCAACTTCGGGGTGTGGCAAATTGCACCACCGTATTAGCGAAGCAAAAGGTTAGGCGAGCGGAATGTGGGTTGAAAAACTTTACCGCTACTTTTGTGGCATGGTAGGCGGAGATCGATAATCTACGGGGACGGGATTTATATCCGGGGAAAGGGGGGTAGACAGCTAGTGGCAGGCTTGGTCTAGAATCCAGCCTAACTGGCTAATAGCTTTATGGGAATTGTTTTCCGTATAGGGGCTGGGGAGTTGTGGATTGATAGTTAGCACTTGACGGGTAGTATGGTGGGGCAATAAGGCAACAGGGGTCAGTGTACACACTATGCACAATCCCATGGTATTCAGGGGCAGCCTTAAAGGGGGCTGTTGTGGTAGCATATTTGCGTTAAAGGCGTTGGATAATGCACAGTATATTACAGAAGGTACCAATGGGATAGCAGATGCTCGTTCGCGTTCGCGTTCCTGAAGGGGAGTGGGGGCGGCATTGGCTCCCAAAGGGGACATGGATGGATTCATGGTCCCGCAAAAAAATAATGGAGCATTGGGGGAGAGAGATGTGGAACTGCCTAATAGCTATGAGGGGGGAGGAGGGAGTATTCAGGCTGCGGTCCCTTAACTCCTGGTGGCCTCTTTTGCCTAGGTTACTTGGGAGGCGCAGTGCTTCCTGACTCTGGGGGGCAATGTTGCGGTAGGAGGCCTTTCTCTTATGGGGAGGTTATGCCTGGGATTTGGCAGTAATTTCCATATTAGGGGATTTGTATCAAACTCCTGCAAGTCTGGGGTTGGCGGTGGATACGGTGGTGGCAGGTACAGGCAGTGGAGGGGTTGTTACAGGTCCTTCTATGGGCATCAAAACTGGACAGGCATGGTAAGGTAGTGGGGAGGTAGTGCAGGAGATTGTTGGACTCGTGTCTGCCTGGTGGGCACCTTGACAGGTATGGGGACGGTTATGCCCTGCGCAGTAGGGGGAATCTTCGGATATGCGGTGGCGGGGCTATTGAGGTGGTAAGTGCAGTGGTGAGGTTGATGGTGCGGAGGCACGGGACGAAGGCCCGAACCGATGTGCAGCACACTCGTCCTGTGCTGGGGCAGCAACCAGGGTGGTCAAGGCGGGATGTCCGGAACAGGAGATATGAGCTCGGTTGGCTTGAGAGGGTGAGGGCCAGGCAATTGATGGGAAAGGACCAGTTGCATTTTGGATGGGGGTCTAAGTCCTAGGGTCGGTGGTTGAGGAGTAATTCCTTCATTATGGGGCTGGTTTGAGGGCAGCCGTGCAGCCGGTGGTGACTCATGGGGCTGGAATCCGGCGTTGGCGCCAGTTTCATGGCTAGTTGAGCATGGTTTTAGTTAGATGGAGCTACTGCCTGGCTTGGACACCAGGAGCGATCAGGGGCACGCCAGCATGGGCAGGGGGGAGGAATGGCCTGGTGGTTGGGCAAGGTTGTCAGGTTGGAGGGCCGGGGGTTCAAGTCCCACTGAATGCGCCGTGGCACGCTGCTGTTTGGAAGGATATGGCGGGAAAGAAAACGGGATAAGTGAATGAAAATAAATAAGTATACAAAGGGAGTGAGGGCCGTGACGTGATTCTCTTGGTTAAGTTCTTGTTGGGCTTCGGCGACGGTTTCAAGGCAGGGTTGAGGTGGTTGGATATCACTCTCGGCCTGCCGGCTGACAAAAAAAAAAAAAAGCATGTCATTGAAAGTGCGGCCATGGGGGTCCGTGAACATGGCGGTTCTCTAATCATGCATTCGTGAATGAGAGTGAGGGGCAAGGTTATAGGGGGACGGGGGCACTTGTCACCCATGGTATGAAAGGACTCAGTAACAATTTATTTATTTTATTTATTTATTTATTTATTTATTTATAGTCTTTTCTATACCGCGCTATTCAGCATCAGCGAAGTTTACAGTAAACAATGAACACACACATTTCCAATAGTACTTTGTGTTTACATATGAACAGGAGATTCAACTTGGCTAACAGGGGAACTATATACAATAACAATATATACAAATCACAGAATAGTCATGTGTTCGTATGGTTTCAGTCAGTGGAGATTTTGGTGGATTCAGCAGTTTGTACTGAGCTTCTATTGGGCAGGAGGACTTGGAATTTGTGCTTCGGTGGGGGGGGGGGGGGGGGCGGCTTCGGGACATTAATGTCACTGTTGCTGGTGGAGGGATCCTGGAGGGTCCGGGGTCTGGAGCGTAGGCTGTACTGGTACCGGGGGTAGGGTGCCCTCGACCCTACATTAATGTCCTCTGTACCGGTGGCGGGATCCCGGAGCCTTAGGCTATACTTGGGCCGGGGGCGGGGTGCCCCCAACCCGGACAACCCCTGGCTGACTTTTGCTAATTACATGGCGAGGTCGGGGAAAGGGGATTAGGAAGATTGCCATTGGCAAGACCGCGGCTGAAGCGGAAGCGGTGTCACCTTGACTGGTGAGGCATTGTTCCGCTGTTGGGCGTGTTAAGAGGATTATTCTTGGACTGTAATGTTCGGTATGTTATAAAGTTAATAAAGCTGCGACCAGTTGTTTGCCAAGATCGGTTGTGTGTATTTGTGGGCAAATGGAGGGTGGAGCTAAAGGTGTGGTGGGGAGGGGGAAAGGGGTTGGATGGCGAGAGGGGCCTGAAGCAACGGGTCCGATCTACCTCAGTTAATGGAAGGCCGCGGGGTAGGGTCCTGGCGGCCGCTTGTAACTGGGTGGTCGGCCAGTGCGGGTACCCTGGCTCGCAGCCATTGTGGGTATGGGCATAGGCATGAGGACAGGCGCCGGCGGAGAGACGGCTCCACCAGCGTGCATGTGCATGGTGGAGCCTGGGAGGAGGAAGACAGCCTGACATGGAGGGGGAGGAGCCAGGAGTAGGCGACGTTTGCTGTCACTCCTGCGCCTACTCAGGGTTCGGTGGCTGCTTCCCTCCCTCCCTCCCTGTGTTAGGGATGTTGGGTGTGGTTGAAGGGGTGTCGCAGCAGGGGGGGGAGGGATCACGGAGGTTTCCAAGGTCTGGAGTCTTAGGCTATACTTGGGCCGGGGGCGGGGTGCCTCCGACCCGGACAACCCCTGGCTGACTTTTGCTAATTACAGGGCGAGGTTGGGGAAAGGGGATTAGGAAGATTACTGTTGGCAAGACCGCGGCTGAAGCGGAGGCGATGTCACCTTGCTAATAGCATGGCTGGTGAGGCATTGTTCTGATGTTGGGAGTATTCTTAGACTGTAATATTTGGTCTATTATAAAGTTAATAAAGCTGCGACCAGTTGTTTGCCAAGATCGGTTGTATGTGCGTATTTGTGGGCAAATGGAGGGCGGGGCTAAAGGTGTGGGGGGGGAGGGGGAAAGGGGGTGGATGGCGAGAAGGGTCTGGAACACCGGGTCCGATCTACCTCGGTTACAGTACATAGTTGCTGTTTGTGCAGAGTTCTCTGCTATTGTTATATGTAAACAAGTTTTGATTTCAATGTAAATCATTTTGACTCGGTGAAAAGCACTTTAACTCTAGCTAAATAAAGAAAAAAAAAGGGAAATGTCAACAATATTTCCTATTCATTTCATATCATTATCAAATGAAACAAAATAATGTGCAATAATGCTTAATAGTGTTCACCATTAAGAAATAGTGCATACTATTAAGCCATGGGGTACACTATGGTTCAAAAGTGCACACTATTAAGCAATAGTGCACACTATTAAGCAATAATGGATAATTTTGTCATTACCCAGTAATGACAAAATTAAAACAAAACAAATTGAAACAAAAAGCTCTGCAGATGAGACGAGAAAGTGAATGAAACAAAATCTTATGGCCTGCACACCTCCATATAATATTAGCTTTTTAACATCCCTAATGTCTTCCTGTCTTTCACATATGTCATCTCCAGTTCTGCTTGGTCATACTGTCACTTCCAGTGTATTACAGACATTTGTAAGCCAAGACACTCTGCTTCCTCTACTCATTACACTGTTCAGCAAATTTTGCATTGTTTTTCCACAACAAAGCAACAGAAAATATCTTAGTAATTTTAAGAGAAGGGATGGATTTTTAATTGTGGGCATTGCAGATGTAAAACCCTCCTACTTCAATTACAGTGAATTTTCTTTAAGCAACATAATTTAATTTGTGCAATACTTGATTGATACACTGCAACTTTTGTTCATTAACTTAATATTAGTTACTTTTGTAGTTAATACGCCATAAAGACTTAACTCTTCCAATTTCTGAGAAAAATAACCAGAAAAATAATACTGCTGGAATGGTTTGTAAAAGACATGCAATCCCCCCTTCAAGGAGAAAGGGCTTACATGTAAACATAGCCCCGTTTTCTAGGATAATGAGTGCTAGGACCATGCATACAAGTGATGCAGCCTATATGAAGTACAAACACTTCAAGACCAACATTAACTTTGAGCAACACAAAACAAAGAGAAGAGCTATTACCATATTATCCTGGAGCAGAAGAATCTTTAATTTCAACGAAATGAAGTTCTTGTAAATTTGAGACTGTTAATTAGATGTTTACATGGAAAGTTTTCAAATGCTTGGGGGAAGCAATCATCAAGTGAAAGCTTCATTATGATAAGCTTTGTAACGGCGTCCAGTGAGATGGAACATAGTTCTCTGTATGGTTTTAGGTCCTTTATTAGCGTTGCTGCCATATTAACTGTAGGAGGTGCCTTGTACCATGTTTCTCTAAGTCTGAAGTATGATTTCTTGTTACTTTTTATTAATCATTTCCAGGCTTAATTAGACAAAAAGTACTTTGTATTCAGTATGTGAGGTCAGATCATCATTGCAGCTAGAGGTAGTTACTTCTTTGTCTGAAGCAGTTATTTTGCACAGCAAGACGATACAATTACTATAATTACTACAATATAGGTGCAGAAGCATGAAAATCACCTGCATGAGTTGCAATTTATAAAACTGTCTGCAGGAAGCCCCCCCCCCCCCCTTCCCATATAAAAGGAAATTGTCAAACATGGAAAAAACTCTCTTTGATCATGCTTAGCACACAGGAAGGGATAATGATTTTATGTAACTTTTACTGTCTTTATTCAATATTTAGTCTTATTTCTTCTCTCTTTATATTATATTTGTAAAATTTGCAAATGCATAAAAGCTGATGTTTATACAAAGTCCCTTTGGTGAAAAAAATGTAATGTCGCAAACTTTTTCATGAAATCTGCTTTGCATGACAGTTTGCATAAATTTCACATTAATGAGCTGCGGACATACAAATTCCTGGTAGCTCATTAATGCAGGTATGTATAAGCAGAAACTGCCACACAAATTTCTGGTAGCTCATTAATGCAGATATCGTATAAGCATAACCTGTAACACCAAATTTTACAGAACCCTTCCCCCAATGGGTTTTCCATGTGGCTGCAACATACTTTAAAGAGGGAAATCTCAAGGCCCTGGTGGCTCAGTGACCCTACTGATGTCCTCCCTCCCCCCATTGGTGTTGATCTGGGGCTAAAACAGAAAATGGAGAGCCCTCCATGGCAAGTCCCACCCCTGTGTATTTAGTCCTCATTAATTTTAGCAATTCTGACTCTATTTTTGGGGATCTGCAAGGGACAGGAGAAAGTCTAAACTCACTCCTGCCTTCGCACTACCATTCTGCCTGGACAAAAATAATTTGGTTCATGTTCATTCAATTGTGCACATGTTAATTTGTAGACATACATGCATACAAGCCATTTGTGTACTTTAAATTTTAAGACACTGAAATTAATTGAATGAATACTCGCAAATGCACTCTCCTACATTCTGCATAGTTTCCAAATAAGTAAGCAGGTTTGATCTATAGAAAGAGATTACCACCACCATTTTGCACAATGGCAGTGCTGGAGAAAGTGGGTTTGGAAGATCAAAGGACACAGTCAGGTTTGTTAAAAGGAGTGGTGCAAGGGTTGTGGGAGAGGGACTTGGCAGTGAGACCCACTATTTTCTGTACTTTGGCCCTGGATAGTCTTGGGGACTTTAGAAACTCCTTTAAGGCATGTCCATTGCCACAAGAAGGGAATTTTTTAAAAGCATTTCTCACACATTCCCATAGCCAAGGAAATGCAATGAGTTTTTCAAGAAAGTTAGCTACAGCTTACAAAATTTAATAAAAATGGCCATGTGGAGGGTATATATATGTATAAGATGCTGCCTAGTTTCAAAAAGCTAGTAGCTATTATGAGGGTCATTTTATAAACTCCCACAGAGTTAATATGCATTGCAACACATGCTTTTCATGCCTATGTTATCATGTAAAGTGTGCATTTTCATTACTTTATAAAAAGAAAATGGGGCATATGTAGGTAGATACACGCACCATATCTTGGCATGATCATTTATGCCAGCCCTAGAGCTGTTGGAAATGCTTGCACCTAATATTTTAAGGAACATACATACGCGTGGAGGCCAATTGAGATTGGGGGCCATCCGGACATCCAAAAATTAGTCATGCCCCAAAGTCACCCAATTCTGCAACCGCAGGAGATGTCCCACTGCCAGCCCTCCCTATACTCCTGCTGGAGCCATGGCACCGGGATGCTTGCACCTCTGAAAAACAGTGTTTCCCCACTGCCTGGCCCCTGCAGGGGCCTTCCAGGGAAGAAATCAGGTGGAGGGAAATCTCCTGCTCCTGCTCACCTCGTTGAGGGTGTCCACCGGTGCCAATTACTGTCTTCAGGGGGACTTATTCCACCTCTGTGGTGAAAGAAGACCCCGTCCATTTTGGCCTCCCTGGACATACAGGGCCATGACCTGAATAGGCCCTGTACATCTGGGATCATGAGCCCGCCTCTACTCTGCCCCTGGCATTTCCTCTCCTGCCCCATCCAGCTTTTCCCACACAAACCCACTCTACTTATGAGGTGGGCTGGCTCCAGAATCGCGTTCAGCGTCTGTTCGGGGGTTGGACATTCATCCTGGATCCATCCTGGATGTCCAACCCTGCTATTCTTGGGTCAGGATGACCCCTTTAGAGTATTTCATACCTTACATGTGTAGTTTTATGCTCTGCCCCTGGGCGCTTCAACACTGAAAGTACACGTTACCAGCCCGATGTATACTTAGAAAATAGCAACCACCTAAAGTGTGTGTATAAAGGCCCATCTGTGCATATAAGTCGTTGGATCTGGGAAACTACAGACTGATGAGACTGATGTTAGTGCCAGGCAAAATGGTAGAAACATTTATAAAGAATAAAATTACTGAACATGTAGATAGTCATGGATTAACGGGAGGCAGCCAACAAGAACTTAGCCAAAGAAAGTCTTGTCTTACTAATCTGTTATATTTTTTTGAAGGTGTGAATAAACAGGGAAACAAAGGTAAGCTGGTTGATATAGTGTATCTGGATTTTCAGAAAGTCTTTCACAAGGTCCCTCATGAGAGATTCTGTGAAATAAAAAAAGTCATGGAATTGGAGGCAGTGTAGTATTGTGGTTCAGGAATTGGTTAAAGGATAGAAAGCAGAGAGTTAGGGCTACATGGCCAGTTTTCTCAATTGAGAAAGATGAATAGTGCAGTACCCCAGGGATCTGTGTTGGGCCCGCTGCTTTTTAACATATTCATAAATGACCTGGAAATATGAATAATGAGTGAGGTGATCAAATTTGCAGATGACACAACATTATTCAAAGTTGTTAAAATGCAAGAAAAATGTGAAAAATTGGAAGACTGGACGTCCAAATGACAGATTAAATTTAATATGGAGAAGTGCAAAGTTATGCATCTAGGAAGGAACAACCCAACCTTTGGTTATATGATTGTATTGGAGGAGTAGCCTAGTGGTTGGGGCAAGGTACTTCGGGCCGGAAGGTTGGGGGTTCAAATCCCACTAGAGGACAGCAACCTTGGGCCGGAAGGACTGGGGTTTCTAGTCCCACAGGTGCTCCTTGTGGTCTTGGGCAAGCCACTTAACCCTCCATAGCCCATGTTCCCTGTAAAATAGTTCTCTGTGTGTTGTGCTTTCCTGTCTAATCAATGTGTTTATACCTCAAAAATTTCCTGTCATGATTTGACAATTTCCAATCTGTAATCAAAAAAACCGCTGCTGATCGCTGGAAGTAGCGGTATACAAATGTATACTAAATAAATAAATAAATAAATAAATAAAATTATCGAATTACTAGGCTCCTCCACAGACACAAATCCAGTGATACTAATGGGCGACTTTAACCTCCCCTCAATACCCAATTCACACTCATCTAACTTCCTAGACTCTATAGCAGACTTGGACGTCCACCAAATAATAGACAAACAAACACACATCAAAGGCAAAACACTAGACCTTGTCTTCCTACCAAACTCCCTCCAAAACCTATTCAATTCCGACCCGCTTAAATCCATACCTGTCCCATGGTCAGACCACCACCTCCTAAAATTCTGTATCACCTACATAGACAACTCTCAAGCAAGAAGATCACAACAATCACTAACCAATAGATTCAAGAAATTCAATGAGGAAGAATTCCTTGACCAAATAATTCCACAACTATCACTTACACCAGCAAATCTTGAAGAATCTATTGACAACTGGCACAAAACAATCACCCAAGCTGCAGCACACAAATTAACCCCATCATACTCAAACAGTAAAGATAATAAGACCAAAAACAAGGACTCCCCTGGTTCAACACCATACTCAAACAATTAAAAAGAAAACTAAGAAAAGCAGAACAAAAATGGCGACGAACAAAATCCCCAACAAACCATGAGAAATACACAAACGCACTCAACATATACAAGGAGACAGCAGATAGTGCTAAGAAAAATCACTACTCAAACATACTATCTAAGTCCATCAATCGGCCTAGAGAACTGTTTAGCATTGTACAAAACTTAACAAACAAAACATACAACACAAATGAAATGACCATAGATATATCACCACAAGCACTAGCACACTACTACATGAACAAAACAAAACCACAGGCGACACCTTCTACAACACACAATGAAACAAACCCCAACCTGGCTGATAACTGGTCTGATTCCAAGCAGATATCTAAGGACACACTCAAAACTATAATCACAAACATAAACACAACAACTTCCTTCCTGGACCCATGCCCAGTAGACTGGATAAAAAAGACACTACCAATACTATCACCTTTCATTCTACCAATGATCAATCTATCCTTAGAAAAAGGTTACTTACCACCATCCCTTAAACATCTACAAATACGACCAATCCTCAAAAATAGCAACCTAGACAAATTATCCCCCAGTTCCTACAGACCCATATCGAGCATCCCCTTCATGGCTTAACTAATTGAAAAAGTAATCCAAAGCCAACTTCAGGATTACATTGACACATCGGCTCCCCTCGACGAACACCAATATGGTTTTCGACCATATCATGGGGTAGAAACGCTACTAACAGTTCTATTTGACACATTAACAAGAGGAATAGATGACTCCAAACAAGCATTCATTTTACTATTTTTGGATATCTCTGCTGCATTTGATAGTGTCAACCACACAACAATATTAAGCAGACTCCAACAAATAGGACTAACCTCTACGGTACACAATTGGTTCACCTCATATCTAAACAACAGGACCCAAACAGTGAGAATTAACAATCAAACCTCAGACACTTTCAAGCAGGAACAGGGCCTTCCACAAGGATCTGCCCTCTCAGCACTCCTATTTAATATTTACCTTCAACCAGTCTGCAACATCTTCAAACGATTCTGCGTCCACTACCATATCTATGCAGATGATATAATGATACACCTCCCATTCACGATCCCAAACCCACCAATGCAATTAATAACAGAATGCGTCAATGAACTGACAACATGGCTCAATGACCACAACCTACACATTAACTTTGCAAAAACAGATGTCCTATATGTCACAAGAAATCAAACCTACACACCCCCAACCTCCATTGTCCTACATAACCATGAGATTAAAACAAAAAATGAAGTAAAGTACCTAAGAGTGATACTTTATAAGAGACTTAGTATGGACTCACACATTAAAAACTTAACAAAAAAAATACATTTTAAACTCAAGACACTGAAACAAATATGCCCGTTGATTCACCTACAAGACTTCATAGCCATAATCCAAGCAATTATAACACCCCACTTTGACTTTGCGAACACAATCCTTCAAGGCATCCCAAAACAAAATCTAAAAAAGCTCCAGTTGGCACAAAATGTAGCAGCCAGGATTATACTGAAGGTCCGTTCAATAGAACATATCACACCCATATTAGCTAAACTTCATTGGCTATCAATCTACTGCGGAATAAATCACAAAATACTAGTAACTACCTTCAAATTAGTAAATAATCTCGCACCATCCCCCCTCAATACCTTAATCACCAAGGAAATACCTAAACGCACCCAAAGGAGTAATAACATAAATAAATTAGCGATACCAAAAGAATTTGCAAAAGCTAAAAAACTTACCAATAATAGGGCTTTCTCACATTATGCCCCTACCCTCAGGAATGACCTACCTGATGACATTCGACAGCTGACTGACATTAAGGAATTTCATAAAAAATTAAAAACACACCTATTTACCACACACTATGTCGCACAAGTTAACCTAAATACACAACGGGACACAGGCTAACACTTGATGCTACACAGGTTTAACCTAGACATACAAAGGGACATAGGCTAACTAATAATAGCCTATATCCCCAAACTAAACTAATATTGTCGCAAATATTCCACCCTATATATAGTTGCTTCTCCATCCCCTAGTAATGTAAAAATGTAAAAAACTCAGATTGTACTTCCAAGCATACTTCCTGGAATGTAAATTGTACTGTATGTATATAGTTACCATGTTAACTGTAAAAAGTTCACAATTGTTCTATGTAATTTGACTAGGTATGTATTTTACCATACATTGTAAACCACTGTTCATTGTAAACCGCACTTGATCCATGGGAAAGTGCGGTATAGAAATGTTTGTTAAATAAATAAATAAATAAATAAATTATTTAAATTCAAGATCACATAGCTATTTAATATGACAATTAGCTTGACAATAAGTTAGTAACATTACAATAGAACAATAAATTAGTGATATTACAATGTGTCAAATGGTCCTGCTACCACTGTCCCTATTAGGTGGTTGCCTAGGGGCATGAGGTGCGGGTTGCCTTTATAAAGAATAGTCTGTAGTCGTGTGTTAAAGGTAAAATATAATGATGAGGTTTTATTCCCCTTCCCTTGTGGATTTCTGTTTTTCTCATACAGCAACAAAGAACTTAAACAAAACTGTTTCTTCACAGCAAAATGAAATGTACCTTTTTCAAACAGGTATAACAAGGCTCTTGCTTCCTTAATTAACAAAGAGACGTAATCTCATCTGAGATACTTAGCGTGCAATCCATAGCACTGGAATCAATGTCCTGGTCAGTGTTTTCCCATTGCATTTGCTCACCGTCAGAAATTGTAAATGGGTAACATTCACCACGGCTATTATTTACACAACTCTCTTGAGAGGCAGCAGTTCTTTTTTTTTTTTAATTTTTATTTATAAAGTTTCCAAGTTACAACAAATCGGAAAAGCTTCAAGAAAAACAGAAAATAGCAAAAGCAATCATATTCAAATAAGAAACTATACACTAATAAAGACCACATTACGGGAACTGACTGTGATCACATTACAAGAACTATAATTCAAATGTATCTTATACATTGAACAGAAAACAGAGCAAATAACTCGCCCATACAAGGTGTAAAACAAATCACTCACCCTGAATTACCCCCGGTACCACCTGACGATCAGAAATAAACCGTTCTAAATGAGAACTATCAGTGAACACATAAGATCTTCCCTCAAAATTAATAACACAGCGACAAGGAAAACGTAAGTAGAACATAGCTCCCAAACTCAGAACCTGAGGCTTTAAGGCTAAGAAAAGCCTCCGTCTAAGTTGGGTGCTATGTGCCACGTCAGGAAAAATGTTAACTGTATAACCACAAAATTTAACAGCCTTACATTTAAAGTAGGCCTTCAGAATACGAGATTTCAAATCTAAAGAATGAAAAGTCACCAATAGTGTAGAACGGGAGTGGATTATATCAAGCGAGTCTTCCAGAAAGGCGGTCAAATTAGTTATAGAAGGCTCAGACATACCAGTAGCCCCTTCAACGGAGCACACCTTTTTAGACCGAAGGGGAAGGTAATAAAGAGAAGAAACTTCTACAGATTCAGTGATAGAGAGAACCTCCCTCAGATATTTATCCAATAAAATCCGAGGTGCTAACAATGCTGTACACGGAAAATTCAAAAAACGTAAATTATGAGCACGTGCTGAATTTTCAAGAGCCTCTAACTTAGAGTGAACTAGCAAGGAATCTTTTATACCGACTACATTTGCAACAGTAAGAGGAGCAACTTGATCTTTCAATTTGGAGATACCTCTATCCACATAATTAATCTTCTCATCTAACTGTTGCAAAGACGCAACAGTTTCCTGAGAAAAAGTACAAAATGATTTAACATTACTAGTGAGTTTACGATCAATACATTGAAGTGCTCCCCATAGATCTTTTAGGGTGACTTCGCCATCGGGAGCAAGAACAGGGAGCTCTGAAACAGAGCCCAACTCAAGGACTGGATTAGGTAAAGTAAAGAAAGGAGTAGCCTGACTCACCATATCTGAAGACTCCAGAACCAAAACATCAGGCGAAGGGGGCAACGGACAGGGAGGATGAGTCCGTCCCTCTGAACTTAGGGAGACTCCTTCCGGAGAGGATTGCGCCAACGGACAGTGAACAAGGTGCTTATCCAGGGGGCCGACGACCTTTCCCCCACTCGGCCCGCCGGCTCCATCCCCTGGCACCTTGTTCTCTGTTTTAGCCTTCCTCTTCCCCATTTAACAAAGCTGTGGAATACCAATATACGGCAAAACAATAGAATATACAACTAGTGAGACACAGTAAATATCTAACGGCCATGAAGCGCCACGAGGCGCCAAAGGTGCGTGAAAGGGGCAGAACCTGCCCCTTTAGACACGCCCCTTCGGATCACGCCCGCGGTCGCGCTCCGCGGTCGCGACGAACACAAACAAATTTATAGGCAAGAAGTCACCGAGTACAGCCAATCAAGTGCACCAGTTGAACCGTCCTGAACACAGTAACAGTTCCGGAGTAGTGAACACCACGGCACAGATTTAAAGGGCAGCTCAGGACCTCTCAGCACCAGGTAGCCGCAGCAATGCCTGCCCGATCGTTCAGGGCAGGAGAGGGCGTCGTCAGCGGCGTAGAAACCGCAGCAGCAATCCCAGGAGCCTGTCTCCAGGCTCCGTACACCACTCTCACTCACAGTAACAGTTCCGGAGTAGTGAACACCACGGCACAGATTTAAAGGGCAGCTCAGGACCTCTCAGCACCAGGTAGCCGCAGCAATGCCTGCCCGATCGTTCAGGGCAGGAGAGGGCGTCGTCAGCGGCGTAGAAACCGCAGCAGCAGCAATCCCAGGAGCCTGTCTCCAGGCTCCGTACACCACTCTCACTCACAGTAACAGTTCCGGAGTAGTGAACACCACGGCACAGATTTAAAGGGCAGCTCAGGACCTCTCAGCACCAGGTAGCCGCAGCAATGCCTGCCCGATCGTTCAGGGCAGGAGAGGGCGTCGTCAGCGGCGTAGAAACCGCAGCAGCAATCCCAGGAGCCTGTCTCCAGGCTCCGTACACCACTCTCACTCACAGTAACAGTTCCCAAGAGGCAGCAGTTCTTAAGGCAGGAAACTGTTCTGCATAAGGAGGGTCCTGGAGACCTGTACTGGGGCCTGTTTCTCTGAGGCTTCCCCTTTCTCTCCACCAAGGATTATCCTCCCAAGTATTAGCTTTTACTTTCCTAGCCGAGCCCACCTCTTGCCCTCTAGAGAAATGGGTGTACTTAGCTCTGCTTCTGGGGTGGCTGGCTTCCACTCCTTCCTCTGTAAACCAGGCTCCTTTATTTGGGCTGTAGCCTACTTTTCCCCGAGAGTTCCACTCAGCAGTTGTCTGGTCTGGGCTGTAGTAACTTCCAGGAAAGGTTTCCCTTCTACTGCTACTTGCTGTCGGGACCCAGCCGGTGCTTCCTGGACCCAGCAAGCTCTCCTGCTTGTGACCTCTGCCTTCCAGCTGCTTACTCACTCTCCACAGGATGATGCCCCCTCTGGCTTGGGAGACTTGTGCATGAGCACTTCCAGCTCTCTCTGTGTCAGCTGCTCTTCCCTTTGCTGCACCTCACTCTGTGGCACCTCTCATTGCTGCTCCTCCCTTTGCTGCTCCTCCCCCTACTGGGATTTCCCAGCCACTTTTATCCTCCTGGCACCTGCACGTTGTACGTGCTTCCTTGCCCAGGTGGACATGATTGGCTTTCTGGCTTTCTACTGCGTCACACCCAGTGTAGGGAAAGTTTGTTCCACTATTCTCTGGCTCCTTATAACCTGAATATGCTTTCTGCTCCGGGTGACTGTAAGGTAAGCTCTTCCTTTTCTCCTGTATCCATGGGTTCTATGCTGGCTACTGTATCACAAATGACAATAAAACAATTGATATTGCATCTCCAAACTCCCTGTCCCTTACAAGAACAGAACACTGCGTCACCAAACTGCCATCATCGCAGCCCATTTTTAACATCAGCTGGGAGAGCCTCAGCGAAGGCTGGAGAAAAGTCTGGGATTCTTCACCCGCAGATATCAACTCTCTATCTGTCCTGGATTTTCTAGCTCTTTTTATAGGCTGTAACAAACGTGTCATGGCTGGACAGCATGACTCCTCACATGAGGTGTATTCTCCACCCTACACCTTTGCTACTGACCAGTCCTTCACCAGCCTTTGTTTGTTCTCCGAGTTAATAAACAATTCAGGTCTGTCATTCCCTACACCTTTAGTCTCTGGGCTAGTAAACAGCTAGCTTAGCATGATTCCTCACATATGGGATGGTTTAAAAGTTCAATATTCCTTGATGATTCAAATAAATCTTTAATTACTGATACAATGATGCAAGGTACTACCTTAGAAAACACCACCAGGAAAATGATTTAGGCATCATCATGGCTAATACATTGAAATCCTCTTCCCAGTGTGCAGCGGCAACTTAGAAAGCAAATGCAATGCAATCATAAGGAAAAGAATGGAGAACAAAACCATGGATATTATAATGCCTCTGTATCGTTCCATGGTGCAACCACACCTTGAATATTGTATGCAAGTCTGGTTGCCATATCTTAAAAAGGATATAGTGAAATTAGAAAAATTACACAGAAGAGTGACAAAAATGGTAAAGGGGATGGAAGGATACACCTAAGAGGAGAGGCTTAAAAGATTAGGGCTCTTCAACTTGGAAAAGAGATGACTATGATAGAGCTCTATAAATTAATGAATTTAGTGAAACAGGTAAATGTAGATCGATGGTTTACACCAGCAAAAAGTAGAGACTAGAGGACACACAATTAAACTACAAAATAACCCATTTAACATTAATAAGAGAAAATATTTTTTTACTCAATGTGTAATCAAAGTCTGGAATTCGTTACTGGAGGATGTAGTAAAGACTTTTCTTGTAGCTGGGTTAAAAAGAGGTTGGACAAGTTCCTGGAGGAAAGGTTGACAAATGATTATTAAAGAGGACCCAGGAAATCCACTGCTTACCCTGGGACAAGTGCTGTGGAACCTGTGTACCTTTTTGGAAATCTGCCAGGTACTTGTGACCTGGATTGGCCACTGTTGGAAACAGGATACTGGACTTGATGGACCTTGGTCTTATGATCTTATATAAATATGACTTACGTGATTTGATAGTATATAACTTTACATGGCCCCTCATAAAATCACCTCCAAAGTATCTTTATGAAATACTAGTTGAAGAGGCAGGAACCACATCTTGAAAGCAGGCACCAACATTTACAACTGTATGTACATAATATTTGCAAGTAAGTGCATAAATATATAATAGTAAGGTATCTTATAATCAAAGCATGTATCTGCGAACTCTGTTTGTGCTCCATCCAGACCATTCCCCTTGATACCTACTTGCAAAGTACCCTCTTTAATGCCAACATGTGTAGTTTACATTGGTTGGTATTTAGAACAGGTCTTTTTTTCTGTATTATAATATATAGAAATGATTGGTTGCGCTTTAAATAGTAAGGCCATGGAGACAAATAATGTATGTGAAAGAAAGGTTACTATGATGAGACACTACTGCTATGGAGGCTGAAAGATCAGGTTATACTTATTAAACATCAGAAGGTTTCCATTCAGAGCTGCCCTTGAGACAGTCTAGTTAAACATGTGGGCGTTTTGAGTGCATGTCAGTATCGGGACCAGACCGGCGCAGCTGAATCATAACATATTAGAGATAAATTAAATATGTGCTGTCTGAGCTGATGAGATGATTTTTAATCATTTCTATATATTGTTATAATAAAGAAAAAGGTCTTCTAAAGTAAAGGGCCAACAGAATTTTACTATTGAGCCCAGAAGCATAATGGGTCCAAAGGAAAAAAAAATTGGTTGTGAATTATTTTGATAGAATGAGGGTTTTTGATGTATATATAAAGGCAACATACATACATATGTTCCTTTATATAAAAATTTAAAAAGGCATCCAGAAGCAGTCCTAATATCACACAAATTTATAAGTAGAAATTTACACCCGCTCTGCACACGCTGTAAATTTGCCTGTGCTCCATTAAAACAATATCTGCTGGATAGTGCACATATAAGTACATGTGTAATTGTCAATGCATGTACTCATAAATATGCCCACAGATGCATGATTTTGGAAAAGCTCTTTTCCGCCTGCCGAGGGGTCTTTGTGCATAGCAAAACTTTACTGAAATAAACTCCCTCCGCCCCCCCCAGCAAGTGGCACATTTCTTTGCAGCTTGGTACATTTGTATCTCAGTTCTCAACCTTATTTTTTTTCCTCTTACTCATGCTTGTCTTTTTTCTCTTACTCATGCTTGTCTTTTTTCTCTTACTCATGCTTGTCTTATTTCTCTTATTCATGCTTGTCTTATTTCTCTTACTCATGCTTGTCTTTTTTCTCTTACTCATGCTTGTCTTATTTCTCTTACTCATGCTTGTCTTATTTCTCTTACTCATGCTTGTCTTTTTTCTCTTACTCATGCTTGTCTTATTTCTCTTACTCATGCTGTTGTCTTTTTCGCCATCTATTTTTCAAATGTTCTCTTTGTGCGTGATCTCGGTGTCATCCCCTCTTTGTATTTTGTCCTCATCTTTGATTTCTCCTCTACTTTTTTTATCTAATAAGGTTTCTGATTTGTTATAATCTCACTTCTGTCGTTCTTTCTCAGTCAATTGTTTCTATTTAGGCTTTGAAAAAGCAGACATCAAAGTTATCAGATATTTGTTTCCTATAGGAAAAGAACAGTCCTGCTGAGTCCTCCCTGTCCTTCTCTATTCCCTCTTTTCTAAGGATGTGTATTTGTTAGTGTACATTTGATTCATTAGTGATCCTTAAAAAATGTACTAAAAAAATGTAAGACAATCTATGCAAGACAGACACATACAGTAAAGAAGGGGCTAGGGTAGAAATAAGGATAAATGACATAACACAGGGGTGATAAAGAGGAGAATAAGGGGGACAGGATCTATTGAGCAGGGGCTGTCTCTCACGTGTACGTGTCCGGCACTGAGTATGTCTTGTAGAGCTACACAAATGATAACTAGTAGTTGTCATAGTAGAATGAACTCAGGCTATCAATTAAGGGCCCTTTTACTAAAATGCAGTAAACATTTGCGCAGCATGCTTTAACAGTTAAAGTTAATGTGCAGTAAGCGTAAAGGCAGTATGCTAAAGGGTATGCCTAATAGAGCGCAGTAGGCTCTTGCAGCTAACACCAGGCATTAGTTGCAAAAGCATTGCAGTAGCTGTTATCTCTTGGGGTATGCCCAGAATTTCCACAGCAGAAAACACGGTGAAAATGCAGAGATCGCAGTGACACAACATCGCTGATGCAGCTATCGCAACCCTTAGAGAGGCCCTTTTACTTAACTGTGCTAAGCAGTTAGCACAGCATGGGATTGGACAGGTTATGGGCAGACAGTAATTTGGATCTACACATTGCAATTAGCACACAGTAATGTTAGCACACAATGGGGGTCTTTTACTAACAGGCGCTCGCTGGTAGAGTGTGTTCTGAGACACATGTTGCCAGCTAATCAGGGCCATGACAGTGCAAGGTGATTCTTGCGCTAACTGTGCAACCCATGGTGCTAAGCATTAAAGAATTCTTATAATGAATATGTGGAATAAACTGAACAAAAAATCTAAAAACTGGAAGGAAGCTCAATCAAACTGAAAACAAGACAAAGCTATTTACCCTGTCCACATCCCTATTCCTTTTTGCTGTCCCCACCATCCTGTCATCTTTTTTTTTTTTTACAAGTGATGTGAAAAGGCAAGAAAAATGTGGTTAGTTTTCACTTTATTTCACAAATGATTCCCAGTTTTCTGCTGTTTTCACTTGTTTCACACATTCATTTTAATACAGATTTTTTAGTGCACTAAGAGGGCTGTAAAGTGAGGCATTTCATCCTTAATCGGTAGCTTGACCCAAGTGGTAGAACCGCGAGACTACCGCTAGGGGTCAGAGCTGCCATTTTGAACTCGGGGGGATTGAAGGGTGCGGGAGGGGTGGTACTAGTACTTGTGGCAGGTATTTGAGAGTGGGGATCATACGGGACAGTTAGCAGGGACTGGAGGGGAGTTGGTCATACTGGAGCCTGGATGGCATCAGAGAGTTCAGAATGCTGAGCAGGGGATGAAGGACATTTACTGCATGGGGCTGCAGAAGCAGGGAGCCCAGGTGCATTTTGGCCTTATTTGAAAAGCTTGATCCCGAGTGGTAGTACCATAGAGACCACTGCCAGAGGTCAGAGCTGCAATTTGAACCAGGGAAACAATGGATTAGGAGATTCTAGGAGCTGCCCCTGCCCCATCGCTGTACCACTATGTAGAGGTCATGTGAGTTGGGGTGAAGAGAGGGTCTGCTGCCTTTTTGGGAGAATTGGGATAGGGGGTGATAATGGACATGGGAGGGATTGCAGGGTGGGGTAATACTAGTTGCTTGGGGGCATCGGAGAATAGGAGGTCATACTGTTATTTGAGGGGGAACTGGAAGGTGGGGAGTAGGTGACTCTGGACACTTGGGGGATTGGAAGGTGGTGGCAATACTGTTATATGGAAAGGAGATTGGAGAGGTTGGGATGTTGCTAGGAGTGGGGGAGTTGAGGAGTAGCCTAACGGTCAGAACAGTGGACTGAGAACAAGGGAAGCAAAGACTGAATCCCATTGCTGATCCTTGTGATTTTAGGCAAGTCACTTAACATGCTCTTGCCTTGGGTACAAATAGATTGTGAGCCATCCCCCCCCCCCCCCACCACCGAGACAGGAAAATACAATACCTTCTGCTGTACCTGAATATAACTCAACTTGAATTGAGAAATGTCATGAGCTAAATCGAATCTGCTGTGAGGACAGCACATAGTAACTTACCACACAATAG
The DNA here is from genome assembly GCA_033557465.1 of Ichthyophis bannanicus. Lineage (NCBI taxonomy): Eukaryota > Metazoa > Chordata > Amphibia > Gymnophiona > Ichthyophiidae > Ichthyophis > Ichthyophis bannanicus. The sequence goes on along the minus strand of CM066035.1, from coordinate 160,274,619 downwards.
CTGCCAACACTGTCCATATTCCCGTCTCTACCCATTTCCTGACCCATATGGTGCTAAGCAGTTGGTATAGGGTTTGTAGCACATGATAGCCATTACTGCAGGCACATGTCAATGATTAACATGTACTTAACCCCATTGAGGAGTAGCCTAATGCTTAGAGCACTGGCTTGGTAACCAAGAGACCAGGGTTCAGTTCCCACTAGCACTCCTTTTGGTGTTGGGAAAGTCGCTTAACCCTCCATTGCATCAAAAGAAAGACCTGGCAATCTACTTCTGGTCACTCTGCCAAGAAAACTCAGGCATTGCTGGGTCACCAGGACTCAGCTTTGACTTGAAGGCATTTTGCCATCCTATGATAATTGTTTTTGCTTTGCATGCTTAGTAAACTCATCCCTAATTTTAATTTAATGCAAGCTAACCAATGAGTTAAGGTGCACTAAGTTGATTAATGTGCATTAAATCAATTTGACATGCACCAACGTTTCTAATGTACACTAACAAATTCAGAGGCAAAGTTACTAAAGTGCATTACAATAATAATGTATGCTATATGGCCCTTAACTCATTTTAGAAGGTAATAATGTGTTTTATTTTACTGTAACTCACAATTGTCACTGCTACACACCTTGAATACTAATGAGATGCAGATCATGCAAATGCATGCAAAACACCTCATTGGTTTTCAACCCCAGTGGTAGGAAATTTGCAGTTGCACATTGAACATGCGTCGCCCAGACAGGAGTGAGTGGGAGAGGTCTTTCCCATTTGGGCCCCACTAGACCAACAGGATTGATTTAAGGTATGCTCAGGGTGAGCCTTAGGGTGCTTAGCGTTAGCTTAGAGGAGATCTTAAAAGGGAGGGCTGGAACTATGATGGTGTCTTTCTGGGGGTGAGCAGGTGGAATCCATTTGTGGGGAGAGCGGTTATTGGTAGCGGAGGTGCCTTGAATATTTGGTGGCACCAGGAGGTGGGGCTCCCTTGAACGTAGATTCACTTTATGCATGTAGCCCCTATGACTGCTTCTTGGAGCAGCTGGTTCATGAACCGACCAGAGGGGAAGCCATATTAGACCTAGTCCTTAGTGGAACACCAGATCTAGTGCAAGAGATAAGGTTGTTGGGGCCGCTTGGCAATAGTGATCATAGCATGATCGCCTTTGATTTAATTAGTGAAGGAGGGATAGTAAGGAAATCCACAGTACTACCTTTTAACTTTCGAAAGGGAGACTATGATAAAATGAGGAAAACAGTTAAGAAAAAACTAAAAGGAGCAGTTGCAAAGGTTAAAGACGTACATCAGGCTTGGCTGTTGTTGAAAAATACTATCTTGGAAGCCCAGACCAGCTGTATTCCACGCTTTAAGAAAAGTGGAAGGAAGTCCAAAAAACTGCCAGCATGGTTTAAAGGTGAGGTCAGAGAGGCTGTTGTTGCCAAAAAAGCATCTTTCAGGAAATGGAAAAAAGAGCCAAACGAAGAAACCTGGAAAGAGCACAAGCACTGGCAAGTCAAATGCAAGGCATTGATTAGGCAGGCTAAGGGAGAATTTGAGAAGAAGCTTGCTGCAGAAGCAAAAACGCGAAATAAAGACCTTTTCAAGTACATTCGTAGCAAAAAACCTGTGAGAGAGTCAGTTGGTCCATTAGATGATAAAGGGGTTAAAGGAGCACTAAGAGGCGACAAGGCAATAGCGGAGAGACTGAATGAATTCTTTGCTTCGGTCTTTACTGAGGAAGATCTAGGGATTTTACCCATGACTGAAGTGGTATTTAAATTTGCGGAAGAATTGAAGGAAATATCGATACATCGGGAAGATGTATTTACAACTATTAGATAAACTGAAGAGTAGCAAATCACCTGGGCCGGATGGTATACATCCAAGGGTGTTGAAAGAACTGAAATATGAGATTGCAGACCTGCTATTAGTAATCTGTGAACTATCATTAAAATCATCTCTAATACCTGAAGATTGGAGGATCGCCAATGTAACACCAGTTTTTAAAAAGGATTCCAGGGGTGATCCGGGAAACTACAGACCGGTGAGCCTGACATCAGTACCGGGAAAAATGGTAGAAACCATCATAAAGAATAAAATTACTCAGCATGTAAATAGTCATGACCTAATGGGAGACAGCCAACATGGCTTTAGACAAGGAAGATCTTGTCTTACTAATCTGTTATGTTTTTTTGAAGAAGTGAATAATTAGGTGGACAAAGGTGAGTCAGTTGATATTGTGTATCTGGACTTTCAGAAAGCCTTTGACAAGGTCTCTCATGAGAGACTTTTGGCAAAACTAAAGAGTCATGGGATAGGAGGCAGTCTACTATTGTGGATCAGGAACTGGTTAAAAGATAGAAAGCAGAGGGTAGGTCTAAATGGCCAATTTTCCCAATGGAGAAAGGTGAATAGTGGTGTACCCCAGGGATCTGTGCTGGGTCCGCTGCTTTTTGACATATTCATAAATGACCTGGAAAGTGGAATAACGAGTGAGGTTATCAAATTTGCAGATGACACAAAACTATTTAAAGTTGTTAAAACCCAAGAGGATTGTGAAAAATTGCAAGAGGATCTTTTTTTTTTTTTTTTTTTTTAATTTATGCAATTTTTAACATATCCGCAAGATACACACTTGTTACAGTAAAGAATGTACAAAAGAAACATTTTACAGGCTAAGGAAACCCTTAGCCCACACATAATAGAAATTTAAGAATTAAACATTCACTAGCCCACAAACATTTGGAGGCAGGCAAAACACTATTCATAAGAAAAGTCATAGGTAATAAGACACATAATGGTGCTTTAAACTTATATCCCGAATTGGCTAAAATGGACAAGCACCCTTACCAACTATGAACTGAGTGAGATGAGAAGGATCAAAAAAGGTATAACTTACATCCTGATATTTAACTAGACATCGACACGAATACCTAAGGAAAAAAGACCACCAAGCTGTATAACCTGGGGACGAAGCAGTAAAAAACTGCTGTCGACATTTCTGAGTGGCTTTAGACACATCTGGAAACATCCTTACTTGATGTGGATCTTGATAAATTGGAAGACTGGGCATCAAAATGGCAGATGAAATTTAATGTGGACAAGTGCAAGGTTATGCACCTAGGGAAGAACAACCCAAACTATGGTTACATGATGCAAGGTTCCACATTAGGAACTACCACCCAGGAAAAAGATTTAGGCGTCATTGAGGATACCATGTTAAAACCCTCGGCCCAGTGTGCAGCAGCGGCCAAGAGAGCAAATAGAATGCTAGGTATGATAAGGAAAGGAATGGAAAATAAAACAAAGATACTATAATGCCTCTATATCGTTCCATGGTGAGACCGCACCTTGAATATTGTGTGCAATTCTGGTCGCCGTATCTTAAAAAGGATATAGCGATTTTAGAAAAGGTTCAGAGAAGAGCCACCAAAATGGTAAAGGGGATGGAAGGATACTCCTATGAAGAAAGGCTAACAAGGTTAGGGCTCTTTAACCTGGAAAAGAGGCGACTGAGGGGAGATATGATAGAAGTCTATAAATTAATGAACAAAGTGGAACGGGTAAACGTAGATCGATTGTTTACCTTATCAGAATATAGAAAGACTAGGGGACATGCAATGAAGCTACAGGGTAAACTATTTAAGACTAATAAAAGAAAATATTTTTTCACTCAACGTGTAATCAAACTCTGGAATTTGTTACCGGAGGATGTAGTAAAGGCTGTTAGTGTAGCTGGGTTTAAAAAAGGTTTGGACAAGTTCCTGGAGGAATGGTCCATAAACCATTATTAAGAAGGGACCCAGGATATCAATGCTTGAACCAATATAAGCTTTGTGGAACCTGTGTCCCTTGGGGAAACTGCTAGGTACGTATGACCTAGATTGGCCACTGTTGGAAACAGAATACTGGGCTTGATGGACCTTGGTCTGACCCAGTATGGCATATCTTATATCTTATGTTCTTATGTTCATTCACTAAATTGAAAATATAATTATGTTTTCTACCTTTGTTGTCTGACCATTTTATTCTCTGATCATGCTGGAATTCTGCAGATAAATAGGAGATAATGTACTGCTATTTTTATGCTACAAGCCCTATATTTAAATCAAGAGGGCATACAAAGAGAGCCCACCAAAAGCTGTAAGAAAGAGGAAAATTGCCATTAGAAAAACTGCAAAAAGTAACAGGTGCAAATTTAAGGTATTTAATTTTAAAGATCAAAGAAAAGAAGTATGTGAATGATAACATTTTGAAGCAAGATGGACAAAGAAATACAGGGAGGAGGGGGCCTAGGGGAAAGCACCAGAAGAAAGGAAGACACAGAAAAGGAAAGAGAGGTTGAGGGGGAGATGGGAGTTGAGAGATTTGGAAAAGCAGGACAGTGAGCTGAATAAAGGAAGGATCAACAAATTAACTGAATTGGAGGAAGTAGAGGAAGAAGAAAGGGAAAAGAAAGACTCAGAGGTAGAGGAATTCAAGATAGAATTCCTAGTCCATATGGAAAGAGATGGATATACTGAGTTCCAAGCAAGGGAAAGATTACCCAAGCTAAATTAAACACCTAATGCTAGAAGTATGATAATTAAGGCCATATCCAGTAAAAAGGGATCATTTATTGACATCACCGCAATTAATCAAATACAGTATTGTGCAGCTAAAATTATTACTGCAAGAATACTACCAACTAGAGTTCAAGGCCAGAAGAAAAAGAGAATAATAACAGTTCCTCCTTGGAAAAAGTGCATTGAAGGAAAATACTATCATCGTGTGCAGAGGTATCTCTGATGGATGGGTACCTAAAAGGATTAAGAACATAAAAGTTATCAAGGAAGATCTAAGACATCAAGCTGAAGCATGCTGCATTAACAGAAAACAACCTGAAATTTATATGTTCCAATAATAAATTGAAAATAGCAGCAGAAGCGCAAAACAATTATACAGAGAATAGGGGAAGTGTATTAATATAATAAATACACCTCCAACCAAATCCAAAACCGAAACCTTCTGGAGAAAGCTATGGGGACCCTATACAGCACAATCACAAAGCAGAATGGTTACCCAGCATACAGAAGCATTTAGAAAAAACCAAACATCAAACTTATGGAATGGCCTGTAGTAACAAAGGAAGAGCTGGAAAGCAGGTTAAAATGAACTCCAAATTGGAAGAGCCCTGGCCCAGATGGAGTAACCAACCTTTGGCTCAGTTAACATCACTCCACCAAGACCTGGTAAACTGCAAAAATAAATTGTTCAAAGAAACAAATTTAACACCACAATGGCTTACTACAGGAAGAACGTTTCTCCTTCAAAAGGGAGACCCGACTAACATTCCTAAAAATTATAGACCAATAACCTGTTTACCTACAATCTATAAACTGTTTACTGTGATAGATGCAGACAGAATATACGATCACATCGAGCTCAAAAACATCATGGTAATAGAGCAAAAGGGCAATAAGAGAGGAGCATATGGAACCAAAGTGCAGTTAATGCCAAATAAGGACATTATGGCCAGTGCTAAGAAAGGAAGAAATCTCAGTATAGCATGGATTGATTGTAAGAAAGTTTATTGTAAACCGCGCTGATGCTGAATAGCGCGGTATAAAAGAGACTTTAAATAAATAAATAAATAAATAAATCCCACACTCTTAGATAATACATTGTCTTGAAATGGATAAAATAAATTCTGGTTTGACAGAGTACATTAAGTTCACTATGACAATGTGGCAATCCACACTCTTTTTGAGATATGAAGATGTTCAGTACATCATTCCTAATATTAAGATCCAGCGAGGAATATTTCAGGGAGATTCCCTGTCGCCACTTCTATTTTGTTTGGAGCTTAATCCAATGAGTGCTCTCATCAGCTCTTAGGGGTATAGATTTAGCCTGAATTCTAAAGACAGTACCAAACCAGAAGCAACTTCCCATCTGCTATTTATAGATAATTTGAATCTATACAGTTCCAGCGACCATCGATTAGCAGAGCAACCTTTCAGTATGATGACTTCAGTATGACTTTTGGCCTTGATAACTGTGCTAAGACAACCTTTTTCAGAGAAAAATTGAGCAAAACCAAAAACATCTCCCTTGGGGGGGTGGAGCCTGATGTCCAGCGGGATGGACGCTTAACGCTGAAGCTCCCGAGTGGCCTACTCAGACTCCTGACTTTAATACAACTTATCTTTTCAATTGGGCTCTGATCCTACCGGGGTGCCTCGGGGAGATGGAGGGGCACAAGCCAGCGCGTCTAGAATTCGGCTCTTCAACGAACTCACATGGCAAACGCTCTAAAACTGAGCCGCCGCGTCCCCACAGAAGATGGTTCCACTCCGGGAGGGTCCCGCGATGCAGCAGGAGATCTTAGATGAGATCCGCGGCGTGAAAGAACTTGTGCAATCCAACGGTGAAGCACTCAGATCCATGCGGGAAGACTTCGGCAAGCTACAGGACAGGCTAGAGGGGTTATCGCTGAGAGAGGACAAAATGGAGGGTACTCTTGACTCGCATGCGGTCCGCTTGGCAAAATTGGACAAGGTCGAACGACAAATGCAGGCACTTCAGAAGGAGCTGGAGGACAGTAACAACCGAGCCCGTCGCAACAATATACGGCTCGTGGGAATTCCGGAGGGAGCAGAATCAGGAGATATGAAAGAGTTCCTCTCTAAATTGCTTCCCTCCTTGCTTAAAACAACGTTCACCAAGGATTTGGAGATTGATCGGGCCCATCGAGTACCCACGACTTTGGCGCTCAACCGGAAAACCCCTCGGCCCATCATTTTCCGGTTGTTGAGATATCAGCAAGTTGAACAAATTCTAAACGCTGCCCGTGCAAACCCCCGGCTGGATTATGAGAGCCATCGGATTTCATTCTTCCCCGACCTGGCGAAGCCCACAGTGGACCGCAGGAAAAGACTCCTTGAATTTCGACCGCGTTTGCAGCAGCTTCAAGCGCGCTATGGCCTAATGTACCCGGCGAAACTTAGAGTTACTCTTCATAATCAAACCAGGACTTTTGAGGATCCGGACGTGCTTGCGGCCTATCTGGAAGCCAAAGAAGCGGACCAAATGCGCTGAACCAGGGGCCTTTCATTTGCCCATCGATTTGGAACTGATCGCCATTTTGTGTCGTCGACACTGCACATGCAGCCTGGATCGGAGGCCCTGCGGCCTAGCTTATCGTGGCCTGCTGACCGTCGGACTCTCCTGTGAGGGACCTTTCCATAGCATGCACCTCGGTGGGCTCCGGAGCCTATGTAGCTATTACAGTTAATATGTAGAATGTTTGGCCCTCGTTGGGGCTTCCTCCCGCAGACATATGGTCGCCATTAATCATTGGGGTTATGCTTCTTCTCTACTACACTTCGGTGTTTACTTTTGGTTTGGGGGAATACCAGATATAGTGCTTATTGTATATGATTTGGTTAGGTCTTCTCTGAATCAAGCAGTCAAGATGGGGGATAATGGAAATTGTGTGCATTATGATATTTTTGTCTTGAATAGACTCAGCTATTTCTATGGCCCCATGTAAGATTTTATCATTGAACGTCAAAGGTATTAATAATCCGATAAAAAGGAAGAAAATCCTTGGCTACTTAAGTCACGAAAATGCTGATTTGGTTTTTCTCCAAGAAACGCATCTAAATGCCAAGGAGACACTGAAACTCAATGTTAAACCCTACATGGTGGCCGCCTACTCTCCCGCTATAGCGAAGAGATGTGGGGTAGCCATCTTGATTAGGAAATCCTTACAAGCCACTGTTATCGATAGCAGTTCTGATACTGAGGGTCGGTGGTCCCGCGTCCACCTTAAAGTGGGTGATCTTGAACTGACATGTATATGTTTATATGCTCCTAATGTGGATGATCCTATTTTCTTTGCTAACCTTGCCCAGGTTGCACAAGCTTCTGCCAATACTTCGTTAGTAATAGGAGGCGACTTTAACCAGGTGGTTGATCCATTGGTAGATAGGCGACCACCCAGAACGAGTGGTCCCACCAAGAGCCACCTCACGCTAGCGTCTTTGATTAAAGATCTAGCTTTAGTAGACCTGTGGAGGCTGCTACACCCTTCGGACTTAGAATTCATGTTTTTCTCCCCCCCACATCAGTCACAATCTAGGATAGATTTTTTCCTCGTATCCAAAGCGTTAATCTCCAGCACGGATACAGCTAAGATACACTCTCTGCACATCTCAGACCATGCTGCTATCTCCTTCCTTTTGAACACTAGTGCACAGAGGGATAATCCACGGGATTGGTATTTTGATCGGACCCTGCTTGAACAGCAGGATTTTCAGGCTGACATACGGGCTGCCATACAAGATTACTTCCACTTTAATTCACCCCATGATACAATGAACTGGGCATGGTGGGAGGGCTTTAAAGCGTCTATCCGTGCAACCATCACTAGCTATCAAATCCGTTTAGGGAAGCAGCGTAAACGGCAACTCTTAGCACTCGAGCAGCAGATCAAGGCCGGTGAACGTGTTCTTACCTCTCGTACTGACCCATGTGTGTTGATTCGCTTGCAACGCTTGCGTTTCCAATATAACTCGCTCTTAACGACTGCAGCGGCCAAAAATATTGCACTACAGCAAGGGACGTACTATCGGGAAAGCAATCGTGCCGGTAAACTCTTAGCTAACGCTCTGAAAGGTCAAAAAGAAGCCAAACGCGTAGCGGCCCTGCGTAGTCCAACGGGGGGGAATTTAGTCACAAATGATACAGAGATAGTAGAGCTTTTTCGGGATTTCTACACCCGCCTCTATCAATCAGAATGTGAATTTGACCCAGAGGCTTTTGACCGGCTATTAGCTGGTATACAACGACCGACCCTTTCTGTAGAGGACAAGGAGTCACTAGATCATTCATTTACTCTTTCAGAAATTCAATTCGCACTCAAGCGATGTGCATCGGGTCGGGCTGCCGGCCCAGATGGCCTCCCGGCAGAATTTTTCAAAACTTTCAGCGCTGATTTGGCCCCATTCCTACAACTCTATTTCTCTGCTTTGGCCAAAGATAGCTCCTTTACAGGATCTTTCTCGACGGCAAATGTTGTAGTCTTTGAGAAAGAGGGGAGAGACCCGATGCTGACTGCAAATTACCGTCCAATTTCCCTTCTTAATGCTGATTACAAGATATTTGCAACCATTCTGGCCACTAGATTATCCGATAAAATGCCTGCTCTAATTCACCCAGACCAATGTGGTTTCATATCTGGTAGGTCCACTGCTGATAATGCCAGGACCTTGTGTCATATACTAGCTGCAGCAGCGCATCATGATCAACCCCTCGTCGGCCTCTCTCTTGATGCCGAAAAGGCATTTGACCGCTTAGAATGGCCCTTTCTATATGCGGTTCTCCGCTGGTATGGGTTTGGGGAAGGCTTTCTCCGATACCTTCAAACTCTGTATGCACATCCGACAGCCACTATTTCTGTCAATGCCACAAAGTCTCAACCGTTCAATCTTCATAGGGGCACTCGGCAAGGATGTCCCTTATCTCCTCTGCTCTTTGATCTAGCACTTGAACCCCTAGCCCTCCTCATCCGACAGGCCACAGATATCCATGGAGCCCCCTTTCAACATAGAGATATTAAACTTTCTGCATACGCAGATGATCTCATGCTTTTTGTATCCTTGGACTCCGTCCCTGCTGTTTTAAAAAAGATTGATAGCTATTCCCTACTCTCGGGATACAAGATTAACTGGACTAAATCTGTTGCCTTCCCTTTGAATCATCGAGTCCATGCTGCAGACATGCAGGCTTTCCCCTTTGTATGGCAGCCCCGTATGGTCAAATACCTGGGGGTTCATTATTGTTATCCATTAGAAGATACTCTTAGCCATAATGCTAAAGAGCTAATCTCCAAAGCGCGCGATCTTACCAACCGGTGGTCTCCTTTAACACTCACATGGTGGGGCCGACTGGAAACAATCAAAATGATGATAGTTCCCAAAATAAATTATATCCTAGAAATGCTACCATGCCTCCTGCCTGCACACATATACAAAGATATAGAAGGTCTCCTGATTCGTTATTTATGGCATGGCAAACCACCAAGGATAGCTAAGCGTAAGTTACAGGCGGACAAAGAAAAGGGAGGGGTCCGGTTCCCAGATTTTCTTAAATATCATAAGGCGTTCCTTCTTAAACAGGGTGCCCGTTGGTTAGATCCCCCGGTAGAAGGTAGGCCAGTCTGGCTCGACATTGAGGAGGAACTCTGTAGGCCCATTCCTCTTACCTACCTTCCCGGCATGACCTTCCAACTAGATTCCCACCATCCACCAATGGTTGTGGATACACTACTTGCCTTTAACACTTTCATTCAGTCTCAGGGACCACAACAGTGCCCGCCATATAGACTCCCGCTATGGCATAACTTGCGCCTTCAAATACAAAATAAACCGATAGCATGGACCCCCTGGTATTCCAAAGGGATATGGATGCCTTACCAATTGATTGCCAGTGAGCGCTGGAAAACTTTTAAAGAATTGCAAGAGGAATTTGGTTTACTAGCAAGAAATTATTTCCAGTGGGTGCAGCTTCAGCACTGCCTTAGGAGTGTTCGGATTCTTCCACTAACTGAAACTAATGATGAAGGTCTAGCAGAGATAATTCGCTCTATTGGGAGTCAATCTGGCGTAGCCTCTAACTTTTATAAAATGTTAAGCAATCATGAGAACAGTAGCATTCCCGCAGTCCAACAAACATGGGAACGGGAACTACAAATCACACTGACTCCTGAGCAATGGAGCCTCTTCTGGAGTAAAGTTGTTCGGGTCTCTCGGTCAGCATCGATAACCCAGACACTTTTCTATTTTGCACATAGAAGTTTCTATACGCCTGTGAAGCTTGCCAAATGGAATGCCAATGTTAATGACAGGTGTTGGAATTGCCACACCGCCATAGGCACACTAGCTCATATAATGTATGAATGTTCTACACTACAGCAATTCTGGAGTCGGGTCTGGGGTCGTATTCAACTCATTTTACAGTTTCACGAGCCTCTCTCTTGGCGGATAGTGGGACTTCGCTCTGCGGTGGGGATCCCCTCTCTTCCAAAGTCGGGCCGCTTTTTGCTAAATTTCTTGATGGGTATAGCTATATCTTTAATCACGAAACACTGGAAAAATAGCTCCCATCTAAGTCCCCATGCGTGGTGGACTCTTGTATGTTTATATAGTAAATATGAACAGATACCACGCCGAATGGCTCCCCACGCTCAAACCTTGCATCATGTTTCTAAATGGAATATGCTCAATGATTATGTGCAAACTGCCAAATGCTCTCATCTAACTGTTTAACTCCATTTATCATGTACACTCATTTATTATGATCTTCACTTGCTCTATACTGGTTCACAAAGAATGAGAATTAATCATTGATTACCCGAACGTTGTATTCCTTTCCTAGAGAAGAAGCATGGGGGTGGGGGGAAATATGGGGTTGCTTTTATATGTATGGTTTTGTATTTGTATCTTTCTGTATGTCTTTTACTTTGGTTGTGTTATAAATGGAAAATAAAATTTATAAAAAAAAAAAAAAAAACATCTCCCTTGCTGAGGGCTGTGAAATCAACGACCTTGAACAGAAAGGTGTATATAAATATCTCAGAATAGAGGAAGGAATGACACTAGAGCAGAAACTATTGAGAGAGATCAGTAAAGAATATTACAGGAGATTAAAACTGTTATTGAAAGGTATTTTAACATCACAGAATAAGACACAAGCTATCAATCAACTGGCAATTTCTGTACTCTCATACAGTTTTGGGACTGTGGATTGGCTTCATAAAGATCTTGAAAAACTGGATGTGTGGACAAGAGAACTCCTCCATGTTCATGAGGTAATTTACAAGAATCAGTGTATGCCAAGATTGTACATTCTTAGAGCTGAAGGTGTGCTAGAACTTATAGTCATTGACTACACCTACAGAGCTACTATCATAGGCCTCCAAGCCTATCTGACAGCATCATCGGATCCAAATACACAAAAAGCGCTAAAATATGAAAGTATACTTCCAGAATCTGTCTCCAACATCAAAATCGGAAAAGCGTTCCAATGACTGGAAGGAATAAGTGAGAATCCACAGGTGAGCATGAGAAAGGAAGTAATAGAATTTTCAAAACAAGAGAAAAAAACTCTTCAAAGAATTAGATCAGCAGGTAAGGAGAACATGTGGCAAATGCACAAATACAGTGGAAAATTCAGAGTGCTACTCCAAGAACCTTTTGTCAATCAAGAACAGACAATGGTTGAGGATAGGTGAACTGAAACCGAAGGATGAAAAGTTGATAGTTGCAGCCCAGGACAGTCGATTATGGATGAGAAGGTTTACGGCGAGTATTGAAAAAAACTGGCACAACAGACATATGCCAATTCTGTAAGAAAGAGCTGGAAACAGTGACTCACCTAATTGCAGGTTGTGAAGTTCTGATGGCGGAAAATTTCTATACAGAAAGGCACAGCAAAGTAGCACTCCTCCTCCACTGGAAACTCTGTAGTAAATACTACATCACTGTCCATAAAAAGCACTGGGATCATGACCCTAAGAGAATAATAGAGAATGAAGAGGTTACGATCATCTGGGGCATTTCCATTCTGATGGATAATAAACTGGATGCCAGAAAACCTGACATAGTGGTAAAGGAGAAGACTACCAGAACGGCATTGATAAAATAAGTGTCGGTACAGAGTGATTATTCTGTGAATCGCGTGGAGAGGCAAAAGATCCTGAAGTACCAAGAAGTGCAGTCAGAGACCAAGAAAATGTGGCAGAAAGATACAGAAATATTTCCCATTTTACTGGGAGCCACAGGCTTGATAAAGAAGAATTTCCAAACACATCTTGACAAACTACCCATATATGTTACATCTTACGAACTCCTGCAGGAGGCTCTCTTTGGCATGATGCAAGTATGTCGAGTAGCAGTAAATTTGAGAGACTAAGATCATACTCCACATACCCTGGGGTTTAGAAGTGAGGTTCATGACTGCAATAGTATGCGCAGAACTAACCCATTTAAAGAAACTACCTTGTGTAAAATATAAAGAGAATGCAAAGTTCAATCATTAAATTGAAAATAAAATTATTTTTCTACCTTTGTTGTCCAACCATTTTATTCTCTGATCATGCTGGACCCGATCTGAGCTTCTGCTTTCTTCTGTCTTCTCTTAGCTCTCTTTCCATCTGCCATTTCATGTCTGCCCTTTTGTTTTCTTCACTTCCTTCCTTCTTGGATATTGATTTGTTTCTTTTCAATTTTCTTCCATTTTTTTTTCTCTCTCTCTCTGTCCACCAAGATTTCATTACTCCTTACTATCCAGTTCTCAATCTCCCTCTTTTTTACGGCATCTACCTACCACTTTTCAAACTTCACCCTAGTCCTTCCATTTCCCAGCTCGTCTTCCCTGATCCATTATTCAGTAGTCTTTTGTTCACTCTCTCTTCCACTCCATGTCTAACATCTCCCATCCCCCATCCAGGGTCTCTCTCTCTGAATTTCTCTTTCCCTCCATCCAGTACCTCCGCTCTCTCTTTCCTTCTATGTCTGCCATTTCCCTTCCTATCCCCCTAAAATCAGCATCTACCCCATCTCCATTCCATCCCATCCCTCCCTATTACTCCCATATCCAGCATCTTTCTGTCTCTTTCTCAACCTATTTACACCATGTCCGTCTTCCCACAGCTCTCCCTCTATTACCCCCATCTCCTGCATTTCCTTCTCCCCTTATTACTCCGTGTCCAGCATCTCCCCTGTGCTCCCTCCCCAAGTCTAGCATTTTCCCATAGTCTACCTATAACCCCCTGGCTAACATCACCACTCCATCTCTCCTCCTTACTTCCCCCTATTTCCCTTTCCATGTCCAGCATCTCTATTTCCCTAGCTCCCCACTTCAATCTTCTCCCTGCTGTCTTCCTTTTTCTCCCTGGCACCCCAGCTTCTCCCTTCTGACTCCCTGAGACTATCCACATTCACCTCTCAATGACCTCTCATGTCCACTTCCCCCTTCAATGCACCCTCATGTCTCACCCCTTGTATGTACAATGTGCAATAGTGATCATAGCATGATCGCCTTTGATTTAATTAGAGGAGGAGGGATAGTAAGGAAATCCACAGTACTACCTTTTAACTTTCGAAAGGGAGACTATGATAAAATGAGGAAAACAGTTAAGAAAAAACTAAAAGGAGCAGTTGCAAAGGATAAAGACGTACATCAGGCTTGGCTGTTGTTGAAAAATACTATCTTGGAAGCCCAGACCAGCTGTATTCCACCCTTTAAGAAAAGTGGAAGGAAGTCCAAAAAAACTGCCAGCATGGTTTAAAGGTGAGGTCAGAGAGGCTGTTGTTGCCAAAAAAGCATCTTTCAGGAAATGGAAAAAAGAGCCAAACGAAGAAACCTGGAAAGAGCACAAGCACTGGCAAGTCAAATGCAAGGCATTGATTAGGCAGGCAAAGGGAGAGTTTGAGAAGAAGCTTGCTGCGGAAGCAAAAACGCGAAATAAAGACCTTTTCAAGTACATTCGTAGCAAAAAACCTGTGAGAGAGTCAGTTGGTCCATTAGATGATAAAGGGGTTAAAGGAGCACTAAGAGGCGACAAGGCAATAGCGGAGAGACTGAATGAATTCTTTGCTTCAGTCTTTACTGAGGAAGATGTAGGGATGTTACCCATGACTGAAGTGGTATTTAAAAGTGCAGAAGAATTGAAGGAAATATCGATACATCGGGAAGATGTATTACAACTATTAGATAAACTGAAGAGTAGCAAATCACCTGGGCCGGATGGTATACATCCAAGGGTGTTGAAAGAACTGAAATATGAGATTGCAGACCTGCTATTAGTAATCTGTGGACTATCATTAAAATCATCTCTAATACCTGAAGATTGGAGGATCGCCAATGTAACACCAATTTTTAAAAAGGGTTCCAGGGGTGATCCGGGAAAAATGGTAGAAACCATCATAAAGAATAAAATTACTCAGCATGTAAATAGTCATGACCTAATGGGAGACAGCCAACATGGCTTTAGACAAGGAAGATCTTGTCTTACTAATCTGTTATGTTGTTTTGAAGGAGTGAATAATCAGGTGGACAAAGGTGAGTCGGTTGATATTGTGTATCTGGACTTTCAGAAAGTCTTTGACAAAGTCCCTCATGAGAGACTTTTGGCAAAACTAAAGAGTCATGGGATAGGAGGCAGTGTACTATTGTGGATCAGGAACTGCTTAAAAGATAGAAAGCAGAGGGTAGGGCTAAGTGGCCAATTTTCCCTATGGAGAAAGGTGAATAGTGGTGTACCCCAGGGATCTGTGCTGGGTCCGCTGCTTTTTGACATATTCATAAATGACCTGGAAAGTGGAATAACGAGTGAGGTTATCAAATTTGTAGATGACACAAAACTATTTAAAGTTGTTAAAACCCAAGAGGATTGTGGAAAATTGCAAGAGAATATTGATAAATTGGAAGACTGGGCATCAAAATGGCAGATGAAATTTAATGTGGACAAGTGCAAGGTTATGCACCTAGGGAAGAACAACCCAAACTATGGTTACACGATGCAAGGTTCCACATTAGGAACTACCACCCAGGAAAAAGATTTAGGCGTCATTGTGGATACCATGTTAAAAACCTCGGCTCAGTGTGCAGCAGCGGCCAAGAGAGCAAATAGAATGCTAGGTATGATAAGGAAAGGAATGGAAAATAAAACAAAAGGGCTCTTTAACCTGGAAAAGAGACGGCTGAGGGGAGATATGATAGGAGTCTATAAATTGATGAACTGAGTGGAACGGGTAAACGTAGATGGATTGTTTACCTTATCAGAATATAGAAAGACTAGGGGACATGCAATAAAGCTACAGGGTAAACTATTTAAGACTAATAAAAGAAAATATTTTTTCACTCAACGTGTAATAAAACTCTGGAATTTGTTACCAGAGGATGTAGTAAAGGCTGTTAGTGTAGCTGGGTTTAAAAAAGGTTTGGACAAGTTCCTGGAGGAAAGGTCCATAAACCATTATTAAGAAGGGACCTAGGATATCAAATGCTTGTATCAATACAAGCATTGTGGAACCTGTGTCCCTTGGGGAAACTGCTAGTTACATATGACCTAGATTGGCCACTGTTGGAAACAGAATACTGGGCTTGATGGACCTTGGTCTGACCCAGTATGGCATATCTTATGTTCTTATGTTCTTTAAGAAAGTGACTGGGAGCTTCAGGCTGTATGTTAGAGGACCGATGCTCCCAGCTGGGAAAACTAATGCCAGCTTTGAGATGGCATAATTTCCCCCACCCCCCTCCTAATCTTTGTCTCTCTCCAAAATTCTGCCACTTCTCTGTTTAATCCCTATCACACTGATATATCCTTATCCACTCTTCAGTACCCTTAAGCTTTTACTCTCTTTCACAGAAGCATGCTGCCTTTCATTTTTAATGCCAAAGCACTCCACTAGGATTGCTAACTTACCTCCATCATGCTAAAGTCTTACTTTCGCCTCATTTACATGCCTGGAAATGTAGCCCTACTTCTCATAGGAACATTTGAACTATATTTCAACATGTATATTTTGGAGGAAAGGAAAACAGAGATATGATAAAGATGTTTAAATACCTCCATTACATAAATGCACAGGAGGAGAGCCTCTTTCAATTGAAAGAAAGCTCTGCAATGAAAGGGCATAGGATGAAGGTGAAAGGGGATAGACTCGGGAGTAATATGCAGAGATATTTCTTTATGAAGAGTGGTAGATGCGTGGAGCAGTCTCCCAGTGAATATAGTGGAGGCCAGGACAATATCTGAATTCAAGAAAATATGGGACTAACACAGAAGTTCTCTATGTTTCTATATTTATATGCATGAAATATGGCAAAAACTATGGCTGAATTACCCTCTCTGGGCCCGACTTTATAACAGGGTAGTTATGGAAGGTGTCTATTTTAATCTTATTTTACCAAAGGCAGCATAGATGACTATATGCCTTCATTAGAAAGACTCTCAGAACCAGACTCAATAGAGTTCATATGCTGACACACACATTTACACCAGATAGGAAGTTAGTCTAGATGTGCTTATTTATTCTACACATGTACTGGTGTATTTTATAAAATAAATATATATGTCACAACTCCTCTCTTTATCCCGACAAAAGACTCCACATCGTACCGTTCCTAAGTGCATTCTATATGGTCATTCCATGTATAGAAGGCCTTTTCTGCATGTAAAGCCAGCTTTATGAAGCAGGAAAACCTTTATAAAATTATACCACTATTACTCCACTCTGTCAGCCAGAGTTACTAATGTGCGCTAGTGTTGCTAATGCACATTATTAGTATCTAGATCTCATTGAAGATAGTAGAAAGTTCTTTCTTATACAGGTTTCTGTAATACTTATGTCATCTGCAGTATACAAAGTAAGTTGCCTTTTTATTTCTCTTTATTATTTTTAGGTTGCATCAGTATTATTTACAAGATAAAGTGTAAAATGTGTAAATTCCTATAATACCGATAAAGACATTTTGTAAGACTTTTCTCACATTTACTATATCGATTTATTGTATCATGGCAGCCTAATAGACTGTGCTTGTGAAGATTATTTCCAATAGTGTCCGCCAGTTTAGAGTCAGTCCCATCCTTGTTCCATAGAGTATGTTATAGAGGGGGCCAACTGCTAAAATGGTAACCCATGGAGTAAAAGTGACACTCACATAAAATTGGAGAACGACACTTCTGTAAACATGTGACTTACTGTAATTGGATTTCTTTTGCATATATACGCCATTCTCACTGTAAAGACAGAATGAATAAACTGCACAATGTTATAAGTTGAGGGAATCAAGAAAATAATTTCTTGGTAAGGTACAAATTAGGCTGCCAGGCCTTGTCTTCCAAGGCAATGGAGGGTAAAGTGATTTGCCCATGGCCACAAGGAAAGCTAGTGGAAACTGAGCCCAAATTTCTTAGGTAGTAGTTGTTTCTCTAATCACTAGGCTACTCCTCCCCAGATTGCACTCCTATTTCAATAGTTCAGTATATTTGACAGGCCAAGCAGTTCCAAAGAGTTGTCTAATAAAGTAATGTGTGGAGAATCCAAATAATCAGGGTTCAAATGCAACTTCGCTCAATGATATTTCCTGTAATCTTGGGTAAGTCACTTCACCCTCAAATGTGTTAGGGGTTAACATGTATTAATGCACATTAACATGCATTTAAATGATTTATTACACATTAAATAATGCAAATCCCATTATTCCTAACTATGAGGGCCATTCCAACATTTATTTATTTGAAAACTTTTATATACCGCCCCTTCCAGAGATCAGGGGCGGTTTACAATGAACAACAGTAACCATACATTAAACTTCTGAACATTAAAACATTACCAGAACCAGTTGAACATGGTTGAGACATTAACTATTTACACCACTGCGGCTGAACATAGCAACTTTTTACAACTTGGGTCCCCGCAGAGGGGGCTCTGGAATGTATTTACACTACTGCGGCTGAACATAGTAACTATTTATAACTCGGGTCCCCACAAAGGGAGCTCCGGAATGTATGTACAGAGTTATATACATTTGTGTGGCGTGTGAGAGTGCAATTGTCTGTGCTGAAGTAGATTACAGCTAAGGTTCTAAGGGATGGTGGTCATTAGAATGGTCAGTCTGAGTCCGTGTGGCTCTTTCGGTGGAATGGTCGAGGTTATAATAGTGCTGTGTAAATATCGACTATCTTGGAGGTCTTTAGTCTCCCTTAGCTGAGCTGGCAGATTGTTCCATTGTATCAGTGCAAAATAGGAAAAGGCACTTTTACTTGTTATCTGCTTTGATTTTCTGATGTCATCAGGTACTAGGATAGAGTTGCGGTTCCTCCTTCTTCTCATTCTGTTTTCCGGGGACTTTTTATCTGGGTAACAAGATGTGATGGTGCAATTTTGTTGATTAATTTGAAGGTAGTAACTATGGTTTTATATTGGATCCTGCTGCCAACAGGGAGCCAATGGAGGTTATAGAGGATGGGGGAAATATGATCAGATAGCTTGGCTTTGGCAATTATTCGGGCTGCAACATTCTGAGGCATTTGGAGTGTGTTAAGGTGTTTTTTTGTTATGCCTTGATAGATCCCATTGCAATAGTCCAGATGAGGCATTATTAGTGCTTGGGCAATTGTCCTGAAGTCGTCCTTGTCTAATAGTGATCTTAGATGTTGTAATGACCTGAGTTTGAAGAAGATTGCTCTGGAAGTTTGTTTTATGTGTGAAGATAGGCTAAGAGTCTTGTCTAGTGTGACTCCTAAGTATTTTATCTCCTGCTTCACTGGGAGGGTGAAATTCTGAAGCTTGGTAACTGATGGTGGGGTGAAATTGGGGTTTCTTGAGGTGAATAGTACTTCCGTCTTTTTGAAATTGATGTACATATTCTTTGAAAGTAGCCATAGCTCTGCTTCAGAGAGGCATGTTGCTAATGTATCATAATTGGGGGTCTGATATGTTCAGTGGGGTGAACAACATGATGTTATCCGCGTAAATGTGGTAGTTTATGTTGTGTTTCTTGAATATGGAGCATATCGGTTGAAGGTACAGGTTAAATAGGAGGGCAGACAGTGCTGAGCCCTGCGGGATTCCTTGTTCCTATGGGAAGAGTGTTGAAGCTATTTCATTGATTTGTACAAATTGGGCGAGGTCAGATATGCATGATTTAAACCAGTCAAGGGCTATTTCTTTGATGCCTATTTGACTGAGTCTAGATATGAGAATGCCATGATTTACACAGTCAAAAGCAAATGATATGTCAAGAAACACCAAAATGAAGACTTGCTTGATGTTGTCAATGCCTCTGATGAGAGAGTCAAAAAGGGCATGGAGGAGGGTTTCCACACCATGGAAAGGGCAAAACCCATACTGATGCTCGTCAAGTGGTGCAGTTGTGTCTATGAAGTCCTGTAGTTGGAGCTGGACAACTTTTTCAATGATTTTAGTCAGAAAGGGGATGCTAGTGATGGGTCAGTAGGATGATGTGTCGCTGTTGTTTAAAGCTTTGTTTTTAAGCAAGAGGCGAATAGCTGAGAGTTTGAGTTCTCTTGGTAGGAAGCATTGATGTAATGACTGGTTCACTATGCCTAAGATGAATGGACTCAGGTCTTGCTTCGTTGTCTTGATCCAGGCGACAGGGCATGGATCCAAGAGGTATGTGGTTGTACTGAGCTTTGAAATTATCTGGAGCAGTTGTTTTCTGTCAATGTGGCTGAAGTATTTCCATACATTGAGGTTCATCATTGCTGGTTGAGTGGGTTCAGGCGTAGGCAGGATACTTTGTTTAAGTTTACCTGCGAAATAGGTAGCTATGATTTGAGGCTCAATTAGAATTTTGAGGCTGTTGCTAGAGGGGGCTTTAGCTAATGATTTCACTATCTCGAATAGCTCCCTTGGACGGTTGATAGCTTTGGACAGTATTCTCGTGTGGTGGTGTTTTTTGGCATTATTTATCGCTTCCTTGTAAGAGTTCATCATTGCGAAATATTGTGCTCTATTTTCAAGTGTTTTTTTTGTTCGCCACATAAATTCTATCTTTCTGAGTTCCTTTCTTAGTTTAGTTAATTCGACCGTATACCATTTTCAGATGTTTTTTGCTGAGGTCTTTTGGTTGTTGGAATTGGTTTGGAAGCTTCCTTTATGGTGAAGTTCCAATTTGATACAGCTTTGTCTAGGTTGCTTGAGTCATCGTCCAACTTTGGTATGATAGTTTCAAGGAATTTTTCTATGTCAAAGGGTCGATATCTAGGACCATGGTGTGATGTGGTATGTTGCTCATTGAGGGAGTGAGGGATGTGTAGAGGGAAGTTTATCATGAAGTGGTCTGACCAGGGGACATGGTATATGGTAGGATGAGTATGTTGTGGTAGCTTTGGTAGATGTTCTGGTAGGAACACTAGATCCAAAGTACTGCCTTTAATGTGTGTGGGATAATTGATTGTTTGTTTGTAGCCCATTTCTTCCATTGAGTCAAGGAATGTTGGCGATTGGTTGCTGGAGAGCGAGGCTAGATTAAAGTCCCCAAGGATGATATCTGGTTTTCTTATTGTGGTGTTGTAGGCTGCTTCAAGGATAGTTGTTATATTTTGCACAACAGGGGTAGGAGGTCTGTAAAGGAGGGAGATAGCTAAGTTTTTGTTTTCTATTTTTAGGATATCCATGCCATCTTGGTTTTCAGTAATGGTGGGTAAGCAATTATGCTCAGATTTTCCTATTATAGTAACTCCTCCTCTTCTCTTTCTATCCTGAGTGCAATTGAAGCTAGTATATCCATTTACTTTGAGTTGTTTTAAGAGAACTGTGTCAGATTCAGTTGTCCATGTCTCCGTGATGCAGAGGAAATCTGGTTTTTCATCGGTGATGAGGTCTCTTATGATTGGTATTTTATTTCTGATTGATCTGGTATTGATGAGGATGAATTTCAAGGTTTTTGTAGTGGGAGTGGTGATTTTTTTTGAATGTTTATATGGATTAGCCTTCTGATCTGCCTTCTCGGGTATGGGAGGGTTCTATCTTTGTATGGGGGCGTTTTAGTGTAATTATAGTAATCTTGTCTAGGGTTGGAGGAGTAATCTTGCTTATGTTGGTGAGGTGTAATATGTATGTAAGCAGAGCCAAGTAGGTTGGTAGGGGGGGGGGGGAGAGTGTATGAAGGAGGGGTGTGAATGCGAGTACCATACCAATTGAGTAATATAGTACATTTAAGATAAGCATGATCATGTTTTTGCTATCTATTTTGCTGAATTTAATAGACAGAGAGACAAGTTACTATTGCTAGTCCGTGTGGACACCAATTAGGTGAGCAATACAGGAGTATGCAATGTGTAAGACACAAATGGACACAGTTTAAGTGAACAATGCAGGAGTGTACAGTGTATAAGCACATGTAGGCACAGAATAATAGATCAATGCAGGAGTATGCAATATATAAGTATAAGTGAACACAAGTTAAGTGAACATTACAAGAGCATACCATGTGATCATTAAGTTTCGCGTAAACTGTATAACAGCAATTTGTTAAGACTTCTGTTACTAATAGCTATATTAGATGTTATAGTGAGCCGGCAATAATGAAATAATCTTATGGGCATAACAATTGCAATAAGTTTACGCGCCTTACCCTTTTGCAGGGGTTGATGGGGACTAGCTGGGAAGATCTGGTTGTTTCAGTTGCTCGTCTCTATTCGATGGCTCGCTGGAGTTGGTCTGTAGAAATCATCTCCGGTCTTCTTGCTGTGAAGCTGGGGTGGGAATTGTTGAATTCAGAGCTTTTTTCTTCAAATGGGTTCTCGCCACGGTCTACCGCCTAAGGGCCACGTCAAAGGGCCCTCTGGCGAGGCCCTCAGGCAGGGCACGCCTGCAGCTGAATTGATCTCATGCTCAGGACCCCGATTGGGTTAGAGGGAGCTGCGGGAGGGGCAAACTGCTCTGACCTCTCTTCTGTGCTTGTCCAATGCTTCCAATGGTGTCCGGTGGAGAAGAGGGACTCCCTGCAGCGTGCAGGTGAATTGATCTCATGCTCAGGACCCCGATTGGGTTAGAGGGAGCTGCGGGAGGGGCAAACTGCTCTGACCCCTCTTCTGTGCTTGTCGATGCTTCCGATGGTGTCCAGTGGATCTCTGGGCTGTCCAGACGTTCAGAAGTCCAGATGGCTCGGAGATGCACCCGATTCCGCTCCCATGGGGGCTAGATGTCCCTGCAGGAGCAGAATCACATCACAATGGCTGGATGTCTGGGAGGTTCTCCAATTCAGGCGCCCTGGACATCCAGCCACTTCCAGGGCTAGCTCTGCCAGGCTCCTTCATGGAGCTGCAGTGCCATGGCACCTCATCACCATGACATCACTGCTCCATCCAGGAGCCATGATCCCTGGCAGCAGTCGTATCCAACCTGTTCCCACAGTCCGATTCCCGATCGGGCCTCCCAAGGCTGGGATTGGGCTGTGGGGAATCCCCTGCACCCCCTCATTTCCTTGTCACCCCTCGGCACCGCCATCCACCGATGTCCAGGGAGGCTTGTTCCACCTCCAAGGTGGAATAAGCCCTTCATCTAATTGGCTGACCCCAGATGTACAGGACCTGTCTAACTTGTTTTAAGGTCCAAGTGGGCAGGGTAGGGGCAGAGAGTGAGCATGGTGTGCTCTGTGCAGTTAGCGTGGGGTTCACACTGCATTAGCACGGGATCACCCAACGCCACTTCAATACTTTCCACACCCTTGACAATTAACGCAGGTTGCACCTAACGCACCATTTTTTCAGTGCTTTTGCCACATTAGGTACAACACCATAGTGCCCTTTAGTGTGCTGATGCTAAATAATATGATTGGTAAATTCTATGGTATGCTCTTCTCATAGACTATTTACGATCATTTATCAACACCAAAAATCCAGCACCGGGTTTTAAATATTTATTAGAATGCTGCCTTCAAGAAATTCCCTTTGCAACCAGCCCAAAGTAAAAGGACCGACTAGTGGGTGGGGGTGGGGGTGGGGATGGGGATTTCCCTTCCCCGCACCTCCAAAACCAATGTGCCAAAACATCATGTAGCAATTAAAGAGCCCTTTATGGAGACCCGCTTTCAATCCCACCACTCCCATGGAAATTACAGATTCTGTTGTGGGAGCTACCTAAAGGCAGCCACTCCATACTCATGTCCCTGAAATGCACACCTACATTCTACAAATGACACCTTTTTTCTTCTGGCCTGACCACTAAACTGTAAATGATGCCACTTAGCAATGCTTTACTGTATAGAAAGCATAGTGCCACTTCAGATATAGTGAAGCACATGAAAAAAATAATATCTTCAGTTATAAGCAGAAATGACCATACTGGAGTAGTCATCACTGAAAAAACACAAACTGCTTTTATATAGTCGTGCACAAGATTTGCAAGTAAGCCCTTACATTGAGAATAGCTGGGAAGTAAACCAAACCTAATGCTCCCTGTCACATACATCTGAAGGGTAAGTTTCTAACATGGTGTCATGGGCAGGTGGCAGCCTATGTGACAGATGACACGCCATGAATGTGAACCACTTACACGTGCTCCTAAGCAAGTATAAATATTCACACCGATGATATGCATTTACACGTGCTGTCAAGTCAATGTTGACTTCTGGTGACCCGGCAGCCCCTGGGTTTTCCCGGCAGGGTATGCCAATAAGTAAATTGCCAGGCCTTTTCTTTCAAGGCAATGGAAGGTAAAGTGACTTGCCAAGTTGTGTCAGTGGGAATCGAACCCTGATGTCTTGGATACTAGGCTGCTACTCCACTCTGCTCATTATTTTATAAGAGGTCATTTACACGCATATGTGCAGGAGTGACTAAAAATTACCCAACAAAAAAGACCCCAATAATTTTGCTATGAAATTAATAATATAACTAAAAATGAAAATAATATTTCCTAGATTTTATGGGCCAGGTTTACTAAAGTGCAGTAATGTTGAGCACATATTTTAGTGCTTGCTAACCATTAGTGCAGTATCAAAGTGGCTGATACCACACAATACACAGGCAGGGTGGTAGAAATCCTGAGCTAACCGATTTCAGCACAATGAGGCGGGATTGAGGCAGAGAGTTACGTAGCGGCTGGCAACAGTGACTGGGTGGGATGTTGCTGCATCCTAGCTGTCACAATTGCTGATAGTGTGTTAGCATTGCCTCAAAAGATGACATTAAGTGAAGTTGTACTACTGGTAGTCTAGTTCTATGACTGCTGTCAAGTTGCAGCAGCTGTAGTAGCCACCCCACAGAACTATCACCCCCTGATCAAACCCCAGGACACAGAATCCCCCAATTCAATCCATCTTTTGGCACAAAGCCCCTAATCACACTTCCCCGAGCATCCCCCCCATGATCATATCCCCAATCAGAACCCCCTTCAATCTGAGCAAACCACCGAGCCCTCTCATCCCCCAGAATGGCAAGCGGGTCGAAACTCAAAGCCCCCTGGACTTCTCAAACAGATACCTTCACACTCAATTCCCTAACCCCAACCCACCTTCCACACCCCATGCCCCCTTTACTGGGGCCATCTCTAGTCCATAGTCATTGAGAAAGAAGTGGTATTATGCCACAGCTGGTGAGGCTTCCAAAATGGTGATTTTTCACTTCTCGTTGTAGTCTCATGGTAGTCTAGCAGTAGTACTGCAAGACTACCACTAGGAGCGAAGGTCACCATTTTGAAAGTCTTGCAAGCCTGGGCAGGAGTGGAGGGGGAATATTCCTGCCCTGATAACCACTAATGGCTAGAGGCGGCCTTGGTAAGACTCGAGGAGGGAGTATAGGAGGTGTCTACTGGAGGGGGGGTTGCAGTGGGAAACTTTTAATTTTGATTGACCTGCTATCCCACACCATTGGGGTCCTGAAGGAAGGGATCAGAGCGGGGGGAAGGGGGGCAAACATTATGGCTACTGCTGATTGCCTCATTGTGACTCTGGGACTGCACTCCTTGCCTTGGCAGGGAGAATTGATGCTCCTGCAATACCTGCCAAGACAGAGATCATGGCTCCCACATGCAGTAAGTATGACCTGTACACTAAATGCAGGACAGATGCTGGGCAATCCCTCTACATTTACCGCAAAGGGTTTTGCACTTATCACACCATAACTTTGCCACAAGTACAAATGCTCACCACACTTTAGTACAAGTAAACAGGCCCTGATGTATTCATAAACATTTTACCAGTTAGCTCCAGTATCAACCAAAAATCTCAAAAATAGGGTTTGGACATCAAAAGATTATGAGAAATTATTTCTATTATTCAATAAATATTTAAATTAGCATTTTGTCAAAAAATCAAACTTATAAAGATCTGATTACCTCAGGCTGGAGGGCCAGGGGTTCAATTCTCACATAGGGACAAGTAACCTCAGGCCAGAGGGACTGGGGTCTCTAGTCCCATGGTCACTCCTTGTGGCCTTAGGCAAGCCACATAACCCTCCACTGCCTCAGGTACACTTAGATTGTGAGCCCTTCGGCGACGAGGGAATAAAAAGTGCCTGTTTAGCATATATCTGTAAACCGCTATGATATACATAGTAAAGGGTGGTATATCAAGAGCCTAAACCATAAATCATAACTATATGACTCCAAAGTATACCCATTTATTGCCTCAAAGACGATGGAGTTGCTTTAAATAATTCATAAATATTTATTCAGTGCCCGCATTAACCATAACCTAGATACTGTACTAGGTGCCAGTCTGTCAACAATGAACCGCCTGACTGAAGACTGAATACAATTTAGGACAACTATCCAGAGGGTTGACATGAGTTGACATAGACTCGATGGCACTTAACAACAACAACAACAACAGATACTGTACTATATAAATATTTATAAAAAATGTATTAAATATTTTGTGTTTCTTTATATTACATGTAATTTTCCTTTTCTGTAATAAATTAGTTGAAAAGGTGAGTTCTTATTAAGTAGTGGCTTATAAGAACTGAACTTAAATGCATCATAAAGATCATCAGTACTCTTCCCATATTTATAGTCCATGCAACATTTGGTGATATGGGAGTTCCGCCATATTGATATTCAGCACATTGCAATTATGTAATAATTTACTTTCCATATGCCCTTTTATAAATCAGTCCACAAACTACTACAAATAATCATAAATTATACTTATCTCTAATATTATTTGTCCCAACAAGAAATGAGAGACATCTGGGCAAATCTTCTTGAATGTTGGATAGGCAAACTTCACTTGAGTACTGAATGCCATTCCTTTACTACAATCTCAAATTATTACAATACACTTCACCTCCAGTTAGCAAAGTAAAATATGTGTCATGCATGTCTCCTGGTCAAAAAGCTTTTAAAGAGATGGTGAGGCCTTAGTAACAAACAGGAAAATGGTATTTAGTCTGATGTTACTGTGGCCTCTATTTGTCATGCTCTGAGATCCCAGAGATGACTACCTCTTTGATGGTGCTCAGCACCCACCTTTCTAGAGGCCTCAGGGCCTGCTTCTGAATAGATGGTTGGCCCCTGTTTATGTTTGGCATCAGTCCTCAGCACTTGCCACTTCTTTTTGAGATTTCCTATATCATGGTTATTGTGGTAAACAGCATTCATTAGTCTGGTGATTGACTGTGGACATATCCAGATTCAAAGATAGCAGCATAGTTCCTCAGGATGATACCATCAATATATACCCTGCAGAAGAGCAAACTTCACTGGATCCTGGCCTCTTTCCAGGATGCTGCTAGAGGAGCCAATTGGATGGATAGACTTTTAGATATACATGTTTGCTAATGAGGCGCTACAGGGCCAAAATAGTGCTAGTTATACATTCGCCACCAGTTTTCTGGATATTGGAAAAACAAACAGTTAGCCATCAGGTACATGTAGACGTACCAGTATCCTTCCATATTCACAGCCTTCTGTGCATAAGAATGTTAAGGCATATTATGAAAATTACTATGGGCCTGATATTCAGCGGTGGTGGCTAGTGCTGCTAAAGAGGCTAGCGGCTGCCACTGATCATTAGACCTGGATATTCAATGCCAAAGCCACATCTAGGCTCTGGCATTGAATATCTGGGGTGCCTGTATTGCCATGCCCAGTTAGCTTCAGCGTCATTAGGTCAGCCTTTACTGCACCTGGTTTTCTCCGCATATCGATAACATAGCAGCAGCTCAATATCGCCACTGCCTGGTGATTGCAAGGTGCTAACTGGTTACTGTTGGGGCATGCAGCAGATGCACCCATGGATACTCAGTGATATTAACCGTGTTAGTGTCTCTGAACATCCCAGCCAGGGTGATTAATGTGGTTAGCAAGTCTGCTAACCACAGAAATCCCTTTAAATATTGTGCCCTATATTTTTAACTGTATTAATAACCATAACCCTTTAGCTTCACAACTGGGGCTCTCTGGTTCCTTCAGGTATGGTTGTTTAGCAGGCATGCTTTGATAGCTTAACTGCAGAACTGCCTTGGCCAGGTTGAGGGAGCAAATGGGATTACAGGTAACATAAGGTTACCATTGAGTAAAGGAACAAATTAGTACCACCAGAGAGATTTGTATTTTAAATCAAATAAGAGCATAGCTTAGCATACAAGTAGAATAAGTAGTCTCTGAGTACAAAGAACTAGACTTGTTTCTAGTGTTCTTTACAAAGAAACCTTCCAGTTAGGAGGGTAAAGATCTGTGAAGTTGTCTTAAATAGGTGTTAAAGGCAAGTGAAAAATCATAGGGGCAATTTGAAAGCCCCCTCTATTAAACCAAGGGCTATGCAAATCATCCAGGGAATTGGTAAGGCTTTACCTTAGAAGCACAGGTCAGGACACTGTGTAGCAAGCCAGCTTTTAAATCTTCTTTCCCACTCTCCCACCCCAGGGATAATCTTAGTTTTTTAGACACTTAAACCTATTAAAGGGAGGAGATGCCCATAAGCACTTTCAGGTCTGGCTGGTTACCCTCATCAGGGATACATTTATTAAGGACCTGAGATTAATTATTCTTGAGATGAACAAAGTCCATTTAATATATAAAGTATATATTGTGATGCTGCACACCCTCTGAGAGGGGAAGAAAATGTTTTAAATGCAGGAAAAGTCAAGCACAACCTGCAATATCGCGAGGAACCACATAGGGGGAGCAGGAGGGACCTCCGAGGAACTGAGGAACCACACCTCCTAGGTCATGAGGTAATGCCAGCCAGCTTCCAATCAAGAAAGAGAGGAGTGCCTTTTAAAGGGAATTTGGAAGGTTGGAAAGAAGAACCAGGAGCGGAACCGGCAGAGTCAGGAGAAGCAGAATCAGGAGCAGAGCGGCCAGGAAGAGAACTGGCAGGACAACCCTGGAAAGGAGGATATCCTGAGGAGACAGGACAGCCATGGAGAAAGGCACAGGCAGGACGGCCAGGGAAAGGAGGACTGCCAAGAGAACCAGCAGAACCAGCAGGTTGGGCAGGACATCCGAGTGAATGGGCTGGATATCCAGAAGGAGCAGTAATCCCTGACCAACGGTATCGCAGGAGGCAGCAGCAGCCTCAGAGGTTTGAAGAAAGGAGTCCCCGTGGAGAAGGTGGGACAACTCCAGCCAGAGTGAGTGTTTGTTGTACAGAGAGGCAAAGGCGTGGCTGTGACTGTGGTCTAAAGCCAACAGCAAGACGCTTGGAGAGCTCAAGGCCTATTGCTCAGGCCAGGCAGGATCCCAACTGGAGCAGGCCTCAAACCTCACCTGGAGCAGACAAGCCGGGAAGAAAAGGTAACCCATATTTAACTAAAAGCAGGGTACAGACCTCTGATGTATGGGGAGTACAGGGAGCACAGGAATATTATCCTTGTGAGAATGCTTATGAGATAAGGTGCAAGAAACACGCACCAACCAAGAGACTTGTTAATAACCAAGCTTTACAGAAAGCTAAGACAAAACACTTGCAAAAGGAAGACAGTTCCCAGTATCTGTGGGTGCAGGACCGACGCCCTGTATTCAACCCTGAGCATTGGGAGGTTGTGCAGAAGATATATAAAAAGCCTTATTACAACTTACCAACAAGTACTGACTTAGGCTCAGAGGCCTCAGAAGGGGAACCGATGCAGGTGGAATTTGCATCAGACACCAAGATGGACTGTAGCTTCTGTAAGACAGGAAGCTGGGAGTCCTTACTAAGCAACTAAGCTCTGCCTTGGGAGTTGAGACTGTTTGTTTGCCTGCTATTCCATTTACTGTGAAGATAACAGTTTTCCTTTAATGCTTTCTTTTTCTTTAACCTGAATTAAGGAATTTGTGTTTGACGTTTTTGTATCCAAGCATATGAACCTTTTTGCATGAAAGGGGAAATAAATGCCTTTTGTTTTCCCTCCACTCGGACATATTGTTTTCTGTGGGATTTTGGTACCAAAGGACGCTACCAGGGCTGAAAGTCCCTGGGCCCTGTTTGATATTGGCCAAACCCAACCTTAAATGTTTTTATGTCCCACCTACCTCAGTCCAGTACACTGCCAAGGTAGGCCTGTGACAATATATATATATATATATATATATATATATATACTTATATATAGTAAGTATATATGTATTAGTAAAAGTATCCCCAGTAAACCTAAGTAAGTAAACAATTATAAAATCTGAACAACACATTAAAACTAAGATGCAGACAGCAGTCCAGCAATGAGATGGGTACTTTCCAGTCTTTTGCATTGAGTGTCACATGTATGATTTTTTTCCCCAGTTGGCGAGGGGTCTTATGTGTGCACTAGGTGCAAGGACCTCTTTGTTCTCAGGGAATGAGTCCAATCTCTGGAGGCTAGAGTAGCAGACCTGGACGACATAAGGAAGACAGAGGTATATAGACAAGACCTACAGTGATGTAGTACAGACGTTCCACCTCTAGTCTGGAAGCCTACCTGTTGCCATGGAGGAGAGAGGTCACATGACAGGAGAGCATTACCCTGGTGTGGTAGGAAGTGATCCTGTAGCTACAACATGTTCTCCAGGTGATGTAAAACCCTCTCACACCAGGGAGATTTCTCCAGGGCCATATGCACATGAGTGAAAGATTAGGGTGGCCATTAAGGTTGGTGAGTCGATCATTAGACATGGAGATAGATGGGTGGCTGGATGGATGTGAGGATTGCCTGGTAACATGCCTGCCTGGTGCGAAGGTAGCAGACCTCACACATCAGATAAGGTATTAGTTAGTGCTGGAGAGGAGTTGAGTCTGCTGTCTTGGTACATGTTGGTTCCAATGACATAGGAAAGTGTGATAGGGAGGATCTGTAGGCCAAATTCAGGCTTGTAGGTAGGAAGTTGGAATCCAAAACTTTCAGGATAGCTCTATGTTAGAGAGGACATTGAGTCACACAGGATTAAAGTATAGGCAGGAAGCAAAATATACTGAGGGATCTCTGTGGATTGAAATTCCATCTAAAATGGGGACGGCAATGACAGTGGGGATATACTACCGACCGCCTGGCCAGAATGAGCAAATAGATGGTGAAATGCTCAAAGAAATCAGGACAGCTAACAAAAGTTACCATACAATAATAATAATGGGTGATTTCAATTACCCCGGTATCGACTGGGTCAGTGTAATGGCAGGACAGGCTAGGGAGAAAAGGTTTCTAGATGAAATAAATGAGTGCTTCTTGGAGCAGCTGGTTCATGAACCGACAAGAGGCAAAACTTTCAAAAGGGAGAATATGACAAAATGAGGAAAATAGTTAAGAAAAAACTAAAAGGAGCACCTGCATAAGTTAAATATTTACATCAAGCATGATAGAAGGGTAAAAGGGGCACTAAGAGGGGGCAAGGCCATAGTGGAGAGATTGAATGAATTCTTTGCTTCACTCTTTACTGAAGAAGATGTAGGGAAGTTATCCAAGACTGAAATGGTATTTAAAGATGATACATTGGAAGAACTGAAAGAAATATTGATAAACTAAAGAGTAGCAAATCACCTGGACTGGATGGTATACATTAAAGAACTGAAATATGAGTGAGGTAGACAAATTTGCCGATGACACAAAATTATTCAAAGTTGTTAAAACCTAAGAGGATTGTGAAAAACTACAAGAGGACTTTGATAATTTGGAAGACTGGACATTCAAATGGTAGATGAAATTTAATATGGACAAATGCAAAATTATGCACTTAGGAAAGAACAACCCAAACTATGGTTACACGATACAAGGTTCCATATTAGGAACCACAACTCAGGAAAAAGATTTAGGCGTCATCGTGGATAACACGTTGAAAGCCTCCACCCAGCATGCAGCGGTGGCCAAGAAGGCAAATAGGAAGCTAGGAATCATAAAGAAAGGAATAGAGAATAAAACAAAGGAAATTATAATGCCTCTGTATTGTTCCTTGAATACTATGTGCAATTCTAGACGCTGTATCTTAGAAACATAGAAACAGAGAAAAAGACCACATGGCCTATCTTAAAAAGGATATAGTGGAATTAGAAAAGGTACAGAGAAGAGCCACCAAAATGGTAAAAGGGATGGAAGGATATCCCCCATAAGGAGAAGCTTAAAAGGTTAGGGCTTTTTAACCTTGAAAAAATACAGCTAAAGGGAGATATGATAGCGGTCTATAAATTTATGAACAGAGTGGAAAGGTCAAACATAGATCGATTCTTTACACCATCAAAAAGTAGAAAGACTAGTGGACGTGCAATGAAGCTACAGTGTAACCCATTTAAGACTAATAAGAGAAAATATTTTTTCACTCAACGCATTATCAAACTCTGGAATTCGTTACCAGAGGATGTAGTAAAAGTTGTTAGTGTAGCTGGGTTTAAAAAAGGTTTGGAAAAGTTCCTGGAGGAAAGGCCCATAAACAATTATTAAAAAAGGTCCCATGTAATCCACTGCTTGCCCTAATACAAGCACTATGGAACCTGTGTGTCTGCTGGGAAACTGCTAGGTACTTGTGACCTGAATTGACCACTGTTGGAAACAGGATACTGGGCTTGATGGATCTTGGTCTGACCTGGTATGGCATTTTTTATGTTCTTATGAGCAAATCACAGAAGGGTAAACAAAGTTGTTTAAATCAATAAGCCAACCCCAGAAGTTCATCTGAAGTGAGCTTTTGAAGTACTGACGACTACATAGCCACTAGAAAAAATGGAGAAGCTTTAGTATGCTGGGGCAATGGAGGGGAGGGGTAGCTCTCAGTGTTGACGGTTGTTAGTTTACAAGTAGAAGCCAACTGTGTGATTACTAGACTAGATGATTGGTGCTGCAGCTCCACAGGTGAATGAGTGAAAGGCTTTGGTTTGTTTAGCAACTTGTACATTTGGGATGTGATGGAAGTTGCCCTCTGTGTCACTCAGGTATTATGAACCAGTAGGCTAACATGCTGAGTATTCTATGAAGCATCACCTAGTAGTATTTCCTTTCAACAGAGTGGCCTAGGTAACCTACACATTTTTTATCTTCTCTGGTCATTCTTTTATATATACACATGCTTTCTGGACATCTGGGGCTTCCTGTAATACAGGCATGTAGGCATCACCTCTTACTCTGCATGTCTGCGGTTAGCTGTGGAGTGCCTGCCATGTCCTCTGTGCAAAGTCATATGTACTACATACTTTGGCTTATCTCTCTGATTATTAAGCTATGCTTCACTTGCTGTATCTGGGATCTTTGCCAGGAGTGGGTTGCAGCAGAATGCCCAACATAGAGCTGGTGTTTCCTCTGCCTAGATGCTAGTATATGCACCCTTGTATTACACTTTATCTGGTGTAGTTAGCTGTGATTTTAGGATATAGGGTTCAGGGGCTGTGGTGTATTGATGTGCAAATTACTCACTTAACAATGAATCAACAATGTTTCATGATAAAGATAACCTAGTCCATGTCTTACACAATTACATATAGTTATAACATGTTAATTGTATATAGTTTTAAAGACTAACTGTACATAGTTTCAAAGTTTAATGTAAAGATTGCCGTGAAGTTCCTTGTAAACCGCCCTTGATCTCTGGAAGGGGTGGTATATAAAAGCTTGTTAAATAAAACAAATAAATAAATAACAATGCAAGACTAAGTTTATCAGGGGTTTTTTTTTGCGGCCAGGGTCCTTATCACTGCATGAAGTGTCTGTTTGGACTATTAAGTGCTCTCTTTCTTTATAGATGTACTTGAGTGTGTGACATGCAGACTGTCATAATCATATATATGTATATTGCTAGAAACCTTAAGGATTTTATTATATTTTTTCAAATCACAAATACACAAACTAGCTACAACTTGTGAGATTTTTGCTGTTGCTTTTGTGCAATCAAAACACGGAATCAAGGTAGTTACTTGCATGTCTTCTGATGCATCAAGTCGATTTATCCACTTTGATTTTAAATTTAATAATGCAGAGAATCCCGTTTCACAGAGATAACTACTTGTGAAGGGAACCAAAACATTCATTGCCCTCACCACCAAGCTAGGGTAAGCTGCAATTTGTTCACACCAAAACTTTCTGATATCCAGCCCAGCCTTTTCAAAATGAACTAGTTTTCTAGGGTCTTCTTGGAATTCAATGAAATCATCCTTTGCTAAATCGTTGTCACTCACTCATAGATATATCAAACGAGAAAGAGTTCATGATCCAGATTCTATGCTAAAATCATTAATATTTGAGAAGTAACACTCACAATTTGTACTTAGAACTTCCAAATGGTTCTGGATTTCTTGAAGTATTTCCGCAGGCAATGTTTTACCATCTCATTCCGTGGTGATAATTGTTATAATTAATAATCTAAATTTTAATTTATCGTCTTTTTTAATTGTTCAGTGATCCAGTCTCATGCCCCCATCATTTGGTTCCAAGCCCATTGAGGTACTAGATCAATAGCTGTGAAGGCCTGCATAGGACACATACCTCTTTAATGGTGCCCAAATGCAGCACCTGTTGAATCTTTCTTCATATCGGGCTGTCTACATGAGACTGTGCCTCTTCCTCACCTCGGGCTAGAAGGCCACTGATTTTCCAGCACCATCTTGGTGAGGAGGCTGGTCTTGTCCTCCTTGAAGCTGAAATGTCTCCTTGGTGGCGTCATTTTGATAGGATAAGTACACTAGCAGAAGGTGCTAGTCCTCGGGGGGAACCAATCAGGAGATGATTTACTTGGGGTAGTTTTTCTAAATGGGTTAGTTTTGCGCATACTATGGCAGTCGTGAACCTCACTTCTAAACCAGGGTATGTGGAATATAATCTTAATCTCTCAAATTTACTGCTACTGTTCGGTGTAATACTTGCATCGTGCCAAAGTGAGCCTCCTGCTGGAGTTTGTAAGATGTAACATGTATGTAGTTTGTCAAGATGTGCTTGGAAATTCTTCTTTATCAGGCCTGTGGCTCCCAGTACAATGGGAAATATTTTTTTATCTTTCTGCCACATTTTCTTGGTCTCTGACTGCATTTTTTGGTACTTCAAGATCTTCTCCTTCTCCAAGCGATTCACAGACTAATCACTCTGTACCGACACTTCTATTATCAATGCTGTTCTGGTGTTCTTCTCCTTTACTATTATGTCAGGTTTCCTGGCATCCAGTTCCTTATCTATTGGAATGGGAATGTCCCAGGTGATCATAACCTCTTCATTCTCTGTTATTTCCTTAGGGTCATGATCCCAGTGCATTTCAGGGACAGTGATGTTGTACTGTTTCCAGAGTTTCCAGTGGAGGAGGCATGCTTCTTTGCTGTGCCTTTCTGTATAGAAATTTTCCACTATCAGAACTTCACAGTCCGCTATTAGGTGAATCAATGTTTCCAGATCTTTCTTACAGAATCAGCATATGCCTGCTATGCCAGTTTTTTCAATACTCACCGTAAACCATATCGTCCGTAATCCACTATCCTGGGCTGTAACTATCAATTTTTCATCTTTCAGTTTCAGTCCACCTCTCCTCAACCATTTGTGTGTCTGTTCTTGATCGACAGAAGGTTCTTGGAATAACACTCTGTATTTTCCACTGTATTTGTGCATTTGCCACTTGTTTTTCCTCGCCTGCTGATCTAATTTTTTGAAGATTTTTTTTGCAAATTCTATTACTTCCTTTCACATGCATACCTGTGGATTCTCTCTCATTCCTTCTAATCGTCAGATGCTTTGTCCAACTGTGATGATAGAGACAGGAGTGGAGGAGTAGCCTAGTGGTTAGAACACTGGCTTGGTAACCAAGCAACCAGGGTTCAATTCCCACTAGTACTCCTTGTGGCCTTGGGCAAGTCACTTAACCCTCTATTGCCTCAGAAGAAAGGCCTGGCAATCTACTTCCAGTGACACTGCCAAGAAAAGCCAGGAGCTTCTGGGTCACCAGGAGTCAGGACTGACTCAAAGGCATGCATTGCATTGATGATGGAGATAGATGCTGGATGTTTACTTTAATCTTTCAACACTTTTTGTGTATTTGGATCCAATGATGCTGTCAGATAGGCCTGGAGGCCTACAATAGTAGCTCTGTAGGTGTAGTCAATCTCTATAAGTCCTAGCCCTCCTTCAGCTCTAGGGATGTACAATCATTTTTTAAATACCTTTATTTAAACTTTTCAACACATACAAACAAAATAGACATACCCATTTAAACATGTACTAACCATACAACTAACTGCACCCCCCTACCTGTCCCCCCCCCCCCCCATGGTCTACTGGGTTGCTTAAATACCTTACAAGGTTCTGAATGTGCTGACTCAAGAGATAAAATAAAACAGACAAAATATGAAACCATTAACCACTATGTAATAGCATATTGCACTACCGACAAAGTCATTCAAGGGCTTCCATGGGACATCTGCTCATATTTACAATATAGACATAATTGGTTCCATCATATTTGCCAACTAAGATCTGCGTTATGTTTCCAGTTAACAGCTATGAGATGAAGAGCCACTCCCAACATAAAATCAAGCAAAAAACAACATTTCTTTCGGAGGGAAGGGATGCCACCTAGTGATCGTTACACTATGATCTCCCAGGTGAGAGGGGCCCTGAATCCCAAAATAACTTGAATCTGCTCCCATATCGGGGACCAAAAAGACTGAATGTTAGGGCAATCAAGAATCATATGGGCTTATCCCATTTGGAGACCTTAATCAGAGTGTGATTGTGGTAGGCTATGGCCTAGAATAGCCTATAAATGTATGTAAACGTATGAGAGGCCTGTAAGCTGGGCCTGAGTCCCAGCCCCATCTAAGAATAAGAATGCTGAAAAAGACCAAAGTCAGTATAAGTTAGAGAAACTGCTTTAAACTGCTTTTTGATAAGGTTGTATAAAGCCTTTGTTGAATATTCTATGCTGATGACAGACATATACCAGTGCGCTGTGTTCACACATTTTCTAAGCTAAGCAGTGACCTTGTAAGAGAAAAGTATCAAAGTTTAGAACTGTGCCTTTGTTAGAGAATTCTGAGCAGGGGGAACAGAGTACTGGGCCCACAGAAAGATCCTAATTGGATGGGTGCAAGGATCAGTAGGACCAATAGAAAGTTTGCCTGTATTAAACTGAAAAAGAAAGGTATAAAAGATGTTGTTTACTGGACTCCATTGCTCAGACCATTTTGAATGTGACATTTGCCTGAGACTTGTGCACAATAAATTGGCTTGGATCTTCGAACTGACTCCTGGTTTTGTTCATTGCGTGCACTTCGCTGCAACATATTCTTGGTGCGTTGGCCGGGAATGTGCGGTATGTGAATGGTGCGCAAGTGAATATACCACGTATTACCGCCTCCAGGTTTGGTCTGGTCGGGACTGTGGCTGACCGACAGCGGAGAGGACCCCAGGCGCCGCCGGTCCCCTTGTATCAGAGAGGGTTCTGCCCTGCCTCGGCGGCCTGCCGGGTCTGACCGGCCAACACCTCGAACCCGAGGAGAGTCCAGGATTCAACCCAAGGAGGGACTGGTTGTGCAGCGCATTAGTGGCCGGATCCGGTGAGTAGCAATTTGTCTGGTTTCTAGTCAGCTAGCTATGGGAAAGTCTCGCATGCACGAGACTAATATGGTTTAAGGTAATGGTACAAGGTAACGAGAGCCTGATCACCTCTCAGGGTGTGGCCGAGCACTCCTTGCATGAGAGTGCGCAAGGATGAAACCCCACCCCTCATGAATAGGTAAGTAAGGTAGGCCTTTACGGAATTTTGGGAACTCGGTGGCATGCCTGTCTGTTTGAATGAATGAGAGGTCTTGCAATACAGACCAAGTGAAAGCGGACTCCTAAGTAGCGCAGTTCCTGGCCGGGCAACCGCGCCCAGGTCACGAAAAGGAGGAAGCGTTGGTGTTTGTCTTCCTTATTGTTGCGTGGGCTGTACGGACCCCTTACCTGCAGCCATACTACCCGCCCTCTTTGTCTGTTGTTTTGTACGTCATAATGGGAGGGGCGGGGTCTGTGCAAACTCCGTTGAACTGTATGATCACGAATTTTAAGAAGGGATTTAGTGGTGATTACGGGACGAAAATGTCACCGTCCCGGTTAGGAAAATTATGTGGTAGGGAGTGGCCGGTGCTGGACACCATGTGGCCACCAGAGGGTACTTTTGATGTTAGAGTTGTATCCCGAGTGCATGGGATAGTGCGTAGGAATTACCCCGACCAGTTTCCCTATATAGACTCTTGGTTAGAAATCTGTGAAAGGCAACCCTCTTGGTTGAAGCGTTGCTGTGAGGAACAGTGCAGGATCATGTTAGCAACTACAAAGGGGGTCCCGGAGGCCAAGGGAGAAAAGCCCCCCATTTACTCAGCCCCAGAACCTGCAGAAATTCTAAATTATCCACCTCAATTCCTGTATAAGCCAGTCCCGTCAGCTCCACCACTACCCCGAGCAGAGCCTGAGGAAGAGAGAGCCCCTCCAGCTGACATGACTCCACCCCATCAGTCACCTCCATCGCCCGAAAGAGAGCAGCCCCCTTACCGAAGCAGGAGTCCCAGTCCAGAACAAAGTTCTCAAAGTTCCCCGGCAGGGCTGCCATCACCTGAAGGAACAGCCAGTGGGGGATCATCAACTGCCAGTTCAGGGTCACCCGTTAGTCCAGGCTCCAGCGGAAGGGTCTCCGCTGGACCTGCAAATTTGCGCTATGCTCTCCGAAGTAGAGAAACAGGCCCGAAAGAAGTTCGCCAGATGCCATTGCGCCAAGTCCCAGGATTGCCTATTCTAGATGATGGGGGTCAGGTTGTGGTCGGGCCAACTAGTCTCGTTTATCTGCCCTTTTCTACCACAGATTTATTAAATTGGAAAACGCACTATGCCTCTTATACTGAAAACCCCCAAGATTTGACAGAATTAATGTCTAGTATCATGCAAACCCACCAACCTACCTGGTCTGATTGCTGCCAGCTCTTGGCTACCCTCTTTACTACTGAAGAGCGGACACAAATAGTGCAAGCAACTATCCGATGGCTGGAAGAGAACCCTGTAGACAGGAGAGATCTAAATCCCCAACAGGCAGCGGCCGTAGATTTCCCGAATGAAGACCCAAGATGGGATCCGAATAGTGCAGAAGGAGAGACAGCCCTCACCCGTTTCTGCCAGGCTCTACTGCAGGGCCTGAGGAGGGGAGGCCAAAAAGCCATGAATGTTGGGAAGGTAGCAGACGTTCTTCAGCGCCCAGATGAAAGTCCGGCTGCCTTCTATGAACGATTAACTGAAGCTTATAGACTTTATACCCCATATGATCCAGCAGCCCAGGAGAATTTACATATGGTAAATGATGCTTTTGTGAGTCAGTCCCAGGGAAACATAAAATGAAAATTGCAGAAACTGGACGGATTTGCGGGCATGAATATAGCACAGCTAATGGAAGTTGCCCAGAAGGTATTTGTGAATCGTGATCAAGAATGTAAAAGGGAAAGTGAAAGAAAGATGAAGAAGAAAGCCGATCTGCTTGCTGCAGCTCTAGTTGAAGGACGTGGAGGATACCCAAACAGAAGGACCCGAGGATGGGGAAGGGGCCGAGGAAGCGCTCGGGCCCCTTAGGTGCAAACCAGTGCGCTTATTGTAAGGAAGAAGGACATTGGAAGAATGAATTCCCGAATGTTGGCTCCACCCCCTGGAGAGGGAGGGGGAGCACCAGGAGAGGAGGGGGCCGGTTCCAGCAACGAGGAGGAATGCAGCGCGCACAGTTTCAGCAGGAAGAAGCCGCTGTAGAGGGAGTGGCGACTACTGAGGGCTACTACGTGGATGAGGACTAGGCCAGACCGGGCTCCAAGTTTTCCCTGGGTCCCCAGGAGCCTATGGTCAACTTAAAGATTGGGGACCAGTACATGGACTTCATGGTGGATATGGGGGCCGAACATTCAGTAGTGGCTAAGGCAGTGGCTCCTTTGTCTTCCCGATCTGTCACCATTGTTGGCGCCACTGGAACTAGAACCACAAGACCTTTCCTGCAGAACCGTGCCTGTGAATTGGGGGGACAGAAGATAACACATCAGTTCCTGTAAGAACATAACATAAGAACATAAGATATGCCATACTGGGTCAGACCAAGGTCCATCAAACCCAGTATCCTGTTTCCAACAGTGGCCAATCCAGGTCATACGTACCTAGCAGTTTACCCAAAAGACACAGGTTCCACAATGCTTGTATTGGGTCAAGCACTGATATCCTGGGTCCCTTTTTAATAATGGTTTATGGACCTTTCCTCCAGGAACTTGTCCAAACCTTTTTTAAACCCAGCTACACTAACAGCCTTTACTACAGCCTTTCTTCATAGGGGTATCCTTCCATCCCCTTTACCATTTTGGTGGCTCTTCTCTGAACCTTTTCTAATAACGCTATATCCTTTTTAAGATACGGCGACCAGAATTCCACATACCTGAATGCCCAGTTCCCCTTTTGG
Organism: Ichthyophis bannanicus; assembly: GCA_033557465.1. Taxonomy (NCBI): domain Eukaryota; kingdom Metazoa; phylum Chordata; class Amphibia; order Gymnophiona; family Ichthyophiidae; genus Ichthyophis; species Ichthyophis bannanicus. Next base: position 160,234,290 of record CM066035.1, on the reverse strand, counting down.
GCCGAGACATGCTTGCTAAGCTCCAGGCGCAGATATCCTTTGTTGAAGGAGGAAAAATGGAGATGACTGTAAATTCGGAATCTGCTGGCCTGATGGTGCTGACTGTTCCCCGAGAAGAAGAATGGCGGTTCTATAGTCCACTTTTATCGAAAGCAGCTAGCCCCCGTATACCCACTAACATATTAGCTCCGCCCGGAGTGTGGGCGGAGGATAATCCACCTGGCCTAGCAAAGAATATAGCTCCTGTGCTTGTCACCCTTAAACCAGGAGCTGAACCAGTGCATGTGTGACAATATCCTCTCCCACGACCAGCAATTGAAGGTATTCATTGCCACCTCAAGAAATTACTACAGTATGGACTCATGAGAGAATGCCAATCACCCTGGAACATCCCCCTCCTCCCAGTCAAGAAGCCTGGGACAGGTGACTACCACCCAGTGCAGGATTTGCGACGAGTGAACAGTGCAGTTGAAACCATACATCCAGTAGTACCAAATCCTTACACCCTCCTGGGACTGATTCCATCAGAAGCTGCTCATTTCACCATTCTGGATTTAAAAGATGCCTTTTTCTGTATCTGCCTGGCACCTGCCAGCCAACTCTTGTTTGCATTTGAATGGGAGAACCCCACTACAGGAAGATGAGGCCAACTCACTTGGACTCGCTTGCCTCAAGGATTCAAGAATTCACCCACCATCTTCAGTGCAGCTCTCAACCAAGATCTTTCAAACTACTCTGTAACTCCAGGAAGAAGAATCTTACTTCAGTATGTAGATGATTTGCTTATAGCCACCAACTCCAAGTCTGAATGTGTGCAAGCCACCAGTGATCTCCTGCACCTCTTAAATGACTCCGGATACAAAGTCTCAAGAGCCAAAGCGCAGTTGTGCCAAACTGAAGTGAAATACCTGGGATTCCATCTATCCAAAGGAATCCGAAAATTGGGACTCGAACGGAAGGAAGCAGTATGCCGCATCCCAACCCCCACCACCAGAAAACAGGTGCGGGCTTTCTTAGGAGCTGCGGGCTGTTGTCGAATATGGATACCCAGTTTTTCACACTTGGCAAAACCCTTGTACCAAGCCACGAAGGGGGTGGAAGGATCACCCATGGAATGGGGCCCAGAACAGGATAAAGCATTCAAATCACTGAAAACAGCATTAATGTCATCACCAGCCTTGGGCCTACCAGATATGTAGAAACCATTTCATCTCTATGTCCATGAGTCATGTGGAAATGCGTTGGGAGTTCTGACTCAGCCCCTTCGATCCTGGCATCGACCTGTAGCCTATCTGTCAAAACAATTGGACTCTGTTGCCAAAGGATGGCCACCTTGCCTAAGAGCCGTAGCAGCCACAGCCCTCTTAGTGAGCGAAGCAGACAAGCTCACTTTGGGGCAAAATCTCCAAGTCACTGTACCACATTCTGTTTTAACCTTAATGGAACACAAAGGAAACTACTGCTTCACCAACGCGCGAATGTTGAAATATCAAAGTATGCTGTGTGAAAATCCCCGGCTGCAATTGAGTGTTAGTCAAACCTTGAACCCTGCTACCCTACTGCTGATTGGTCCAGGCCCTCCTGACCATGATTGTCTAGAAGTAATGGACACTGTATATTCAAGTCGCCCAGATTTAACTGATATCCCTTTGAACAACCCAGAAAGGACTCTCTTCGTGGACGGAAGCAGTCTTGTAATTAATGGACAACGATGTGCCGGTTATGCAGTGGTGACCCTGGACATGGTAATAGAATCATCAGCTCTGGCCCCAGGAACTTCAGCACAGAAGGCCGAATTAATAGCCCTCGCACGAGCACTGAAACTGGGGACTGGGATCCGTCTGAATGTATACACAGATTCTAAATATGCCTTTACAACATTACATGCCCATGGAGCCTTGTACAAAGAACGCGGATTGATAACCTCGGGAGGCAAGTCCATCAAGTATGGCCCAGAAATATTGACTTTATTGGAAGCAGTATGAGCCCCCAAACAAGTTGCTGTAATGCACTGCCGAGGCCACCAGACTGGAGATGGAGAAGTGTCCCGAGGGAACAGATTCACCGATGCCTCAGCCCGAGAAGCAGCAATTAAAGGAGAAATTTCTACCCTCAATATTGCAGTTCAGGCAGCCATATTTCCAGTACCTCTCAGTGCTTGGACACCACGATACACTTCAAATGAGCTGGACTATTATTGTCAGAATGAGGGGGGGCAGTTATCCGAGACTGGATGGATAGTGTTACCACCGCCAGAAGGAGGCTCACCTCCTGGTATGACTGTGATCCCTGAAGCCCTGGGTCCAGCCTTTGTCCACGCCTTTCATCAAGCCACACACTACGGAAAAACTGCAATGGAAAAAGCCCTGAAACCGTATTTTTGTATCTCATTATTGGGACCCTTAACTGCCTCAATAGCCCGAAAATGTGTAACCTGTGCAAAGAATAATGCTCGACAGGGTCCTGTCCTACCTCCAAGAGTTCAATCAGTGGGAGTAACCCCCATGGGAAATATCCAAATAGACTTTGCAGAAATGCCACGAGCGAATGGATATCACTACCTACTGGTTCTAGTTTGTACTTTCTCTGGGTGGGTGGAGGCTTTCCCCACCAGGACTGAAAAGGCCAGAGAAGTCACTAAGGCCCTGCGTCATGAAATCATTCCCCGGTTTGGAATACCTTTGACCATAGGGTCAGACAATGGGCCCTCCTTTGTGTCACAAGTAACTCAGCAACTAGTCTGTGCTTTACAAATACAGTGGAAGTTACATACAGCTTATAGACCCCAGAGTTCAGGGAAAGTAGAAAGAATGAACCGAACCCTTAAGTCTCAATTGTCCAAGCTCTGTCAGGAAGCTCACCTGAAATGGCCTCAAGCTATCCCTATAGCCCTTCTCAGAGTACGTTCAGCCCCCACTAAGTCATTAGGAGTGTCCCCATTTGACGTTTTGTATGGAAGACCCCCGCCCATAGTTCAGGGAATAAGGGGGGATATGAGTCAGATTGGATCAGAAATCACTAGACAAGAATTGTTGGCTCTAAGTTCTGTCTTGCAGGACCTCCATACCTGGGTGCAAGACCAGTTGCCTATCAATCTGACAGAGCCATTGCATCCCTTCAAGCCTGGAGCCACGGTGTGGGTAAAAGAGTGGAAGAAGACACCGTTGGCACCTCATTGGAAGGGACCATATGTTGTACTACTGTCAACACCCACAGCGGTTAAAGTGGCAGAAATTGATTCCTGCATTCATCACAGTCGAGTCAAACCAGCAGCAGTTCCTGAGAGTCGTCCTTGGACTTCGATCGCTAACCCTGCAGCACCATTACAACTCATACTACGAAGAGAATAACCAGCCTTCGACATCTCAGTTATCCATCATCAAAAACTAAGAGACTATGATCATGATGATTTCGTATTACTGTTTCATCTTTGCGGTAGCCCTGGGTCCTCTGGAAACAACTTTTGCCCTGCCTCCTTGTGCAGCTTGTATAACCACTACCCGAACTGGGATGAAGATCACCCATACTTTACTTTATCACTTTTACTACACTTGCACTGGTAAAGTCAGTCAGTGCATGTATAATGGTACAGAACGGAATGTCTGTACGAATGGAAAGACTCGTACCTATTTTAGACCCCGACAGAATCCTTCTTACTATGTCTTGGAACTACGATGGAATGATGAAGATGGAGCCCTCATAAATGCTACAACTCAACTCTCTGATCCCACCAAACCTGCGTCCCTGTATTTTGATGCTTGTGACCTGATAAACAGAAATGACTATTACAGGTGTGGATCATGGGAGCAGGCTTACTACTATGATGACAAGTACATGTGTCCCGAAGGTGCATACAGATGGGGAATATACACTGGGGTACATTCCCCAACTACTTATGGAAAACCATCAAAAGATAACTATTTCTGCCCAAAATGGGGCTGTGTGTACTATGCTACCTGGTCTGGTAGCCCCTACTGGACAAACTTGAGATAATCGCAAGGCTAAGCTAGAAAGATTACCCCTACTGGAACCCAAGAAGTGCAAGAAAGGTGCTTGTAATCCCCTACGGCTTCTCATCCTCGACCCGAGCCAGTGGAAGCAGGGATGCCGATTCGGCCTACGTATTGCAGGAAGTGGAACTGACCCCGGAACTATTGTATATATCCAGCTCAACACCAAAACTCATGTCTCTTCACCTTACCGAATACATCATACCTTTTATGAGGCCATGAAGGCAGAGTTTGTAATTCCCCACGCTTCCCGAAATCTGTTTATTGAACTAGCTGGAGCTGTAGCATTCAGTCTCCATGTCTCTGATTGTCTTTTCTGTGGAGGAACTCAGATGGGAGACCAGTGGCCCTGGAAAGCACAAGAACTGAACTATTCTGTACCATACAACCAAACAGATCTGCATAAAGCTACCAGTGAATGGGTCCTAGCTAACCCCATTGTTGGTAACCTATGTTTTGCTCGAGCTGGACCACAATTGACTATGCTAGTGGGACAGTTGGTCTGTTTGAACCAGAAGTACTATAATGCTACTACCAAAAAGACATCCTGGTGGTCAGGAACCAATGCCCTGGAACCCTCCAATCCTCTGATCATCTTCCCTAACCTTGCCAGGTTATGGACAAATCTCGCTTCTCACAATAACTGGCAAGCTCCACCCGGACTATATTGGATCTGCGGAACTCGAGCATATGCTAAACTCCTTGCTAACTGGGGAGGTGCGTGTGTTCTGGGGACAATAAGACCTTCTTTCTTTCTTCAGCCCATTTCCCATGGAGAACGACTGGGTTTTCTTGTATACAAGAGTCGACAGAAACGAGAGGCCTTGAAGATAGGCCAATGGGACAAATGGGATGCAACATCTGAAGAATGGCCACCGGAGAGAATCGTTTCCTATTATGGACCTGCCACCTGGGCACAAGATGGCTCTTGGGGTTACTGCACCCCTGTGTATATGTTAAATCGTATTATACGTTTGCAAGCTGTTGTAGAAATAATAACAAATGAAACTAGTAGAGCACTAACCCTGTTAGCTAAACAAGCCACGCAGATGCGTACAGCCATTTATCAGAATCGCTTAGCATTAGATTATTTACTTGCTGCTGAAGGAGGAGTACAGGTAGTCCTCGCTTAACGACCTACCTGTTTAGCGACCGCTCGCACTTACGACCATCGCTTCGCCGTTACGACCGCTCACACTTACGACCATCTCACCGACGGTTCCACCACGGGGCAGTATTCTTTATCCAAAGCTTTGTCAGAAATGCAGCATAATAGCAACAGGATGTGTATGGAAGTGCTAAAATCACCTTATTCTGCGCGTCGATTTCTCCCATAAGCTGTAAGATGCCGTTTAGTGAGCCACGAAAACGTTCCTCGCTTAACGACCAATTCGCTTAACGACCGGGTCGTTGAAACGGAACTCGGTCGTTAAGCGAGGAATGGCTGTATGTGGAAAGCTGAATTTAACTAACTGTTGTTTGCAAATCGATAATGAAGGACAAGTTGTAGAAGATATAGCCAATCATATGAGAAAACAAATCTATGTGCCAGTTCAGACATGGCATGGTTTGCAACTCGATGGATGGTTTGGTTCTCTGTTTTCAGGACTGGGCGGCCTGAAAACACTTGTATTCATTGTCCTATTCATATTGGCTATTTGCTTGTTCTTCCCATGTTTCCTCCCCTTATTCTTACGCATGTTGAACTCAACCATTGATAGTATTGTTGAACGTAAGGCAGCTACAAAGGTATTAGCTATGTGGCAATATTCCCTTGTACCCCAACATGATGCTGATAGCCATGTGTAATGTGTGATTTGATTCTCACCCTTTCTCACTTACGGGTGAGAATAATCAAAGGGGGGAATGTGGTAGGCTATGACTTAGAATAGCCTATAAATGTATGTAAATGTATGAGAGGCCTGTAAGCTAGGCCTGAGTCCCAGCCCCCATCTAAGAATAAGAATGCTGAGAGACCAAAGTCAGTATAAGTTAGAGAAACTGCTTTAAACTGCTTTTTGATAAGGTTGTATAAAGCCTTTGTTGAATATTCTATGCTGATGACAGACATATACCAGTGCGCTGTGTTCACACATTTTCTAAGCTAAGCAGTGACCTTGTAAGAGAAAAGTATCAAAGTTTAGAACTGTGCCTTTGTTAGAGAATTCTGAGCAGGGGGAACAGAGTACTGGGCCCACAGAAAGATCCTAATTGGATGGGTGCAAGGGTCAGTAGGACCAATAGAAAGTTTGCCTGTATTAAACTGAAGAAGAAAGGTATAAAAGATGTTGTTTACTGGACTCCATTGCTCATACCATTTTGAATGTAACATTTGCCTGAGACTTGTGCACAATAAATTGGCTTGGATCTTCAAACTGACTCCTGGTTTTGTTCATTGCGTGCACTTCGCTGCAACATAATAAGCTCTATGAGCAAAGAAATATAAAGATTGGGAAATAGAGGCAGATTGAGAGACCCTAATTTGCTTTCCCCAAAATTCTGCCCACTTTTGCAGAGAAAGGTTACCCCAGTATCATGTTCCCATGCCACTTGAGTGTGAATAGAGTGCGAATGAGGGTGTTGCTTCACTAATTGGTAGTAATGAGAAGCCTCACTCGGAGCCTGTTGGGCATTTTTAATTATAGTAAAGAGCTGCCATTCCTCTGATAAAGACTTGATATCTATTTTAGATTTACCAATACAGTTTCTCAACTGAATCCCTGGATGGTTTCACGAAACTCCACATTGCCTAGAAGAGACCTATCAAAAAATCACCTTGAGGGAGAGGAACAAGTCTGCGAGTCCTGTAGGGATATAGATATGGCAGCATGATCTGATATGTGAGCCGCATGTATATTAGATGCAGTTATTCTGGGAATCAGCACCTTAGATATTAGATAAAGAATTGTGAGGGGGTGAGAAAAAGGTATACTCCTGATCTGCAGGATGTTGCAAACGCCATATGTTAACTAAACCAGCATTTTGTGCCATAGATAAAAGAACTGGATGAGCTTGAAAATAGGATGATATTGAAAATAGGAGGATCCAGGCAGGTTGAACTCATGTTGTAAGCTGGCAAAGGTCCTCCACTTGCAGTCTGCGAGCAACTGCCCTATAGACCAGATTCTTCTAGAGTACCATTGTTTCCAGGCTATCGGCTTCTGTTGAATCTTGAAAAAGGGTTGTGCCACAAAGGAAGGAGCATAGATAAACCTTTTTCCAGGGGAATTGAATGGGATAGCACTTGAAAAGCCTTTTGTGTGTCCGTAATAATCTGAGGAGAATTCAGGTTTACCGAAAATAACACACCGGGAAAAAGCCTCATGGGAAAAGGGGCAGCTAATTTTTCCTCCAATGCCAGCTAAACCGGGTGTAGGCCGGACGGTTGTTCGATCCATCTTGAACCCTGCTTTAGCAGGAAAGCACAGTGTTAAGCCTGAAAGTCTGGCAAATTTACATTCCTCCTCCTCTTTTTTTGGATTTAAGTTTTCCATAAAAACTGTACAAGAATCCTTTCAACCTGCTGATAAGTATGAGTCGAGATAAAAAACGGCAGCATTTCCAGCATATAATTCACCTTTGGGGCAATGGTCATTTTAATCGTCTCAAGGTGACCCCACCATAACAGAAAAACCGGCGACCATTTTGCAGTCATGCTCCATACAGTTGACAGAAAAGCAGTTTCATTAAAATGAAGTGCTTCTACAAGCAGATAGCAGTAGTGTACACCTAAATATTTAACCATTTTGGGTTCCCAGACAAATGGGTAACAACATATCCGCCCTATTTATGCGTGAATTGAGAGGAAAAGCTACTGATTTTGACCAATTAATTTTATATCCAAACAGTTGAGAGTACTGGTCTATCAGCTCGAGAACAGAGGGCACTGACTTAGGGGTAGAGAACAAAAGGAGGTCATCGGCATATGCTGAGAGTTTAATCTCCATACTAGTGATGGGCACTCCTTGTACCACCGAGCTCTGTCTTAAAAGAAGGGCCAAGGGTTCTAGAGCAAGATTGAACAGAATTAGAGAAAGGGGACATCCCTGTTGGGTACCACGGCCCAGCAAAAAGTCTCGAGACTGAGTAGCGTTAACAAATATATTGGCACATGGCCGCGTATACATGACCTTAAGCAGCTTAAGAAAACCCTCGCCGAAACCAAACCAGGTAAGGGCAGCAAAAAGAAATGACCATTCCAGCCAGTCAAACGCTTTCTCCGCGTTTAAAGATAATCCGACCAGAGAGCCATCCGTACTCTCCGCACCCGCCAAAACATGACATAGAAGCCTGGCATTGTCAGCCGTGGAGCGGCCTTCAGTGAATCCACATTGATCTGGGTGGATCAAGATTGGAGTCACCTTGGCTAGGTGACGTGCCAAAGAGGCTGCATATATTCTGTAGTCTGCATTTAGCAAAGAGATTGGGTGATAGTTACTTACCATTTGAGGATTCCTTCCTGCTTTTTCAAGAACCATAACATTTGCTGAGGCAAATCCACCAACTTCAGTGTCCGACTCTAACAGGGGGACTGGTAATCTTGTTGCAGGTATGGGGCTAGCTCTTCGGAGAAGACCTTATAAAATTCAATGGGAAGCGGCCTTACCATGGCAAAGGAGTCTATGGCTTGGCTGATTTCAATGACAGAAATCTGGTTGTCTAACGCAGTAGATGTTTTCTTACTCAGAGTTGGCCTCTGAATATCAGCCAGTAATCTTCCAAAGGCATCATCCGAAAATTCTGTCTTTGAAGTATATAGCTGGGAATAGAAGGATCTAAAGGCGTCTGCTATTTCAGAGTCCTTTACTATCTGATTCTGATTTTGAGAGTCTCGCAACGCAGCTATATGTACGGTTTCCCTACGGGCTTTCAGAGAATTGGCTAACAGACGGCCAGTCTTATTACCTTCAAGATAAAACCTCCCTTTTGCACTTGGATATTCTGTGAGGCCTCAGTTGAGAGAATCGTATTGTACTTAAACCTTAGGCACTGTAAACGCATCAAAATGTTTGGGTCAGAATGTTTAACCAATATGCGTTCCCCAGCCTTTATCTGCTTATCCAGAGCAAATAGCTCTGCTTTATGCTGCCTTGAGAGACATATACCAAAACTGGTAATGGTAGCCCTTACGGAGGCTTTGAAACCCTCCCACCAAGCCCAGCCAGCAGTGACCTGAGGAAGGTTCTAATGAAAATATTCCGCAATGGCCCCCTGGATGGTTTCACGAAACACCACATTGCCTAGAAGAGACCTATCAAAAAAGCACCTTGAGGGAGAGGAACAGGTCTGCGAGTCCTGTAGGGATATCAGCATGATCTGATATGTGAGCCGCATGTATATTAGATGCAGTTATTCTGGGAATCAACACCTTAGATATCAGATAAAGAATCATGGGGGGTGAGAAAAAGGTATACTCCTGATCTGCAGGATGTTGCAAATGGCCATATGTTAACTAAATCGGCATCTTGTGCCATAGATAAAAGAACTGGATGAGCTTTGGGAGGCTTGGAGGTCCTTAGGGGTTTCCTATCTAATAAGGAGTCTAATGTGAGATTGAAGTCCCCCCCCCCAGGATTATTGGAAATTTAAGTACCTCATGAACCTCTGTGGCTATGGAGTTAAAGAATTCTGGACTATCCAAATTTGGAGCATAGATATTGATAAGAGTCAGTTCTGTAAAGCCTATCTTAAGAAGAGCCTTTACCCATCGCCCTTCCGAGTCTGAACGGGTTTGCATCACTATTGGGGAGAGGGACTTTCTGACTAACATAGCAACCCCATTACACTTATGGTTTGCTGCAGAGTAAGCTATGAGTGTGAAGGGTTATATGTTCAATTTTAAGGATTCCATCCCGTTTAAGTGGATCTCTTGCAAAAATAAAATATAGGCCCTTTCCAGGTGCCCATAGAGAAATATCTTTTTCCTCTTTATAGGACTATTGATGCCCTTTACGTTCAGTGATACAATCTTAAAGAAAGACATGTGAGCCTTGTAACAAACATAGGTATACAATAAATGTTGGACCCTTTCATATAGGAACATTGAGCTCAGATCTCAAAGTCCACATAGCTAAGAGCATTTTAATACAGAAACATTTGTGACTCCCTGAATAATAACAAAACAGATTGTTTTACCTTAACCCTTGTTAAGAGCAGCACACAAAAACTGATTATGTGAACAACTATTAGCCAAATAGACCATGGGGGCTAGGGGATACTTAAACCTCTATACTTTACGGGTGAGCCCAAGGTGGATAAGACAGGCACAGAGGGTCTTCAAGATATTTCACAGTTATTCCGCTGCCATAACCATCAGCATCTTGCCACTCTTTAACAGTAGATATTTGCTTCACATATAGACCTGACCCTCTTTTTGATGCATCAGGCCATGATTTACAGCACTACAAGCTTGTCCTCGAAAAGTTGGTAGACTGAGGCCACTAAACCAACCAGCTGACCAGAGGTACAAAACTGTTCATGATGATGAAGTTAAAGTCACATGTTGAGGGCCAGTGTAGGGAATTCAACTGCTACTCAAGGTTGAACTATCAATCCCATGGGAGCCTGTAAATTCCAGCCCAAAAGTTCCAACATCCTCGACTAGCCTGAACATGGTAATACACGCCTCTCAGAGTTGTCACCTTATTTGCGCCAGTTCTTTATCTTATAAAAAAGCGCGAAGAGCCTCTGGGTCATCGAAGGTTTTATTTATTTATTTATCTGCATTTATATCCCGCTTTTCACTGGGTCAAAGCGGTTGGGGGATACATTTAACACGAGGGGATATGACACACATACACTAATACTTACAGGGAACATGGGCAATGAAGGGTTAAGTGGCTTGCCCAAGACCACAAGGAGCACCTGTAGGGACTGTAAGGGAGTATAGGAATTGCCAACTGATTGATGGCTTGTATCTTATTTTGTGATGTTAAAGCACTTTCAATAACAGTTTTAATCTCCTGTAATATTCTATACTGATCTTCTCTCTCAATAGTTTCTGCTCGAGTGTCATTCCTTCCTCTATTACGAGATACTTATATATGCCTTCCTGTTCAAGGTCCTTGATGTCACAGCCCTCAGCAATGGAGATGTTTTCCTCTGAAAAAGGTTGCCTTAGCACATTTGTCAAGGCCAAAAGTCATCCCGATGTCATCAGAAAAACTTTTCACCACATGAAGCTACTTTGCTAATTGTTGGTCACTGGAACTGTAGAGCTTCAGTTTGTCTATAAATAGCAGATGGGAAGTTGCTTCTGGGTTGGTACAGTCTTTAGAATTCAGGTTAAAACCATACTCTAAAGAGTTGATGAGAGCACTCATTGGATTAAGCACCAAACAAAAAAGAAGTGGCGACAGGGTATCTCCCTGAAATATTCCTCGCTGGATCTTAATGTTAGGAATTATGTACTGACCATCTAGGGATACACCCTGGAATACTGAGGGAACTTACTGAGGGATGTTCTAGCAGCTCCACTGATTTACCTTTTCAATGCCTCGTTGGAGTCAGGAGTGGTGCCAAAGGACTGGAGAGAGGCTCATGTGGTCCCTTTACACAAAAGCGGAAGTAAGGATGTGGTTGAAAACTACAGGCTGCTTAGTTTAAATTCGGTGGTGAGTAAATTATTGGAAGCGCTGCTGAAAGAGAAAATAGTGAGGTTTCTGGAACCCAGTGGATTACAGGATCCGAGGAAGCATGGATTCACCAGAGGCAGGTCTTGTCAGACAAATCTGATTGATTTCTTTGACTGGGTGACCAGGAAGTTAGACAGAGGGAGAGCCCTAGATGTGGTGTATTTAGATTTCAGTAAAGCCTTTGACAGCATTCCTCACAGGTGACTTATAAACAAACTGACCACCCTAGGGATGGATCCTAAAGTTACTGCTTGGGTTAGAAATGACAGAAATGGGACACAAACAGATCATACATGCCCCCACACACATAAAGGGAAACACCCTCGATCTCGTCTTCCTTCCCACCCCTTTCAATAACCACCAACTCCGCACCCCCCCCAACCATAACAGAGGTACCCTGGTCCGACCATCACTTAATAACCTTTTATCTCCACACACAAGCACCCAGTAATAACACACTAAGCACTACACCACATAACTCATGCTTTACCCACTTCGATAAAGATACCTTCCTAGACAATGTACTACCCAATCTCGAAACAAACACATCTAACATCAATATAGCTATAAACAAATGGAACTTAGCAATCCAAAAGTCAGCCGCTCCTACACAAGTTACACAAAAACAAACACTAAAAAGATCAGAAAAATGGTTTACCCAAGAACTCGCCAAGCTAAAAAAAGCAACCGAGAAAACAAGAAAAAAGATGGAGAATAACAAAATCAAACGAAAACAAATCCCAATACTTAAGCCTACTCAACAAATATAAAGACGCAATCACCAAATCAAAATGAGACTACCATTCTAAAGTAATATACATGGCCATCAATCGTCCTAGAGAATTATTTGCAATTGTAAAATCACTAACAAAAACCCAAAAGCCAGAACCAGAACACTCCACAATAATCGTACAAACATTAGCTACACATTTTGCTGAGAAACTAAAACGTAAATCCTCTAACACTATCACAACAATACATATAGATCCAAAAACCTCAAATAAATAACCTTTCACATAGTTGATCAAAAACACCTCCTCAAGGTCATAACAATGATTAATACCACAACCTCCCCTCTTGACCCATGCTCAGTATCATGGATCAAGTCCACCAAAGCTGAATTTGCTACAAGCATCCAAAATATAATTAATCAATCACTCTCACAAGGCATCATGCCAGATGCTCTTAAGCCCACCTCCATACGTCCCATCCTAAAAAATAATAAATTAGATCCAAAAGACCCAAGCTCATACAGACCCATAGCCAGTATACCGTTCATTGCTAAAGTAATAGAAAAAAAATCATACAGCTCCAACTACAAGACTACATTGACATACACGTACCCCTTGACTCTCACCAATTCGGATTCCGCCCCTTCCATGGAATTGAAACCTTACTAATAACACTGATGGACAACCTCATTAGAAGAACAGACAATAACAAACAGGGTTTCATCCTCCTTTTCATAGACATAGCTGCCGCATTTGACAACATCAACCATAACACACTAATTGCTAGGCTAGAAAACCTGGGAATAGGAGGCACGGTCCTCAAATGGTTCATGTCATACATATCTCACCGACTGATACGTGTCCAACTAGGCCAAAACACCTCAGAAACTTTCTCACAAGGACAGGGGATTCCACAAGGTTCGGCCCTCTCGGCCCTCCTTTTTAATCTATACCTACGGCCCATCACGAACATATTTAAAAAATACAAAATTAACCATTACATTTATGCCGATGACATCATGCTCGCTATCCCCATAATCATTAACAGCCCCTCATACTATAATCTATCTGAATGTATCAGAGAGGCTGAATCCTGGCTAGAAACCAACTACCTCAGCATTAGCCTTAAAAAAACAGAAGCTATGTTTGTATCAAGAAAACCCGATGCTACCTACCCAAAAACTATCATAATCAACAACACCACTATCCCTGTCAAACAAGAGGTTAAATACCTAGGGATAATATTAGATCACACACTCAGTATGCTCCTCCACATAAAACAAACAGTAAAAACTATATTCTATAAACTAAAGACCATACAGCACCTAAGACCCCTCCTCGACACCCATTATTTTAGATCTGTAATCAACTCACTAATTACCCCCCACTTCGACTATTGTAATAGTCTACTAAATGGCCTACCACTTAAAAATACAAATATACTCCAAAGAGCCCAGAACATCTGTGCCAGGGTAATAGCAAAAGCACGTCTAACCAACCACATAACCCCCATTCTACTTGAACTACAATGGCTCCCTATAAATAGCCGGATAAAATATAAAATAATCTTAACAACATTCAAACTCCTCAAGGACATCTCCCCCTCACACCTAACCACCCTCCTACACTCCCCACCGGAATCCAGAACACGCAGACAAAATGCAACCCACTCACTTGACATACACAAAACCATCTGCAAGACAAAGAAAACTACAAGCTCCAGAGCCTTTTCATTTGCTGCCCCTACCCTCTGGAATGAACTTCCACTGACTCTCCGCATGACAAAAGACCTCCAACTATTCAGAAAAGGACTTAAAACACACCTTTTCACTGAACACTTTGAAAACCCAACTGGAATCCCTTACCTCCCACGAGCTACCTCCCTACAAACACAGAAACAACCTACTAACCTCCAGAACTCACAGCCTACTAACCCCCCCCCCCACACACCTTACCTAAACAACCCCAGAGCCTCGCCCCACCCTAACCAAATGAAGAAGATAATTTAAGAAAAGACCGAACCCTGTTTTCATCTATGTAATTACAAAGATTGACACAAGGTTGTTTGTACAATATGTTCATTGTAAATAGTTAATACCACAGTTTCATGCAAAAGTTGTTTGTAAATAGTTATAACTGTTGTTCCATGTAAAAGTTGTTCATTTATTCTCTCTAAACTGCCCTTGATCTCTGGAAGGGGAGGTATAGAAGAAAACTATAAATAAATAAATAAATTGGTTGAGTGGGAGGCAACAAAGATTACAGGTATATGTAGCTCACTCTGAGGAAGAGGTGGTTACCAGTGGTGTGCCCAGGGATCTGTCCTTGGTCTGATTCTTTTTAACATCTTTATTAATGATATAGCGGAGGGACTGTTGGGTAAGGTTTGCCTCTTTGCGGATGACACCAAAATCTGCAATAGAGTAGACACCCAGGAAGGTGTAGATAACATGAGGAGGGATCTAGCTAAGCTTGAAGAATGGTGTAGAATTTGGCAGCTGAGATTTAATGTTAAAAAATGCAAGGTCATGCATTTGGGCTACAGCAATCCAAGGGAGCAATATAGTATAGGGGGTGAAGTACTTTTGTCCACTAAAGAAGAGTGGGACCGAGGTGTGATTGTGTCTGATAATCTTAAAGTAGCTAAACAGGTAGAAAAGGTGATCGCAAAATCTAGAAGAATGCTTGGGTGCATAAGGAGAAGAATGGCCAGCAGTAGAAAGGTGATAGTGCCTCTATATAAGTCTTTGGTGCGACCTCATTTGGAGTATTGTGTGCAATTCTGGAGATCGCACCTTCAAAAGGATGTGAACAGGATGGAGTCAGTGCAGAGAGTGGCTTCTAAAATGGTTAGTGGTCTTCATTATAAAGCACATGAGGACAGACAAGGATCTTAATATGTACAGCTTAGATGAATGGTGGGATAGAGGTGATATGATTGAGACATTTAAATACCTCCATAGCATAAATGCAAAGGAGGAGAGCCTCTTTATTGAAAGCAAGCTCTACTACAAGGGGACATGGGAAAAGTGTGAAAGGGGATAGACTCAGGAGTAATATGCAGAAATATTTCTTTACGGAAAGAGTAGGGGATCTGTGGAATAGTCTCCCAGTGGAGGTGGTAGAGATGAGGACAGTATCTGAATTCAAAGAATCATGGGACAAACACAGAGAATCTCTAAAGGAAAAAAAGGGACTGTTGTAGTGGTTGATATGGAAGGACAGATTAGATAGGCCATGTGGTCTTTTCTGTTGTCATGTTTCTATGTTTCTATGTTCATATCTCAAAAAGAGTGTGGATTGCCACATTTTCATAGTGAATTTAATATCCTCTATCAAACCAAAATTTATTTTATACATTTCAAGGCAATGTATTATCCAAGAGTGTGGGATGCTGTCAAAAGCTTTCTTATAATCAAGCCATGCTATACTGAGATTTATGCCTTTCTTATTAGAGGCCATAATGGCTTTATTCAACATTAACTGGTCTTTGGTTCCATATGCTCCTCTCTTATTGCCCTTTTTCTCTATTGCCATGATGTTATTGAGCTCAGTGTGATCGTATATTCTGTCTGCATCTATCACAGTAAACAGCTTGTAGATAGTAAGTAAGCAGGTGATTGGTCTATAGTTTTTAGGAATGTTAGTCAGGTCTCCCTTCGGAAGGAGAAATGTACTTCCTGAAGTAAGCCATTGCGGTATTAAATCCGTTCGCTTGAACAATTGATTTTTGCAGTTTGCCAGGTCTTGGTGGAGTGATGTTAACTGTTTGAGCCAAAAGTTGGTTACTCCATCTGGGCAGGGCTCTTCCAGTTTGGCGCTCATTTTAACCTATTTTCCAGCTCTTTCTTTGTTACTATAGACCATTCCATAGGTTTGATGTTTGTTTTTTGGTAGAGGAAACCCCGTGGACATATTTACTATTTTCTGAGGATAGTGCAACATATTTCTGAAAAGCTGATCCAACTGTTCATGGCTTTCCAAGAAGGAAAGCAGGGTTCAGAGTTTGGCTACCACCCAGAAACTGACTGTTGGACTGTAATATGCTCTAGACCAGTGTTTCTCAGATGACCCCATTTTAATGTTTAAAAATCCATGTAACCCCCAAATGACAAAAACAGTTGAGATTTCTGTTCTCCTTCCCTCCCTCTGCCCTTTCCTCCTCCCTTAACTTATCCAAAACATAAAGGCAGCAACAGCAGTCAGCATTAGGGCCCTGTGTTCCAGTATGACTCACAGACCCCAGTACTCTGCAAGGGTTCCAAGTCCAAAAGAATGCCCACAATGAAGGAAGGGGCAGGGCCTGCCAACATTCATTGACCCACAACACCCATGCTAACTGCTACTAAAGGGCATAGGTCTCAGGGGAGGTTCAGAAGGAGGGGGAGAAGCCTTGTTTTTGTGACCTCCATCTGCTTATGATGTTATTCCATTTGGAGACCCGATCCACTGCTCTAGACATATAATCACTGCTATACTACTGACTTCCTTACATACCCAAGGTTTGAGGATGTTTATTGGTTTTCTTTCATATGAAATGAGTCCATCGTTTGAAAAAACCTTTGCAGACATGTTCATCTGACATAGCAACTTGTCCTCCGGCTTTATGGTGAGCCCGACCCTAGTTTTCTTTTAGTTAGAGGACGTTACCCTCAGGTTCCTTGCTCTCAATATTGCTAATACTCTGCTCATTTGGGGGATTTTCAGTGGTAACATTGACATTATTCTTTTTTTATCCCTTATTCTGTAACTCTGATTAAGAGTCTCTCTGTTCTCCTGTATTTAGATCAAGGCAACGAGGCATCCAGCATCAACTCCCAGACATTTGCAGGCACATTGATGATTTTAGAAACTTGCACATGTAAAATACACATGTAGATAGATCATCAGTATTTCCTCTACAGGCAGTTTCTTGCTGAACATTGATCCACTCTCTCAGATTCTCAGTTTCAGTTGGGTCTGCATTTCCTTCGGAAGTAACCTACTCTGTTTTCTCTCTGCTGCTTTGCTAATCCAACCCAAGACTCAAATTCAGTTCACTCTCTGAGCAGTCACCCTATTTGCTCAGGCCATTTGTTATACCGGTCCAGGCAGATGCCATTTCTTCATTCTCAATGTCTAATGGATACCCTTCCGAGTAAACTGAGAGCAACTATTGACTAGAAGGACTTCAGAAAGAAGCTTAAAACACACATTTTCCAAGAATGTTTTGGGACAAACTGTTAACCTTTCCTCACAAACAACCTAAATACGTTCAGAACTGGACCTTATTTCACTCAAACTGCAAATAGTTAACTGTCTGAGGATTAAACCTTTCCCCTGTTCCTCCTATTCCCACAACAGTAATATGATTCATTATTAGCATGTAATTATTGTTGCTATAACCATGCTCTATGTAACCTATGTTCGATGTAAACCACCTTCATACATCTGAAAGGCAGTATATAAGAAATGTTAAATAAGTAAATAAATAAATCAGTAATGGATGAAAATTAGCTCTTGTAGATGACATTTTTCTCTCCAGTCATGAATTTGATAGTTCACTCCTACCACTTCCTATAGTTCAATTTCCCAAGTGTGTAATTATATAAAGAAAACAAAACGCGAATGACACAGTTGCAGCTATTGCCAAAGTTTGCAGTGGTGCAAGCTTTCACCATATTGGATCCTTTTGCATTGATTTTGCATGATTTTGCTTCTGAATCAAGGAAAGAGAAACCTCCAACTCAATTCAAGTGTTTCATTGCTGTCTTTTAGAATCTGCAGTTCTATGCATGGTATATGGACTGTCTACTGGTTACTTCAGGGCTGGTTCTTCCACTAGGTGAGATTGGCAATCGCCTATGGCAGCACAATTTCAGGGGCAGCAGCTGCAGCATTCAGCGGTACATCGACTCATGCAGATCAGCGCAGTACTGAAGGAAGAGTGGCAACAGGCGGCAGCCAACTCAGCTACCACTACTGCTACCAGCTACCCAAACACTGCAGGATAGTGCCTTGTCCCCCAAACATGATAGGATGGTGTACCTCCTTGCCCCACCCAATTAGTCCACCCCTCAAACCTTCCATATGTGGCTCCTCCTTTCCTTGTAATGTGGGAATGTCAGCACCAAAAAGAATATCAACCCATCATGGAGCCTTGTGCTTGAGAGCACTGGAAACCCTTGCCAGTCCTATCCCCATAGCAGCAGGAAGTGCACATCAGAGAGTGTGGGATCGGCAGGGGTTTCTATGCACTTGAACATTAGACTCCATGGTGGGTTCATTTTATTTTTCAGTGCTTACACTCACAAATAGAAGGAAAGAAGGAGCTGTGCCCAGAAGGATTGACCATGGGGGAGGAGAGATGCTGAACTATGAATGGGGGCAAGGGTGGTGAAGTCTTGAAACACCCACAGCTGGGGGACGGCACATGATTAAAGGTTTGCTTAGGGTGGCGGATATCCATGGGTTGCCCATGGGTTAACTGATTTTAACTGAATTAAATATCAAAACTAACTTTAACTTAATTTGTAACTGATTTGTCATTTACCTGACTTGTTTCTAATTTATGAGCGTAACAGCGATTCAAAGTATTCAATAGTGATTCAAGTATCAATTTGTGAATTTTAACTCGGCAAAAAAATATTCAAACTGGACAAGTTCAAGAAGTCAATTCAAACCTAGAATAGTTGTAATTAATGACCTTTCCTGACTTGATATGCGTTATCCATATATTCTTTGCAAATTGGACGTGTTTGGATTTAATCCGAATTAATTTTCCTATCCCTAATCTAAGCTCCAGAGTACATTTTACCACTCTTTAAATATTTGTTAGGATTCATTCTGGTGAATCTTTCATGTGTTATATTTTGTTTAATGAATGCATTTAACTTGCCCATTAAGATAAATTAATGTCCTCAGTCGCGA
The DNA here is from genome assembly GCA_033557465.1 of Ichthyophis bannanicus. Lineage (NCBI taxonomy): Eukaryota > Metazoa > Chordata > Amphibia > Gymnophiona > Ichthyophiidae > Ichthyophis > Ichthyophis bannanicus. The sequence continues at coordinate 160,215,006 of CM066035.1, read as the reverse complement.
AGCTTCCTGCTCATCCAGTCCAGAAGGCTGCCTTAGCTTTTATCATCAATCAAGTAACAATTGCTTTGGTAACCATCTCCTATTTTTTTCACAGCCATTTAATTATACTGTGCTATCCATACTATAAAGGAGAAGTTAAAATTCTTATTCCGCTACAATTTGGGCTCTCCATAGTATCAAAGACAACACAGCATAATTTATAATGCATTCAGTAATATTGAAAAATTCCTGCTAGTAAGGCTGATTTGACTGCTCTCTCGGGCAAAAACATTTAAAAGAAAACTGTGTCCTCTAGATTTTACACAAGTACTGCTACTTAACATTTATAACCTGACCATTCTTCCAGTTAAGGCAATATTTCTAAAATTATTTAATTGTCTCCCTTGTGATTCTGAGTTTCTTGGAGCAGCCACATTCGGAACCAGGTCAGAGCATATCTTACATAGGGATTGGTTCATGCATGCATGTATGTATTTGTGACATCATGGCCCCAATGACCGCTTTGATGCCCTTCAGCCTGGGCGGTATATCAAGAAATTGCATAAACGTAAACACATTATTTCATTTCAGACATTTATTCATTTATTTAGTTAACCAGTTTTCTATACCGCATTATCATAAAATTCAATGTGATTTATATAAATACAAGCAGTGTACATTGAACAAGGGATATTATCTTGGACAAACATAGGATTATAAAGTAAACTTGAATGTGAATGGGAGACAAGGTTGAATTGACCATTCCAAAGTTATCTTTGAAGGGTTGTGTTTTTAGAGCCCTTCTGAAATCCTTAAAGTCAGAGGTGGATCTTATAGACTCTGGCAAAGAGTTCCAAGTGAAGGAAAAGGCACAGATGCATGTTGTTTGCTTTGCTCTTATACGCTGCTTTGGGATAGCTAGTAAATTTCTGCACACTGCTCGTCTTTGCCTATTATTTTCCCATTGTTATCAAAGGCTGTAGGAGTGCGGGTGACAGAGCATTATTATTTTAAAAATGATTAGAAGACATTTGAATTTTGAATGAATATAATTGAAAGCCATTGAGGTTGATGTAATGTTCGTATAATATGGCTTTGTTTTGAGGTTCCAGTAAAAAGACGTGCAGATGTGTTCTGTACTAGTTGAAGTGAATACATTGATTTCCTTGGAAGACCTTGATAAATTAGATTGCAGTAATCTAGAGCATGTGTTATCATGGATTGACACACTGTTCTGAAGTCATTCTCATTAAGAAGTGGTTTTAGCTTTTGGATTGTCCTTAGCTTATAGTATGCTTTCTTAGTAGTTCTCTTAATGTGCTTCTAGAAATTGAGGTTCCTATAAAGGGTCACTCCAAGGTATTTTAAATGTGCTGTTTAACATTAATGTTATTGTCTAAATTTCTTATGCGGTTTGGTGGTGAAAACATAGCATTTCCCGTGACAAATAGGGCCCCTGGCTTTGAGAAGTTGATTGTCAGACTTAGTTTGTTGAGGTAGCTTATCATAGACTTTAGGCACGTTGAAATCTGAGAGTAATCTGGCTGAACAGTGCTAAAGGGGCGAAAATCATAATGTCATCTGCATATATTTCATATTTAACATTACAAACCATTATTACAGAGCAGAGAGGTTACAGGTAAAAATAGAAGCATAGGAACAAAAACATAATGGCAGAAAAAAAACACATGGCCATATCAACTCTAAAAATCCCCTTTTAATCTTTAGAGATCCTCTGTGTTTGTCCCAAGTTTTTATGAATTCAGATACTGTCCTCGTGTCCACCACTTCCACTGGGAGACTATTCTATGCATCTACCACTCTTTCTGTAAAGAAATATTTTGGCATATTACTCCTGAGTCTATCCCCTTTCACTCTCAACCTATGTCCCCTCGTAGCAGAGATTGCCTTCAATTGAAAGAGACCCTCCTGTGCATTTAAGCCGCAGAGGCCCTATCCCGCCTTTCCTCTAAAGTATACATATTAAGATCTTGAAGTCTATGCACATATGCTTTATAATGAAGACCACTAACCATTTTAGTAGCCACCCTCTGCACCGACTCCAACCTGCCTATATCCTTCTGAAGGTGCGGTCTCCAAAACTGCACACAATACTCCAAATGAAGTCATACCAGAGACTTATACAGAGGCCTTATCACCTACTTTTTTCTGCTGGCTATTCCTCTCCCTATACACCAAAGCATCCTTCTAGCTTTCACAGTTGCTTTTCTAACTGTTTAGCTACTTTAAGATCATCAGACACAATTACGTCCAGGTCTCACTCTTCTTTTGTGGACAGAAGTACCTCACCCCCTACACTGTACAACTCCTTTGGATTTTTGCAGCCTAAATATATGACTCTGCACTTTTTAGCATATTCTAATTTAGACCATTCTCCGAGTTGTCAACTCCTTCCTGTGAGTCTACTCTATTGCAGATTTTGGTATCAGCAGCAAACAAGCAAACCTTACCTGACAGTCCTTCTGCAATGTCACTAACAAAGATGTTCAACAGAATTGTACCAAGGACAGATCCCTGTGGCATACCACTGGCAACCTTCTCTTCAGAGTGAGCTCCATTTATCTGTACCCTTTGTCACTTCCCACTCAACCAATTTCTAACCCAATCAGTAACTTTAGGGTCCAACCCTAGGGCGCTCAGTTTGTTTATAAGTTGTCTATATGGAATGGTGTCAAAGGCGTTACTGAAATCTAAATACACCACATCTAGGGCTCTCTCTCAGTCCAACTCCCTGATCACGCCCTAATCCGCCCAATTCTCAAGAAATATTCCCTTGACCCTCTCGATCCAGCAAACTACCGTCCTGTCTCACACCTTCCATTTCTCTCTAAGCTTCTGGAAAAGATCGTATTCGCACAACTTTCGCACCATCTGGACTCCACCAACTATCTTCACCCCCGTCAGTCAGGTTTCCGGCCAGGTCACAGCGTCGAAACTATCCTTCTCGCCTTCAATAACTCTTTGCATGTAGCACACGATCGGGGTGATATCTCGGTTGCGGTAGCACTTGATCTTTCTGCGGCTTTTGATCTGGTCGATCACTCCCTTCTCTTAGCCTGTCTCCGTGAAGCTGGTGTTCACGGCACTGTTTTCAAATGGTTCCACTCTTTTCTCCACGCCCGGTCTGCCTCTGTACTAGCCACATCACCTTCTTCTCCACCTTCTGCCCCCTTCCCTTTACCATGTGGGGTTCCCCAGGGCTCTGTCTTGGCACCCCTTCTCTTTAATCTTTTCCTGGTACCCCTCACACTTGTCATCCAACAATTCGGGATTTCCGCTTTTTACTATGCGGATGACATCCTTCTCCTCCATCACACCTCCCCACTTTTTCCCGACCTTACTCCTCTCAACAACTGCCTAACTGCCGTCACCCACTGGTTAACCCAAAACTGCCTTCATCTTAATCTGGCCAAAACCACTGCCATCTGGTTCCCCTACAGTCACCCCCCCCCCTTTGCTAGCTCCATCTCTCTCCAACACTCCCATATCCTTAGTCACTACCTTCCGCTATCTTGGTGTTCTTTTTGATTCAGATCTCTCCTTTCACGCCCATATCTCACACATTACTAAAACTTCCTTTTATTTTCTGCGTTAAATTCGTGCCATCCGCCCTTTTCTCTCTCCTTCTGCCTTATCTACTCTACTTCTCTCTCTTGTTATGTCCAGGGTTGATTTTGCTAATTCTATCCTTATTGGTTTGGCCTCCTCTCATTTACACCGTCTTCAAAGAATCCAAAACACCGCAGCCCGCCTTCTCTCTCACTCATCTCATTCTCATCATATAACCCCCTCTTCTTATTCACTTACACTGGTTACCTGTTCCCTTCCGCTCCCAATACAAATTACTTACTCTGGTTCACAAGGCCCTCCATACCAACTCCCCACAATATCTAGCTGATTTAATTCACTTTCACACTCCCAGATATACCCCCCGTTCATTCCACTTAAACTGGCTCATCCTTCCCCCCCCCCTTCTGCCGCCCATTTGCAATCCACCTGATCTTCAGCTTTTTTCTTTATAGGTCCCGCACTGTGGAATTCTCTGCCCTCTTCTATCCGATTAGAACCCTCCCACTCAGCATTTAAACAGCACCTAAAAACCCACCTCTTCTCCCTAGCCTTTAACCTCCCCACCTTCCCCCCCCCCCCTTATAGTTCTACTCTTCTCCTCCTACCTTCCCTTACCCCTTTCTGTCTTTCTCTTTGACAAAGTGTAACTTCCTTTTCTTTTACTGGCCTTGTGCCCTACTTTTTTTTATTGATTTTTATGTATTGTAAACCGCTCTGATTTTATTGTGAAGGGTGGTCAATCAAATTTTATTAAACATAAACATAAACATCATCCAGTCAAAAAAATCTATCAGATTTGTCTGACAAGACCTACCACTGGTGAATCCATGTTGCCTCGGATCCTGCAATCCATTGCCCTCCAGAAACCTCACTATTCTCTCCTTTAGTAGCCTTTCTAAAAATTTACTAATCACAGAGGTTAGACTAATAGGCCTGTAGTTCTCAATATCATCCTTACATGCGCTTTTGCATAAAGGGACCGCATGTGCCTCTCTCTAGTCTTCTGGCACCACTACCAACTCCAAAGAGGCATTGAAAAGATCAGACAGTGGAGCCGCTAGAATATCCCCAAGTTCCATCACTATTCTTGAATGTATCCCATCTGGACCCATGGCTTTGTCTACTTTTAGCTTAGCTTCTGAAAATTGTTCAAGATTTCCATCACTTCTGTTGCTATTTGTGAGTGTTTTCTGAGGTCCTGCTCCAGGCCCTTCATCTGTGAACACAGACTAGAAATATTTGTTAAGCAATTCTGCTTTATCTTCATCAGTGTCTGCATATTCCTCCCCTGCACCCTTGAGTCTGACAATACCACTTTTGCCCTTCCTCCTCTCTCACTAACATATCTGAAAAATGTCTTATCTCCCTTATTTTATTGCATTGGCTATTCCTTCTTCTTTTTGTACCTTTGTTTTCCTGACTACTTTGCTAGCTTCTCTAAGTTTCTCCAAATATAGATATCTGTCTTCTTATTCTCTGTGATATCTTGTATTTCATGAAGGCCTCCCTCTTTTTCTTCATCTTCTCAGGTACTTCTTTTGAGAAGCATAGTGGCCTTATTTTCCTTTTATATTTATTTACCTTTCTAACACAAAGGTTTGTTGCCATTAAGATATTCCCTTTCAGTTTTGCCCACTGTTTTTCTACATTTCCCAGCTGTTCCCATCCCACTAATGACTCTCTGAGGTATTGTCCCATATTTGCAAAGTTAGTTTTCCTAAAGTCTAAGACCCTCACTTTTGAATGGATTTTATCAGCCCTAGTACTAATACTGAACCATATCATCTGGTGATCACTGGATGTGAGTTGATCTCCCACTGTAACATCAGAAACACTTTCCCAATTGGTAAGCACTAGGTCCAGTATGGCCACATCACATGTGGGTTCTGTTACCAATTGCCTGACTAATTCTTCCTGTAGAGAATCCAGGTTCTCCTTACTTCTAGATGACACTGCAGCAGGGATGTGCCAATCCACATCTGGCATATTGAAATCACCTATCAGTAGCACTTCTCCTTTCATGGCAATATTGTGTATGTCTTCTATTAAATCTTCATCTATTTCTTCTCCTTGTGAGTAATCCTGCCCAGAGTTAATGCACTTCTGCATTTGCTTCTGCCACATACGGAAGCACTCGGTAAAGTCCTCCTCCTTGAGGTCCCCCAGTTCCCTCATCATAGTGGCCTTGATCTCTTCTACAGAGGCAAAATGAGTTCCTTTGAGCACAGTCTTCTGCCTGGAGAAGAGCCAGAAGTCGCATGATGCGAGATCTGGGAAACAAGGAGGGTGGTTGAGAGCTGTGATCTGTTTGATGGCCAAGAACTGCCTCACACTGAGTGTGGTGTGTGCAGGTGCATTATCATGGTGGAGCAGCCACGACTTGTCTCTCCATAGAGTCCGCCTGCTGCGCCAAACCTGGTCATGGAGGCGATTGAGGATCTGCTGGTAGAAGTGCTGGTTGAATCTCTTACCCTCGGGCACAAACCTATGATGGACCACTGCCTTCTGGTCGAAGAATGTGATCAGCATGACCTTGATCCTTGATTTGGACACTTCTTGGGTCTGGGTGACAGTCAAGTCTTCCACTGCAGGCTCTGTCTCTTGCTTTATCTTTATCTTTATTTTTATTAATACATTTTATATACCGCTCACACTCAAGGTACCAGAGCAGTTTACAATAGCAAAAATAATAGGGCTGCTGAAAAGGAAAAGAATGCCATAAATAAAAGGAAAGAAAGATACGAGATAGGATAGAATAAGAGGGGAGAGTAGAGCAACAGGGCAAAGTGGGTTAAGAACGACTGAGGGTCATACTGGAAGACCCAAATCTCGTCTGCTGTGATGACTCGGCCAACGAACTCTGGATTTTCTCCAATCTTCTCTAGCAAATCTCGACAAACATTGACCCAGTTCTCCTTCTGGACATCCGATAAAAGCTTTGGCACCATCTTGATGCACACCTTCCGCATCCCCAGCTCCTGCACCAAGATGGTCTGCACTGACTCCCTGTTCAGGCTGAGCTCCTCAGCTATCATCCACACCGTCAATCTGCAATCACTCTGCACCAGCTAGTTCACTCTGTCAATGTTCTCAGCCATCTTTGTCATGGAAGGCCGTCCTGACTTGGGGTCATCCTCCACCTCCTCGCGTTCAGTTTTGAAGCATTTGTACCACTCGAAGACTCGCAGCATTGACATTGCATCTTCTCCATAAGCCTTTTGGAGAAGTTGGAGACACTCAGTAGGGCCCTTCTCCAACTTAACCTGAAATTTCAAGTTGATTCTTTGCTCCATATTTCTGCCACCTCCAGTTGCATGACAAAGCAATAGAGCAGTGTGCTACAAAAAAACCTGAAAAAGAAAAGCGGAGTGAGAGAGATGAAAAATATTATAGCAGAATAGTGGCAAGATGTTGCACAACACAGTGGCATAAGCGGTTAGCCATTTGGCATTGAGTCATGGGCGTGGCTGCCACAGTCTTGTTTCTTTTTTGTCACACCTTATACCTCCTTTCCAACGTTCAAGGAGGCTTACATACAACTCAACTTAACATTACAGAGAGCAGGTTAATAAGGGCCAAGGCCAACAAAACATTATAACTTAAATACAATAAGGAAGGATAGGGCAGAGTGGGTGGGAGGCAAGATGCCTCAAGTACAATAAGGAAGGATGGGGGAGAGAAGGCAAGATGCCAATAAGGTAAAGTAGATCATGAGTGAGCAATAGGTGCATGGAGAAGAGCTCACTGTTCATGATGGGGTATAGATACTTAAGTGACTCCTTCGAAGTGCTCTTTGAACAGGAGTATTTTTAATAGTTTTCTGAAGTCCATGAGGTCTGTGGTAGTTCTAATCTGTACGAGTAGGGTGTTCCATAGACCAGGAGAATACAAGGACAATGGCTGCCCCATAGCTGAGTGACCAAATTTTATGAATTCTGGGGGGAGGGCAAGGTGGTTCTCAGTAGTATTTCTTCTTTGCCAATTATTGGGAAGTTCCCTTAAAATAGATTTGAGGTAGTGAGAAGATAGCCCATGGTATGTTTTAAATATTGTCATGAGGTTTTTATATTTTATCTTGCTTAGTAAATGGTAACCAGTGGAGCTACTATGCCTATGCACACTATCAGATATTTATTAAGGCTATTTAAGATCACTAATTGCACTGCCTGATCTGAATTAGGCTTGGTACTGTAAATGTCTCCTATAGCATCTACAGACAGGGCTCCACAGAATATTGGCCACAAGCATATGGCAAAAGAGTTTTTGGAGTAAACCCATGGAGCAGGAGTGTAAACATTCACAGGGCTCCAGATCCAGAAAAGGTTTCCCCACAGAGCCCAGAAAGATACCGAGTGGCAGAACGATAGAGAGGTATTTCCCATCGTGTTGGGTGCCACAGGCCTTATTAAGAGGAATTTCCAAGCACACCTTGATAAATTACCCATATAGGTAACAACTTACAAACTCCAGAAGGAGGCTCTCTTTGACACGACGGAAGTACTATGCCGAGCATCAGCAGTAAATTTGAGAAAATTAGATCATACTCCACATACTTTGGCTTAGAAGTGAGTTTTATGACCATCATGGTATGCACAAAACACACTCATTTGGAGAAACTCCCCCCTCAGAAACAATCGGACTTTGGGCCTCTCAACATCCAGGGATTTTAGTGTGTGCTTACAGAATAGCAACCACACAAAGCGCATGCTTAAAGTGCCCATTCATGTGCATAGGTCCTTTAAAATAGAGACTTTTGCACATATTGAACACACAACTTCCCATGTGACTCTTATAAAATCAGCACTTGAATGCATAAGCGCATACATGCCCACTGTGAAAGTACACGTGATGGCCTCTGCATGTGTACTTACAGAGCTGTGACTGCATAAGACACCTTCTTCATACACCAAAGCCATTCGTTCTGCTTCGGCAAGGGCTCTATCCCTTGCAGCACTTGCCCTATGGAACTGTCTCCTCGATGCCCTGAGAGCTGTTACAGAAATTAAAGACTTTTGGAAGCAGCTAAAGACGTTTCTATTCAGAAATCACTTTGAGACTATCTATTAGGACATCAATAATTAATAATGTTTTGTAGGATTGGTAGTTGCATCCTGCATGCCTCCTCCCTTACTTGTGATGCACTTATTTATTTATTTATTTAACAGGTCTTTTATACCACTTCATCATTTCAATTAAAGCAGTTTACATTGTAACTTAAACTTGGTAATGTACATTTAAACAGGGACATTGATAACTTGGAATTTTCTGAGGCAATGGTGGCCTGAGTGACTTGCCCAAGGTCACAAGGAATACAAGTAGGAATTGAACCATGGTTTCTTAGCTCCTAAGCCAGTGCTCTAACCATTAGGCTACTCCTCCACTCCACTTAGTTGTTGTTACGTGAACTGCTTTGATTGAAGGGGAAGGCGGAATAAATAAATAAGTTACATGCATAAGTATTCATGTTCTTTAAAGACTAAAATAGCATATGCGCAAAGGGAACATAAGTTTATGCAGCTCCTTATAAAATTATCCTCTAATTGAGCAATAATGTACACTATTAACAACAAGGGAAACAAACAAAACATTTTTTCCCCTGCCATTTTGGGTTAAAAATAATAGGAAATGATATGGGAAATGTCATTGATATTTCTGATATTTCAATTGAATGCACATCCCTAGAGCAAACCAGGCAAAGGATGAAGACTGGCATCTGCAGTCTTCATCCTTTGTCCGGTTTGCACTAGGGATATGAATGCAATTGAAACATCAGAAAGACACTTATCACAGAAATACTTTGATAGGATAGTTGATAGAATCAGGATGGTGGATCACCTGCAGGATTTGTAAGCAAATATAGGAAGAAGTAACCATGTCAGAGAATAGAGAAGGGCACAGAAGAACTTCAGGCCAGGAATCTATCCAGTAATGTCAGCATAAGACTAAAAATTTGCTCTCCGAGTATAAGCCAAACCATCTCTGATAGGAATGTACACACATTAGGTTCATTAGCCCACCTTAACAAAATTAGCACAGAACTGCAGATTAGCAAGAATTCTGAAGGAAGGCACAGTGGCACTGTGTTGTGGCAGATGATTAACACTTGCCTTTTCCCCCACCCAGGCCTCAAGATTGCCGCTCTATTTGCATCATGGCTGGTCTTGACAACCACAGGATTAAGGAATCCCCAGATCCCTCATGGGGTTTGAGATGCCCTGGGATGCCATGCTTGAAGGGTGTAATGCTCAAAATCTCAAGAAGAAGAAATAGGAGGTTGACAAATAGAAGCTGGAGGTGGTTCAAGATTTAAATATTTGCTTAGGGCACCTAATCCCCCTGCACAACCCCTGGGTGAAAGCACACATTTTGCTTACAGATCACTCAAGGCGTTGGAAGTAATGGTGCTGTTCCGAACAACTGACCCACTTACATATCTCATGGCATGAGCAGTCAAGACCTGCATTTCAGCCTTAACATCCCTATGACTCCAAATCAGCTGGTATGCTCAAAAATAAACAGCATGCTTACCTCATCAAGGTTCATTGCATCTTGCTAGAGGTAAACCTGGAGGCCAAGACTGAGGCTCTCCTCCTGCCCTGAGGGAATTGAACCTCTATCCTCTTTAAAATAAGATGGCAGACTGATCAAGTATCCTGTACCAAGAAGCTCTCTTCTCGTTGAAGTTATTTTGTAGAATAATATTTTTTATGCTTATAGAGGCACTCTAAACCCACAGTTGGGATGGCATACTTTTTTTGAACATGTATGCATGAATGTTACTCATCTTGAGCCACTATTAGAAAGGCGTGAGCTAAATATAAAACACTTTATAAGCTATTATTCTAAGATATACATTATATGTGCTAAAGCCAACGTGAACAGGTGAAATATTCAAACGTGAGTGGTGATGTATATATGCACATTCAAAAATATACATGGCACAAGATATGATGGGTGGCACAATATTAAAATGCTATGGCTACATAATCAAGTATATAATTTCAGTCACAGGTATAACTAGCTCTCTTTTGGAATATCTGTTGTTTTCTAAACATTTAAATTTGTACAGCTTTTTCTTCATTCAGAGATTTACACAAGGAAAAATAATATGGCTCAATTATCTACAAGTACCTACTGATTTATGCAAAACGGCCATGTTACCAACTGGAGACCCTCTGTGAATAATCCAACTCCAGTGAGTGCTAGAGTGCGGCAATTTTCTATAAAATTGTTGTTGACCCCACTGGTAGCAGTGTCCTGCTGAAATTAAATCCGGATCCAAATTCTTAATTACCTGTAGATCTCTAGTCTTTTTGGGAATCCACCTAGACTTGTGTGCAAGCTAACAGACCGATGGACTCCAGAACAAGGTGGCCAAGTATTGTAGTCAAAGCCACATTATTATCCAAGAAAATAAACTTCAGCATAACCCAGATGGTCTGCGGTTCTTAAGCAAAATGATACAAACACCTTCTGCTTTTTACTCACAGAAAAGGTTCAATTCTAACTGGACTCATTGACTCATCCTCAGGAAGGGGGGGCATCACACCAGTAGCCATTAATTAAGACTCTACAGCCTCTGGTAGCACGGTTTGCAGTTTTCTTCTATACTGTGTAGACTCACTCATTGATTTTCCACAGAACAGAACTTTAGAATTTTAGAAGTTTCAGAAGTGGAACACTGATAAAGCTCCTACAGGTTTAGCATTTATACCGACTGCAGGAATTCCAAACCAGACAATTACACTGACCCTCTACAAACAGAGCATAGGAACCCTGGCAAAATAACTCAAAGGACGTTTATACCCTTTAAGGATAAGACAACAAAGCTTTGTGCTGTTCAGTGAAGAATCAGTCAGGCTTTTATTCAAAAAAGTATGAATATGAGAAACAGTTTCAAGCCAAAAGAAATTCCTTCCTGTTTGCGAAACAAAGTCTACCTTACTGACTCTGAGGTTCACACAACTTTGCTGGAATCTTGCCACGCTCTGTGTTTGCCTGCCTCTCTGAACCAGAGAACAGCTTTTTATGAGAGCGCAAGGTGTGGTTCCACCAGTCAGCACAATTTACTTGCTCTCTCCTCCCATTTACTGAGAACACATTGATTTTATGTCTCAGGAGGGTGGCTTCTGGCTGAGACACTCGAAAGGGAATGTAGACTTATTCGTTACTCACAAAGACTTTTGTGAAGAAGTCCTGTTGGGAGGATCTATCAACTGACTCTATATCAATAGCATGAAGCATTTTTCTGCTGTTATGCTTCTTGAGATAATAAAATGTTTGATGCGGAACCCATACAGAGCACTGCCCTGTAAGCCTATAGTTTAAACCAGTGTGTCCATCCAGCAGGCAGCAATTTAGCTTATAAATGTTCCATTTTTGATCTTGTTTTGTATGGACTATGTATCATGGCTTTGAAATAGTTTTTTCTTTCACTACAGAATCTTTCTGGGACATACGAGTAGTACTACAGGGTACTGCTATATATCCAAGAAATAAAGAGACTGAATTAGCTTTATATACTAGGCTCAAAATGCTCTTAATAATGATGCATAGGCATGGCCCCAACCATCAGGCTAGACCAGGCGGCTGCCTAGGATGGCAGCTTCTGAGGGACAGAATCAAGCAGCAGTAGCCAAAGCAAAACCATGGATCCTGATAACCAAGCGATTGAAAGAATCATCAGCATACTCTTAACTACAGGGAGTGCAGGCACACACATACTTACAAAGCACAGTTTAATATATAAATGTATGATGCTCAACTATATATTTCTACATGATTATTGTGGGCGGGGTAGTGTTAGAATGATTATGATTGTTGAGTTTAATTATCATAATCTCGGGGTGGGGGGGGGGGGTAAGGGTGAAGTTTCTCTTAGAATGACCAATATTCCTGCACCGGCCCTTTTATTGCTGGGATAATCATTTTAAAATATTTGGGTCAATCCTGCCATGGCAGTCAGCAGTTTTAAAGCACTTGGCCGCCGTGGCTGAAACTGAAATCAGATGCTCAGTGCCTGAACCGGGATATCCTCTGGTGCGGAATATCTGGGTTCAGCGCTGACTGCCAACACTAAACAAATAGCAGCGATAGTCAATGGCTATCAGGTTTGTGAAACTGCGAACGCTTAGCCAAACTTTTCAAGGGGCCTAACTTGATGCAGGCACTTAGCAGGCTAATGGACTGAAAATCACTGATAACCAGATAAGCCTACTCCTGCTCCACCCACGACCCTCCCAGCACGGTCCAGATAGTGCCATGACAGTCAGGGATATTTAGCAGGGTCGCTTGGCGAGTATCCCTCTCAGCAGCTCCTGCTAACCGGAGAAAGCCCTGTGAATATTGGTCAATAGTTTAAAACTTTTGTCTTTTTCTTTTACAAACATTAATAAAAAAAATCTATTTTACAGATACTCCAAAATCTTTATTTGGTAGTTGCTAAAATTTATGTGGAGTGGAGGAGTAGCCTTGTGGTTAGAGCATTGGCTTGGTAACCAAGCAACCAGGGTTCAATTCCTGCTAGCACTCCTTGTGGCCTTGAGCAAGTCACTTAACCCTCCATTGCCTCAGAAGAAAGGCCTGGCAATCTACTTCCAGTGACACTGCCAAGAAAACCCAGGAGCTTCTAGGTCAACAGGAGTCAGGACTGACTCAAAGGCACACATCGCATTACAATTTATGTTACTTTTCATTGACCAACAATTGTTTTTTCACTTCTTATTGTCAAAGTCCAATTGCTATGTATTAGTATCCCAAAGCTTTTGTCAGCTGATAATTAATCATGTTAATAACATGTCTGCTCAAATTGAATATTTGTTCAATAACAAAGAGTTAGCTGTTTCAGAAGCATGTAAGATGAAAAGCATCATCTAAGGCTAAGGAAAATACTGGCATTTGTTAAATATTAATGACAATGAAACATTAAGGAGGTAATGTTAAAAGCATCTCCACTCTTTATACTTGGAGATCACTGGGACACAGATTTCAAGGAGGCGTGGTTAAGGCAGACTGAAAATTTATACTGGATTTTCTCATTTTATAATAGGAATACAGGTATATTTTAATTGCATTCTTTTCCTATATTTTAGCATTGTAAACCGCTCTGATATCAACAGTGTGGGGTGCTACAGCAAATTTTAAATAGACACAGTTTCCTCTGACTTTACCATCCGCTGTCAGGCACACATAGGTTTTTGAAAAATGTTCATTCCTGCCAGGTTTTTAAATCAGATTCTGGAAGTAATTTTCCTTAATCCCCCATTTCCTACTTTGGTCCCCCCTCTCCCCTCTTCTGGCTACATATGTAAGTGCCATGTGCCCTCGTACTTGGAAACTGCAAAATCATGCTTCCACATAGGAGTGCCGGCATTTACACCTAGAAGCTGTCAAATGATGCCACTCTTTTTCCCTGGATAATCTACAAAATCAATGCTCCTGTTTTACATCTTTTATAAAAACAAAATAAAAAAAAACCCTTTGTGTTCAGCAGAGCCTTTTATAACATACCGATGAACCTTCAGACCAGGATGTTCCAGTTCCTTCTCTACATACTATATAAAATGGCGCTTCACTTGATTTCACAGAACCTCTAGATATGAATATATTTGTCTCTGCTTATGCCCAGGATCATGTTTTCACCTGTAACAATTTGATCCTTTTTTAGGTAATCATGACACGCTCAGGATCCAGTACCCTTAATTCTGCAAAATTATAGAGCTGCTCAAATGACAACATATCAGAACGTGTTTGGACTGTAACATTTCTCTGAAGCCGCAAAACAAGAGGTTCAGTCTGTCCTAGTGCATACCCGATCTTCTCCTACAAGGAGTTATTTCTATGCATGACCACACATCTCTGAAGTTTGCAGTATTTTTTTTTTTTTACTTTTTTGTCTGGTGATTTGATAAGGCATTCAGACACTGTGCATTCAGATGATATGTAATTGCAATTGATTTGATTTGCTGCTATTCTCTGCCCATTTCAATATTCAAAGGGAGGAGTAGCCTAGTGGTTGGGGCAAGGTACTTCAGGCTGGAAGGTCAGGGGTTCAAATCCCACTAGAGGACAGCAACCTTGGGCCAGAAGGACTGGGGTTTCTAGTCCCACAGATGCTCCTTGTGGTCTTGGGCAAGACACTTAACCCTCAATTGCCTATGGTCCCTATGCATAGACCCACATGGGGACATTCTCACTCCATTTAGTGGGTACATTTCATGCTGCATTTGACTTAAGACCACTCTCACCACATTTCTCCTCCTTTGAGTTTAGCAAACAGAGCATGGAAACTATTCAAGAGCAACATCTTAAAAAGGATATAGCGTTATCAGAAAGGTACAGAGAAGAGTCACCAAAATGGTAAAGGGGATGGAAGGATACCCCTATGAAGAGAGGCTAAAAAGGTTAGGGCTCTTCAACCTGGGAAAGAGATGGCTGAGGGGAGATATGATAGAGGTCTATAAATTAATGAATGGAGTAGAACGGGTAAACGTAGATCGACTGTTTACATCATCAGAATATAGAAAGACTAGGGGACAGGTAATGAAGCCACAGTAAACTATTTAAGACTAATAAGAGAAAATATTGTTTCACTCAACGTGTAAGCAAACTTGGAATTTGTTACCACAGGATGTAGCAAAAGCTGTTAGTGTAGCTGGGTTTAAAAAAGGTTTGGACAAGTTCCTGGAGGAAAGGTCCATAAACCATTATTAAAAGGGACCCAGGATATCACTGCTTGACCCAATACAAGCACTGTGGAACCTGTATCTTTTGGGGAAACTACTAGGTACTTATGATCTAGATTGGCCACTGTTGGAAACAGGATACTGGGCTTGATGGACCTTGCTATGACCCAGTATGATATATCTTATGTTCTTAATATCAGTTCTATTAATCCAAGGTAAAGAGTAGTAGCACCTGGAGATAATTGTACCCCAAACACTGGTTGATATTTCTATTTGGTGATAGCTAGTTTCTATACCATTCAATTTTCTTTATTATTATTCCTCTAGAGAACTTCAAAGCAAAGGATGACCTCCTGCTGGTTGTATAGTTCTATGAGTGTTGGTTGACTTCACTTGCTCACTGGTTTCCATTTCAAGTTCTTGTGCTGTACACTTGCTTTGTTCACCTGATAACCCAGGGTCCACTTTTAGATTTCGCTTCTGATATACTGCAATGCAATGGTGTTACCTTGGCGATCCTCCAATCTTCAGGTATTAGATATGATTTTAATGATAGTTCACAGATTACTAATAGCAGGTCTGCAATCTCATATTTCAGTTCTTTCAACACCCTTGGATGTATACCATCTGGCCCAGGTGATTTGCTACTCTTCAGTTTATCTAATAGTTGTAATACATCTTTCCGATGTATCGATATTTCCTTCAATTCTTCTGCACCTTTAAATACCACTTCAGTCATGGGTAACATCATAAGAACATAAGAACATAAGATATGCCATACTGGGTCAGACCAAGGTCCATCGAGCCCAGCATTCTGTTTCCAACAGTGGTCAATCTAGGTCATACGTACCTAGCAGTTTCCCCAAGGGACACAGGTGCCACAATGCTTGTACTGGTTCAAGCATGGATATCCTGGGTCCCTTCTTAATAATGGTTTATGGACCTTTCCTCCAGGAACTTGTCCAAACCTTTTTTAAACCCAGCTACACTAACAGCCTTTACTACATCCTCCGGTAACAAATTCCAGAGTTTGATTACACGTTGAGTGAAAAAATATTTTCTTTTATTAGTCTTAAATAGTTTACCCTGTAGCTTCATAGCATGTCCCCTAGTCTTTCCATATTCTGATAAGGTAAACAATCGATCTACGTTTACCCGTTCCACTCCGTTCATTAATTTATAGACTTCTATCATATCTCCCCTCAGCCGTCTCTTCTCCAGGCTAAAGAGCCCCAACCTTTTTAGCCTTTCTTCATAGGAGTAGCCTTCCATCCCCTTTACCATTTTGGTGTCTCTTCTCTGAACCTTTTCTAAAATCGCTATATCCTTTTTAAGATACGGCGACCAGAATTGCACACAATATTCAAGGTGCGGTCTCACCATGGAACGATATAGAGGCATTATAATATCTTTTGTTTTATTTTCCATTCCTTTCCTTATCATACCTAGCATTCTATTTGCTCTCTTGGCCGCCGCTGCACACTGGGCCGAGGGTTTTAACAAAGTATCCACAATGACGCCTAAATCTTTTTCCTGGGTGGTGGTTCCTAATGTGGAACCTTGCATCGTGTAACCATAGTTTGGGTTGTTCTTCCCTAGGTGCATAACCTTGCACTTCTCCACATTAAATTTCATCTGCCATTTTGATGCCCAGTCTTCCAATTTATCAAGATCCTCTTGCAATTTTCCACAATCCTCCTGGGTTTTAACAACTTTAAATAGTTTTGTGTCATCTGCAAATTTGATAACCTCACTTGTTATTCCACTTTCCAGGTCATTTATGAATATGTCAAAAAGCAGCGGACCCAGCATAGATCCCTGGGGTACACCACTATTCACCTTTCTCCATTGGGAGAATTGGCCATTTAGCCCTACCCTCTGCTTTCTATCTTTTAACCAGTTCCTGATCCACAGTAGTACACTGACTCCTATCCCATGACTCTTTAGTTTTGCCAAAAGTCTCTCATGAGGGACTTTGTCAAAGGCTTTCTGAAAGTCCAGATACACAATATCAACCGACTCACCTTTGTCCACCTGTTTATTCACTCCTTCAAAAAAACATAACAGATTAGTAAGACAAGATCTTCCTTGTCTAAAGCCATGTTGGCTGTCTCCCATTAGGTCGTGACTATCTACATGCTGAGTAATTTTATTCTTTATGATGGTTTCTACCATTTTTCCCGGTACTGATGTGAGGCTCACTGGTCTGTAGTTTCCCGGATCACCCCTCGAACCCTTTTTTAAAAAAATTGGTGTTACATTGGCGATCCTCCAATCCTCAGGTATTAGAGATGATTTTAATGATAGTTCACAGATTACTGATAGCAGGTCTGCAATCTCAAATTTCAGTTCTTTCAACACCCTTGGATGTATACCATCCGGCCCAGGTGATTTGCTACTCTTCAGTTTATCTAATAGTTGTAAGACATCTTCCCGATGTATCGATATTTCCTTCAATTCTTCCACACCTTTAAATACCACTTCAGTCATGGGTAACATCCCTACATCTTCCTCAGTAAAGACCGAAGCAAAGAATTCATTCAGTCTCTCCGCTATCGCCTTGTCGCCTCTTAGTGCTCCTTTAACCCCTTTATCATCTAATGGTCCAACTGACTCTCTCACAGGTTTTTTGCTACGAATGTACTTGAAAAGGTCTTTATTTCGCGTTTTTGCTTCCGCAGCAAGCTTCTTCTCAAATTCTCTCTTTGCCTGCCTTATCAATGCCTTGCATTTGACTTGCCAGTGCTTGTGCTGTTTCCAGGTTTCATCGTTTGGCTCTTTTTTCCATTTCCTGAAAGATGCTTTTTTGGCAACAACAGCCTCTCTGACCTCACCTTTAAACCATGCTGGCAGTTTTTTGGACTTCCTTCCACTTTTCTTAAAGCGTGGAATACAGCTGGTCTGGGCTTCCAAGATAGTATTTTTCAACAACACCCAAGCTTGATGTACGTCTTTAACCTTTGCAACTGCTCCTTTTAGTTTTTTCTTAACTGTTTTCCTCATTTTATCATAGTCTCCCTTTCGAAAGTTAAAGGGTAGTACTGTGGATTTCCTTACTATCCCTCCTCCACTAATTAAATCAAAGGTGATCATGCTATGATCACTATTGACAAGTGGCCCCAACACTCTTATCTCTTGCACTACATCTGGTGTTCCACTAAGGACTAGGTCTAATATTGCTTCCCCTCTGGTTGGTTCATGAACCAGCTGCTCCAAGAAGCAGTCATTTATTTCATCTAGGAACTTTATCTCCCTAGCATGTCCTGTTGTGACACTGACCCAGTCGATGCCGGGGTAATTGAAATCATCCATTATTATTACTGCACTGTAACGTTTGCTAGCTTCCTTGATTTCTTTGAGCATTTCATCATCCATTTGTTCATTCTGGCCAGGCGGACGATAGTACACCCCCACTGCCATCGCCTTCCCCTTTTTACATGGAATTTCAATCCATAGAGATTCTACAGCAAATTTTGTTTCTTGCAAAACTTTAATCCTTTCTGACTCAATGCCCTCTCTAACATAGAGCGCAACCCCTCCACCAATTTGGTCAGCTCTATCATTACGATATAGTTTGTACCCAGGTATCACAGTGTCCCACTGGTTGTCCTCTTTCCACCATGTCTCTGATATTCCAATCATATCTAACCTCTCGTTTAGTGCTATATATTCTAACTCTCCCATCTTGTTTTGTAGACTTCTAGCATTTGCATACAAGCATTTTAGAGACTGTATTTTATTCATATTAATTTGGCTATTGGTAGACATGGGTAATTTGGGATCTTTAAGTTCTGTCTGCTCCATACTCGAGGGCATTTGGGCTACTTTACTCTTTTTTGGAACCTCTCTGCTTTTTGTAGTATCCTTCAAGGATACATTCTTCCGAACCATGCGCTCTTGGGCGACTGTCGGCTTTCCCCTATTATCTAGTTTAAAAGCTGCTCTATCTCCTTTTTAAAGGTTAATGCCAGCAGCCTGGTTCCATCCCGGTTAAGGTGAAGCCCATCCCTTCGGAAGAGCCCCTCCTTTCCCCAGAATGTTCCCCAGTTTCTAAAAAATCCGAACCCCTCATCTCTGCACCATTGTCTCATCCACGCATTGAGACTCCGGAGCTCTGCCTGCCTTTTGGGTCCTGTGCGTGGAACGGGAAGCATTTCGGAGAACGCTACCCTGGAAGTTCTGGATTTCAACTTCCTACCTAAAAGCCTAAATTTAGCTTCCAGAACCTCCCTACCACATTTTCCTATGTCATTGGTACCGACATGTACCAAGACAGCAGACTCCTCCCCAGCACTATCTAAGACCTTATCTAGGTGGCGTGTGAGGTCCGCTACCTTCGCACCAGGCAGGCATGTTACCAGGCGATCCTCACGTCCACCAGCCACCCAGATATCTACATGCCTAATGATCGAATCACCAACTATAACTGCTGTCCTAACCCTTCCCTCATGGGCACTTGGCCCTGGAGAAACCTCCTCGGTGCGAGAGGGGTTTACATCACCTGGAGGACAGGTCCTAGTTACAGGATCACTTCCTGCCACACCAGGGTGATGCTCTCCTGTCACGTGACCTCTCTCCTCCCTGGCAACAGGGATGCTGCCAGACTGGAGGTGGGACTTCAGGACTATATCCCTGTAGGTCTCGTCTATGTACCTCTCTGTCTGTCGTATGTTTTCCAAGTCTGCTACTCTAGCCTCTAGAGAACGGACTCGTTCCCTGAGAGCAGAGAGCTCCTTGCACCTAGTGCACACGTAAGACCTCTCACCAGCTGGGAGAAAATCATACATGTGACACTCAATGCAAAAGACTGGAAAGCCCACATCCCGCTGCTGGACTGCTGTCTGTATCTTAGTTTTAAGTTTGTGTTTAGATCTTTAAGTTCTTTATGTACTAAAGGGTACTATGGATATTTATACCACTAAAACTGTACCTAAGAAGTTTAATATACCTTGTTCACCTGAAGCTTAATTAATCTCAGGTCCTTAGTGTATGACTGATTTGGGTAATGAGCTTCACCTGAAAGCACCTCCTGTCTTTTAAGTTGTGCAAGTACCTATAAAGCTGTGATTATCCCAGGGGAGGGTGGGTGTGGGGAGGGAGGGAGGGAGGGATATAACACTTATTAAAAAAGGGCTGCTACACAGTACCTTGTCCTGTGCCACTGAGGTAAGCTATATTCTGATTTGATTTAAATTATAGCTCTTTGCTGCTACTAGGCTCTAACCTATTAAGAAATTTAAACTACAAGCTCTCTGCTGGATTCTAAATTTAACCAGAAAGCTTTCTTCTGTGTTTTAATTTGAAACTAAAAGTACTTTGCTGATGCTAGGCCCTGAGTGACTATGAAATTTAAACTACAGCTGTCTACTGGGTATGAAAGGTAACCAGAAAGTTCTCTTCTGTGTTTTAAATTGAATCTTAAACTGTTGCTACTAGGCCCTGACTGATTTAACAAAAAAATAGTGGGTTCACAGATTAATTAGCTTTAAAAGAAAAAAAAATTCCTTTCAGAAAAATTCCCAGAAGTATATACTCACAATTTCAGATTTCTCTCCAGAAGTAACAGCCCCCCTTTCTAGTCCTTCAAGACTGAGGGTCACAGAGCTCTGGTTGAGCTATTTGTGCTTGTGCTGCTGATGTTAGCTGTGACCTACTTCCTGGGTAATTAACAGTCCTTGCTTGGATAGAAGGAGTCTTTCAAAATGGCCTTTTGAACTGCCAGCTGGTGTTAACACCTATTGAAAAAGCTTCACAGGTCGCTTGCCCACTAGGTAGAAGGCCTCTTTGTAAAGGTCTCTAGAAGACTTTATATGCTGCTCAAGGAGAATTGACCTTGTTTTGCCTTTTGTGCTAAGCTATATTCTGATTTGATTTAAATTATAGCTCTTTGCTGCTACTAGGCTCTAACCTATTAAGAAATTTAAACTACAAGCTCTCTGCTGGATTCTAAATTTAACCAGAAAGCTTTCTTCTGTGTTTTAATTTGAAACTAAAAGTACTTTGCTGATGCTAGGCCCTGAGTGACTATGAAATTTAAACTACAGCTGTCTACTGGGTATGAAAGGTAACCAGAAAGTTCTCTTCTGTGTTTTAAATTGAATCTTAAACTGTTGCTACTAGGCCCTGACTGATTTAACAAAAAAATAGTGGGTTCACAGATTAATTAGCTTTAAAAGAAAAAAAAATTCCTTTCAGAAAAATTCCCAGAAGTATATACTCACAATTTCAGATTTCTCTCCAGAAGTAACAGCCCCCCTTTCTAGTCCCTACATCTTCCTCAGTAAAGACCGAAGCAAAGAATTCATTCAGTCTATCCGCTATCTCCTTGTCGCCTCTTAGTGCCCCTTTAACCCCTCTATCATCTAATGGACCAACTGACTCTCTCATAGGTTTTTTTTCTATGAATGTACTTGAAAAAATCTTTATTTCACATTTTTGCTTTCGCAGCAAGCTTCTTCTCAAATTCTCCCTTTGCCTGCCTAATTAATGCCTTGCATTTGACTTGCCAGTGCTTGTGTTGTTTCCAGGTTTCGTCATTTGGCTCTTTTTTCCATTTCCTGAAAGATGCTTTTTTGGCAACAACAGCCTCTCTGACCTCATCTTTTAACCATGCTGGCAGTTTTTTGGGCTTCCTTCCACTTTTCTTAAAGCGTGGAATACAGCTAGTCTGGGTTTCCAAGATAGTATTTTTCAACAACACCCAAGCTTGATGTAAGTCCCTCTCCTAGTTTGTATTGTATCCTTTACTCTGTTTTGTGTCTTTTCTGTGTTAATGACTCTTAAGTGGCACAAGCATATTTGATTCCACTAGAAAGGTACCTAGCAATACTATCCGACAAAACACAGAATTCCTTTACCCTAAAAAACCCACCCAATTAGCTGGAACATAAACACCTAAATTTACATACACCTATAAATAGAAGGCCACCTTTGCTTTGTTATCTGTAGCACAAACATCTCTCAGATCAGGGCACCATGGGCAGAAATGCTCTTCTACAATAGGCACTAGAAGACTCAACCATCTTCCTATGATTAACTGTGCAGGGCTGTAATTAGTTGTATTCATTGGAGATGCTAGAAATGGATCTTGTTTCAAAATTCTTTGGGTGATCTAGACTATACACAAAGGCTTTTCATTTCCTTGTGCAGAATGTGGACTAGATGTAATATGGGTGCAAGAAATACAATGACACCCATATTACATTTCTTACACCCATATTACATCTAGTCCACATTCCGCACAAGGAAATGCAAACACTGCAAACTCTTTAGCCATAAATTGCGTTCATTACATAAGAGCATACGATATGCAATACTGGGTCAGACCAAGGGTCCATCAAGCATAGTATCATGTTTCCAGAAACAGCCAATCCAGGTTACAAGTACCAAACTTTTTTTAAACCCAGTTACGCTAACAGCTTTTACTACATCCTCCATTAATGAATTCCAGTGCTTGATTACGCATTGTGTGAAAAATATTTTCTCCTATTAGTCTTAAATGTGTTAGAGAGAGTTTTATTGCATGTCCCCTAGTCTTTCTACTTATCGAAGGAGTAAACAACCAATCTATGTTTACCCGTTCCTCACCATTCAATATTTTTATAAACCTCTATCATATCTCCCCTCAACTGTATTTTTTCCAAGCCATAGATCTCTAAATTTTTAAGCCTTTCCTCATAGGGGTATCCTTCCATCTATTTATCATTTTGGTGGCTCTTCTCTGCACCTTTTCTAATTCTCATTGTTACCAGTTCATTTGGGCATTTCCCATCTGGCAAAGATGTTCTTTAGGATGTTGCTTAACAAAGCTTGCTTGTTTTTTTACAAAGAGCAAAATGGCCACAGTAGAACTTATAGTTAAATTTCAACTAGATAACATTTCTGTATTTGCTCAAAGGGTGAGTCTTTCCTGCAGACATAAAATTCATTGAGTCATGCTATTCAATTACATTTATTTTGGAAATAGAATTTTGGAAAAGAAAATTCATTATAAAAGTCTTCAAGAGAGTTGTAGACCATTGCAAAGCCAAACATGAATAAATAAATAAATACAATCAGTTACAGGAGAGACATATCTGTTATTGTCTCTGTGTTGTCCATTGTTACCAGAAACGTAGACACTCTTCGATACCCACATCAATAAACTGGTATAAGCACAGTGGACGTCGCTTACTGTAATACAGCTTTATTTAGCTCAGGATCAGTGAGAAAGGAGCCCAGTATATTTCTCAATCTCATGGCTATTTTGTCTAATGCAGTGGTTCTCAACCCAGTCCCTCTGGGACCCCCAGACCAGTCAGGATTTTGCGATATCCCCAATGAATATGCATGAGACAAATCTGCATGCACTGCTTCCACTGGGGGTCCCAGAGGACTGGGTTGAGAACCACTGGTGTAAGGTATGCCACCAACTTCTTAGTTTCATTTAATAGGAATCATAAATAGGATGATTTAATAGTCCTTTAGTTTAAAAAATATACTGCATGAGGGTGATTCAAAAAGCTTTTTCCTTATGTGAAACATATTTAACATGCAGAAAGAGGATCTTATAAAATTGTGTGAGGATACTGTACAATATATATGTGTAGAAAGAGGGTGTACCAAAACATTGCACCTACATTTAAGCCATCGACAAGCAGGTGTAGTTTGGGAAAAGCTGGGGTGACTTGTTACAGCCATGCTCTATGGAAAATGGAGCTAGCCATCAATCCTCAGCAGTTCAAATTCTGGTGACATCTGTCTGGTATAAGCAGGATGAGGTTGATATTCAGTGGCAGTGGACAGTGCTCTTAAAGCATCTAGCTGCAGCTGCTGAAACTAAAACCAGATATTCAGCACAAGAGCCTATCCAGCGTCTGGCACTGAATATTTCGTTTTTGCTGCCCACCTGTTCTAACTTTATAGCGTTTGCCTATAAAGCATCTGAATGTCACTGCTAACCGGCTAGGTACCGGGACCACCTCAGCTCCACCCACAGACCACCCCATTTCTCAGGTGGTCTGTGGTAATATATCAGTGGCACTAACCGGTTAGTGATGCTTAATATTAGGCAGAGTGTGGTTTAGCTGGTTATCAGGTCCAGCTAAACCCTTCTGAATATTGACCCCAATATTTTCAGAATTATTGGGCTGATTAAACACAGAGGAACATGCTGTTCCAAAATAAAAACTCTTCATGCTTTATGGAGATAATTTTATAAAGGATGTTTCACATTTAAAGGCCTTTTTATGGACGTAAAAGTCCTCTTAGAAAATTACTATTGGATTTAGCATGTCAAAACAGGTGCAGTACCAAGAAAGTACTTTTATGTGACCCACAGGAAGAAAGGCCTGGCAATCTACTTCTGGTGACACTGCCAAGAAAACCCAGGAGCTTCTGGGTCGCCAGGAGTCAGGACTGACTCGAAGGCACACATTGCATTTATTTGCATGTGGGCATGTTCAGGAGCACAGTCACAATTTGCATATGTTATTTATAAAATAAACACGTATGCAAGTACTTTCCATGCAAACACTTATGTCTTTGGCATCAATCGAGGTGTGATTTCTGCCACTTTTGCTCTAGAATTTTATAAAGCCGCAAGGTTACTATATGTTTTATAAATGTAATGCAGTGTATGCCCTTGAGTCAATGCTGACTCCTGGCAACCCGGCAGCTCCTGGGTTTTCTTGACAGTGTGACCGGAAGTAGATTGCCAGCCCTTTCTTGTGAAGCAGTTGAGGCCACCAGGAGTGCTACTGAGAAGCAAACCCTAGTGTTCTAAACACTAGGTTACTACTCCACTCCTCTTTTAATAAAATAGCCTCAAAATAGGTGCATACTTGGCCTCACACATAGATGCCTCTGTTTTCCGCCTTGTGCTTACATGGAACTTGCAGGGGTGGTGATTTTCTTGAGAACTCCAACAGAATAGTGGAAATGGGACTCTCTCACCAAGGAAGGAAAGTGTGTTTTCCAGTACTCCTTGTAGACCCTGTGGGGGTGAAAGAGTGACTCTCTAGAGCAGGGGTTCTCAAGGCAGTCCTCGGGACACACTCAACCTGTCTGATTTTCAAGATATTGACAATGAATATGCATGAGCTAGGTTTGCATACCAGTAGAGAAAGTGCATGCAGATCTATCCCATGCATGATGATTGTGGATATCCAGAAAAGCAGACCGACTGTCTGTATCCCAAGGACTGGGTTAAGAACCATTACTCTGGAGATTTTCAGAGGGAAACTCTTACCAGGTGACTGAGTGACAGGTAGGATAATGACATCATGATGTTGGATTGTTCTCAGAGCTAGAATGTTTGACTGTAAACGTTCCATCACCATTCGAGGGAACATCATTAGTGTGGGGTTCCAGATGGCATTGTGGCTGAATGCTTGTGTTTGTACTTATATTGGGGTTGGTGGTGTCTCGACACTTTGGTTCAGAGGGTTTGATTGACTGGTTTCCCTGAGGGTTGCTGGGGTGTGGTTGCTGTTTCTGAGTCTTGGTGATGACTCAGCTCTTTGGTCCATGGGGATTGATTGGTTGGTTTCCCTGAGGGTTGCCGGAGTATGGTTGCTGTTTCTGAGCCTTGTTGGTGGTGACTCAGCTCTTTGGTCTGGAGGGATAGATTGATTGATTTCCCTAAGGGCTGTCAGGGTGTGGTTTCTGTTCCTGGGTGGTGTTGGTGGTGCCTCAGCTCTTTGGTCCACAGGGATTGGTAGATCAGGTTTATGTCAATATGTCTATTGAGTTTGTGGTGGAAAACCAGACTTTCAGAAATTCTCACTCTCTTTTTTTTGTGCTATGATTTCAGTTGTGTTCCAGTTTAATTTGTACTTCCGCGTCTTCATGGGTTAAGACCAGGCAGAGTGGGTCATGTCATTTGCTGGCTAGTGGGTGTTCATGTAGGCTGGTGGATAGTTTTCTTCTTATTTGGCCAAGGTAGTTCTTGTCACAGTCACCGTATTGAATTTTGTACCTGATGTCTGTCCTTTGATCTTTCTCTGGTTGTCCTTTCGGTTTTGACAGGATAGTGGAAATGGTACTCTCCCTCACCTAGGAAGGAATGTGTGTTTTTCAATACTCCTTGTAGACCCCGTGGGGGTGAAAGAGTGATAATGGCATTTACACACACAAAACACATCACCAAAAAGAAAGGGAAGTTTATAGCAAGACTTTGCTTGATCTGCCAGTATTTATGATAGCGCTACTGTATCTTTCAGACAGTCATTTCATTTTCTTGCTATGTCTGGAAGCTAACCTCACAAAAACAAACTATATATTTTAAAGAATAACTTTATGCTTTTACTGCTGGGGCCGTGGGTATTATTGTCTAGAAGAGATTGTAGATACTTCGGATTCACATGCATTCTGCAGACAGCAAAATCAATAATGAAATCCGCATCTGTTGAAAATACTTTTCATTTTAGCCTCCTATACTAAACCAATCTTTATCTTTGCAAAAGATCTTCAGATAAAAACATAAGTGAAGAATCCAACAGCACATATTTTTATTAACTGATTTCTGCTAGTGCGTTGCAATTAAGTTATTGCTTTTTTGGTACATAAACGTTGACTTTTTTGTTGTTCTTCCTTTAGAATTTAATTTTAAATATTTATCCAGTATTTCACTGTTTTCAAATATTCAATCAATCAATTCATGGTAGTTTACTATCATAACAGAGAAAAACACACCCCAAAAATATTACAGTACAAAAAGATATGGATGATAATTTTATAAGGTGCGCCTGGGCTAATGTTTTTTTTTTTCTGTACAACAATCACACCTTTTTGTAAAGTCAAGTATGTGTGTAATTTTCCTTCTAAAAAGGGGAGAATCTGTGCACGATCATTTAGGCTGTTTTTGCCTGTAGCGTGCATTAGGTGGCTTTGCACCACAGTAGTTTGGGGATGGGGAGGTGCCCAGCATGTGCCTAATGGCTGCCACATAGATGGACCCCTTGGCACGCATTCTGACTCTTGACAATAACTGCGGATGCACCTACTACTGATGTCCGCGCTAACCTCAATGTACATTCAATGCCAATTCTCCACTTCAATCAGCTAGATCCCACTCCTTCACATCATGCAATGTCAATGCACTTTTCGGAGCCTGGTAACCTGTGCAGGAACAATTACTATGGGACTACAGAAGCGGCTAACGTGCAAAATGCGCTTAAGTCAAAAGGCCCTTTGCACTAACGCTATAGCTGGCATAAATGGCTTCACATACCTTGTATGCATTCGCCTGTATTTCATACAGTTTGGGGGTTATTTGAAAAATGCTATTCATGCTTTGGGCGTCTGTAAATGGGCAGGCAGACAACCAAATCACAGATACATCTCTGGAGGCATTTCAGAAACCGGCTCTGGAGATGTTCCTGGCTTAAGGACATCCAGACTGTGTAGGGGGTAAGGTGGAGGCATTTTGGGCAGGATGGTTGTGTGCGGTCAATATTAGAAATGGCAATCATATCAGCACTCACCAGCAGGAAGCGCCCATGTCGATTCGTTCTCCAGAGCATGAATTGGCATCAGAAAAGCTCTCATTCCGCTTTCTATAGGGAGCCTACAGAAAGAGGTAACGTGATATCCTCTATATTGCTTTTTCAGTTACAGAAAACTGACCGGAAACGAGAGAACAGGTTTTCTCATTGGCAAGCTGATGCATGTCCTCACATGCAAAATAGCAGGCATGGATGTGCATACCGTGGGATATCATCCCTAAGCCAGTATGGTCATTTGCAGCTAATGTCAGGTGATAACTGCACAAGTCCAGCATTAGCTGTAAAGGTTCTGTAATATCTGCAGGGGGGGTGTTCCAAGCATTTTCTCTGCAATTATCATGGATAAAATGCAGGTTTTGTGGACAACTGGCTTCACAGATGCATCTATCGCTACCCACAGAGGTGGCAGTAGCTCCATCCGCGAAGCCTGTAAAAGCAGCAGCTACCATGCAATGTCAACACTCACGGTAGCTGCTCCAAATTGGAATGCCAACTCTCCACCCACCTTCCACACACTTTTGCAGGCAATGTGGGAAATTCATCTACTGTGAAAAAAGGCCCATGGTAGCTGGATTTCTCACGCATTAGCTGTTTTTGCAGCGTGACAATCCCATGTTAACACCGTATAAGACCAAAAGATATGCCATACTGGGCCAGACCAAGGGTCCATCAAGCCAAGTAACAGTGGTTAATCCAGGTCATAAGTATTTGTCAGGTTCCCAAAAGGTACACAGATTCCATGCTGCTTGTCCAATGGGTAAACAGTGAATTTCCTTGGTCCTCTTTAATAATGTTTATGGACTTTTCCTCCAGAAACTTGTCCAAACCTCTTTTAAATCCAACTACACCAACAGCTTTTACTACATCCTCTGGTAACCAATTCCAGAGTTTGATTATGCATTGAGTGAAAAAACATTTTCTCTGATTAGTCTTAAATGAGCTACATCATAGCTTCATTTCATGTCCCCTAATCATTCTACTTTTTGAAGGGATAAACAACCCATCTATATTTGCCCATTCCACTTCATTCATTCTTGTACAGACCTCTATCATATCTCCCCTCAGCCGTGTCTTTTTGAAGTTGAAGAGCTCTCACCCTTTAAGCCTTCCACAAATACATGCTTTTGTAAACATACCCCCATATTAGATGGATGTTCACACTGCAAGTTTTTATAACGGGCAAATATGTAACAATGGCAGTGGTCACAAACAGCCCCACAGTACCTACCTTTAAACTTCAATGATGCGAGGCTGTTTGCTTCAGCTCCTCTGATGCCTGATGCTGACTTCCTGCTGCAAACAGGAAGTCAGCATCGGATATCGGAGAGAGGATGGAAGCAAACAGCCCCACAGCACTGAAGTTTAAAGGTAAACACCATGGGGCTGTTTGCGGTCACTGCCGCTGCTCACATCCCGGAAAGGGGCAGCAGAGATGGAAATAATTGCTGGGAGGGGGCGCAAGGGATTAGGTTTACCTTGGACACCTCATCACCTTGCGCTGGACCTGGCTAAATCGAATTCATTTATTTATTTAACTAGATTTTTATACTGTCTTATTCTTCAATCAAGGCCATTTACATCATAACTTAGAATTTATAGACTGATATGCATTTAAATTCTCTGGGGGTTATTTTAGAAGACCTATTCATGATTTAATCATGTAATTCTTGGTCATTTTGGAGACAGGGTGAAATTTACACCTGGATGTCTGTATTATGACCAAAGGAGATGGAGGTGTGTCAGGGCTTGCCCAGGGCAGGCCAAAATATACATGAGTATCCCCCGTTTCAAACAGGGAATGCACGTGCAAGGCAAAATCATCCACATCAAGATTTACCTCCTCACTGGCATAAACAGCAATTTAAAAAGTGTTCCTTTAAGCCATCCCTTTACAGGAGGGAGGGATTAAGGGGACTAGTCTCCTTAATGCCCCAATATTTATTTCCCTCTCTGAATTGGAATGGGGTCAAGAGTGTGCTTTGTAAATAATTAACAGTTTCTTCACATCTACATTAGCAAAATGGCCCAGACATAATGTAAGCGCCAACATTTACATGCGCTCATTGTGAAATGCTGGCACATACATGGGTAGGTTGCATTGCTGAATTTGCTCCTCCCACAGCAGATGGATGTGTATTTTAGAAATGGCTCACACATATGGCTAATTGCTGGCTCCACCCATGGATCGTCCTAGCCTTGCTGCACTGTATGTCTGGGACAGGCTACCTGAGTTGGTATGTCAGGCTCCTACTGAAATCCAGGCTAAAACCCTACCACTTTGGGACTGCTTTTTGATTTGATTCTACCCCCCCCCCCCATCCCATTCTCCTGTCTACCATCCAGGTGTGCTATAACCATTTCCCCTTAGTTTTACCCTAGTGCCTTGTTTGTTGTGTTGGTCGGTCTTGAATTGACTGTAAATTCTATTGAACAGGGATATGCCTTATAGCACTATTCAAATGATTAGTCATAATAGCAGTAGTAGCAATGAGTTGGTCTGTAGGGATATTCAGCAGCACTATCCGTGTAATGTCCCCAAATATATGCTGCCCATCCCAAAGAGCATCATACTCATAGTATATTTTAACGGTAGGGTTTTTTTTTCAATTAGAGTCATTCAGGCTATTTTAAATCTAGATTTTTCTTTTAGGTATAGTATCAAAGGTTATTACCTTGCACCAAGCTGCAATGATATTCTCTACTGCCTTTCATAAAATTGGCAGTTTTGTGTTGGGGTGCATAGTTTGAATTTTTATTAACAGCAAGCACTTTCCTATTTTCATCCTATATAACATCTCTGTAAAGTATTATTACCCCCCAATGAACGATATTATTTTTCAGACTTTCTTCTACACCAACCCAATACTCTGGGACCCCTAGTCCAGTTGGGTTTTCAGGGAATCTACAATGAATATGCATAAGATAGATCTGCATACAATGGAAGCAGTGCATGCAGATCTATCTTATGCATATTCATTGTGGATATCCAGAAAACCTGATTGGCCTGGGGGTCCCAGAGGACTGGGTTGAGAACCTTTGAGCTAAACTAAAAGTGCCTGCTGTGAGAGATGATGGAATAAAACATAACGTAGCATGCATTGAGAATCCCGATCAATCTTGACAATCTTATTTCTTTTAAAGCAAGCAATGGGATGCAGTCAGGAATGCTTGTATCTCAGCAGTGCTTCCATGAATTACAAGCATTTTCATTATGCCCTCTCTCGCTGCATGCCCCTATCCAAACACCCCCCCCCCACCCTTACAATAATTTACAAAGCATTCATATAAGAAAGGAGGGTGATTAGCGGGGTGCCCCTGGGCTCGGCACTCTTCAATGTATTTGTGAGTGATATTGCTGAAGGACTAAATGGAAAAGTCTGTCTTTTTGCAGATGACACGAAAATTTGCAACAGAGTGAACTCCCCTGAGGGAGTGGATAACATGAGGAAAGGTGTACAAAAGCTGGAAGAATGGTCTAATGTTTGGCAGTTAAGATTTAATGCGAAGAAGTGCAGTGTCATGCACTTGGGAAGCAGAAATCCAAGAGAAATGTACGCGATAGGGGGCAGAGAGGCTGGTGTGCACAAATCAGGAAAAGGATCTTGGTGTGATTATTTCTGAGGATCTCAAGGTGGCAAAACAGTGCGACAAGGCGGTGGCAAAAGCCAGGAGGGTGTTGGGTTGCATACAAAGAGGAGTTACGCAGAAAGGAAGAGGTACTAATGCCACTGTATAAGTCACTGGTGAGGCTTCACTTGGAATACTGTGTTCAGTTTTGGAGACCATATTTCGCAAAGGATGTAAAAAGATTGGAAACGGTTCAGAGAAAGGTGACCAGAATGATTTGGAGCCTGCGTCAGAAGCCTTATGAGAAGAGATTTGAAGACCTAAACATGTACACTCTGGAGGAGAGGAGGGACAGAAGAGATATGATTCAGACTTTTAAATACTTAACGAGAATTAATGAACAAATGGACCTCTTCCAAAGACAGGGAAGCTGTAAAACTGGAGGCATAACATGAAGCTGCTAGGGGGTAAATTGAAAGGCAATGTCAGGAATTACTTCCCACTGAAAGGGTGGTGGATGCTTGGAATGCCCTCCCGATGGAAGTGGTGGGAGCAAATTTATTTATTTATTTATTTAACTGTATTTATATCCCGCTTTTCACCGGGTCAAAGCGGTCAATTGGGGGATACATTTAACACGAGGGGATATGAGACACATACGCTAATACTTACAGGGAACATGGACAATGGATGGTTAAGTGGCTTGCCCAAGACGACAAGGAGTGCCTATAAGACTAGAAATCCCAGTCCCTCCGGCCTGAGATTGCTGTCCCCAGGTGGGACTTGAACCCACGGCCCTCCGGCCTGACAGAGACACAAATACAGTGACAGAATTCAAAATGGCATGGGACAGACACAGTGGATCCCTTTACAGCAACAGGATAAAATCAAAATAAACGTAACTATCTAATTTCTCAACAAACAGGGGTGTCCTGCACGGAGTAGTGGGTTTACCCCTAAACAAAGACATGGGGAGGGGTGACCTGCACAGAACGACAGGTGCACCTACTCTTGCCATCTTACTGGGCAGACTACAGTAGATGGACCATAATGGTCTTTATCTGCCGTCATTTACTATATTATATTACTATGTTAAGATACCAACACTCTTTAGAATTACAGTACTTTGAACACACAAATACGCAACCTCTTCATTAGAGGTCCACGTTACATATTGCCGATTACACATTGGTCTATTACAGAAGGCAGAGAGAGGTCACGTTGGTTGACTGTAACCAATGAACTTTAGGAATTCCCTTCATTCCAAAGGTCCAACTTCTCAGAAAGAGATAAGGAATATGGTAAATAGTTGTAGTAGCAGGAGAAGCTCAAATGTAATGATTGCACTTGGGTCTGCTAATAAAGTCTTTTGGATACCCTTACTGTGTTTGGCCGTGGTTCTTGGCTTCCGCTTCCTCTTACAATGACTGCACTAATAACCTGCAGCATTAATCCAAGAGCATTTAAGTTCAAAAGCTCAGTGATTCATAACATGCATTTTATATACAAGTTCAATAAATTAACAGTTCATTGCAATGTTACCATCACTTATACTTCAATTTCTGCATTCGCAGATTGGAGTTAGCGGCCTTTAAACTGCAGCCCAGAAACTGTGGTCAGGTTATCTTGTAAACCGTAAAGTATGACACTAATATGATTAACACATCCAGTCTGGAAACAGAAAAAAAAAGGGCTTTGGGTATTAGTTGAAATTCATGGCTATTACAAACCTTCATTAACTCAGCACAGCTGAAGACATTAGATAAAGGTCTGCTCACTGTGTGGTTTCAAATCAATTCTCTCTATTGAACTTTTGTAACCAGTAATTTAACATTGGCTCTCGGTTGATAGCAGCAGCAAATCACTTGAACTTTAAACTACAATATTTTCTTTTTTTCTGATTTATTACTAAATTTTAATAGTATGATGAGATTTTCACTCGAGAATAAGGATGTAGCAATATTCAACAGTATACTGAACTCTTAATAGTAATACATTTTATGCATCTTGCCTCTCCTTCCCCTCCTGCCAACCCCCCTGGATCAATTAGAAAACGTTTTAGTCCTAACCTGGCTTTCCCAGTAAACACATATTGATAGATGCTCTGTGGGTTGCATTTATCCAGGTTTTAGCTGAATAAATCTAACCGGCTGAACATACGTATGCCCCTGCTGACCGGCTAAATTTGCCTGGCCAAAATTTACACTAATTTAGGCGATATACAAAGGGTCAGATCAAAGGAGTTTAAAGGTATTTAATCCATTAGTGCTATAATCGGGGCTAATCAGACATCTGTGGTCGGAAAGCAGCCTTAAATTTAACCCAAAATGTTTTTGCATAGTGGAGGAGTAACCTAATGGTTAGAGCACTGGCTGGGGAACCAATAGACCAGGATTCATTTCCCACTAGCCCACCTTGTGGCCATGTGCAAGTCACTTAACCCTCTATTGTCTCAGAAAAATCCAAGTTATCAATGTCCCTGTTTAATGTATATTGCCAAGTTTACGTTGCAGTGTAAACAGCTTTGACTGAAATGATAACGCAGTATAAAACGCCTGCTAAACAAATGCATGTGCTTTTTTTTCAGCTTTAGTATTTACATCCTTCATTCACTTGAAGCCCCAATGCTGCAATTCCACCCTCCCTCCTTTTCTGTTTTTTTTTTTTTAAGGTCACCCCACGTCCCCTCCCACCCAAGATTAAAAAGAAACGCCACTGATTCCCTCTTCCCATCTGATTCCAAGAAAACACTGACAAGCCCCCGCCCTCCTTCTGCCTGAAACTGTTTAAACAGCCCCATCAAGCCATTTCCCTGACCCCTAGTCCTGATGCCCAGCACTGCTAAACTGCCTAGCCTCCACCTGAACTCTAATCCTGCAGCACCTGAGAATCCCCCAAAAGCATCTCACAGTCAAGTCAGCTGAATATTCTCCTAATATAACAGGATAAAATTAACTTGCTATCTTTATCATTTAGCAGCTTCTTCGATATTTACCCCATGAGACAATCTATGTTATGAGCATAAAAAAAAGCAATGGCACAGTGAAAGCACAGAAGATACATAATGGTGGGAAATAGAAAGGCACAGAACAAGTAGAGTCTGTGATATATTTTCCAGAGATAGACGTAACTGTGTTGGCCTTGTAATTTCTTTCCTTAGGCCTGCAAGTCCTAGAACCCTAGTAAGTCAAGTAGGTCCTTGAAAGCACTTTTTCTGATTAAAAAAAAAAGAATGCATCCTCTGGAACTTTCCTAGGTGTGGTCTGGTGGCCCTTAGTGAGGTCCCCTGTCTCCTTTACCTTCTCTCAAAAAGGTTTTCACTCGAGCATGACACTTCCCAGTCAAGAGGCTTAGAGGTACGTTTACTAAGCCAGGCTAATAGTTAAGACATGCTATTTGTAATTAGGCCTCATTGAAAAACATGGGACCTAGTTACGAACAGCACGTCTTTACCATTAGCCCAGCTCAGTAAACATACTCTTTAGATTCACAACCTGCTGGCTAGATGCATGTGTCCTGAGCTTCCTGGAAAGTTTTTACTATAGACGCAATTAACCCACTTTGGTAGGGAATATAACATTCCATGCTTGTTTTCTTCTTTGTCCTTAAAGCACAATTTTTTAGCACAACGCACATTAGCTAATAATGAGATGCAAAGCATGTAGATACATACAAAACACCTCATTTTCTGCTAAATAAATAATGCAACTTATGTGAAAACTCACAAGCTGTATTATTCATGGAAAGCTAATGCCACCTCAAGAGTTATTACTGTCTCTCCTCCCCAGGAGCACTGGGCTGCGTATGTATGACTTGATGCTCTTGGGCAGTAACTTTACATTACAAAAGAATCTCCCACTCTCTGATCCTTGTTTAAAGATCACACACACATCACCTGACCCCCTTTATCTAAAACCTCTTAACCCCCCCTCTTAACCTCCCCCCCCCCCCTACTACTTACTGGGAATTTCCTTGATAAATAGTAGACTGCAGGAGCAGTCCTCAGATGTTCCTGCCCTGGCTGCTCCTGGCTTCAAAGCAGCAACCTCTACCCTCAGCAGTGGTCTTGAGCTATTATTGCCAGGAGCTCAGGTTGCTAAATAAATGGAGCACCCCCATATATGAGAGCCTGAACCTTAGCAGCACCATGAGATTATCACTAGAGAACTGAGGCTGCCATTCTGAAACCAGAAGCTGATCTGGCAAGAATATCTAGGTACCACTCCGGCCCCCAACTATCCAATAGGGAGACCCCAGTAGGTGCTGGAGGGTGTGAGAGGTGGGGGAGGCCTTTGAACAAAGAATATGGGGCAGGGGTCTTTGAAAAGGAGATTGGATGGTTAAGGGGTTTGAAATGTGGATCAGGGAAGTGCACTGGGTCTTTGAGGAGATCATGTGACCAGCAAAGAGTCATATTGCGACATGGAGTAGTACCAGTTTGTTGATGGTTTTCTTTTCAGAAGTTGATCAAGCAATGGAAATACAGATACATTATATTTTAGCCCTGAAACAGTACTGCAGAAAATAAAACAGTTTGAAATGCAGTACTGTGTCTGGCTTTTGCACTGAAAAAAGTACAATAGAAGATGTGGGCTTTCGTTTTATGTAGAAATATGCTAGAAGCTGTGAAGTTACTAGCACACTTTAAGGCACAGCTCGACAAATCTCAGGCACCAGGTCACCATGGTAACCAGAAATTTGCACCTGGTGCCTGGGTTTTACTTGCCTCCCTTAAAAGAAAGTGATCATAGGGACAAAAAGACAGCCGTGATCGCAGCAAAGACCCCTTCTGTAAGAGATCGGACCCCCATGGGCAGAAGAGAGGGGGAAGGACACAATCATGGCCTAGAAAGCAGCAGGCTGACCTTGGGGATTCCATCTCCTGTGAATAGAACAGGAGAGCCGATAGGGGCTTGCAATATAAAAAAAAAGGTGTGAGGGAAGTGAAGCTGCAAAAATGTAAAGGGAAAGAGGATGTGGGGAATGAAGGACAGGGGGTTAGGAGACAGTGAGAAAATCTAGAAGAGGAGCAGAGAGTGGGAAGGGTTTGGGGGGATGGAGGAATGCAAATGTTGGAGATTAAAAGAGATTAATGCATGGGAACAAAAGGATATGATGCTGATTTGGGAAAGGTGCATTCATCTCCCCAGAATGCACAAACACGCATTCCACATCACATACACATAGGCATGTCCACCTCCGTAGGACAGACATGCACCAAGCTCCACACTGCATACACACTCACATGCATAGGAACCTCACATCTACACTGCACATACACACACATACATTCACACACAGATGTGGGCACCCCACCTCTGCACATCACACATAGAGGCTCCCCAGCTCTGTAGCACACACTCACGTGCACTGAAGCCCTGGATCCCACCTATACAAAGCCATCAACTACCATATCCAAAGGACAGATGGGCACACCATCATTACACTATAACTATAAGCTATAACTGTTATCTAAAGATGATGCACGGTGTAGGAATTCTGATGCTGGTCTCATAAGACTTGAGAACATGAGACCACTGCAAGAGAACCAGGGTGCGGGGGATATGAGGAGCTCACAAGCACTGGCTCCTAAGATTATCTCCTAAATCCACAAAAAAATTTGCCATAGTCTACTTTAAGGATACAAAATATAAATAAGGACTGTGCACAAATAGAGGTTCCATAGTAAAAATAAGCATTTTATATCTGGCATATATTAAATTGTGCTAAAAATAAAATATAAGTCCAACCAAAAAAATTGGTTCAAAAAAGATAGAAATAAATAAAACCATTCATCATCAACTCATTACTAATTATTTGTATTGAAGCACTACAAGGAATATGCAGCGCTGTACATATAGGCAGGGCCGGCCCGTCCATTGAGCAAGAATGTTTTTTGCACAGGGCCCCGCGTTTCAGGGGGCCCCGCGCAAAGAACATTCTGCTTTTTTTTTTATTACATTTAAAAACAAAATCCTGGCTCTAGCTGCTGCCGCTGCCGCGTCCGTCGCAGCAGCGGCAGAATGGCGTGTCCGCGGGGCCCCTTCTCCTCTTCGAGCCCTCTGCAAGGGCTTTCAGATTCGCGAAGGGAGAGTTGTGCTCCCTCGGTCTCTGTAAAGCCCGCAGGGGCTAATGGGAAATTTCCCATCAGCCCCTGTAGACGCGAGGGGCTGGTGGGACATTTCCCATTAGCCCCTGCGGGCTTTACAGTGACGCGAGGGAGCCCTCTCCCTTCGCGAATCTGAAAGCCCTTGCAGAGGGCTCGACGTGGAGAGGGGGCCCCGCGGGACACGCCATTCTGCCGCTGCTGCGACGGACGCGGCAGCAGGGTTAGGACTGGAAATGTGCAAGGGGGGGGTTAGGACTGGAAATGTGCAAGGGGGGGGTTAGGACTGGAAATGGGCTGGGACTGATGGAGGCTGACTTGAAATGGGCTGGGGGGGGGGTTAGGACTGGAAATGGGCTGGAGGGGGGGTTAGGACTGGAAATGGGCTGGGGCTGATGGAGGCTGACTGGAAATGGGCTGGGGAGTTAGGACTGGAAATGGGCTGGGGGGGGTTAAGACTGCTAATGGGCTGGGGCTGATGGAGGCTGACTGGAAATTGGCTGGGGGGGTTAAGACTGGTAAAGGGCTGGGGGTTGATGGAGGCATACTGGAAATTGGGTGATGGGGGGTTAGGACTGGAAATGGGCTGTGGGGGGGTTAAGACTGGTAATGGGCTGTGGGCTGATGGGGGCTGTCTGGAAATAGGGTGATGGGGGTTAGGATTGCTATGGGCTATGGGGGGGGTTTAGGACTGCTAATGGGCTATGGGGGCGCTAGGACAGGAAAAGGGCTGATGGGGAGGGGTTAGGACTTGAGGTGGGCTGATGTGGTTAGGACTAGTAATGGGCTGTGGGCTGATGGGGGGGTTAGGACTGGCAATGGGCTATATGGGGGGCTGACTGGAAATGGGCTGATGGGGTTAAGACTGGAAGTGGGCTGATGGGGGTTAGGACTGGTAATGGGTTATAGGGGGGCTTAAACTGAAAATGGGTTGATGGGGGGCTAGGATGGTAATGGGTTGGGGGATTGCTATGACTGGAAATGGACTGAGTGGACGGGGAGGCTTGAACTGCAAATAGCTGATGGGAGGGAGCTTGGAATGGAAATGGGCTGTGAGGGAAGGGAGCTAGAACTGAAAATGGGCTGATGGAGCAGCTAGGATAGGACTGGAAATGGGCTGTTGGGGGGAGCTAAGATTGGAATGGGCTGTGGTGGGGGCTTGAATTGAAATGGACTCATGGAGGGGCTAGAACTGGAAGTAGGCTCCCGGGGCGGCTTGGACTGGAATTGGGCTGAGTGGAGGGGAGCTAGGATTTGACATGGGCTGATGGTGGGGCTAGGAAATGACTAGAAATGGGCTGATGGGGGGCTAGGATTGGAAATGAGCTGATGAAGGGACTCAGACTGAAAATGGATGGGGGAGCTAGGACTGGAAATGGGTTGATGGGGGCTAGGACTGGAAATGGGCTGATGCAGGGACTAGAAGGGAATGGATGCTGGGTGAGACTGGAACTAGAAGGGAGCTGATGTTGGGGGAGGATTAGAATGGGATGGGGCTGGGAGAGTAAAATGGAGAGGGGAAAAATATTTTGTGTGGGAGGGATGAAAAATCTACAATTGCCGGGTATTGGGAGAGTAAGTGGGGATTGAGGATGGATGGGTACATTTGGTGTGGATGACATAAGACTGCTGAAAGAGAAAAAGGATATAGATTAGTATGTTTAAGCAGATGTAGAGAGAGTGGATGCAAAGAAAACTAGAAGAGAGAAGTAAGGACAAATGGACAGCAGACGATGGAGAGTTAGCAGAAAACATGAAGAAACCAGAAGAAAGTGGCTGGAGCAATGCAACTGAAAAAATGCACAAAAGGTAGAAATATATCTCTTATTTTGAATTTATTAACTGGAATATGAAAGTTCTGGGAAATGTGCATCATTAACGTCTGCGCTTTGTTTGGTACAAGAGGAAATTGATTTATAGTTTTATTTCTACAGTGTTGTTGTACATTCCAAGTTTGGCTTTTGGGGTTCCCAGTTTAAATTATTGCCTTCCTGTTTCTAATTGCGATTCCTTGTTTGGTGATGGTCTATGTTCTGCATGTGTAACTGAGCGGAGGTATTCTGTTTATGTACTTCCTATTTGACATTGCCACTTGTACTCTTGCCCCAGTATTCTCTGATAGGTACGGGTTTAATATTTGCAGTGTTTCCTTGGCAGAGGTAGGGACTGGTGCGTTGTGAGTCCTGGTAATGCTGTCAGGATACAGCGGGTTTGCTATGGGTTCTAAATGGGCAGCGTTTGTAGTAGTTCCTAATGTGCCTGGCGTTGGCACTGGATTATAGTAATGTAGAAATCTTTTAGTCTTTCTTTATCCATACACTCATTAAGAGACATGTTTACTAAAAGTTAGTGTATGGTAACATTATGCAAATATTTATGCAAATAAGGCCACTTATGCAAATGAGGCCCCGCACCGAGTCTCCGCACATGGCCCCGCACCCCCCTTGGGCCGCCCCTGCATATAGGCAGGCAGGGCTCCAGAGTCTCAATACGTGGATGAGACGATGGTGCAAAGAAGAGGGTTTTAGATTTGTTAGGAACTGGGCAACTTTCTGGGGAAGGGAGGGGCTCTTCCGAAGATGGGCTCCACCTTAAACGGGATGGAGTCAGGCTTCTGGCATTAACATTTAAAAAGGAGATAGAGCAGCTTTTAAACTAGATAATAGGGGAAAGCCGAGAGTCGCCCAAGAGCACATGGTTCAGAAGAATGTATCCTTGAAGGATACTAACAAGACAGGAAATCGAAACAGAGAGGTTCCAATAAAGATAAAAGTAATCCAGATGTCCTTAAGTACAGAGCTGAAAGATTCCAAATTATCCCTATCAACTGATAACCAGATTAATATGATTGATATATAACCTCTAAAATACCTGAATGCAAATACTAGAAGTCTAAAAAATAAGATGGGAGAGTTAGAATACATAGCTCTAAATGAGAACTTAGATATGTTTGGTATCTCAGAGGCCTGGTGGAAGGAGGACAACCAATGGGACACTGTGATACCTGGGTACACACTATATCACAATGATAGAGTAGATCAAATTGGTAGAAGGGTTGCGCTCTATGTTAGAGAGGGCATTGAGTCATATAGGATTAAAGTTTTGCAGGAAGCAAAATATGCTGTAAGACCTCTATGGATAGAAATTCCACATAAAAAGGGGAAGGCAATGGCAGTGGGGTATACTACTGACCACCTGGCCAGAATGAACAGATGAATAATGAAATGCTGAAAGAAATCAGGGAAGCTAACAAAAGTTACAATACAGTAATGGGTGATTTCAATTACCCAGGTATCAACTGGATCAGTGTCACAGCAGGACATGCTAGGGAGATAAAGTTTCTATATGAAATAAATTACTGCTTCTTGGAGCAGCTGGTCCATGAACCAACAAGAGGGGAAGCTATTTTGGACCTAGTCCTTAGTGGCATGCTGGATCTGTTGCAAGAGATAAGGGTGTTGGGGCCTTTTGACAATAGTGATCAAAGCATGATTGCATTTGATTAAATAAATGAAGAAGGACATCAAAGAAATCCACAGCACTCCCATTTAACTTTCAAAAGGGAGATTATAATAAAACGAGGAAAATAGTTAAGAAAAGACTAAAAGGAACAGCTGCAAAGGCTGAATATTTGCATAAGTGTGGGCATTGTTTAAAAATACTATCTTGAAGGCCAACACAGATGTATTCCATGATTTAAGAAAAGTGGAAGGAAGGTCAAAAAACTGCCAGCATGGTTTAAAGGCAAGGTCAGAGAGGCTGCTGCAGACAAAAAAGGAACTTTCAGGAAATGGAAAAAGGAGCCAAATGACAAAAACGGGAAACAACATAAGCATTGCCAAGTTAGATGCAAGGCATTGATAAGGCAGGCAAAGAGAGAATTTGAAAAAAAGCTTGCCGTGGAAGCAAAAATGCATAATAAAATTTTTTTCAAGTACATTCATAGCAAAAAACCTGTGAGACAGTCAGTTGGCCACTGGATGATAGAGGAATAAAAGGGACGCTAAGTTAAGACAAGGCCATAGTGGAGAGAATGAATGAATTTTTTTCTTCGGTCTTTACTGAAGATGATGTAGGGAATTTACCTGTGACTGAAATGGTATACGAGGGTTGCTATTTATATTTCTGGCCTTAGCAACAGTAAGTGTTGCCAGGCGCCATCCAATGGTTCCATTGGAACACTGACATTGTTGAACATAACCTTATTCATAACATTTTATCATTTGAGCGCAATTTGTTGTTTACAGTAACTTGAAAAATTCATCTTGGGCGAAAAATGGAATTAACTCGTGAACATTTTTGTGTGATTATTTTTCATAACTTTTGACATGGATTATCAAGACAAGAGTGCATCGATGAACTTAATTTTTTATACGGCGATAAAGCACCATCCTACAGCACTGTAAAAAACTGGTATAACAAATTCAATCGTGGCCGACGTTCGCTCTAGGACGAATTCCATCAGGGTCGTCCAAAATCGTTTGTTGTGCCAGAAAATATCGATGCTGTGTGTGAACTGATAAAGCAAGATTGTCATGTGACATACCGTGAGTTTGAGGCATCTTTGGGCATTAGTATGAGAAGCATCAATAAGATATTCATGATCATTTGGCCATAAAAAAGATTTGTTCGCGTTGGATCCCGCATAATCTGACAAATGCTCAAAAGAAGGCTCGTGTCGATTGGTGCAAGGAAATGTTGAAAAAATACGTTCAAGGTGCATCAAAGGCTGTGTATAACATCTACACAGGTGATGAATCATGGATCTATGCATATGAGCCCGAAACAAAACAGCAATCGACTGTATGGTTCTTCCAAGACGAGCCAAATCCAACAAAAGTTGTTCGCGGAAGAAGCACATTGAAGCAAATGGTTGCCTGTTTCTTCGGCATTACCGGTCACGTGGCAACAGTGCTGTTAGAGCAATGTAGGATGGTCAATTCTGAATGGTACACGACCATTTGTTTACCAGAAGTCTTCGGAAAAAGTCGAAGAAGAGGCGAATAATTCTTCATCATGACAATGCGAGCTCTCACACATCGGCTCAAACAAAGGAATTTTTGACCGGCCAAAACATCGAATTGATGGGTCATCCACTGTACAGCCCTGATTTGGCACCCAATGACTTCTTTTTATTCCCGCACATCAAAAACAAATTACGTGGTCAACGATTTTCAACACCCGAAGATGCGGTTGATGCATTCAAAATGCATGTTTTGGAGTTACCTCAATCGGAGTGGAAAA
This sequence comes from Ichthyophis bannanicus, assembly GCA_033557465.1. Lineage (NCBI taxonomy): Eukaryota > Metazoa > Chordata > Amphibia > Gymnophiona > Ichthyophiidae > Ichthyophis > Ichthyophis bannanicus. The sequence continues at coordinate 160,172,350 of CM066035.1, read as the reverse complement.
AGTGCTTCGAAAATTGGTTCAAACGCATGCAAAAGTGTATTGATCTTCATGGAGAATATTTTGAAAAACAATATAACCAGTTTTGATCATAAATATTTGTTTTTTCATTATTAGGCCTGAAATATAAATAGCAACCCTCGTATAAGGATGATGTATCTGAAGAATTGAAAAAAACATCGATCATCCGGGAAGGTATACTACAACTATTTGATAAACTAAAGAGTACCAAATCACCTAGACCAGATGGTATACATCCAAGAGTATTGAAATAACTGAAATATGAGATTGCAGACCGGTGAACTATCACTAAAAACAATTGTAATACCTGAAGAGTGGAGAATGGCCAATGTAATGCCAATATTTAAAAAAGAGTTCCTGGGGTGATCCAGGAAACTACAGACCTATGATTGACTTCAGTACCAAGCAAAATGGTACAAATCATTATAAAGAATAAAATTACTAATCATGTATATAGTTATGGTTTAATGGGAGAAAACCAACATGGATTTAGCCAAACAAAGACTTGGCTTACTAATATGTTAAATATTTTTGAAGGTGTGAATAAACAGGTAGACAAAGGTGAGCCAGGATTGTGTATCTGGATTTTCAGAAAGCCTTGGACAAGGCCCCTTATGAGAAACTCTTGAAGAAATTAAAAAGTCATGGGATTGGAGACAGTGTAGTGTTGTGGATGAGAAAAGATAGAAGACAGGGAGTAGAGATAAATGGCCAATTTTCTCAATGGAGAAAGTAAATAGTGGAGTACCCCAGGGACCTGTGCTGGGCCCCACTGCTTTTTAACAAATTCATAAATGACTGGAAATGGGAATAATGAGCAAAGTGACCAAATTTACAGATGACAAAAAATTATCAAAGTGGTTAAAACACAAGAGGAATGTGAAAAATTGCAAGAGGACCTAGATAAATTGGAAAACCGGGCATCCAAATGGCAGTTAAAATTTAAAGCGTACAAGTGCAAAGTTATGGGGAGTTAGTGGGCCTGATTACCTGAGAGCTTTCCGATAGGACAGGGACTCTGCAGGACAACCAACAGTAAGGATTTGAGGGTTTATTTGTATTAAATTGCTAGCTCTCTGACTGGGAGCTCTTAAAAGGGGTTTTGTATATTTTTTAAAGCAAGGCTACTTTCTTTTTGGTGCTTTAGTGGAAATTTCCTTGAGCAGAGTAGGTTGTTGAACTCTAGTAACCTCCTCAGCTTTGGGAACTGCTAACACCTAATCAGGTGTTAGTTCCCTCCCCACCCACCCCTAGTGAGCAGTCTTGCTTTATAGGGCACCTCCCCATTTAACAAAGCACAGAGACTTGGACCAGCACATTTTGAATATAATTAAATAGGATTTAACTGCTTTTTCTCTGAAAGGACAGCTGGGAAACCGGCTGGTACTTGGTATATCTCTGTCTTTTGCTTTAACAGATACCTAAGCTCCACAAACAGAACAATGGCTGGGAAAAATCGTATCGCTAAAGCTGTTGCCCCCATTACAGCTTCTTTCTCGGTCCAGACAGAGCTCCTAATGCCAGGTGAAGGACCGGTTCCATGTGCAGGGTGCCTGCATGCTGAAGCTCTGAGGAAACAAGTGGAGGAACTCAGAGAGGAGGTGGCGAGGCTGAGGAGATGCATTTATGTAAATATGTACAATACATATGTAAGTTATTGCTCCTCGCTACTAAAAGAACCCATTCCTGTGTGTTGTCCTTACCCTACAAATCAACATGTATATACTTCAAATTTTACTGTCCTGATCTGACAGTTTCCAATATGTAATCAAACCCACTGCTGATCGCTGGAAGTAGCGGTATATAAATGTTTGCTAAATAAATAAATAAAGGCAGTGAGAAGTACATTGATGAGATGCTTCTTGCAGCAACCAAGCTCTCCAGCAGAGGAGAAGATCGGTGTCAACAGAATGTCGATGGTTGGACACAAGTCACCAGGGCCTGCAAAATCACCAATCCAACTTCTCCAGCCTTTGAACTGAAGAACCATTATGCAGCCCTTGAAGTGGAGGAGGTGAAAGCATTCCTGGAAAGGGAAGAACCAGAGCTCAAGTACCCCAAAGTTGCAGAATCTGACCACAAGGAAACGAAGGGTAGTGGTAGTTGGAGACTCTCTTCTGAGGGGTACTGAGGCATCCATCTGCCAACCAGATTTGATGTCCAGAGAGGTATGCCTGGTGCCAGAATCCAAGATGTTACGGAGAGTTTGCCGAGACTCATCAAGCCCACTGACTATTACCCAATGTTGCTAATCCATGTTGGAACAAATGAAACTGCCAGGTATACCTCAGAATGTATCAAAAGTGACTTCATGGCTCTGGGACAGAGGGTGAAGCAGTTAGGTTGCACAGGTGGTGTTCTCTTCAGTCCTCCCTGTTGAGGGTAAAGGCTAAGGGAGAGAGGCTCGCATCCTAGAGATGAATGCATGGCTACGTGGATGGTGTCATTGAGAGCGTTTTGGTTTCCTAGATCATGGGATGCTGTTCCAAGGGTTGCAGAGCAGAGATGGCATCCATCTGTCCAAGAAATGTTGACGCGTCTTCAGTAATAGACTGGCTAATCTACTGAAGAGGGCTTTAAACTAGATTCATTGGGGATGGGTGAAAAAAGCCCCCAGGTAGGTGAAAGCCCCCGGGTAAGTGACACATTAAACACCTTTATGGAAATGGGTAACAGGGGTAACATATGGAAAGCAGTGTGTATAAATGCCAGTAGCATGGGAAATAAGATCCCTGATATTGAAGCTTTGGTGGGAGTGGCTGACTTGGATTTAGTGGCAGTTACAGAAACCTGGTTCACAGAAAACTATGATTGGGATGTAACTATACCTGGCTATACTTTATTCAGAAAGGACAGGGTAGGAAGAAGGGGAGGAGGAGTGGCACTATATGTAAAAACTACTATTAAGGCTTTGGAATTACAGAGCTTAAAAGGGAGAGAGGAGGCATTGTGGGTTAAACTAGAAAGAGGGGAAGAGAAATCTATTTGCATTGGTGTGATATACAGACCTCCCTAACAAGAGGAAGAGGTGGACAGAGAGTTAATTGAAGACATACACAGCATTGCTAGGAAAGGGGAAGTGCTACTGATAGGAGATTTCAATATGCCAGATGTTGATTGGCACATTCCTGCTGCAGTATCATCTAGAAGTAAGGAGATCCTGGATTCTCTACAGGGAGAACCATTCAGACCCCACACGTGAAGGGGCCATACTGGACTTGGTGCTTACCAATGGTGAAAGTTTTAATGATATTGTAGTGGGAGATCATTTTGCATCCAGTGATCACCAGATGGTGTGGTTCAGTATTAGGCCTAGGGTTGTTAGAATCCATTCAAAGGTGAGGATCTTAGACTTTAGGAAGACTAACTTTGCCAAGATGGGCCAATACCTCAGGGAGTCGTTAGTGGGATGGGAACAGCTGGGGGATGTAGAAAAACAGTGGGCAAAACTGAAAGGAGATATTTTAAGGGCAACCAACCTTTTTGTTAAAATGGTAAATAAAGGTAAAAGGAAAAGGAGACTGCTATGGTTTTCGAAAGAAGTAGCTGAAAAAGTGAAGAAAAAGAGGGAGGCCTTCATGAAATACAAGAGATCACAGAGAGAGGAAGACAGGCATCTGTATTTGGAAAAATTTAGAGAAGCTAGCAAAGTAGCCAGGAAGGCAAAGATTCAAAAGGAGGAGGAAATAGCCAATGCAATAAAATGGGGGGATAAAACATTTTTCAGATATATTAGTGAGAAGAGGAAGGGCAAAAGTGGTATTGTCAGACTCAAGGATGCAGGGGAGGAATATGTAGAAGCTGATAATTATAAAACAGAATTGCTTAACAAATATTTCTTTTCTGTGTTCACAGATGAAGAACCAGGAGCAAGACCTCAGAAAGCACCCACAAACAGGAACAGAAGCGAGGGACATCTTGGACAATTTTCAGAAGACTGTGCTCGTGAGACACTAGCTCAACTTAAAGTAAACAAAGCGATGGGCCAGGATGGGATACACCCTAGAATACTGAGGGAACTTGGGGACGTTCTAGCAGCTCCACTGACTGACCTTTTCAATGCCTCGTTGGAGTCGGGAGTGGTGCCAAGGGACTGGAGAGAGGCTCATGTGGTGCTTTTACACAAAAGCGGAAGTAAGGATGTGGTTGAAAACTACAGGCTGGTTAGTTTAACTTTGGTGGTGAGTAAATTATTGGAAACGCTGCTGAAAGAGAAAATAGTGGGGTTTCTGGAGTCAGCATGGATTCACCAGAAGCAGGTCTTGTCAGACAAATCTGATTGATTTCTTTGTCTGGGTGACCAGGGAGATGGACCGAGGGAGAGCTCTAGATGTGGTGTATTTAGATTTCAGTAAAGCCTTTGACACTGTTTCTCACAGGCAACTTATAAACAAACTGAGCACCCTAGGGATGGACCCTAAAGTTACTGCTTGGGTTAGAAATTGGTTGGGTGGGAGGCAACAAAGAGTACAAGTAAATGGAGCTCACTCTGAGGAGAAGGATGTTACCAGTGGTGTGCCCCAGGAATCTGTCCTTGGTCCTATTCTTTTTAACATCTTTGTTAGTGATATAGTGGAAGGGCTGTCGGGTAAGGTTTGCCTCTTTGCAGATGATACCAAAATCTGCAATAGAGTAGAGACCCAGGAAGGTGTAGATAACATGAGAAGGGATCTAGCTAAGCTTGAAGAATGGTCTAGAATCTGGCAGCTGGGATTTAATGTTAAAAAATGTAAGGTCATGCATTTGGGCTGCAGCAATCAAAGGGAGCAATATAGTATAGGGGGTGAAGTACTTTTGTCCACTAAAGAAGAGCAGGACCTAGGCGTGGTTGTGTCTGATGATCTTAAAGTCACTAAACAGGTAGAAAAGGCGATGGCAAAAGCTAGAAGGATGCTTGGGTGCATACGGAGAGGAATGGCTAGCAGGAAAAAGAGGTGATAATGCCTCTGTATAAGTCTTTGGTGCGGCCTCATTTGGAGTATAGTGTGCAATTCTGGAGACCGCACCTTCAAAAGGATGTGAACAGGATGGAGTCGATGCAGAGGGTGGCTACTAAGATGATTAGTGGTCTTCATTATAAAGCATATGAGGACAGACTTAAGGATCTTAATATGTACACCTTAGAGGAAAGGCGGGATAGAAGTGATATGATTGAGATGTTTAAATACCTCCGTGGCATAAATGTTCATGGAGAGAGCCTCTTTCAATTGAAAGCAAGTTCTTCTATGAGGGGACATGGGATGAGGGTGAAGGGGGTTAGATTCAGGAGTGATATGCGGAAATATTTCTTTACGGAAAGAGTAGTGGATCCATGGAATAGTCTCCCAGTGAAGGTGGTAGAGATGAGGACAGTAACTGAATTCAAAAAAGCATGGGACAAACACAGAGGATCTCTAAAGGTAAAAAGGGGACTCTTGTAGTTGTTGATATGGAAGGACAGACTAGATAGGCCATGTGGTCTTTTTCTGTTGTCACATTTCTATATTTCTATGTACCTAGGAAAGAACAACCCAAACTTTGGTTACACGACGCAAGGTGCCACCTTGGAAGCTACCACCCAGGAAAAAAATGAAGGCGTCATCATGGATAATAAGTTGAAACCCTCCGCCCAGTGTGCAGCGGAGGAGAAGAAAGCTAATAGAATGCTAGGAATCATAAGGAAAGGAATGGAGAATAAAACAAAGGATATTATAATGCCTCTGTATCATTCCATAGTTTGACCGCACCTTGAATATTCTCTGCAATTCTGGTTGCCGTATCTTAAAAAGGATATAGCAGAATTAGAAAAGGTACAGAGAAGAGCCACCAAAATGGTAAAGGGGATGGAAGGATATCTCTATGAGGAAAGGCTGAAAAAGGTTAAGACTCTTCAAATTGGAAAAGAGAAGGCTGAGGGGAGATATGATAGAAGTCTATAAATTAATGAATGGATTGGAACAGGTTAACGTAGATTGGTTGTTTTTGCCATAAAACATAGAAAGAATAGAGGACGCGCAATGAAACTGAAATATAACCCATATAAGACTAATAAGAGAAAATATATTTTCACTCAGCGCATAATCAAACTCTGGAGTCCATTACCAGAGGATGTAGTAAAAACTGTTAGTGTAGCTTGGTTTAAAAAAGGCTTGGACAAGTTCGTAGAGGAAAGGTTATTAAACCATTATTAAAGAGGACCGGGAAATCCACTGTTTACCCCAGGACGAGAATTGTGGAAGCTGTGGACTTTGGGTACCTGTCAGATACTTTTGACCTGGATTAGCCACTGTTGGAAACAGGATACTGGGCTTGATGGCCCTCGGTATGACCCAGTATGGCATTTCTTATGTTCTTCATCAGAGCTTACAGTCGAATCAAGACAAAACACGTGGAGGCAGATTTGATAATATGCATGTCCAGATTGTGAATACGTCTAAATTGAAAACGGGCCTCATTCAAACCTAATTCCACATCTTCAGGTCTAGACGTGCCTGCGGGTCTGGAAATGGGGAGACAGATGTATCCAGCATGGCACGGGCAAAGCACTATTCAGCCGTACCATGCACGCATTTGGCATGCGCCCGCGCATGGGTACAGGCACAGGCCATACGATATAATGGAGAAACACGATTTCCATCAATATTATAGGACACAGGTAAATGTATTGGACATCCCCGTGCCCCCTGTATTCTGAAAAGTTGTATGTTCTGGATCTTGCATGTCTCTGGGACGTAACCGCAGACGCCACACCTCCTCAGTAAAATGTGCATCTCCTAAGCTGCTCTTTACATAGACAGTAGTTTGCTGATGCACACAAGACATAAATACCAATGAGAAATGACCGCTGCTGCAACCTAGACCACATATCTGTTCTCCTCAGGCCCTGAAAAGTGCTAGGTAATCCCAGTGCACCCTATTATGGTATGAGTGAATGTAAGTATGAACATGCATGTCAGGAAATACCTTGCATCAAATGGTACTTGGGATTATAAAACTATCCCAGTGATACCTGCCTTGGTCATCTCAACAAATACACTTTAAACTGCTAAGGATTGGGGAGTGGCTTGTCTAAGATGGCGGCAGTGGAGAACTAACCGACTATGCCTAAAAGAAAGGGTAAAGCAAAAGCTCCTCCCGCGGAGCCTTCACCTTCTGCTGAGGGGCCTATGGACCGCTTTGTCCGGTTATCCAAGGAGCAGGTTCAAGGGATTTGAGCGGGCTTGGTGGCACTGATGGACTCTGGCTCGGCGTCCTCCGCCCAGGATATCTTGCTCTCCCCGGATGGACGCTCTCCCCCGGCTCCTCCTGGCACTCGGGCTGCCCAATTGCTGAGTGATGACGTGCCGTCGATGGTTGCGGATGCGGCTACGTCCTCTGAGCGGGACTCGCTCCTGGTGAGTGCCCGAGATCGATCAGGGGTATTGCAGGCTCCTGTTGTTTCAGAGTTGCCATCTTTGCCTCATTCCAGGGGTATTCAGGTTGGAGAAGTTCCTGATTTGTCGAGTGGTAACGTGGACTCAGCTCTGCCCCGACCTTCAGGTGTTTCTTTTGCTTTGGTTCGCCCTGCATCTGTTATTCTTGAAAATATCTGGGATGCCATTTTACATTTGTCTACAATGGTGGCTACTCAATTTTCAACACTCTCTGATCGGGTTGCAGTTGCCGAAGAGGCTATTCGATTGATACAGTCTGCTTTTGCGGATATCAATCTTAAACAAGATAATTTGGATCAGCAGCTTGTTAAAGTTGCTGATTTAAGTGACTCTCTGGTTAAAGATAATATTGCTCTTCATGCCAAGATTGAGTCATTGGAGAACGCTGCTCGTGCATCAAATATTCGTTTGTTGAACTTTCCAATTGTGCCTGGGACTACGCCGATAGATACATGGACTATAGATACATGGTACTATCGAGCGCCTTGCCAGAATGACCAAATGGATGATGAAATGCTCAAAGAAATCAAGGAAGCTAACAAAAGTTACAGTGCAGTAATAATAATGGGTGATTTCAACTACCCCGGTATCGACTGGGTCAGCGTCACGTCAGGACATGCTAGGGAGATAAAGTTCCTAGATGAAATAAATGACTGCTTCTTGGAGCAGCTGGTTCATGAACTGACCAGAGGGGAAGCCATATTAGACCTAGTCCTTAGTGGAACACCAGATCTAATGCAAGAGATAAGGTTGTTGGGGCCACTTGGCAATAGTGATCATAGCATGATCGCCTTTGATTTAATTAGTGGAGGAAGGATAGTAAGGAAATCCACAGTACTACCTTTTAACTTTCGAAAAGGAAACTATGATAAAATGAGGAAAACAGTTAAGAAAAAACTAAAAGGAGCAGTTGCAAAGGTTAAAGACGTACATCAGGCTTGGCTGTTGTTGAAAAATACTATCTTGGAAGCCCAGACCAGCTGTACTCCACACTTTAAGAAAAGTGGAAGGAAGTCCAAAAAACTGCCAGCATGGTTTAAAGGTGAGGTCAGAGAGGCTGTTGTTGCCAAAAAAGCATCTTTCAGGAAATGGAAAAAAGAGCCAAACGACGAAACCTGGAAACAGCACAAGCACTGGCAAGTCAAATGCAAGGCATTGATAAGGCAGGCAAAGGGAGAATTTGAGAAGGAGCTTGCTGCGGAAGCAAAAACGCGAAGTAAAGACCTTTTCAAGTACATTCGTAGCAAAAAACCTGTGAGAGAGTCAGTTGGTCCATTAGATGATAAAGGGGTTAAAGGAGCACTAAGAGGCGACAAGGCGATAGCGGAGAGATTGAATGAATTCTTTGCTTCAGTCTTTACTGAGGAAGATGTAGGGATGTTACCCATGACTGAAGTGGTATTTAAAGGTGTGGAAGAATTGAAGGAAATATCGATACATCGGGAAGATGTATTACAACTATTAGATAAACTGAAGAGTAGCAAATCACCTGGGCCGGATGGTATACATCCAAGGGTGTTGAAAGAACTGAAATACGAGATTGCAGACCTGCTATTAGTAATCTGTGAACTATCATTAAAATCATCTCTAATACCTGAAGATTGGAGGATCGCCAATGTAACACCAATTTTTAAAAAGGTTTCCAGGGGTGATCCGGGAAACTACAGACCGGTGAGCCTGACATCAGTACCGGGAAAAATGGTAGAAACTATCATAAAGAATAAAATTACTCAGCATGTAGATAGTCATGACCTAATGGGAGACAGCCAACATGGCTTTAGGCAAGGAAGATTTTGTCTTACTAATCTGTTATGTTTTTTTGAAGGAGTGAATAATCAGGTGGACAAAGGTGAGTCGGTTGATATAGTGTATCTGGACTTTCAGAAAGCCTTTGACAAGGTCCCTCATCAGAGGCTTTTGGCAAAACTAAAGAGTCATGGGATAGGAGGCAGTGTACTATTGTGGATCAGGAACTGGTTAAAAGATAGAAAGCAGAGGGTAGGGCTAAATGGCCAATTTTCCCAATGGAGAAAGGTGAATAGTGGTGTACCCCAGGGATCTGTGCTGGGTCCGCTGCTTTTTGACATATTCATAAATGACCTGGAAAGTGGAATAACGAGTGAGGTTATCAAATTTGCAGATGACACAAAACTATTTAAAGTTGTTAAAGCCCAAGAGGATTGTGGAAAATTGCAATAGGATCTTGATAAATTGGAAGACTGGGCATCAAAATGGCAGATGAAATTTAATGTGGACAAGTGCAAGGTTATGCACCTAGGGAAGAACAACCCAAACTATGGTTACACGATGCAAGGTTCCACATTAGGAACCACCACCCAGGAAAAAGATTTAGGTGTCATTGTGGATACCATGTTAAAACCCTCGGCCCAGTGTGCAGCAGCGGCCAAGAGAGCAAATAGAATGCTAGGTATGATAAGGAAAGGAATGGAAAATAAAACAAAAGATATTATAATGCCTCTATATCGTTCCATGGTCAGACCGCACCTTGAATATTGTGTGCAATTCTGGTCGCTGTATCTTAAAAAGGATATAGCGATTTTAGAAAAGGTTCAGAGAAGAGCCACCAAAATGGTAAAGGGGATGGAAGGATACTCCTATGAAGAAAGGCTAAAAAGGTTAGGGCTCTTTAACCTGGAAAAGAGACAGCTGAGGGGAGATATGATAGAAGTCTATAAATTAATGAATGGAGTGGAACGGGTAAACGTAGATCGATTGTTTACCTTATCAGAATATAGAAAGACTAGGGGACATGCAATGAAGCTACAGGGTAACCTATTTAAGAGTAATAAGTGACTTATTTTTTCACTCAACGTGTAATCAAACTCTGGAATTTGTTACCGGAGGATGTAGTAAAGGCTGTTAGTGTAGCTGGGATTAAAAAAGGTTTGGACAAGTTCCTGGAGGAAAGGTCCATAAATCATTATTAAGAAGGGACCCAGGATATCAATGTTTGAACCAATACAAGCATTGTGGAACCTGTGTCCCTTGGGGAAACTGCTAGGTACATATGACCTAGATTGGCCACTGTTGGAAACAGAATACTGGGCTTGATGGACCTTGGTCTGACTCAGTATGGCATATCTTATGTTCTTATGTTCTTATTTAAGAAATATCTTCAGGAAGTGCTTTCGGTACCAGCAGATTTGATGCCTCCGGTTTCGAAAATCTACTACCTTCCTTTAGGGAAAAGGGAAGGGAAGTGTTCTACTGGGGTTTTGAAAATGGATTTCCTTAATGTTTCCGAATTACTCTCTACCCCTAAAGAAGAAGAGATAGCAGTTTCAACTTTGTTAGTCACGCTGGCTCTCTCTTCCGACAGGGAATGGCTGTTGAAATTGTTTTATAAAAAACGTGCTGCTTTGTTTTATGGTAAAAAAGTTCTTCTTTTCCCAGATGTGGAACGGGAAACACAGAAGCGGCGGAGAGCTTTTCTATTATTAAAACCAGGGGTGGGCTGTCTGGGTGCTACGTTTATCCTTCACTTTCCCTGCAAATGCTTGATTACCTATAAAGCCCATAAGTATGTTTTTTTTTCTTCTGCAGATCTTTCCGCTTTTTTGAGTTCTCATTTACCAAGTTCTTCTTCTCCTGAAATATGATTCCATCCTAGTGTTAGGACTCCTTGGAACACTGTCTTCACTTATTTTCTTAAGATTGTGTACCTGATACATTAATTGTGCGTTAGTCTTCTCCCCTTAGAATCGGGGACTATCTATAATTCTTGCATTTAGTGTATTTCCTGAATATTTTTCTTTTGTTATATTTATATTACTTGCAAGCATTATTGTTCTGTACAAGCGTCGCTTGATTTATTGTAAAATGCATAAATAAATAATAAACTGCCAAGTGCACAAAACCTCATATTAACATTGCAGTTCCCCAAAGGATGCATAATATTGCTGAGCAACAAATACAGTATATGCCTTTAAGTACCTATGGCCTATAAGTGCACTCATTATGTTGCTCACACTATCTTTCTTATGTCTCCTACAACCCTCCTTGGGAACTCCGCTCTTCTGTCAGATCGTTTCTATATGTGCCCTGCTCTTCTACTGCCAACTACAGATGTCTCTCCTTTTACCTTGCTACTCTTTATGCCTGGAACAAACTACATGAATCTGTATGTCAGGCTTAGAAAATAGAAATATAGAAACATGATGACAGAAGATGACTACATGGCCTCTCTAGTCTGCCCTTCCATATCAACTACAATAGTCCCCTTCTTACCTTTAGAGATTCTCTGTGTTTGTCTGGTGCTTTTTTGAATCAGATACCATCCTCGTGTTCACCACCTCCAACTGGAGACCATTCCATGCATCTACCACTCTTTCCATAAAGAAATATTTCCGCATATTACTCCTGAGTCTATTCCCTATCACTCTCATCCTATGTCCTCTCATAACAGAGCTTTCCTTCAATTGAAAGAGACCCTCCTGTGCATTTATCCCACGGAGATATTTAAATGTCTCTATCATATTGCCCCTATCCTGCCTTTCCTCTAAAGTATACATATTAAGATCTTTAAGCCTATCCTCATATGTTTCATAACGAAGACCACTAACCATTTTAGTAGCCACAACAACCTGCCTATATCCTTCTGAAGATGCAGTTTCCAGAATTGCACACAATACTCCAAATAAGGCAGCACCAGATACATACAGAGGCATTATCACCTCCATTTTTCAGCTAGCCATTCCTTTTCCTATACACCCAAGCATCCTTCTGGCTTTCGCAGTCACCTTTTCTACCTGTTTAGCTTCTTTAAGATTGTCAGAAACATTTACGCCCAGGTCCCGCTCTTCTTTTGTGGACAGAAGTACTTCACCCCTACACTGTACAGCTCCTTTGGATATTTGCAACCGAAATGCATGACCCTGCATTTTTTAGCATTAAATTTCAGCTGCCATATTTTTGATCATTCTTCAAGCTTAGCTAGATCCCTCCTCGTGTTCTCGACTCCTTCCTGGGTGTCAACTCTATTGCAGATTTTGGTATCGTCTGCAAACAAGCAAACCTGATCCGACAGTCCTTCCATAAGATCACTAACAAAGATGTTAAACAGAATTGGACAAGGACAGATCCATGCGGCACACCACCGGTAACCTCCTTCTCCTCAGAGTGAGCTCCATTTACCTGTACCCTTTGTCGCCTCCCACGCAACCAATTTCTAACCCAGTCAATAACTTTAGGGTCCATCCCTAGGGCACTCTGTTTGTTCATAAGTCACCTTTGTGGAACGGTGTCAAAGGCTTTATTGAAATCTAAATACACCACATCTAGTGCGCTCCCTCGGTCCAACTCCCTGGTCATCCACTCAAAGAAATCTATCAAATTTGTCTGACAAGACCTGCTTCTGGCAAATCCATGCTGCCTCGCATCCTGTAATCCATTGGACTCCAGAAACTTCACTATTCTCTTCTTTAGTAGCCTTTCCAATAATTTACTAACCACAGAAGTTAGACTAACCAGGCTGTTGTTCTCAATGTCATCCTTACATCCGCTTTTGTGTAAAGGGACCACATGTGCCTCTTTCCAGTCCTCTGGCACTACTCCAAAGAGGCATTGAAAATGTCAGACAGTGAAACCGTTAGAATGTCCCCAAGTTCCCTCAGCATTCTTGGATATATCCCATCCAGACCCATTGGCTTTGTCTACTTTTAGTTTAACTAGTTCCTTTCAAACACAGTCTTCTGAAAATTGTTCAAGATTCCCATCGCTTCTGTTGCTATTTGTGGGTGTTTTCTGAGGTCCTCCTCCAGGTCCTTCATCTGTGAACACAGAACAGAAATATTTGTTATAAAATTCTGCTTTATCCTCATCAGTTTCTTCATATTCCTCCCCTGCAACCTTGAGTCTGACAATACCACTTTTGACCTTCCTCCTCTCACTAGCATATCTGAAAAATGTCTTACCCCGCATTTATTGCATTGGCTATTTCTTCTTCATTTTGTACCTTTGCTTTCCTGCCTACTTTGTTAGCTTCTCTAAGCTTCTCCAAATATAGATACCTGACTTCCTCTCTCTGTGATCTCTTGTATTTCATGAAGGCATCCCTCTTTTTCTTCACCTTCTCAGCTACTTCTTTTGAGAACCATAGCGGCCTCCTTTTTCTTTTACATTTATTTAGCTTTCAAACCAAAATGTTTGTTGCCTTTAAAATATTCCCTTTCAGTTTTTCTCACTGTTTTCTACATCCCCCAGCTGTTCCCTTCCCGCTAACGACTCTCTGATGTATTGTCCCATCTTTGCAGTTAGTTTTCTTAAAGTCTAAGACCCTTGCTTTTGAATGGATTTTATCAGCCCTAATACTAATACTGAACCACACCATCTGGTGATCACTGGATGCAAGTTGATCTCTAACTGTAACATCAAAAACACTTTCCCCATTGGTAAGCACTAGGTCTAGTATGGCCCCATCACATGTGGGTTCTGTTACCAATTGCCTGAATAGTTCTCACTGTAGAGAATCCAGGATCTCCTTACGTCTAGATGATACCACAGCAGAGATGTGCCAATCCACATCCAGCATACTGAAATCACCAATCAGTAGCACTTCTCCTTTCATCAGTGCCGGCCCATCCATTGAGCGAGAATGGCTTTTGCACAGGGCCTCGCGTTTCAGGGGGCCCCACACAAACAACATTCTGCTTTAAAAGTAAATAAAAAAAAAAAGATGGCTGCTGCCGCCGTGGCAGCAGCAGAATCGAGTGTCCCATGGGGGGACCCCCGGGTCCTACCTCCCTCCCTGCATCAGTCCCTTTGGCGAAGCTTTCAGAGCCGCAAAGGGAGAGTTTCCCTTTCGCGGCTGTGTTAAGCCCGCCGGAGCTGATGGGAAACAGGAAATGCCCATTTCCCATCAGCCCCGGCGGGCATAACAGAGCCGCGAGGGAGAAACTCTCACTTCGCGGCTCTGAAAGCCGCACTGAAGGGACTGATGCAGGGAGGGAGGACCGGGGGTGGCCCCCACGGGACACTTGAGTCTGCCGCTGCCACGGTGGTAGCGGCAGCAGCCAGCTTTTTTTTAAATATTTTAAACTTTCCCTGGGCTGATGGGGGGAGGGGGGTTAGGACTGGTAATGGGCTGTGGGCTGATGGGGGGTAGGACTGGTAATGGGCTATGGGGGGAGCTAAGACTGAAAATGGGGTGATGGGGGGGTAGGACTGGAAGTGGGCTGATGGGGGGTTAGAAGTGGTAATGGGCTATGGGGGGGTTAGGACTGGTAATGGGCTATGGGGAGTTAGGACTGGTAATGGGCTATGGGGGGCTAGAACTCAAAATGGGATGATGGGGGAGTTAGGATATGAAGTGGGTTGATGCGGTTAGGATTGGTAATGGTCTGTGGGCTGATGGGGGGTTAGGACTTGAAGTGGGCTATGGGGGAGCTAAGACTGAAAATGGGGTGATGGGGTTAGGACTGGAAGTGGGCTGATGGGGGGGTTAGGACTGGTAATGGGCTATGGGGGGCTAGGACTGGAAATAGGCTGATGGGGGGTTAGGACTTGAGGTGGGCTGATGGGTATAGGACTGGTAATGGGCTGTGGGCTGATGGGGGGTTAGGAGTGGTAATGGGCTATGGGGGGGGCTAAGACTGGAAATGGGCTGATGGGGTTAGGACTGGTATTGTGCTATGTGGGGGGGCTAAGACTGAAAATGGGGTGATGGGGGGTTAGGACTGGAAGTGGGCTGATGGGGGGCTTAGGACTGGAAGTGGGCTGATGGGGGGCTTAGGACTGGTAATGGGCTTTGGGGGGGACTAGGACTGATAATGGGCTATGAGGGGACTAGGACTGGTAATGGATTGGGGGGGGGGTTGTTAGGACTGGAAATGGGCTGAGTGGAAGGGGAGGCTTGAACTGCAAATAGCTGATGTGGACGGGGGCTTGGAATGGAAATGGGCTGTGAGGGAAGGGAGCTAGGACTGGAAATGGGCTGAGTGGGGGGGAGCTAGGAGAGGAAGTGGGCTGATGGAGGGGCTAGGATAGGACTTTAAATGGGCTGTTGGGGGGAGCTAAGATTGGAAATGGGCTGTGGTGGGGGCTTGGATTGAAATGGACTCATGGAGGGGCTAGAACTGGAAGTAGGCTCATGGGGGGCTTGGATTGGAAATGGGCTGAGTGGAGGGGAGCTAGGATTTGACATGGGCTGATGGTGGGGCTAGGAAAGGACTAGAAATGGGCTGATGGGGGGCTGGGATTGGAAATGAGCTGATGGAGGGACTCGGATAGGACTGGAAATGGATGAGGGAGCTAGGACTGGAAATGGGCTGATGAGGGGCTAGGACTGGAAATGGGATGATGCGGAGACTAGAAGGAAACGGATGCTGGGTGGGGTTGGAACTATAAGGAGCTGATGTTGGGGTAGGATTATAATGGGATGGGGCTGGGAGAATGAAATGGAGAGGGGAAAAATATTTTGTGTGGGAGGGAAGAAAAATCTACAATTGGCTGGGTATTGGGAGAGTAAGTGGGGATTGAGGATGGAGGGGTAAAATTTGAGTGGATGAAATAGGAATGAGGAAAGAGCAAAAGGAGAAAGATTAGTATGTTAAAGCAGATGTAGAGAGAGCGAATGGAAAAAAAACTAGGAGAAGGACGGACAAATGGACAGCAGACGATGAAGAGTTAGCCAAAGACACAAAGAAACCAGATGAAAGTGGCTGGAGCAATTGCAACTGAAAAAAATGCACAAAAGGTAGAAAGATATCTCTTTATTTTGAATTTATTAACTGGAATATGTCAGCTCTGGGGAAATGTGCATCATTAACATTTGCGCTTTTTTTAGTACAAGAGGAAATTAATTTATAATTTTATTTCTACAGTGTTGTTGTACATTCCAAGATTGGCTTTTGGGGTTCCCAGTTTAATTATTGTCTTCCTGTTTCTAAATTGTGATTCCTTGTTTGGTGATGGTCTATGTTCTGCATGTGTAACTGAGCTGAGGTATTCTGTTAATGTAATTCCTATTTGACATTGCCACTTGTTCTCTTTCCCCAGTAGGTCATGTATTGTTATTCTCTGAAATGTATTGGTTTAATATTTGCAGTGTTGCCTTGGTGCTTTGTGAGTCCTGGTAGTGCTGTTACAATATGGCGCGTTTGCTATGGGTTCTAAATGGGCAGTGTTTGTAGTACTTCGTAATGTGCCTGGCGGTTGGCACTGGATTATAGTAATGTAGAAATTGTTTAGTCTTTCTTTATCCATACACTCATTAAGAGGCATGTTTACTAAAAGTTGGTAACATTATGCAAATATTCATGCAAATGAGGCCCTTATGCAAATGAGGCCCCACACCAAGTCTCCACACATGGCCCCGCACTCCCTCTTGGGCCATCCCTGCCTTTCATGGCAATACTATGTATCTCTTCTATTAAATCTTTGTCCACTTCTCCCCCCTGTGATGGGGCTCTGTATATAACTCCAATGCAAATGGATTTCTCTTTCCCTCTTTCTAGTTTAACCCACAGTGCCTCCTCTCTTCCTTTTAAGTCCTGCAATTCTATAGTTTTAATATTATTTTTAACATAAAGCACCACACCACATCCACTTATTCCTTCTCTGTCCTCCCTGAATAGCCCTGTATAATTACATCCCAATCATGGTTTTCTGTGAACCATATCTCCATAACCGCCACTAAATCTAAGTCAATCTCTTCCATTAAAGCCTTATCTGGGATCTTATTTCCCATGGTACGGACATTTATACACACTGCTTTCTAGAAGTTGCCCCTATTACCCATTTCTACAGAGGTATTTAATGTTTTACTTACCTGGGGTTTTTCACCACCCATCCCCATTGAATCTAGTTTGAAGCCCTCTTCAGTAGGCTAGTCAGTCTGCTGCTGAAAATGCTTTGACCTTTCTTGGACAAATGGACACCATCTCTGCTCTACAGCCCTTGGAACATCATCTCATGGTCCAGGAAACCAAAACGCTCTCGATGACACCATCCAGTCAGCCATGCATTCATCTCCAGTATGCAAGCTTCTCTGCCTCAGCCTTTACCTTCAATAGGGAGGATTGAGGAGAACACCGCGTGCTTACCAATATGCTTCACCCTCTGCCCCAGAGCCATGAAGTCATGTTTGATATGCTCAGAGGGATTACCTAGCAGTATCATTTGTGCCAACATGGATGAGCAATATTGCATAATAGTCAGTAGGCTTGATGAGTCTTGGTAAACTCTCTGTAACATCTCAAATTTTGGTACCTGGCAGACAGCACCCCCTCTCTGGACATCAAATCTGGTTGGCAGATGGACACCTCAGTACCCCTAAGAAGAGAGTCACCAACCACCACTACCCTTTGATTCGCTGTGGTGACTGACCTTTTAACTTTGGGGTGCTTGAGCTGTGGTCCTTCCCTTTCCTCAGATGCTTCCACCTCCTCCACTTCCAGAGCTGCATATTGGTTCTTCAAGTCAAGAGTTGGAGGACGCGTGTCCAACCTTCTTCCTTCTATAGCATCCCATCTCCACCTCTGGATGTTTCAAGAAGCTTCTCATCAATGTACTTTTCAATGTCGCAAATGCTTCTCAGTCTCACCTCCTCTTCCCTGAGCTCCTCCACTTATTTCCTGAGAGCCTCAGCATGCAGGTATCCTGCACATGGAACCAGTCCCTCAACTGGCATTGGGAACTCTGTCTGGACAGAGGCAGAAGCTGTAATGGGAGCAACAGCTTTAGTAATACAATTTTTTCCAGCCATTGCTTAGCTGGTGAAACTTTGGTACTTTACTTTGCAATGGAGTTCTTCAGGAATGCCAGTACCTGAAAGATCCTGTAGATTCTTATACAGCACTGCCTAGCAGCTTATTAAGCTACTCACTTGACATCTTAACTCCATTGAGAGCTTTCAGGCAGAGTATTATCTTGCTTTGCCATGGAGTCCTTCAGGTATGCCAGTACCTGAACGCTCACCTCTTCATTACCGCTTTAGGATCTGATCTTCCTAATCTCCTTTGTTTTTCCTTACCATTCCTCTTAGATGTATCCTGTCTACAGCTGCTGTGTTGTCTGTCTTGACTAGATTGTAAGTTCTGCTGAGCATGGACCATCTTTTGCATGTGTCTGTGCAATGCTGCATATGCCTTGTAGCACTATACAAATGATCAGTGGTAGTATTAGTAGTATGGCTTTCTGGTTATGGCATCTGATTCTCACATATCTGGGTACTGGCATTTCTCACAGAACCTACACCTGTCCCATTGTGGCGTATGTCGGTATGTATACATCTGCTATCTGTGGGACGACCCTGTCTACTTTCCCACAGTCTGCTTTGTAGCACTGTTCCCCTGGTCAGGCCTGTGTGGGCATGGGAGGGGGGATCCTGCGTCATCATACCCAGGTAGCTAGCCTCGAGATATAACACCACTCTTGCAGCTTGCATAGATCTTGGACTAGAGAAGGATGTAGGCCTCATGACACAATCTGGGGAATATGGGCACATCAGTCATGTCTCATAGTGCCTGGCACAGCTGATGTATGGCTACCCTATCACACTGGCACCTGGTGATACTATGGTCATCCCTATGATCCAGGTACTGGCCAGACATTCATGGCCTCCCTGAATTGCAGATCAGTGCACCAGAACTTCCTGTGTTGCCCCCAAAGCACACACTCTACTTGCAGTCACAAAAGACATCATTCTACCCAACTGAACCTATGACTAACACTACCATACCATAATGGCATGACATCCCAGGATTACACATATGGTCTCTCTTTCTCACTCCAATATGATTTGTTTCCAGACTCACTCACATACTATTCTTACATCAGCGGTCCCAGATTTCAGAACATAGGATTTGTTAGGGTCCCCTGGATTAGCCCTTTTGGCACAAACAGCACATTTCAACATAGCCTGAATAAACATTATTGCTCGGCTTAATAGTTCTGTAAGAGTGTTTATTAATGTTTCTTTACCTTACAACATTCCCTCACCTCTGCTATTCATGTCTCCATGGCTGACCATGACCCTGTTCCGCCCCTTCTGGGCACATTCTGAGATCCTCATGCTAGCGCCATGGACATGCATGACAGCAGTGTTTCAAAAAACGATCTGAGACGTTTTCGGCACATAAACATCCCCGCCATAGGTACAAATCCCTTATTCATGTTTTGTAATGACCACCATAGTAAAGCTAGGGACAAGAGTATGATAAGATAGAAAGTGAGGAGCATCAGGATCCAAAGGTATTATCAAAGAGGTGGATTTTTAGCTGGATTTGAATAAGGCTAGAAAAGGGGCCTGACACAAAGACTCAGGTAGTTTGCTCTGGGCATATGGAGCAGCAAGATGGAATGAATGAAGTCTGGAGTTAGCAGTGGCAGAGAAGGCATAGATAAGAGGGATCTGCAGAGGTGAGAAGGACTGTAGAGTGAGATATGAGAGGAAAGGTAGTGAGGTGCTGCAGAATGAATGCACTTGTAGGTAAGTAGCAGAAGTTTGAACTGAATGGGGAAATGGATAGGGAGCCAGTGAAGTGAGTTGAGAAGAGGGGTTTCATGAGCATAGTGGCACTGGCAGAATCTAAGCCGGGCAGCTGAGTTTCGAACAGATTGAAGGGGAGAAAGATGATTCAGAGGGAGATCAGCAAGGAGCAGGTTACAATAGTCAAGACAGGAGTTGACTAGTGAGTGGATGAGGGTTTTAGTAGTGTGAGTAAAAAGGGACAAATTGTGCTGTTACACTACCCTGATCACCATTTCGAACCCCCCCCCCCCCCACCACCCATGCAATCTCCTTTTCAAAGACCCCTGCCCCCATATTCCTTGTTCAAAGGAAATATTTTCACTTTGGATAATAGCAGTGCAAGTGTGAGGTTATTTTTTGATATCTAGATTCTCTGTTTTTTGTAGATCATTTTCCATGCTGCCTACTCTCTGAGTTTTCCATTCTGCTGCAAATCTTCATGTCACCCACAAAAAGGCAAACTTTTCCTTTTAACTCTTTGGCGATATTACTCAGACATTGAACAGAATCTAGGATACTTCCCAAAAGTTAGGTTTAAAAATATACTGTATGGAGGGGCCAGAGGAGCTGATTTTCTAAGCTACCATCAGTTGTGGAGATAATGGGCATGTCCCCCCTGCTCATCTGTGCCCCGCCAAATCTTGCACAATTAACATCTCATCCTACCAACAAAATGTAGCATAGCTTTTAAGATTTAAGGGGGGCATATTCAAAGTGATTAACACAGTTTAGTTTAGGCCTGCTTAGTAGCAGGCCTAAACTAAGGGCCCGATGTTCATTAAACTCAGGCTGGGCTCTGCCCCATACTACACACATACTGTCCGATAGTACTGAGACTGTCAAAGGAAATATTCAGTGGCAATATATAGATACTGCTGCTGAATATCTAACTGGCTGGCACTTAAATGCTTTTAAATATTGGCCCCTAAAATATATAGCAGCACTGGTGGCCACTCCATGCCCTGCATATCAAGCACCCTGTGAATATATACATTAGTTTAAATGCTCATGCTATATAGGTTATGCACCTAATATATGTACATATTTCATTCATAGTCCTTTCTGAACACTCTCCTCTTCTCCAAAAATGCCTTTGTTTAATGCAGCCAGAAAGACTCATCTTATGCTGATTCAGTTGATCTATTTGCGTAACTTCTTATTTTACATGCATAAATCCTGAATGAGCCTTTGCAAATGCATCCCTTAGGGTTCAACAAACCTTCCCAGTGCATAACAGCAATTAATTATAAAGGGAATCAGTCAATCTCATTCAGGACATGCACCTAGTGCTCCTGTATATTGTTATTATCGCTCTTTTTTTTCACTTCAGAAACTCATTTCAAACTATGTACGCTGGTTCTGGCATCTGCTCATTGTATTTTGTCACAGTTCATCCAATTTTATACCCATGACAAATGATGCACCGTAAACTATATTTTATCTGTTGTCAGTGGAAGTGAAGTTACCACCTTCTCTAAGCATTCCGTTCATAAATGATAATATATATTTTGTTGGTACCATGAATTATTTCATATTGCACATCTATTCAAGAAAGAGCAGCTGGAAAAGGTGTTTCGTCTTTCATCTTTTCAATGGGGAACAAACCACTTGTGATTTATAGTGACAGCCCCTGCTCCCTGTGCCTAGGCTTGGTGCTGCAGGCAACACTTTACCTGTGAGTTTCTTAATGTAATGCGATTGCTCGGCCTCTCGAGAGAGGATATATTTATATGGTCTAGCTCTAATTCAAACACATTGCAGGTTTGAATCTTTCTTCTTCATCTGGTGACTCAGAAGGTGTTGAAAAACAAAACTGAAAGGATATTTTATGACTATTATAATTATCATTAGTTTTGTTTTTATATATTTAGTATTACCTTCTTCAAAGGAATATAGATTGAAATCTATTCCAGGGAAATATTTTCATTCTAAAGTCAATGTAGAATGGAATAAGCTACCTTATTAAATTAGGATGAAAGTCTGAGATTTAGAAAACGTTTAAAACTGAGCTTGTTTGAACAGGTTTATTTAATTAATAGATGATTTTATTGGTATAAATCATAAGAACTCTTAAGTATTTTAATTGTTAATTGTATGATTGTTATTCTTTGCTGTAATCTTCTTTGAAGCTATTCTTTAACAAAAATGCAGAACAGAAATGGCAGAAATTAAATTAAATTAACTAGGGTACGGTATAACAGATGGCACACTGGTACCATGAACATAAGAACTGCCATACTGGATCAGACCAAGGTCCATCAAACCCAGTATCCTGTTTCCAACAATGGTCACATAGGGTCACAAGTACCTGGCAGGTTCCCAAAAAGGAACACAGATTCCACAATGCTCGTCCCGAGTTAAGCAGTAGATTTTCTGGGTCCTCTTTAATAATGGTTTATGGACTTTTCCTCCAGAAACTTGCCCAAACCTGTTTTTAAATCCATCTACACTAACAACGTTTACTACATCCTCCAGTAATGACTTCCAGAGTTTGATTATGCATTATAAAAAAATATTTTCTCATATTAGTCTTAAATGGGTTACATTGTAGCTTCATTGTGTGTCCCATAGTCTTTCTACTTTTTGATGGCATAAACAATCTACATTTACTCGTTTCACTCCATTCATCAATTTATAGAACTCTATCATATCTCCCCCTCAGCCATCTCTTTCCCATACTGAAGGATTACCAAAAGGGACTGTTTTAAGGAAATAGATCTGCACCTGTAAGTATTAAGTTTCTGAAAATAACTCTAAATCTTCAGGGAAAAAGGGAATTCTTGGGGTTAAAACTGATAGATCTATGTATTTTAGAATTCAGTGTTTTTGCTGAGTCAGTCTTAGTACCACCAGAGAATTTTGTATTTCCAGAGTATAGCTTAGCATAGAAAGTAAATTAAGAGTAAAAAGACAATGAAATTTGTTTCTAGAGATCTTTTCATTTCATTCAAATCAGAGTATAGCTTAAACACAGAAAGTAAAATAGAGTAATATAATAGAGTAATAGTTACTGAAATAAAGTTTTTTCTAGAGAGTTTTTTAAAATCTAAAATCAAATCAGAGCATAGCTTTGCATTCAGGTAGAATAGTCCTGAGTAGGAAGAAATAAACCTGTCTTAACAGTGACCTTCCAGTTAGGAGGCAAAAGATCCATGAAGTTATCTGGAATAAGAGACATCATTGCGGATGTGAGATGGATCCTTGAAAAGACTAAAGTATACCAAAAGGATATCTATTTGTGCTTTATTGACTACAACAAGGCTTTTGACTGTGTAAACCATGAGAAACTTTGGGCCACATTAAGAAGCATGGGTATACCAGAACATCTGATCGTTCTCTTGCACAATCTGTACATTGTTCAGGAAGCAACAGTTTGAACGGAACAAAGAGAAACAGAATGGTTTAAAATCAGCAAAGGTGTATGACAAGGCTGCATACTTTCCTCCTACCTATTTAATTTATATGCAGAACATATCATCAGAGAAGCAGGATTGTATGAAGACAACAGAGGTGTGAAGATTGGTGGAAGACTCATCAAGAACATTTGCTATGCTGATGATACCACATTACTGGCTGAAAGTGAATATGATCTGAAACGTTTGCTTCTCAAGATCAAGGAACATTGTCTTAAACTGGGCCTGCATCTTAATGTAAAGATGACAAAGATCATGACAACTGGCAAAATCAATAAGTTCAATATTGAAGGAGAAGAAATTGAAATCATGGACAACTTTAACCTACTTGGATCAGCTATCAATAAAGAAGCAAAGAGCAGTCAAGAAATCTGATGACACATTGCTCTTGGCAGAATGGCTATGAAGGACCTAGACAAGATTCTCAAGAACAGAGATGTCTCTTTCCAGACAAAGATTTGACTTGTTCAAGCCATGGTATTTTCAATAACATCATATGGATGTGAAAGTTGAACAGTGAAAAAGATAGACAGGAAGAAAATTGATGCCTTTGAATTATGGTGCTGTCGGCAAATACCGCATATATCATGGACTGCCCAAAGAACAAACCAGTCAGTACTAAAGGAGATCAAACCTAAGCTTTCTTTAGAAGATCAGATTACAAGACTTTGACTTTTATTCTTTGGATTCATCATACAAAGAGAGAGATCATTAGAGAAAGACATCATGCTTGGCAATGTAGAAGGTCAATGCAAAAGAGGAAGGCCAGCAATGAGATAGATTGATACAATAACAGCAGCTATGGGTGCCAGTATGTCAACAATGAGCAACTTGACTGAAGACCGAATACAATTTAGGACAACTAACCAGAGGGTCACCATGAGTCGACACTGACTCGACGGCACTTAACAAAGGCAAGTCACAAATCAAACGAGCAATTTAAAAGGCACCTTCTATCAAACCAAAGGCTGCGTGAGTCATCTAGGAAATTGGTAAGTCTTTCTCTTAGAAGCACACATATAAATAGGACAGCCAGAGCTCTACAAAACTCAGTCTTGAAGGACTACCAAAAGGGACTGCTACAAAGAAATAGATCTACATCTGTGAGTATTAATCTTCTGAAATAAACTCTAGATCTTGGGGGGGGGGGGAGAGAATTATTTGGGTTAAAACTGATAGATCTGTGTATTTTAGAATTCAGTGTTTTTGCTGAGTCAGTAAGGACTAGTACCACAAGAGGGCTTTGTATTTAAGTCAAAGCAGAGTATAGATTTGCATAGAAAATTAATTAAGAGTAAACAGACTCTGAAATTTGTTTCTAGAGAATTGTTCATAAGAACATAAGATATGCCATAATGGGTCAGACCAAGGTCCATCAAGCCCAGTATTCTGTTTCGAACAGTGGCCAATCTAGGTCATACGTACCTAGCAGTTTCCCCAAGGGACACAGGTTCCACAATGCTTGTATTGGTTCAAGCATTGATATCCTGGGTCCCTTCTTAATAATGGTTTATGGACCTTTCCTCCAGGAACTTGTCCAAACCTTTTTTAAACCCAGCTACACTAACAGCCTTTACTACATCCTCCGGTAACAAATTCCAGAGTTTGATTACACGTTGAGTGAAAAAATATTTTCTTTTATTAGTCTTAAATAGTTTACCCTGTAGCTTCATTGCATGTCCCCTAGTCTTTCTATATTCTGATAACGTAAACAATCGATCTACGTTTACCCGTTCCACTCTGTTCATTAATTTATAGACTTCTATCATATCTCCCCTCAGTCGTCTCTTTTCCAGGTTAAAGAGCCCCAACCTTTTTAGCCTTTCTTCATAGGAGTAGCCTTCCATCCACTTTACCATTTTGGTGGCTCTTCTCTGAACCTTTTCTAAAATCGCTATATCCTTTTTAAGATACGGCGACCAGAATTGCACACAATATTCAAGGTGCGGTCTCACCATGGAACGATATAGAGGCATTATAATATCTTTTGTTTTATTTTCCATTCCTTTCCTTATCATACCTAGCATTCTCTTTGCTCTCTTGGCCGCCGCTGCACACTGGGCCGAGGGTTTTAACATGGTATCCACAATGACGCCTAAATCTTTTTCCTGGGTGGTGGTTCCTAATGTGCAACCTTGCATCGTGTAACCATAGTTTGGGTTGTTCTTCCCTAGGTGCATAACCTTGCACTTCTCCACATTAAATTTCATCTGCCATTTTGATGCCCAGTCTTCCAATTTATCAAGATCCTCTTGCAATTTTCCACAATCCTCCTGGGTTTTAACAACTTTAAATAGCTTTGTGTCATCTGCAAATTTGATAACCTCACTCGTTATTCCACTTTCCAGGTCATTTATGAATATGTCAAAAAGCAGCGGACCCAGCACAGATCCCTGGGGTACACCACTATTCACCTTTCTCCATTGGGAGAATTGGCCATTTAGCCCTACCCTCTGCTTTCTATCTTTTAACCAGTTCCTGATCCACAATAGTACACTGCCTCCTATCCCATGACTCTTTAGTTTTGCCAAAAGTCTCTCATGATGGGACCTTGTCAAAGGCTTTCTGAAAGTCCAGATACACAATATCAACCGACTCACCTTTGTCCACCTGTTTATTCACTCCTTCAAAAAAACATAACAGATTAGTAAGACAAGATCTTCCTTGTCTAAAGCCATGTTGGCTGTCTCCCATTAGGTCGTGACTATCTACATGCTGAGTAATTTTATTCTTTATGATGATTTCTACCATTTTTCCCGGTACTGATGTTAGGCTCACCGGTCTGTAGTTTCCCGGATCACCCCTTGAACCCTTTTTAAAAATTGGTGTTACATTGGCGATCCTCCAATCCTCAGGTATTAGAGATGATTTTAATGATAGTTCACAGATTACTGATAGCAGGTCTGCAATCTCAAATTTCAGTTCTTTCAACACCATTGGATGTATACCATCCGGCCCAGGTGATATGCTACTCTTCAGTTTATCTAATAGTTGTAAGACATCTTCCCGATGTATCGATATTTCCTTCAATTCTTCCACACCTTTAAATACCACTTCAGTCATGGGTAACATCCCTACATCTTCCTCAGTAAAGACCGAAGCAAAGAATTCATTCAGTCTCTCCGCTATCGCCTTGTCGCCTCTTAGTGCTCCTTTAACCCCTTTATCATCTAATGGACCAACTGACTCTCTCACAGGTTTTTTGCTACGAATGTACTTGAAAAGGTCTTTATTTCGCGTTTTTGCTTCCGCAGCAAGCTTCTTCTCAAATTCTCTCTTTGCCTGCCTTATCAATGCCATGCATTTGACTTGCCAGTGCTTGTGCTGTTTCCAGGTTTCATCGTTTGGCTCTTTTTTCCATTTCCTGAAAGATGCTTTTTTGGCAACAACAGCCTCTCTGACCTCACCTTTAAACCATGCTGGCAGTTTTTTGGACTTCCTTCCACTTTTCTTAAAGCGTGGAATACAGCTGGTCTGGGCTTCCAAGATAGTATTTTTCAACAATACCCAAGCTTGATGTACGTCTTTAACCTTTGCAACTGCTCCTTTTAGTTTTTTCTTAACTGTTTTTCTCATTTTATCATAGTCTCCCTTTCGAAAGTTAAAGGGTAGTACTGTGGATTTCCTTACTATCCCTCCTCCACTAATTAAATCAAAGGTGATCATGCTATGATCACTATTGCCAAGTGGCCCCAACATCCTTATCTCTTGCACTACATCTGGTGTTCCACTAAGGACTAGGTCTAATATTGCTTCCCCTCTGGTCGGTTCATGAACCAGCTGCTCCAAGAAGCAGACATTTATTTCATCTAGGAACTTTATCTCCCTAGCATGTCCTGTTGTGACACTGACCCAGTCACTGCCGGGGTAATTGAAATCACCCATTATTATTACTGCACTGTACCTTTTGCTAGCTTCCTTGATTTCTTTGAGCATTTCATCATCCATTTGTTCATTCTGGCCAGGCGGACGATAGTACACCCCCACTGCCATCACCTTCCCCTTTTTACATGGAATTTCAATCCATAGAGATTCTACAGCAAATTTTGTTTCTTGCAAAACTTTAATCCTTTCTGACTCAATGCCCTCTCTAACATAGAGCGCAACCCCTCCACCAATTTGATCAGCTCTATCATTACGATATAGTTTGTACCCAGGTATCACAGTGTCCCACTGGTTGTCCTCCTTCCACCATGTCTCTGATATTCCAATCATATCTAACCTCTCGTTTAGTGCTATATATTCTAACTCTCCCATCTTGTTTTGTAGACTTCTAGCATTTGCATACAAGCATTTTAGAGACTGTATTTTATTCATATTAATTTGGCTATTGGTAGACATGGGTAATTTGGGATCTTTAAGCTCTGTCTGCTCCATACTCGAGGGCATTTGGGCTACTTTACTCTTTTTTGGAACCTCTCTGCTTTTTGTAGTATCCTTCAAGGATACATTCTTCCGAACCATGCGCTCTTGGGCGACTGTCGGCTTTCCCCTATTATCTAGTTTAAAAGATGCTCTATCTCCTTTTTAAAGGTTAATGCCAGCAGCCTGGTTCCATCCCGGTTAAGGTTCATTTCAATCAAATCAGAGTATACTTAAATATAGAAAGTTAAATAGAGTAAATAGTTACTGAAATAAAATTGATTCTAGGGAGTTTTTTTTATCTAAATCAAATCAGAGTATAGCTTAACATACAGATAGAATTGACATGAATAGGAAGAAATAAACTTTCTAGTGACCTTTACAAAGAGGCCTTCCAGTTAGAAGGCAAAAGATCGGTGAAGTTGTCTTGAATAGGTGTTAAAGGCACATGACAGATCAAAGGGACAATTTAAAAGGCCTCTTCTATCAAACCAAGTGCCGCGTGATTCACCCAGGAAATTGGTAAGCCTTTACCTTAGAAGCAAGCCAACTTGTATTAGGTCTTTATTCCCTCCCTCCGTCCCTACTCCCACCCACCCCTGGGATAACTGTAGCTTTATAGGCTATTAAACCTCTTAAAGGGAAGGAGGTGCCCATATTCCTTTTCAGGTGCAGCTGTTTATCCTCATCAAGCATTCATTAAAGACTTGAGATTAATTAATTTTGAAGTGAACAAAGTCCATTAAACATATTAGATATAGTTTTATTAGTATATCCCCAGAAAATCTACGTAAGTAAATAACTTAAATACATAAACACAACCTTAAAACTATGATGCAGACAGCAGTCCAGCAGCAAGATGGGGCTTTCCAGTCTTTTGCATGAGTGTCACGTGTATGATTTTCTCCCAGTTGGTGAGGGGTCTTATGTGTACACTAGGTGCAAGGAGCTCTTTGCTCTCAGGGAATGAGTCTGATCTCTGGAGGCTAGCGTAGCAGACTTGGAGGACATAATAAAGACTGAGGTACATAGACAAGATCTACAGGGACGTAGTACTGAAGTCCCACCTCCAGTCTGGCAGCATCCCTGTTGCCATGGAGAAGAGAGATCACATGATAGGAGAACATCAACCTTATGTGGCAGGAAGTGATCCTGTAGCTAGGACACGTCCTCTAAGTGATGTAAAATCTTCTCGCACAGAGGAGGTATCTCAAAGGCCATGTGCCCACGAGGGAAGGGTTAGGACAGCTGTTATAGTTGGTGATTCTATCATTAGGCATGTAGATAGCTGGGTGGCTGGTGGCCATGAGGATTGCTTGGTAATATGCCTGCCTGGTACTAAGGTAGCGGATCTCATGCGCCACCTAGACAAGGTCTTAGGTAGTGCTGGGGAGCAGACTGCTGTCTTGGTACATGTTGGTATCAATGACATAGGAAAGTGTGGTAGAGATATTCTGGAGGCCAAATTTAGGCTTTTAGGTAGAAAGTTGGAATCCAGAACTGCCAGGGTAGCATTCTCTGAAATGCTTCCTGTTCCACGTACAGGAGCCAAAAGGCAGGAAGAACTCCAGAGTCTCAATGCGTGGATAAGATAATGGTGCATCGATGAGGGTTTTGGTTTTGTTAGGAACTGGGTAATATTCTGGGGAAAGGAGGGGCTTTTCCAAAGGGATGGAACCAGGCTGCTAGCATTAACCTTTAAAAAGGAGATAGTGCAGTTTTTAAACTAGATAATAGGTAAAAGCCGACAGTCGCTCAAGAAAACATGGTTTGGAAGGATGTATCCTTGAAGGATACTAGCAAAAGACTGAAAGGGCATATCAACAGAGAGGTTGCCAATAAAGACAAAAGTAACCTGAATGCCTTTAAGTATAGTGTAGACAGAGCTTGAAGATTCCAAATTACCTTTGCCTACCAATAACCAGATTAATATGAATAAAATACCACCTCTAAAATGCTTGTATGTAAATGCTAGAAGCCTAAAAAATAAGATGGGATAGTTAGAATATATAACACTAAATGAAAGGTTAGATATGATTGGTATCTCAGAGACCTGGTGGAAGGAGGACAACCAATGGGACACTGTGATACCTGGATACAAATTATATCACAATGATAGAGTAGATCAAATTGGTGGAGGGGTTGCGCTCTATGTTAGAGAGGGCATTGAGTCACACAGGATTAAGGTTTTGCAGGAAACACATTTTGGCTCTGGAGGCAACTGCCTATGTTGCTTATGAGCAAATCTGGGCCTGAAGGAAACAGCATAATAACTAAGGTTACCAGATGTCCCTGATTTCTGTGGATTGTTCTGACTTTAATGCTACGTCCCGATTCCCACCTATTTGGCTGCCTCCTGTCCCTGATTCCAGCAATGGGACCAGAGAGGGTAGAAAAATAAATTTATTTTCAATTTATTGATTTGAATGTGTCAGTGTTTAGAATTTGTATCCATGATCTTCCTGTTTTACACAGTACAGGAGAAATGCATCACTGCTTCTATTTCTCTGTTGATTTGTATGCTTGGGAGTGATATTGCTGCTCTCAATATGACCGCAACCTCCATGTCTTGTTTCTCAAACTTAGAACTAAGGTGTCCCTCTCCCCCGCCACCACCACCACTTCCGATAAGTGTCCCATATTTGCCTGCAAAAAATCTGGTAGCCTTAATAACAACAGTAGATGACAATAGAGAATGACTGATTGACCTATCCAGTCTAGTAGATGACAATAGAGAATGACTGATTGACCTATCCAGCCTGCCCATAAAACATTTATCAAAAAAATCCCCTCCAAGATTAGGAACAAAAAATAAATATATATATACAAATCTCTAAAGACCTCAAACAATTTGATATCCAGCAATCAAGCCCAAACAATATTAGGCTATAGGGCCAGCAGCATTCATCCCTCACCATGTCTTTTATCCATCCTCTTAACTACTTCCATCCACTTTTCCTTGTCCTATCTTATTTATTTTATTTTATTTATTTAACAGATTTTTTTATACCGCTTTATCATTTCAGTCAAAGCAGTTTACATTGTAACTTAAACTTGGTAATGTACATTAAACAGGGTCATTGATAACCTGGATTTTTCTGAGGCAATAGAGGGTTAAATGACTTGCCCAAGGTCACAAGGAGCGCTAGTAGGAACTGAACCCTGGTCTCTTGGCTCCCAAGCCAGTGCTCTAACAATTAGGATACTCCTCCACTCTTAGTCATGGTTAAATGCCAGTACAGTGCTGGCTTCTTCAACACTCAAAGGTAGGCCATTCAAGGATGTATCATATTTATCTTTTATTATTGTACATTATTTATGCAATCTCATACCTGTAACTCCTCCATAGGGCCACTTTTACCTATTGGCCAAAGGGGTAGATGGTCGTTCCCCTATCTAACAGAACCCCCCACCCCAACTCCATCTAAGCACAAGCTGCATTGCTAATCTTCATCTTATGTTTGTGCGTGTCTGTTCACTCCCGCCTCCCATTCGGGCCATAACATTCTTCAACAGTTCATCTTCCTTCTCTGTGCACAGCTGCACCATGTTCATGTTTATGCACCACTGCTGCTGCTGCTAGCCGTCATTCCACAGCAATGATGCTTGCGGCTGCAGGCCAGGCCACTCCTCTGCTCTGCCTCCAAAAACCCATTGTCACTGGATATAGGCTGCTGCTGCAGTAGATGAGAGAAATGGAGGGGTTGTGGCCAGCCACTTTGTATAGAGAAGCTTCTGCCTGCTTGCGTGGATGACTCAAGTAAGCATGTCGTATGATGCTGTGCAGGTACAGCTCCCCCCATCTTGCATGAGTGGAAGAATTTGGACTATCAGCCACAGCTGTGACTCGCCACGAGCACTGAGGGGCTATGGCAGAGTTAGCAATGGGTATAAACAGAGAGTAAGAGCAGCAGTTTGGGTGAGTTTTTATCATCATCATGCTCATCTTTTTTTCTTTATAT
Organism: Ichthyophis bannanicus; assembly: GCA_033557465.1. NCBI lineage: Eukaryota > Metazoa > Chordata > Amphibia > Gymnophiona > Ichthyophiidae > Ichthyophis > Ichthyophis bannanicus. The sequence goes on along the minus strand of CM066035.1, from coordinate 160,140,693 downwards.
TTGGTATGACACCACCTGCTTCTCACACCCTTAAAACAACAAAACTGCAATTTCTATTTAAGGTCTTTGAATAGCAATTACAGTTTTGTTGTTTTAAGGGCATGAGAAGCAAAAGGTGTCATACCAAAACGGCAGGGGTCTTAAGAAAGAACTTTTCTCAAACAAAAGCAAATCTTGGATTTAAAAATACTTTTCAGTCCCTTAAAAAAGAGAAAAGTGGTTGATCTTTTCTCCATAACTTTCCTGCTGTCTAGCCATTGTTAGCACAATCTGAAAAAAGCACAAGGCACTAACATTATAAATTAAACTCTGTGGGCGGGCCTGCCCTTCTCACATTTTACCATAAAGTTTTGTAACAATCCAAACAGCTACCAAAATTTATGAGAGGGTTGTCCAAATATCTGCCGCCTCAGCTACTCATGTTTGTTAATGTTAAGGTAATAACTAATGTGGAACCTTGCATTGTGTAACCATAGTTTAGGTTATTCTTTCTTTGGTGCAGGAAAGAACAACCCAAACTACGGCTATATGATGCAAGGTTCCAACATTAGGAACCACCACCCCGGAAAAAAAATGTAGGCGTCATTGTGTGCAGCAGCAGCCAAGAAAGTAATTAGAATGCTAGGAATCATAAGGAAAGGAAAGGAGAATAAAACCAAGGATATCATAATGCCTCTGTTGTTCCATGGTGCGACCACATCTTGAATATTGTGTGCAATTCTGGTTATCATATTTTAAAAAGGCTATAGCAGAATTAGAAAAGATGCAGAGAAGGGCCACCAAAATGGTAAAGGGGATGGAAGGATACCCCTATGAGGAAAGGCTTAAAAGGTTAGGACTTTTCAACTTGAAAAGAGATGGCTGAGGGGAGATACAATAGAGGTCTATAAATTAATGAATGGAATGGAACGTGTAAAAGTAGATTGATTGTTTTCACCATCCAAAAATAGAAAGACTAGGAGACATGGAATAAAGGTACAATGTAACCCATTTAAGACTAATAAGAGAAAATATTTTTTCACTTAACGCATAATCAAACTCTGGAATTCGTTACCGGAGGATGTAGTAAAAGCTATTAGTGTAGCTGGGTTTAAAAAACGTTTTGGACAAATTCCTGGAGAAAAAGTCCATAAACCTTTATGAAAGAGGACCCAGAAAATCCTCTGCTTGCCCCGGGATGAGCATTGTGGAACCTTCAGTATGTGCCTTTTTGGGAACCAGCCAGATACATGTGACCTGGATTGGCCACTGTTGGAAACAGGATACTGGGCTTGATGGACCTGAGTCTGATGCAGCATGGCAGTTCTTATGTTCTTATCCCTCCCGCAACCTGAGATTTCATGTTTTATTTCCTGTGTTATCATTAGTATGTACTATTCCAAAATATTACATACCATTGCTCAAAGAGTATATCTTATTGCTAATTTGCAAAAGGCACACAACTGAGCAAACGGGATCGCTATCTGAGCAAAAGGTTGCACTGTTGTACAGTATTGGTCTGTACATCTTAGTAAATGATGGGGTTATTCTGGCAGCCCTATTCATGTATTGGACGTCTAAGAACAGGCATAGAGATATCCAAAGCACAGAGAAATCCCTGGAGCTGTTTTAGAAGCATAGAGGACATCCAAAGCAGAACAGGGGCATGATGCAGGCATGGCTGGGACAATCTCAAGAACTGGAATATCTTTGCCCGATTTGAGAAATGTTCTGGACATCCCAAGTACCATCAATGGTTATACTTGCTCCAGGCATGAATAAGAATCGAAAAAGTGTTTGTTTTGTCATGCAAATGTCTGAAGAGTATGGAGAAAAGAGTACACTCATATCCCCTTTATTTTACAGTTTGAAAACAAACACGGACGAGGAATAGGGGCTCATGTTTTCATTTTGCCATGCCACTGGATGTCCTTGTATGCAGCCTTGTTTGAGATGGACATCCCTGCTCCACGGTTTTATAGCTGGGACGTCTATATGAATGCCGGCATGGGGGTCCACATCAGGGGCATCTGTCTTTCTAAAACCGGGCCAAAAAAATAGAGGTCTCCAATGTTTTTCTGCATGTTCTGCCCTGAATGTCCCAGATTGCACTTGGACGTCCTTTCCAAAATGCCAATTTACATGCACATATTTGCCCCTGTGCTGGTAATGGCAAATTTGACAATGAAAGTATGTATATATTCCAGTTCAAAAATTACCCAGAGGTATGTATGTGCAAACTTTTATTTACACTTGCTATTTCACATGCACACATTTTCTGGGCTAATTTACAGGCACTTCTGGAGAGGCATTTTAGAAAAGCCTATTTTTGCATGCAAACCACTGCTTGATATTCAGAAATAGCTTCCTAAATTGGCTTCCAAATATTTTTACAATGGTATGACTTCCAGAACGGAACACATTATATTGTGTATGCAGACATCTTTAGTGACTCTAAACAAAAGTGAAAAGATCTCAGAAAAGGATGGCGATGAAGTGTAAGAAAGTCTCTTTACCCTTTGAGTTCTGCAAATTGGCTTCAAGGATAACACTGTGTGTTGCTACTATATATTATATGTTGCGAGCACGGGGCAAAAATAGAGCATCATAGGGCAATCAACAATCTCACAAAGTTCTCTTTTTTTTAAATAAAGGAGTGACCTTGCTGATATCACTGCTCTTCTACTGCTAGAACAAAACATTCGGAACAGCAGGAGGGAATTCTATTCAAGGAAAACTAGCTGAGAATCAAATTGATTCTAAAATGTATCATTCAGTTGAACTTTATTTTTAATCCAATTGACTAATTCATTATGGCAAATATTAAGTGCTGTATTCCCCTTAAATAAGGTTGTCCTGTGCAGTACTGGCCACTGAAAACTTAAACATATCAATAGGTTTCGTTGGGCAAGCTATAGGAAACCATGACAGCTCTAGTGAAGGAATGGGGTCACTGTAGCTTATTACAAGAAATAAACATACATATAGTCAGCACTGTAGTTAACATTTTGCTTCCTAGGACTTGCCACCATGAAGGGTACTTTCTACCTTAACACTTTTGCCCAGTGCTCCTATATTTACCTCCAAAATGAATTTTAATACTCACACATTTATTTTAGACTTCTTATGCTGTATCTTTAGGTTTTAACATTGCAATTTAAATGTTAAGGAAGCCCTAGCCAGGGTATGGGCAGCTACTAAATAGGGGCTCTCAAGTATTGAATACTAGACAAGAACTAGAATTTCTCAAGGTAAGTTTTTATAAGTCTGCACCACCAAGAAGTGCATCTAACACAAAACAGTAGCATAGGATATTGGAATCAAAAGCGTGACAAGAAGCTGGAATCTTGAGGCATCAGGAAGTATCCCTCCCCTCCCCTCCCACAAAGAACCAAATGGTGAGTCTCAAGAATAAGACAACTAGACAAGACAGGAGCAATAAACCAAGAAGGAACAAGCCCAGAAGTGGAGATGGGTGACGTTGGGTCAATCTAGATACTGGGAAATACAAGGAATAGCCAGGAATGGATTGGCTGCAGCTAGAGCACAAGGAGACATAACTCCTCCTGGGAGGATGGTGCCCTCCAACCCATCGGACATTGGTTTGGAGCCAACTAAAGCCTGATACTAGAGGCCACTATGCAGGAGCATAAAGAGATTAAGGGACCTTTTAAAGTGCATTAAGAAGTTAATGCAGGAATTAGCATGAGCACTTAGCGCAGTCCACACTAACAATTAATGCAGCGGTTAGACACGTGGAGGGCAATTCTGCACGGGACACGTCTGGGCCATCAGGCCATCCAAAAACTGGATGGGTCCAAAGCGGACCCGATTCTGCAACCGTGGGAGCTAGACATTCCACGGCTACAGAATTGGGGACTTACACGGCCCAGACTGGCCCTGATTCAGCAGCACAGATTGCCACCCTATGCTCCTGCTAGTGTGACGGTGCTGTGGCATTCTGTCGCCATGGCACCGGGACACCCAGCAGGAGCTCATTCTGGCCGAAATGGAATGCAGTGCCTTTTCCTGGCCTCCTGACCCTTGGTGGGGGGTCTGCCAGGGCCGAGATCAGGTGGAGGGGCCTCACTTGACACTGTCCCTGTTTTGGAGATTTTATTTTATTTTTTTTTATTTAACAAGAGCTTATATACCGCTACCTTCCAGAAAGATCAGGTGTGGTTTACAATGGAACAATTTAAACAGGGTAAAACATTCTGTTTTTTACATGGAACATAGGAAACTGTGGTATACATTACAATAAACCTTTTAAACAGGGTAAACATAAGCATAAACTGTGGTTATACATTAACAATTCTACTTGTGATATATCAACTATGTACAGATCAAATAACTATAAGCAAAGGTTTGATTCTCCATTGATTTAAATTAGTATTACATGTTTAATTTCCTATTATATATAGGGTAAGGTTTGAAGAAAGAGTGGTGATCAGGCTAGGAGATGCCTGCCTAGCCTGATCACCGCCATCTATGGGACTTATTCCACCTCCGAGGTGGAATAAATCCCACGTCCATCTTCCCCCTGCCGGACGTGCAGGATCGTGATCAGAATAGGCCCTGTATACCTAGGTGAGTCAGCCTGTCCCTGCTCTGCTTACTCTCCGCCTCCCATTCTCCCCTCCTGCCCCCATCCAGAGCTCCCCCTCAAACCCTATCTACGTGTGGGGAGCGCTATGCAGGGAATCCTGTCTAGGGCCTGAACAGGGGCGGATATCCATCCCGGACATTCAAACCTGCTATTCGGTCAACAGAATCTAACCCATAGGGGGTAGTTTTCTAAAGGACTTTTCACATGTGTATGCCTGTGAACATGCATGATGCTGCTCCTTTTTAATGTTTTTTTATGAAATGGCTGATGTCACTGGTTGTGCTGGTAAAAATGTATTTGCCAACGTCTTTATACCTATTTTAAAAAAAGACTGCATGCTTATCAGAACCCTTTATAAAATGCTTGGGGGATTGGGAATGTCCTCATTTGCTACCTACACATTCTGGGTTAATTTTATTTAGTCATTTCAGCAATATACGCATGCAAAATGGCTTTTGTAGAATTATCTTAAGCATAAGAGTACATGTTGTGGCATGAAGGAGCATAATTTTACTGTAGGTATTGCTGGGAGTGTGGTCTAGGTACAGCAGGGGAGGAGTCATGTAGCATGCACATGGATTCAAAAATACATTAATTTACTTATGTACGCATGCACTCTAGGTGTAAACCTTTATACCTGCTCCCAAACAGACGGAAATGTCTGCAATCTCAATGTAATGCAGGGTTTGTACAAGTATTTTATTAAGACACATAGGTGCCTATGTGCCTTTATAACACTGGGCCTTCTTGCGCAATAAACCAAGGTGCCTTGTTATAAAATTACCCACCTTATGCAACATAGGGCTTCACATGCAATACATTGACAAGGCAACAAAAGTAGTCTTAAAGAAAAATGTTTCCCCTGCTGTTTTTGTTCTCTGCAGCTTTCCAAGGCGTTATTTATGTAAGAGAGGTTCCTTTATCATTCACCTCTCCTTTCTTGTCCTTATCCAGAAATACAAAGCAGATAGTAATAATGTAGAATTTGTTTTGCTTATTTTTACATATTATGATAAAAGGTTACAGTGATGACATGTCAGCCAGTGAACATACAAGTTATATTGGGTTTTCAAAATTATTGAAAGGCTCAGCAATTGGTAAAAGGGCTTGAAAGGCTGTTTATTTTATATTTATCTTGTCTTTATACTAAAAAGGCAAAGAATGTAATCCAAAGCATAGTGGGAAGGGTGTCAGCAAATTAGTTTCTATGCTAAATCAATTACAGGTTGCAGGTGTCTAGAATTCATTAAAAGCATTTGCTATAAATTGGGCACAAAGAATCTGAAGAGAGGAGAACTGACCCAGAAAACCAAATAAAATCATATATTTTGCGAACAAAATTATGGGTCAATTTTCAATTAGGCCTTGTAGTTGTTAGGTATGTGGGACTTTAGTGCTTTTAGGGGCATGTTTACTAAAGTGCAGTCCATGGTTAGCATAAATGTCCGACAGGGAGTACCTCAAGGTTCCTCACTCTCAGCACTCCTATTTAACATCTACATCCAACCAATATGCAACATCATGAAAGAGAACAACATTCAATACACAGTATATGCAGACGACATCATGATATACACCCCGATATCAATCGACAACCCGGACTTCTCTAAAATAACAGACTGCCTTACCCAAATGACGAGTTGGTGTCAAAACAACAACCTCGCAATAAACTACAAGACCGAAGCGTTAATCATCACTCGGAACCAAAGCTTCATACACCCACCAAATATAAAGATACAAAGCACTACTATACCAATAAGATCAGAAGTAAGATACCTCGGAGTTACTCTGGACAATAAACTCAACCTCAAGCCACACATAGACAAAACAATCCAAAAAGCCTACTACAAGATGCGAATCATCAGGAGACTGAAACCACTCCTCGCCCCAGATCACTTCCGTACCGTCTGTCAAGCACTGATAACCCCACTACTGGACTTCTGCAATACGATATACCTTGGACTACCGAAACAAGCCCTCAAACCACTCCAACTGGCACAAAACACTGCAGCATGAATCATATCCGGAACTGCAAGACAAGAGCACATCACACCTACCTTAAAGGACTTACACTGGCTCCCAATCGGTGCACGCATCAGATACAAAACTATCATAAACCTATTTAAGATAAATCAGCACACATCAGCCAACAGTCTGCACACCCTCATACAACCTGACACCAGCACACGTCCTAGAAGAAAACAAACACACAACCGAGTCAGCACCCCAAGTGAATACAAACACACACGCAAGGACACAACAGACAGAGCACTCTCCATGGCTGTGCCAACAATATGGAACAAACTACCGGACGATTTGAGGGCAACTACAGACCTCAAAGACTTTAGAAAACAGCTGAAAACCATGCTGTTCATAGAACACTATGGACACATCACATAACCTCAGAGAATGTATAACAGTACATGATAAAGCCTAAATAATGTATGTATGGAAAATGTTTTTAGCACCACTGTATATAGCCCACCTTGTATATAGCTCAAACCAATCTAGCACACATTACAACACACACTCAACTAAGTTTCACCCTCACTGCATGTATAACACACTCACTTTACCAGATTGTTTGCTGTGATACCACCTTGATTATTAAGATAAGGCGGTTTAGAAATACTGTTAAATAAATAAAAAATATCCTTACAGACCCTCTCTCTACTATCCAGATAGCACCGGGACATACAAGGGCAGGGCGCAAGTTATATGAAGAGTGGTGATATTCCTTTCAGTGTTGGAATAACTATCTGGATATAATCATGACAGCAAAAAAGCTGTCCTAACTGTATCCAGATAGCTTACTGGATAACATAGAAACAGAACATAATGGTAGATAAAGATCATACCATAAAAGCTATTAAGTTCTACAGCCCTTTCCTTGCCCTCTAAGATCCTCTGCATTTGTCCCATACATTCTTGAATCATACATTTCTCATTTCCATCACCTCAACTGGGAGGCTGTTCCATGCATCCACCACCCTTTTCATATAGAACTATTTCCTCAGATTACTTCAAATCTATGCCCTTTCATCTTCATTCTATGATCCCCTATTCCAGAGCTTCCTTTCAGCTGAAAAACCACTCTCTTCTGTGCATACCATAGGGATATTTGAATGTCTCTGTTATATCACCACTCTTTCCGTTCCTCCAAAGTAAACATATCAAGATCTTTAAATCTATCTCTATATGCCTTATGATGAAGATCAATGACAATTTTAGTAGACGCCCACTGAACCAACTCCATTCTGTTTATATTCTTTTGAAGGTGTGGTCTCCAGAATTGTGCACGGTACTCTAAATGGGGTCTCATTAGAAACATATACAAAGGCACTGTCATCTCCTTTTCGCAGGTGGTAATTCCTCTCACTATAAACCCAAGCTTCCTTCTGGCTTTTGCCTTTGCCTTTTATACCTTTTGGCCATTTTAAGATCATCCCATACAATCATCCCCAGGTCCCCCTCTTCTTTTGTACATTTAAATACTTCACTCCCTATGCTGTTCCACTCCCTTGGGTTGTCGCAGCTCAAATTCATGACCTTGAATTATTTAGAATTAAAGTCTAGCTGCCAAAATTCTCAACCATTTTTAGACCTTTGCGAGAAGTCTCTTCATATTATCCACACCTTCCAACAAAAGGCAAGCCTTTCTCAATAGACCTTCCTCAATATCGCTTACAAACATGTTAAAAAGAACAGGACCTAGGACCACTTTCTGCAGCATGCCACAGGTAACACCCTTATTTTCATAGTAAACTCTATTTCCATAGAGCTATTTACTATTATCCTCTGTTGCCTCCCACTCAAAAAGCATCTTGTAGACTCTATGCATACATGCCTTTCTATCTTTTCTGTGTGCCCTTATCTTCTCTATTGTCCTATCATAAATTTGGCATTTTTTTCTCTCTTTAGCAGCGTTTACTTATTGTACACTGCCCTGATGCCTTGGCCTGGGTGATTAATCAAATGCTCGAATAAAGATAAAGATCTTACCACCATATCTAGGGCTCTTCCTCAGTTGAGAACTACAGGCTGATTAGTTTGTGGTGAGTAAATTAATGGAAACACTTCTAAAACAGAAGATAGTGAGGTTTCTGGAGTCCAATGGATTGCAGGATCCAAAGCAGCATGGGTTTACTAGAGGGAGGTCTTATCAGACAAATCTGATTGATTTCTTTGATTGTGTGACCAAAGAGATGGACTGAAAGAGAGCCCTAGATGTGTTGTACTTAGATTTCAGAAAAGCCTTTGACACTGTTATGCACAGGCAACTTATAAATAAATTGAGCACCCTAGGGATGGACTAGAAAGTGACTTGCTGGGTTATAAATTGGTTGAGTGGTAGACGACAAAGGATACAGTTAAAAGCTGCTCACTCTGAGGAGGAGGTGGTTACCAGTGGTGTGTCATGTGGATCTGTCCTTGTTCCAATTCTTTTTAACATATTTGTTAGTGATATTGCATAAGGGCTGTTGGATAAGGTTCACATTTTTGTATGCGAACCTGTATAAATCTTTGGTGAGACCTCATTTGGAGTATTGCATGAAATTCTGGAGACCACACCTTCAAAAGGATATGAACAGGATAGAGTTGGTGCAGAGGGTGGCTACCAAAATGGTCAGTGGTCTTCATTATAAATCATATGGGAACAGACTTAAAGATCTTAATATGTATACTTTATAGGAAATGCAAGACAGAGGAGATATGATAGAGATGCTTAAATACCTCTGTGACATAAATGCACAGGAGGAGAGCCTCTTTGAATTGAAAGTAAGCTCCGCAATGAGGGGACATGGATGAGGGTGAAAGGGAATAGACTCAGGAGTAATATGCGGAAATATTTATTTATGGAAAGAGCTGTAGATACGTGGAACAGTCTCCCAGTGGAGGAGTAGAGACGACGACAGTATTAGAAGTCAAAAAATCATGGGACAAATACAGAAGATCTCTAAAGGGAAAAAAAGGACTTTAGTTGTTGATATAGAAGGGCAGACTAGATAGGCCATATGGTCTTTTTCTGCCATCATCTTTCTATGTTTCTAAGTCAGTTACTTTAGGGTCTCTATCCCAAGGCAGTGGAAGAGTGTAAAAGTCTTGCTGAAATCTAAGATTTCATAGATTTCTGTGCACCATGTCTCCAAACTGCTAAGACATGGTACACAGAAAACACATTCAGAATCACCACTATCTGGATAACTCCTATGCTGACTGATTTATGCAGAAAACAATTTTTCTCCCAAAAGCTTTAACACAAGTGATCAAATTTGCAGACGATACAACATTATTCAAAGTTGTTAAAACACAAGAGGATTGTGAAAAATTGCAAGAAGACCTTGATAAATTGGAAAACTGTACGTTCAACTGGCAGATGAAATTTAATGTGGACAAGTGCAAAGTTATGCAACCAGGAAAGAACAACCCAAACTATTGCTACATGAAGCAATATTCCACATTAGGAAGCACCAATCAGCAGCAGCAGTTTCCCCAGAGGGCCATGTTCTAGGTCAGGGGTGGGCAATTCCAGTCCTGGAGGGCCACAGACCAGTCAGGTTTTCATGATGTCCCTAATGAATATTCATGAGATCTATTTGCATCCACTGCCTTCCATTGTATGGAAATAGGTCCATGAATATTCATTAGGAACATCATGAAAACCTGACTGGTCTGCGGCCCTCTAGAACCGGAATTGCCCACCCCTGCTCTAGGTGGCTACCTAGTTTTCCTTACTTCCTGTTACAACTGGAGTTCACCCATCCACCTGCCAAAGATGACAGAAACCCACACTGGAATTTGAATGCATTCTGGTTTAGGTGGAGGAAGTGGACTATTATGGAGGTGTAACCGAAGGGAACAGGGCATGCTGTTGCAAGTGGACGTGAATAGAGAGCGTAGTTGCTCACCTGTAACAGGTGTTCTCCAGGGACAGCAGGAATCATTCCTCACACATGGGTGACGTCGGCGCCGACGGAGCCCTCGTTCGGAGCAAATCCCCAGCTTTCAAAGAAAGCCTTTGGGATTGCATCGCACATGCGTGGTCCCCTTCCCGCCCAAAGGTGCCATCTTGCTCAGTCAAATGACATAGCTAAAAAGACGGCAAAGAAAAGAAAAATTAATAATAGGACTGCAACTCCAGGGGAGGAGGGAGGGTCATGAGGACTGATTCCTGCTGCCCTGGAGAACCCGTTACAGGTGAGTAACTATGCTTTCTCCAGGAACAAGCAGGAAGTCAGTCCTCACATATGGGACTCCCTAGCTATAGGCTACCGAGAACCCATAGCTGAAAAATGACTCCCTCTAGAAGAGCCACAGCAGCTATAATAGGAATTCAGCCGAGAACGCAACACCCCCCGGTAGCCTGACACCAAAGGGTCAGAGGGTTGGAGTTGCCTAAACCTCAAATAGGTTACGGAGTACCGCCTGGCCGAAAGCACTGTCCTGTCGGGACTCCCTATCCAGGCAGTAATGGGCTGCAAAAGTCTGGCTTGAAGACCAAGTTGTGGTCCGGCAGATGTCTGCCAGCGGAACAGAGCGGACGTGAGCCACTTACGTGGCCTTAGCCCTGACACGGTGGGCCATGACTCGACCCTGCAACGGGAGGTCGGCCGCCCTGTACGCCCAGGCAATGCAGTCTGTCACCCAGGTAGACAACGTGCGCTTGGAGACAGGTAGACCCAGCTTACTGGGGTCATAAAAGATAAAGAGCTGAGTAGCCCTTCAATGTCCCCGCATATGCTCCAGGTAGAAGGACAATGCCCTCTTACAATCCAGGGTATGCAGGACTGCCTCTACCCAGCTGGAATGCGGTCTGGGAAAGAAGGTTGGAAGAACCACCTCTTGATTGAGGTGGAAAAAAGAGACCACTTTTGGAAGGAACTTGGGGTGGGTGCGGAGGACCACCCAGTTCCTATAAAACTGCGTGTACGGTTTATCAGATACGAGAGCTTGTAGCTCACTCACCCATTTGGCTGATGTGAGTACCACCAGGAAGAGCACCTTCCAGGAGAGGAAGCGCAGATGGCAAGTGGACATTGGCTCAAAAGGTGGGTGAGTAAGCTGCTCTAAGACCACATTCAAATACCACTCACTTGTCGGAGGGCGAACTGGTGGCTTCAGCAGAAGCAGGCCTCTGAGGAATCTGGACACCAGAGGGTGAGCTGAAAGAGGCTGTCCCTCCACTGGCGAGTGGTTTGCTGACAAAGCACTCAGGTGGACCCTGACAGAGTTAGACTTCAGACTCAGTTCTGAGAGGTGAAGCAAGTACTGCAACACCACTGGTACATGGCAAGAGAAAGGGTTCTCATTGTTCTGAGTACACCATATCTCAAATCTACACCACTTTAAGGCATAGGATTTCCTAGTGGACTGCCTCCTTGAGAGCAGTAACACTTCTTCTACATTCTTAGGTAGTAGAAAAGGAGCTAGCACTACCCTTTCAGCAGCCATGCCATCAGGTTGAGAGTCCTGAGGTTGGGGTGCAAGAGAGATCCCTGCTCCTGAGACAGGAGGTTGGGCTGCATCCCCAGAGCGAGTGGGACTTCCACCGCCAGCTGAAGGAGAAGCGGAAACCAAGGTTGTCTCAGCCATCTGGGGGCTACCAGAATGATGGAGGCCCTGTCCCGAAGGATTTTGAACAGAGTTTGGGCCACCAGGGGCGTGGGAGGAAACACATACAGGAGGCTCACTGACCAGGAGATCAGAAAAGCATCTGCAGCCACCCTCAGAGGATGTGGCTGTCTGGAGCAAAATTTGGGCAGCTGGTGATTCTGTGGACTGGCAAAGAGATCCATGGATGGATGCCCCCAGCGGTGGAAAATCTGCCGGGCCACCTCCGGATTCAGTTGCCATTCGTGAGGTTGGAGAATCCTGCTTAATTTGTCTGCTAGGCAGTTCTCCTGACCAGGCAGGTACACTGCTTTGAGAGACATACCCTGCTTGATGGCAAAGGAGCAGAGGTCCAGTGTCTCCTGACATAGGATACAAGACCCTGTACCTCCCTACTTGTTCATGTAGAACATTGCTACCTGGTTGTCTGTATCAGTACAGACTGATGTGAGAGAATATGATAAAAGGTTTGAAGAGCTAGGTGAATTGCCCGCAGCTCTAAGAGGTTAATTTGGTGTGTAGACTCGTGAGGAGACCACAGCCCCTGAGTGCATGATCCCTGGCAATGGGCTCCCTAGCCCAGCAAGGAGGCATCTGTCACTAGCACTCTTGTGTGCGAGGGAGTCTGAAAAGGCACAACCCTCGAGCAGGTTGGGTGGCTGAAGACACCACTGCAATGACTTCACCAGTCGTTTGGACACTGTTATCCTGTCTCTGAGGCTGCTAGTGGCTTGTGTCCACTGATCTCTGAGGCACCACTGAGCTGTTCTCATGTGCAGATGAGCATTTGGGGTCAAATGTACCGTGGAGGCCATGTGGCCATGTGTAAGAAGTGTCTCGCTGAGACCTGAGATCTGTGCCTGAACTGTTGTGCCAGTGCTAGCAGCCTCTGTGCCCTGTCCCCTGGCAGGTAAGCCTTCACCTGAAGGGTGTCCAGTCTTGCTCCTATGAACTCTAAGTTTTGAGTGGGGAGCAAAGTAGACTTTGCAAGGTTTATGACAAAGCCTAGACGTTGCAACATGTTGATAGTGCGAGAAGTGGCCTTTGGGCCTCCTGTGGCGATTGGCCCCTGATGAGCCAGTCATCTAGGGAAGGGAAGATAAAGATCCCTTCACTTCTAAGAAAGGCTGTCACTTACAGCCAGGCATTTGGTGAACACTCTGGGAGCAGAGGCTAGGCCAAAGGGTAATACTCTGTATTGGAAATGTTGTCCTCCCACTACAAATCTCAGATATTGTCTGTGGTCTGGATGTATGAGGATGTGTGTATAGGCATCTTTCAGGTCTAAGGAGCATAGCCAGTCTCCCTGGTGGAGATAAGGCAACAATATTCCAAGGGAAAGCATCTTGAACTTTTCCCTCACCAGGAACTTGTTTAAGTTTCTCAGGTCGAGGATGGGTCTGAGGCCTCCTGTTCTCTTTGGTATGAGAAAATACCTGGAGTAGAAACCCTTGCCCTTCAGGTGGTGGGGCACTGGTTCCACCGCCTGATCCTCTAGAAGACCTGTCAACTACTGCAAGAGGACGTCCCTGTGAAGAGGGGGTCTGAGAGGCTCTCCTGGAAAGAAGGAGGGTGGTATCTGGCTGAAGTGAAGCAAATAGCCCCTTTGGACTAGTTGCAGGACCCAGATATCCAAAGTGATGGCTGGCCACCTGTGGGCATACAGGATTAGCCTGCTTCCTGTGCAAGGCCTTACCACTGGTGGAAGAGAGACTATTCCTTGGGAGTCAAAAATCCCCTCCCAGCTGTGTAGGAGCCGAGGCCTGGGGCTTGTGGGTCTTCTGCTTACGCGGGCCATGCCCCTGTCCCTTGGCATGCTGCCCCTGTTTGGGAGCTGGGGTGGCTTGGTAAGTGGGGTAGTTGAAATAAGCAGTACCCTTCCTTGGGAAAAAGGGCTTTTTACTCGAGACCTTCTTCTTAGAAGGGGCAGAAGTCTTCTTTGAGAGTCTTGTCTGGGTCCAGTACTCAGACTCGAGCTCAGCAGCCTTCTCAGTCATGGGTTTGCCAAAGAGGTTGTCACCTCGGCAAGGGACATCGACCGACTTGTCCTGAACTCATGGCTCCAGATCCGATGACATTAGCCAGGCCTGGCAGCATGTACTGATGCCGGCTGCGGCTACTCGGGCTGAAGCCATCATAGGCTGCTCAAGATATGAACTTTGAGCACTCCTGAATCCCAGTGGACAAGGCATTGAAGCGCTGCAAGGGTGAGTCGGAGAGGCCAGCTGAGAACCTGGCAATCTCCTTTGCCATGTCTCTCAAGTCCATGTACAGCTGGTAGGTTTGGACACGGCATGATAGGAGCGAGCCCTGGAAGTATTTTCTGCTGAAACCGTCCAGGTTCCGGGCCTTCCGGCCAGGAGGCACTGAGGAGTGCGTCTTTTGGCTCTTGAGCCTGTGGCATGGCCAATTCCACAACCATGGAGTTGTGCGGCAGCTGTGTATTTTGGAACCCAGTGCTCTTGTGGATTCGATAGATGGAATCGACCCACTTGCTGAGCACTGGCATTGAGGCCGGTGACTCCCACATGCGGAGCATAAGCCGTTCCAGCATCAGAGGAACCGGAACAGTAAGGGCTTCCCTCAGGGGAAAGTCATACTGGAGGACTTCGAGCTCTTCAGCTCGAGGCTCCTCCTTGGTATCCGCCAGGAATGCCAAAGCCTTGGCCATGTCCCTGACGAAGTCCGAGAGAGTCCGATGGGATATACCGGGTCCGATGGGTGTCTGGGAACTCTTCATCTTCTGTCTCCCATGCCGATCCCTCCGAGGAGGAATTGAGTGACTCCGGCCGCGAAGGCTTCAGCCCCGACCACCCCGACACCGACGACCTCGGTCCCAAACGGGAGGTCAAGGGAGACCTCGGCCGAGGATCGACTCAAGACTGAAGAGTCTCGAGGATCGGCTCGGCCTCGGGGGTTGACTTGGACGTCGAGGTCCCGGTGGTCGGGGCGGATGGACCAGTGAGACCGGCTATCAGTACCCGCTGCTGCTCCATGAAGGCAGACATGCTGCGCTCCAGGGCTGTCATCCTGAGACCGAGCTCAGAAGACTCTGCAGCCTCTGGCTCGGGTCCCGACACCGTCGGGCACGATGCTGGCTCCCCCGGAGGAGAATCCATGAGGACAACAGCAGTTACTTCCTCGACATCTCCAGCTTTGCATGAGACATCTTTACAGGCCGCTTTGACTCCGAGGACCCGGGGCAGCGGTCAAGACTCCGTGACCTGGCCTTTGAGGGCCCAGGACAATCAGAGGCATCCAACAACACTGCCCTCGTGGGTTTCTTCTTCCTCCGGTGTTCCCGGGAGGGAGATCCCCGCTCAGAAGACCCCTGACGGTGCTTGGGTTCAGACAGCTCCCGAGACATCAAAGCTTCTGAAGAGGTCTGGACCCGGGGGGATGCAGACTCGGAGAAAATCCTTTCGTGCTGCTGCTGCCTACTCCTAAGTGCCTTAGAGGACATCTTCCCACATGGGCCACAGACCTGCGGGTCATGGTCGGGCCCGAAGGCATCGGAGACAGCAGTCATGTGTGTCGGTGAGGGACATCAACTTCTTGCACCGATCACACTTCTTAAACCCGCTGGCAGCCATCAGGGGAAAAAGGGCCCCTGCAAGGTCGAAGGACCGTGCTGCCAGTGAAAAATAAAAAAGAGCGCGAACGCTAGTCACTAAGGACAAAAATGCAAAAAATTGATCGGACTCGATACTGGTATACCGAGCTGAGGCGGGAAGGAGAACCAGCGTCGAACCGGGTCGAAGAGAAAAATTCTTCTGGAGTTTTGATGCACTTTTTCCGCAAGGGATTTGGGACAACGTCCGTTGGGCTCCACGGAAAAAGGGAGACTGAGCAAGATGGCACCCTTGGGCTGAAAGGGGACCACGCATGCGCGATGCAATCCCAAAGGCTTTCTTTGAAAGCTGGGGATTTGCTCCACACGAGGGCTCCATCGGCACCGTCACCCATATGTGAGGACTGACTTCCTGCTTATTCCTGGAGAAAAAAACAACCCAGTGGACAGGACACTCAGACTGAGACATAACATGGTATGACTGATTAGGTAGCAGGAGATCACTAGGAAGTATCTAAACCAAGGTTGGTGGCCAACTGCTGAGGATATGATGGTTGGGCTGTCCAGATTTCTAGGGAAAAGGGTGGAGGGAAGGGGCGAAGAAAAGTTTGCAAAGAATTCAAGTTTTTATGTTGTAGTCTGTTATGGCTTGGGTTGGATTGTTATTAAATTGTAGTCTTTCCTTTCATTAA
The DNA here is from genome assembly GCA_033557465.1 of Ichthyophis bannanicus. Taxonomy (NCBI): domain Eukaryota; kingdom Metazoa; phylum Chordata; class Amphibia; order Gymnophiona; family Ichthyophiidae; genus Ichthyophis; species Ichthyophis bannanicus. Next base: position 160,124,231 of record CM066035.1, on the reverse strand, counting down.
ATTCAGTGCTTGAAGTGTGTTATTTATTACTGTAGGTGGTGCAGGTGAAAGGGTACTGGTCCCTCTGCCCTTCTCTATTTTGTAGCCCAGAGTCATTCATTAATGCAATGTACGCTCACATTAAGAGCCCCATTCTGGGAGGGGGATGTCCGAGATTTCCGAAGGTCCCCGCTGTTAGCCAGAATCAGTCCCAAGTACGGTCTGGCATGCCCCTCCTGCCTGTGGGAACATCCTCTCTGCAGGTGCCCCAGACATCTGAGGTTCTGGTCCCCCAAATCCCCCGTACCTGACTCACGGCTGGCCTCCCATGGCCTGGATCGGGTAGTGGGGACCCCCCCCCCCACACTGGCCCTGGCCCCGGCCCCGGCCCCAGGGGTGGCTTCCCTGTCCTGACCCTGCAAAAAATGCTGCTTATGCCACCTCTGCAGCAGGCCCAGCAGCATGTACAGGAGTGTGACCTGAATCGGCCATGTACGAGCTGCCAGGTGGCCTGCCCCCACTCCACCCCCCACCAGCTCTCCCCGTCCTGAAGAACAGGATGTATGGGGAGAGCTGGTAAGGGAATAGAGTCTAGGCGGATTGCATTCTACAAGGAGGGCCTAAGGGTCCAATATGCTATACATGTTTCTTTTTCATTTTGTCTCTGAATACAAGTTTGAGAAATGGATATTTTAGAAGCTCGGTAAGAAGCTTTACTCAGCTGAATGTGTTACACATTAACTGAATTTATAATTTTGAAAAATTGCTTCAAATACTGAGAAAATGAAGATTTTGGATCCTATTTAGAAAAGATGTTCAATGTTCAGTGCTTATGGGAAAAAATCTTTTAAAAATAAAGCAGTTTGCCTTGAAAGATTGTGTTTATTTATGATACAAGATGGTAAAAGAATAGATTTCTAATTGTTTTCTTTTTTAGAAGACGTCCTTTTTTTCATCTTCTAATAAGACGTATGTTGTGAGCCCGAGACACAATTGTTATAGAACTGAGGCTCAGCTGTAATAACAGCCCTCAATAACAAGTTAATCAATTTGTGAATGTTATTAATAATGTTCTCCAAAACCGATCCCTTGATTCTAGCAGTCAAGGGATATGTCTGCAGGTGTTTCTCCTCCTCACTTTTCTCTCTAAATGCAAATTTTAAACGGGGAGAAATAACAGTTACTTACATTGCTTTTTAATTGCATGAATGGTTTTCTGACTACAATATACTGTAACAAGAATATCATTAAATTGCCTAACACACACACAGGTTCCCACCACTTCCTATTGCCAATATTACAAAAGATGACATCAAAGGAATTGCTTAACTCAATAGGATTCCAACATGCATGATAAATTTGGGACAGACCTGTTCTCATTGAAATGGAACTTAAGATAAGCTGCTAAAGGTATTTTAAAACTTGCATTTAAAGTTTTCTCTAGTTTATTGTGTAGAAACATAGAAACATGACAGCAGAAGACGACCACATGGCCTATCTAGTCCGCCCTTCCATATCAACTACAATAGTCCCCTTTTTTCCTTTAGAGATCCTCTGTGTTTGCCCGATGTTTTCTTGAATTCAGATATTGTCCTCATCTCTACTACCTCCAGTGGGAGACTATTCCATGCATCTACCACTCTTTCTGCAAAGAAATATTTTCCTATATTACTCCTGAGTCGATCCCCTTTCACTCTCATTCTATGTCCCCTCATGGCAGAGCTTGTTTTTAAATGTCTCTATCATATCTCCTCTGTCTCACCTTTCCTCTAACATATACATATTAAAATCTTTAAGTTTGTCCTCATATACCTGACCGTACCCTCAGCCTTTCAACTCATATCAAACTAACCACCTGGCCAATTTCCTTCAACTAAGGATGATACAGCAAATAAGACTACTCCTATCTGGTCAAGACTTCCGCTCGGTACTTCAGGCAATGATCTGCCCCCATTTTGACTATTGTTAACAGTTTATATCAGAGGCTATCTAAACAAGCAACAAAACAGCTCCAATTGGCTCAAAACACAGCCACACATGTAGTATTTAAAATTCACAGTTCTGAACACATCACCCCAATCCTTCATCAGCTACACTGGTTAACCATTCAAAGCAGAATTATTTACAAAATAATGACAACATTCAAACTAATACATGACATAGCACCATCCTATCTAATCTCCCTAATCAAAAAAACTCCAAATGACAGACTGAGACCAGCTAGCAAACAGAAGACATTAACTGTTCCCAAAGACATTTGGGAATACAAATAGATCAACGAGTAATAGAGGATTTACATTCTTTGAACAAATTCTCTGGAACTCCCTAACAGATAACCTTAGAGCATTGGCAGACCTCACAACTTTCAGGAAACAACTCAAGACCCACTTATTTAAAGTTTATTTTGGCACCCAGACACAGAAAAATGTTTACCAACATAAACATCACTCTTTTCCCCCATGTTTTACAAATTTACTACCTTGTGCCAGTTGCTACTTTGTAAATTTGTTAACAGTAATAATGCTTTAATATATAGTTCAGCTTGAGTTGTTCTGAGTGTACTTAATTAGATTGTCAAAATATGTTAATCCACTAACAATGTTCCTTGTAAAAGTTACATTCATATTTTGTTCCCCTTTTTTGATGTAACTAAGTTGGTTATTTGTAAACCGCTTTGATCTTCAGAAGGCGGTATAAAAAGCGCACATAAACAAAACATGCTTTATAACGAAGACCACTAACCATTTTAGAGCCACCCTCTGCACCGACTCCATCCTGTTTCTATCCTTTTGAAGGTGTGGACTCTAGAATTGCACACAATACTCCAAATGAGGTTGCACCAGAGACTTACAGTATAAAGAGGCATTATCACCTTCTTTTTTCTGCTGGCCATTCCTCTCCCTATGCACCCAAGCATTCTTCTGGCTTTCGCCGTCGCCTTTTATTTATTATTTATTTACAGTCTCTTTTATACCACGCTATTCAACATCAGTGCGGTTTACATTGAACATAAAAACTTACACATTTCATTGGCTGATCCGTGTTTACAATGAACAGTTATTAGAACTTGGATAACTTGGGGTAACTATTTACATCTATTCAACAAGATAGGTATTACCTCACTGGACATAGTCGTGGTTGTTTGTGTGGTAAGCACTGTTCCCTCTAAGCTGTGCGCGTGTGCGCGCGCACACACCTCGCCGAGCGAGCGCACAAACTTTACCATAGAGCGCACAAAAATTACAGCTCTGATTCTGATATAAAGCACAGACGTCTTAAAATTTAAAAGTTATGATTGTAATTACTAGAAATTTCCCGCTTCATTTAGTAATCGTCTATTTTCATTTAATTTGATTAAAATCAATGTGGTGTACATATAGTATTCAGATGTGTAGTCAAATTTTAAAGTATATAACTCCGAGTGTCGTTATGTGGTGCACAAAAATTTAACCTTCCTTCAAAAGCTGCACACAGCTGATATTTTATGCGCACACAGCCTACAGAAAATTAGAGGGAACATTGGTGGTAAGGCTTACTTAAACTGCACTGGCTAGATAGTGGATGGGGCTATTATAGCACTGTCTACCGGGTAATACAGGAGGAAGAGATGGTGCTTCAAGGCCTTTCTAAACTGGGTTAGGTCAGGGATTGCTCGGATGCTGGGAGGTAGAGTGTTCCAGCATCTGGGCGCACAAAATTTGAAAGCCCTGTTTGCTGTTGACCGAGTGCATTGGGTTATTGATTTCGGGACTATCAGTGTATTAACTGCTACTGATCTTCTGGACCTATTGGAGGGCGTAGTCTGGATCAGCTCTGCTAGTGATGTGGATGAGAGCCCATTGACAGCCTTGAACGTCAGCAGTAAGGTTTTGTATGTGAGTCTACCATGTATCGGGAGCCAGTGTAGGTGCTTCAGGATGGGCGTCACGTGGTCTTTCCTGGATGCTCCATGTAGGACTCTTGCTGTGGCATTCATCGCAGGTTGCAGCGGGTTCAGAGTGGCTTGAGGGAGTCCATGCAGAATTGAGTTGCATAATCCAAATGTGGTATGATCAGTGCCTGATAAATTGTCCTGAAGTCGTCTGGTTCCAGCAAGAATCGTAGGTGCCTGAGGGATCGGATCTTATGGTACACCGCTCTCACTATGTTGCCTATGTGCACCTTCATGTCCAGGCGCTGGTCTAAAGTGACTCCGAGGTACCTGATCGTGGGTTTGGTCTGGAGTTCTGCTTCCTTGACTTTTCTACCCGTTTAGCCACTTTAAGACCAGAAACAACTATGCCCAGGTCCCACTCGTGGACAAAAGTACTTTACACCCTACACTTTACAGCTCCCTTGGATATCTGCAGCCAAAATGAATGGCCCTGCTTTTTTTAGCATTAAATCTGAGCTGCATTAAATCTCAGTGTAGTTCAAAGGATAGACAAAACCTTTGAGCACCATTTTATAAATATATGATCTTTAGCTTAAAAATTAGTGCTACCAAAAATTAAGAACAGGGTATCAAAATTTTGGATTTGGTCTTCTGCTAATGATACCCCCCCCCCCCCCCAAACTCAGGGCTGGCACTACCCATCAGGCAAAATAGGTGGTCACCAAGAGGGCCAACATTTTGAGGTCAATCTATTGCCCGCATTGTCGCCCCTCTATGTGATCTGCAATGGTTGTAATGAAATTCAAACAGCTTATGCAAACCTCTGACATTGTGTTGCTGTTGTTGCTGTCTTTGACCAACCACATCTACCCCTCCAGGGCAGACTTTCCATTTACATGGGGTGAAAATGTCAAAATCCAGCCAGTGGACTTTTTGACATTTTTACCACCTACTGGTAATGAATACAAATGTGGTCAACATTATTGGCACCCTTGTATTTTACATATGTTGTGTACAATATCTTGAGAAATAATTGGAAATATTCCAACTGTATGTCATAGTATTAATAGTATGTTCAAAGATATGCAACAAAAAAAGGATGTATGTGCAACTTAGATGTACTAATTTCTGGGAAAAAGCTAATATGACTTGGACAGGATTAATGACATTCTGCACAACCCTTGACAGTGATGAGAGCCTCCAAACATTTCTTACAGCCATCTATAAGTTTCATACATCTATCTGCTGGTAGTTTCTCCCACTCTTCAACTGTGATTTGCTCCAGCTCATGAATTTTTCCAGTATTCCTTTTACCAATGGCAGATTTCTGCTCTTTTCAAAGGTTCTCGATTAGATTGATATCAAGACTCGTTGCTGGCCAGTTTAAAACGGTTGATTTTTTTTCTTTTTAACCATTCTTTTGTACTTTTTTTTTTTATTGAAATTTCAACCAACTTACAAAGCAAGCATAAAGAAACCACAGATGTATTCATAAAGGCAAAATCAAACAAACATTAAGCAATACACACAATCAATAGCAATACATCATCATAGCCCACAATCCGGGGAGATACTTAAAGAGAAAACAAATCACCACAAAGAATAAATAGAGCAAACTCTAAATTATCAGGCAGCAATACTAACTTAACCCACCCACCTCCAGTTACTAATTACCCTGTCGTTCCTCGTCAGCAAGAAATACCTCAAGCTGAGAAGGATCAAGAAAACAAACTTTGAACCTTGATACAAGACCAAACATTTGCAAGGATATCTAAGAAAGAAAGTAGCAGAGATAGCGAGCAGTCTAGGTTTAAGGGCCAAAAAGGCCTGTCTCCTAGTCTGAGTCGCTCTACTAATATCTGGGAACATTTGAACCCTGGCACCACAGAACAGAGCTGACATATTTTTGAAATAACTACGAAAAACAAGCATTCTATCCTGGTCTGAGAGAAAAGATACCACCAAGGTGGCTCTAGAGGAAATATTATCCCTTGAGTCCTCTAGGAACTTGGTAAGGTCCAGGGCATCCATGCCCTTAACCTCATCAAACCCAACCAGAGAGCCCGTAACCAGCTTCTAACCAGTAAGGTAATATAACTTAGAGAGAGAAATGGAGTCAGCCAAAGCCAGCCCCAAAACCTCTTTGAAATACTTTCTCAGCAAAATTTCAGCAGAAAGCAAATAAGAAAAGGGGAAATTCAACAATCTAACATTTTTTACTCGAAACATATTGTCATACTGTTCCATCTTATTGTGCACATACAAACTTTCCTTTATATGAGAAGAATTAACAGCTGCAAGGGCCTGACAATGGGTTTCACACTTAGCAACCTGTATAGAAATGGTCTCAACCTTATTATCCACTTCAGACAGCCTAGTGGTAATCTCAGAAGAGAAACCACAAAGCTGTATTACAATGGGCACCAAGGTGTTTTCAATACGGGTTACCACTTTCCAAATATCTGCCAGGGTGACCTGATCATCCGGGACCACCCTGGCTTCATCTGGAACGGGCGCCCATATCACTGGTTTCAGCTTTTCCCCAGCATCTATCGGGGGACTCTGCTGAAACTGAGTGCCCGACAAAGCAGGCAAAGGTGGAGATACATATACTGGAGGAGACGGTGGTGACCGGTCCGGGGAGTTAAGAGATACCGGGGACGAACGTAGAACAAGAAAGTCAGGGTCAAGTGATACATTGGTGTTAGTCACTACCTTAACATGTTTGTCCATGGGTCCAACAGCAACCTCCGTTTGCTCCGCCGGCAGGATCTTCTTTTACCCATCTATCCAGCAGCTACAGAAAAACGCAACACTTAAACCAGCTCTCCTGCTCTCCTTCGTGGCTCCAAGGGACTCCCAAGGGGCCTAATATGCCCCTTGTATCTAGCCCCTTATATCGCTGCCCCGACTAGCACCTCCGGCTGCGCCTGGCCTACCAAGCTTTTAAAGGGGCCCCTGATGACGTCGGGGCCGGCGGGAAAGGAAGCCCGATGTCTCCGGACCTCAGCGCTGCCTCCAACCTCTCTCCCAAAGCTGAAAATCAGCTGTGCAGCTTAATGAAGGACACCCGATGATGTCGGGGCCGGCGGGAAAGGAAGCCCGATGTCTCCGGACCTCAGCGCTGCCTCCAACCTCTCTCCCAAAGCTGCAAATCAGCTGTGCAGCTTAATGAAGGACCCCCGATGACGTCGGGGCCGGCGGGAAAGGAAGCCCGATGTCTCCGGACCTCAGCGCTGCCTCCAACCTCTCTCCCAAAGCTGCAAATCAACTGTGCAGCTTAATGAAGGACACCCGATGACGTCGGGGCCGGCGGGTAAGGAAGCCCGATGTCTCCGGACCTCAGCGCTGCCTCCAACCTCTCTCCCAAAGCTGCAAATCAGCTGTGCAGCTTAATGAAGGACCCCCGATGATGTCAGGGCCGGCGGGAAAGGAAGCCCGATGTCTCTGGACCTCAGCACTGCCTCCAACCTCTCTCCCAAAGCAGCAAATCAGCTGTGCAGCTTAATGAAGGACACCCGATGATGTCGGGGCCGGCGGGAAAGGAAGCCCGATGTCTCCGGACCTCAGCGCTGCCTTCAACCTCTCTCCCTCTTTTGTACTTTCTGATGTATCTTTTGGGTCATTGTTCTGCTGAAGGACCCATGAACTTCGACCCAGACCTAGCTTTCTGACACTAGGTAGCACATTTTGCTCCAAAATACCTTGGTAGTCCTCTGACTTCATGATTCCTTTAATTCATTCTAAGCCTCCAGGTTCCTGAGGCAGCAAAACAGCCCCAGAACATTATGAATCTCCCCCCCCCTCCCCATATTGAACTGTAGGAAGGGTGTTTTTTTTTTCTTATAAGCTTCATTTCTTTGTCTGTAAATGTATCGCTGGTCTGCATGCCAAGGAGCTCAAGTTTGCTTTCATCTGTCCACAGAACATTTTCTCAGAAGGATTGTGGTTTCCCAAGGTGGGTTTGCACAAAGATCAGGCATGCCTTTTTATGTCTTTGAGCAGTGGGGTCCACCTTGTCCTTCGCCCTTGAAGTCCTTCTTTGTTTAGTGCATGGTGTATGGTGCTGGTTGAAATCACCACATCAGATTGCTACAGGTCAGCCTTAATCTCTTTAGATATTGTACGTGGTGTTTTTCCAGCAGTTCACACCAACCTTCAAGGATATTTTGGATTCATTTTCCTCTTCACACCACATCCTGGGAGGTTCTTGACAGTTCCATGAGCAGAAAACTTATTAATAATATTGTGAACTTTAGACACAGGAATTCCAAGATCTTTGGAGATGGTCTTGTATCCCTTTGAAGTTTAATGTTTGGCGATAATGGCTTTTTTGATGGTCTCAGGCAGCTCTCTTGTCTACACCATTGTGAAAATGGAACAGGGCGTGAATGTGGCCATCATTCATTGGTTGATTCAAGTAATGTGAATACTGACAATTGATCACAGGTGTGTCTGATTTTACTGCCATGGGAATGTGCCTCTTCTGTTCAAACTGATCTCAATTGTTTATAATGGTGCCAATAATGATGTCCTAAAATATCACAGGTCACTATTAGAGTGTAAAATATCCAAAATTCAGTTAGCACACAATCAAATATAACAAAAATGCTCTTAAGCAATTTGTGGATTAAATCTGTTATCCAATTGCTGCTGTTATTGACATAGGTTTTCTTATAAAGGAAGGTCTCAGCTATAACAGGCCGGCGTTCACCATGACACAAGATCACAAACACCTATTCTGAATGCCCTTTCACATCAATGACCTCCTTAAAAAATCCCCAAACAAAACAAGGAATAACCGCAAGTAACTAACTAAAAACATAAACATACAGCAATCATTGATGTTTTAATGTTTGTATTTTTTGGATGGATGTTTTTCTTAATGATTGCTGTATGTTTATGCTTTTAGTTAACAATTTCCCCCTGAAGAAGCGAGATGATATGCGAAATGTTTGAAAGCGCTAGATTGAGGCATCGGGGTTGGAGTGACCGCATAAAGCAGAAATGTTGGAAAGCTAAGTCTTTTACTTGGGGTTCTTCCTTGTATTGTTTGTGGATTTATTAAGGAGGTCATTGATGTGAAAGGGCATTCAGAATAGGTGTTTGTGATCTTGTGTCACGGTGAACACCGGCCCGTTATAGCTGAGACCTTCCTTTATAAGAAAACCTGTGTCAATAACAGCAGCAATTGGATATTGGATTTAATCCACAAATTGCTTTAGAGCATTTTTGTTATATTTGAGTGTGTGCTAACTGATTTTTGAATAATGATGTCCTGGCAATGTCCCAGTTTTTATACTATTTCCTTTTTTAATTGGTCTTGTTTTATTTGATTCTTTTATGTGTCAAATATATGTGCATATATAGTCCAAAGCCATTTCACTGGCCACTTTTATTTTTTAGGATATATTGGACATTAAGGGGTTGAACTGCAAGGGTGCCAATAACATTGACAACAAATGTACTAAAGTTTGTATCACCTATTGGCAAAGGATGATGGCAGTGGGGTTTATATCCACTGATGTCAAATGACTTCCTGTAGTGTCCCTTCAGAACCTGGAAGGAAAAGAATGTGTCTGATCAGGATTCTACTCGCTTCTGAGTGAATTTTTGAATGGTTTAAGTGCTGTATGTTGGATCGGCGAACTGATTTTTCCCTTGAGACAGAGTTCTTTGAAACGTGATGCATGCAATGGACACATTGGGAGTGTGGAGTGCATCGGGAGTCACATGGACCGGCTAAGTCTGTTTGGAATTTATTGACTGGTTGTTTTAAATCAATTGAAAAAGGAAGATAAGGATTTAACTAATTTCTAACTAAAGTAAAAAGTACTCCTACATGGCATGTGCCAGTTTATGTTGCTTTGCACCTTCATATGTGGGGTCTGAGAAAAAATAAATTTTTTGGATGTTTTTGAATAGTTTTGCAATAGAAGAGTTATGAACTAATTATAAAGGATAGGGCTCACTGGATTTGATTGTTATGATATTGCCCTATCAGTGGGACACTTGACTTGTTGAGAGTTTTTTATATAATAGGCATATGTCCTACGCATTGGAACGTATATTAAACTAAGCAACGTTTATTAAAATTGCCCTTATATTTTCTGGGCTGCTCAAACCACTCTCAACACCTTCGATCAATTTTAAGCCCATGTACTGAAAGTGGCAGGCTGAAAATCCATCCAATATCTCAGCTACTATCTGTATAGGACTGGGGTGCAGTTAGGGTAGAGTGAGGGCAGGCACCATAAATTCTTTAAAGCCTGATGAATTACAGTCCTAAGGTAAAATACCTCTGTTATTTGTATAGTAGCCAAATATAGTTGCTAAATGCATTACGATTGGTGGTCAGTGGCAAATAAGTATATTCAGTGTGCTAACTGAACATATAGTGGCACCGTTACAGATTTTTTGACCACTTCCACTGAAAATTGAACTCAAATATATATGTAGTTAGATAGATTTTCAGCCTGCCACTAGATGTATACGGACTGAAAAACTGACAATCAAATTCTGAGAGTGGTTTGGGAGGGCCAAAATATATTTATGTATTTCCAGTTTTGCAATCGAATGCATGCATATTTTAAAAATGTCCTCCTTGACTTTTGCATCTCCTCCGAGGCAGGTTTAAGTGAAGTGACACAGTGGCGTTCTCAGTTCCCTCTGTACCTGGAGTGGTTGCCCCACCTTTGCAGTCGGCATGCTTTGGTATGGTGCACCCATCCCACGCTGAGACCACCCTTCAAAGGCAGTGGGCAAGCTTATCTTAAAGATGGGTGGTTTGATGTGCTGCCTCCAATCCAGACTGTTGTCTCTTCTCTTCCAGGCCGAAGTCTTACATTTGTGAGACTTTGACCCGGGAGAGAAGAGCTGCTGGCCTAGATTGTAGGCAGCACGGCAAGCCAGCCGTTTTTAAGGTAAGTTTGCCATGATGCCTCTGGAGTGTGGGTCCAGCAGGGATGGTGCACTCTCTCCCCACCTGGCACCTGGGAGAGGCCACACCCACCACCTTACCCTTGGTACGCCACTGAAGTAACAGCAAAATAAACTTTCCAGCCAGGGCTTGAAAAAAGTGATTGAGGAGGCAATAGTTAGTGTTTTAGTAATTAATATCACCTTTAAAAAGTAAAATAATTGCCCCTACAAACACCATTCCATAACTGACCACTCTTAATAATTTCTGGAATACAGCTCTTCTATGTATATGTAAGTGGTGAAAATTGGCACTTACAGGTATAAGCACTAACACTTTCATATAGAAACTAACAAGCGATGGGGGGCAGAACCTGGTTTCTGGTCAAGATGGACGTATAAGAGCTGTGCTCTGGAGGGCAATAGACAAGAATCTTGACTTTGACAATCTTTAATCAAATAGTTCCTATCTACATTGATACCATTCGAGCCCAGATATGTCTGGCCCCAAACAGACGTGGCTGGATTATCAAGTATCCCAAAATGCTAGTGCAAAGAGAACCAAGATGGAACCTCTCTCACCTCACAAGATGGCAGTCATCCGAGATTGTCCTGAGACCTCACAGGAGATTCTGGCTGAGATTCGGGCAGTCAAGGACTTGATCAAAGCTAATAGAGAATCGCTATGTGCAATGCAGGAAGATATCAATGCTTTGCGAGCTTCTTTGGAGTCAAATACGGCTCATTTGGGGAATGTGGTGGCTTCACATGGAGAAAGGCTTGAGGCTGTTGAGAAGCAGGCCAAGTTGATACATGCATTACAAAGAGAGGTGGAAGATGGTAATAATCGCTCTCGGAGGAAAAACATAAGAATACTAGGAGTTCCTGAGGGAGCAGAGGGCCCTGACTTGGTGTCCTCTTTGCAGGCCATGAGTCCAGGTATGTTAAAGTTGAAGTTTGCTATGCCATTCGAGATCAAGTGCGCCCATCGAGTGCCTACTCAGTCCGTGGTCGTGGGCAAGCGTCCACGCACAATCATCTTGAAAGTTTTCAGCAAGTATTGCAAATAATGGGAGCAACCAGAGCACTTTCAACTTTGGAATATCAGGGACATAAACTCTTGTTTTTCCCGCACTTTGTGAAGGCGACGGTGGACTGGAGAAAAAGTTTTCTGGCGCTGTGCCCACGCTTGGTGCAACTGCAGGCCCATTTTGGACTGCTATATCCTCCCCAAATGAGAGTCACGCTGCATAACCAGACCAAGACTTTTGATAAGCCTGGGGAGTTATATGCATTTCTGAAGGATAAGGAGTCGGCGGCGATGCGGTGAAAATCATTTTGCAACTATTATTTGCTACAGTTCCATGGCGCTTGCTATCATGGGCGTTTGACTGGTCTGAGGTCATGTAAAACTGACTTATCCACGCAGGAACAACATTTAATTATGTAACATTGCTATATACTGAAACATCCATTCTGTATTGTGGGAAGGAGCTCCAGGGTATTGTCCTGGTTGAGATGTTTCTTTTGTTTTCTCTCTCTTTATTCTTTTACAGAGTGCAATATTTTGAGTAACATAGAAGTACGGAAGTATTAGGTCTTTTGCCCTCTGTGTCTGTCTTGTCCTGGTGGGTTCACCCGCTAAGTTTTTGTGTGTTATATAGCCCCCCTGGGTTTAGGTGGTTTTGGGGAGAAGTTTTTTCAGAATTAGGTGTTCTTATTGTGAGTGATCATATGACGGGGCTGGGGCTAAAATGTGTCTTTTTTGTTGGGTTTTCTTCTTTGGGCTATAGGGGCAGCTAACACTTTGAGGGCACTTAAGAAGTTGTTCTACAAGGTAAAACTAAATGCTACAATTTGGTATGTTTTTGCAACATTTGACTGTTAATCGGAGCTATATTGTCAGTAAGCTTTCCTTTAAGATCGTTTAACTGAATGTTGGACATTAATAATCCCATTGTGACTGTCCTAACATTCAGTCTTATTGGGTTTCAATATGGAACTGTATTAAAGAGGTGCTGGGATTTTGGGCCAATCTCTCCTGGTCTGGGTTGTTTTTCAATCAACAATTGGCATCTCGCTGTTACAGCGGGCTTGTCAGTTTTAATTAACTTCATGGTGTGGTAGTTCCCTTGCATCCTCCTGTTTTCTTAAGTGGAAACGCCTACAGAATTACATCTCTAAATGTACAGTATGAGATATCGTAAGGGGTTATTAGATACATCTCCTCATTTCCTATGTAGTGGAGTGGTTGCTCTTCTATTGCCCTTTTAGGCCTAGAAGGCTTGCAGATGTTTTGTGTTTCTTTATATAGCCCCTGATGATCGCATGATGATGGGAGGGACAGGGTGGGATGGGCTATGATTTGCCTTTTCTTATCTCATTTTGCATTTTGATTTACTGCAATCTGGTTTTCTCTTTTGTTTGTATTTTGTTGGAAAATATAAACAAAGAAATAAATAAATAAAAAAAGAAACTAACAAGCGATGCTGCTCTTTCTAAAGCTCACTACCCGGGTAGCATGGGCTTAGCATGCATTTTTGTAGTGTGGTGCCCTACTGTAAAAATCCTATGCTGCCCGGGTAGTGTGTATATGGGCAGCGCCTGGGAAGGTGCCACTTGGCGGGAAACAACTATTGACAGCAAAATGGGTGGCGTTAGTTTCTCTTTGCAGCAGGGGGATAACTGTCCATGCTCACCTGCATCTGGCGTGGTACCCCATGCTAATCATGCTATCCAACCTACATTACTAGCATGGGGCTTACACAGATAAGTAAATACATGTGTATTCATCATAGCCCTATAAGCATTTTACAACAGACTCCATGTTCAGGTGATCTTGTCTAGAATAGTATGGAAATTCTGAACATTCCAACTTGGACATTCCTTTACCAACTTAGATACCCTATGTAAAATGTGGTTTCATGTGTGATTGGATGCACTTCCCACTTATCAAAACCAAAATTTGTTTTTGCTTATAGAGTCAACACATGTGCAAGCAGAGGAATACAATAAAACCACAATATCATTACAGTCATGTCCCTGAACGTTCTTGAATAAAATATTGCTGCCGCAAATGACACAGTTGCCATATATCAACATTAACATGTTAAATAACTCCCTTGACCCTTTGCATGCCTATAAATCACATGCTATGAAGATGTACTGGGGCCATGATAACAGTCAGTGGGCATTTAATTAAATTCATGGCCCTACAAGGCACTATCTATAAACAAGAACAGGTGATTTATCTCTTACTGTGAAGAAAATTCTAGTTTGTACTATGTGTTTCCCAAGGCACAACAGGCTGAGTTAGACCTTTTCCGTCATTTGTTTTCAGATTCAAAGTCACTATTTTTTCATCTTGATAAGTATTTTATAATATAGTAGCATAATAAAATAATGGACGATGGCAAAAAAAAAAAAGGACACATGGTGCATGCAATCTGCCCAGATTAACCTCACTGTAATGGCGGATTCACTTGCCAGAGATAGATGTTTGATTTCTTAGAGCAGATCATTCCTTATCCAACTGATTGTGTTTCCTTCCACGTTCGTTTTCTACCTGTCTGGAGTGCAGTGACTGTGATGGTATTATCCATTTATGTTTAGGACTGCTATTCAGTAGGACTAAACTAATCGGATAACTCATCTCTCTGGTGGATGAATATCACTGCTAAATAGATAGGGCCCAATTTGCTAAGGGCTGATATTGGCGGGATATTCAGCAGCAGGATCTGGCTAGGAGCTGTGGTTGAATATCCAGGCTGAGCGGTGCTATCCGCATAAGCATCAGAATTTATCCAGAGAGCATGATTTTCAGTGTGCACTTATTCAGACAGAGCCCAATTCCATCCAGGGCTTACATGCCCTCTGTATGCCCGGTCTGAACCAGACATACAGAGGGCATCGCAATTCTGATCCCGCGGGGCATGTCTAGCCCTGCGGGATCAGAATCACGATCAGGTTTGTATGTGCAGGCTGGGAGTGTGATTCAGCGTGGCTTGCACTTACAGGCCCTGCCCGACTAGCAGTCAGGGCAGTTCAATGAAGCCGCAGCGCCATGGCACCGGAGCTCCATTGAAGAGTCGCGATCCTTGGCCACTGGCATTGGCATCGATTTCCCCGCAGCCCGACCCTGATCTGGCCTTCTAAGGCCAGGGTCGGACTGCGGGGAATGTCCTGTCCCCCCATGCCTCATCTGTGCCACAGGCCGATAATCCATGACGTCTAGGGAAGTTATTCCACTTCAGAAATGGAATATCTTCCCCGTACAGGTCGCTGGTCCCAGACGTACAGGGCCAACATTAGAATTGGTCCTGTACATCCAGGGCCGGCAAACGCCCACCACCCACCCTAACTCCTAACTCTGCCCCTGTCTAACTTCCCCCTACAACCAGCGGGGAAGTTAGATGCCAGCAGGGAAGACCACAAATAGCGGGGATGGACGTACCCGTTGGGACAGAATAACCCCCATAGAGACTTAGGTCTGCTTTTCATGAAGTCGAAGTTGTCCGGATAAGTGCTGATGCTTACGTGGACAGCACTGGTACTGCCCTCTCTCCACCTAAGGATTTCCCCTGCACTAACCGGAGAGTGCTAGGATGGCCTATGGATATATTCAGCAGCACTATCTGCTCGGCACTCTTATTTGGATAAGCTCCTGTTGAAGATCCGGATAGGGGGTTTGAATTTAAGTCGCATACGTTTTAGGGCTGCCTCTGTTTCATCCCTAAGTCCATAATTATATGGATAGTATCTGGCTCTTTAGTGATTCAATTGACCAAATATCATCTGTGCAATCTTAAAAAATATATGGATAATGAAGTTATACATTGGCCAGTTTATGGTCAATCCATAACTACCACTGAATATCAGGCAGTAAGATTCTATATTTCTAGTTCCTGTCCTCCCATCCCATGTGCTATCTTCAAGCTGCATAATAATTTAACAGCTATATAACCTAACAAGGCTGTAGCCTGCCCATCAGGCATCCTAGTCCCTGTAGCCTTGGTGGGCATTATCTAGCTATCAGCAGCATGCTAGGACTGGCTTGGTTGGTTTCTAGGAATCGGAAGTGGGCTATTGGGAATAGGAAGTGGCCTGATGTTTGGTGTAATGGGCTGAGAATCATGAAGACCAAGTTTAAGGGCTTAGTTCTACTAATGACACTACTTGTAACCTTAGGCAAGTTACTCTATCGCTTGTTGCCACAGGTACCCACTTACACTGTAAAATCTTAGGAGCAGGGACTTAATCTGAATATTTACCATTATTGTACAGCATTACATATGTCGGATTGTTAGGAATGTGCATTTGTTAGCGTGCATTTGTTTTGCTAATGTCTCTTTAAAAAAATAACGCATACTAAGAGGGCTAGTTACTAAGGTGTGCTAATATTAACACAGTAAATTCACCATTAACATGCATTACTAGTAATTAGCTCCCATTGAATAACATGTCCCTAGTAACTAGTCCCATAAACAATTATAATATTCATTAACCTACAAAGTAACACATACTAAGCCACTGAAAATGTATTAAAACATTAGAAATGAATGTTATTTTTTTTATTAAAACAGATGTGTGATGAACTGAAACATGTCTGAAAACTGATAAAGTATGACAATGACCTGAAAAGTTTCTCCATGAACATTCCTACCAGTTGTGCTAAAAAATGCTTAGTAGCATTATGAGGTATAGCCTGCTGATAGCAAATATGCAGCAGATAAGCTTGCAAATTATATCTAGAACCAAACTAATCACCTACTGCACAGAAAAACACTAAGGGGCCCTTTGACTAAAGGCTGTTCGTTTTTTGCACTTAATGCGCGCTTAGGGACAGGTTTACTAAAGTGTACTAACTGTTAACACAGGGCCCTGCAGTACTGTAAATGTTGGGGGTGTGGCCAGCACCTATCTGGCAGTTTCTGCATGGTCGCACACCCTAATGCTCAGCAGCAGCATTCACAGTTAACGTGAATGCACATAATGGTGCCCATAGAAGTATTGTTATCTGCACACGCGCTAATTGGCACATTGACAGCATGTGATATGTACCCCCATGCTACAGTATCTGCAATGTGCACTCAACATCTGCACTCTGCTAATAACCAGTCTATTCCCTCCCCTTTTGGGCGAAGGGCAATAATCACACATTTTAGCAGCTGTTGGCTGTCATGACTGTGCATTAACTGTCACCATGGCCCCACACTGATGGTTGCTGCTCACTAAAATGCGCACTAATATCTTAGTGGATTCTTTCTAAAAATACCTTATATTTACTCAAACATCTAATCAAACTGCCTATTCTTTGAGTAGGTTTGGTGTTCGATAATCTATCACTTTGAACCATAAATACAATTAAAGAACCCTCTACCCCTTTATTGCTTTGGCCTCATTTACCAAAGGGGTTTCTACAGGAACAGAATGGGAGAAACCGCCTTGCTAGTCAAAGCCTTTACACACTGTAAAAATAGACTTTGTCTGATCACAAAGCTGTAACTAAAGGAAAGCTTATATTTATATTTATGGATTGCATAAGAATGTCATCTCTTTTGAGGTTATTAATGTATATGATGACTTTGTCAGAATCCAAGAATAAAGATATTCAGTCAAGTTTTCAGGATATCCACAATGTAAATATATGAGGTCAATTGGCATATATGAAGGGTGTTCCCATTACAGGCATATTTATTTTCTACAATAACTATCCTGAAAACACAACTGGCTATGGGATAAACAGAAGTAGTTGGGAATCATTGGCTTAAATGAAATGTCATCTATGCTATGAAGAAAGGTGAGTTTATCTCACTTTTCTATGGACAAGCTTCTTCTATAGCTGACTACACAATGGGGTCGTGCTGGAATCATAGGAATGCAATGGAATGTATTTCATAGAAACGTAAATGTTTTGTGATATAATGTAGTCAACCCTGTGCTAAGGGGGAATATTTTTGAATAAAAAACATTCCATCTAATTTTCAATACAAAACTACACAAAACTATTTAAAGTTGTTAAAACCCAAGAAGATTGTGGAAAATTGCAAGAGGATCTTGATAAATTGGAAGACTGGGCATCAAAATGGCAGATGAAATTTAATGTGGACAAGTGCAAAGTTATGCACCTAGGGAAGAACAACCCAAACTATGGTTACACGATGCAAGGTTCCACATTAGGAACCACCACCCAGGAAAAAGATTTAGGCGTCATTGTGGATAACATGTTAAAACCCTCGGCCCAGTGTGCAGCGGCAGCCAAGAGAGCAAGTAGAATGCTAGGTATGATAAGGAAAGGAATGGAAAATAAAACAAAAGATATTATAATGCCTCTATATCGGTCCATAGTGAGACCGCACCTTGAATATTGTGTGCAATTCTGGTCGCCGTATCTTATTTATTTATTTACATTTTCTTATATACCGCGCTATTTTCCATCAGTGCGGAATGATAAAGGATATAGAGTTATTAGAAAAGGTTCAGAGGAGAGCCACCAAAATGGTAAAGGGGATGGAAGGATACACCTATGAAGAAAGGCTAAAAAGGTTAGGGCTCTTTAACCTGGAAAAGAGACGGCTGAGGGGAGATATGATAGAAGTCTATAAATTAATGAACGGAGTGGAACGGGCAAACGTAGATCGATTGTTTACGTTATCAGAATATAGAAAGACTAGGGGACATGCAATGAAGCTACAGGGTAGACTATTTAAGACTAATAAAAGAAAATATTCCTTCACTCAACGTGTAATCAAACTCTGGAATTTGTTATCTGAGGATGTAGTAAAGGCTGTTAGTGTAGCTGGGTTTAAAAAAGGTTTGGACAAGTTCCTGGAGGAAAGGTCCATAAACCATTATTAAGAAGGGACCCAGGATATCAATGCTTGACCCAGTACAAGCATTGCGGAACCTGTGTCTTTTGGGGAAACTGCTAGGTACGTATGACCTAGATTGGCCACTGTTGGAAACAGGATACTGGGCTTGATGGACCTTGGTCTGACCCAGTATAGCATATCTTATGTTCTTATGTAATATTTAAAATGGCTTGCATTACACATTGGGAGTACCATTTCAATATCATGCTTGGGAATTATGGTAGGTGACAGATTTATACTGACAAGAAGCCTTATACATAAGTTTGTAGGAATGTTCCCCAAACTGAAATTGAGTAGTTTCCAAAATAAAAGGCAGACATGTAAGGGGCATTTTTACTAAGCTGTCGCATTGACAGATATCACAGGGAAAATGCAGATAATGCAGTGATATCCCGTGCTATCTGCATATCGCATGGTAATGCTGGAAGAGGTGGGATCGGGGAGGAGAGAGGGCATGTCCGCAGATGGTAGCCAGCATACGAGGTATTGCTGCGTGCTGTCTGTCATGACTGCTGATAACGCAGCTGCAGAGTTGCCATGTAACTGGCAGTTTGGCAGTGCGGCCGCTGGCGAGTGGCAGTTGCCTCTCCGCCTGGGCCCCACTCCACCAGAGTTGGCACAACTGATCTGAAGAGCCCTCCAAAGCCCCCTGATGATTCTTTCCACCTTCAGAACCCTCCCGAGCAGTGACAAAGACTGAAGTTCTCAGTAACTCACCCTCCCAGATCCACCCAGAGACCAAGTGCAACAAGGTGGCTTCCCCAACCCTCAACCCCCCTGGGCCTTATCAGGGGCAGCCTGGTGGTGTAGTGGCAATTAAGGCAGGAGCAGTCCCCCCTCAGCTTCTGCCCCATCTCTGGCAGCTGTCAAAATGGCACCACTCTCACAGTGCTGACTCCTTGATGTCCAAGGTGAGTTTTGAAGATGGCAGGGGGGATCAGCAACGAGGGGCGATCAGTGGAGAGGGGGGCTTTAGGCGAGGCTCTTTGGATCAGTCGTGCTGCTGGAAGATTGGCCCTGTGGTGGGGATCGGGGGGGGGGGGGCTGATTGAACATAGCGGCTACTGTTGCTTGTCCTTTCTCTGTTGCTTCACTCCATGCCCACGTTCACTGTATTGGCAGGCAGTGCAGCTGCTCTAACGCTACCTGTCATTGAAGGGAACATGGGCTCATGTGGCAGTTGTCAGTCCTGTATGGTATAGACAGGGCAGATGCTGGGTGTGCCCTCTGCATTTACTGCACAGGATTTGCATCTACCATGCTGCATTTTGACACAAACACTACAAATCCTGATGCTTGGAGAGGCTTTAAAGGGCTTTCTCAGCATTGTTCAGTGTTTTGCTGCTGTCCCATGAAGATAAGGGAGGTTCTGTGTTCTGAGTGTGTGACTGAGGTCAGGTGGTTCTGTTAACATGGAGTTTGTATGTAGGGATCTATACTGTAGTAATTTGACTTGTTCAGCTTTTCAAATATGTGTATGGATGTTCTAGGGCCAGTTGCAGTATTTATAGTGCTGCTTTTTTCTGGGTAAGGCCCTTGTATGAGTTTTGGACGTTTATGCTGGGCTGGTATGGTATGGTATAGTAGATTTGCCTTGTAGATTTGTGGTGACTTTTGTAGGGTTTTATATTAGTTCACAACATGCCTGGTACTGGAGAATGTTTATGATATTGTTAGTAAGATGACCAGAATCATATTTTGTTTTGGACTATCACAGCCTCTTTGAATGATGCTAAGCATTTACTTCTAAGTAGTTATTTTTATTCTGGCTATGCATTTGCCCTTCCACTGCCATTTTCTTATAACTTTGGATTTGAAGGAGAAATACCAGCATCATGTGAAAAGAGTTCACAAAGGAGTTTTGGGAAAAAGGAGGGAGGGGTATAGCCAAAATTAATAATAACAAGGAACGCCGATTTATAGGTTGCAGGGGGGCACCAGAAACCCTAGCACTGGCCCTGCAGGCATGCTAAATACCAAAAAAATATCTTGTTTTAAAGTGAAGACTGCAGAGCAGGCAAAACACTATAGATATTTCGACATAGACCTAAACAGTAAACTAAGTGCTATTTTTACAATACATAACTTGAACAGTTGGACTCATAAGAAGCATAATTTGTGTAATAGGAGGGGTTGGATTGAAATGGGCTTTGCCTTTTGGTAACAGAAGATATTTCTGGATATAGGAAATCCACTTCTCGCTACAACTCCTCCATTCTCATTACAATAACAAAGTGGATTTAATTAGGGAATAATTATTCTTCATTGGGGATTTCTATGTAAAATTCAGATCTTGAACTCAAACTGTAAGAAACACAAATGTTTAAAAATGATGTGTCCTAAAAAATAGAAAAAATAATATATTGAGAAAAATGATGCAGAACATAAAATATGACATAAGGGGTCAGACCAAGGTCCATCAAATCCTGTTCACACCAGTGCCCAATCCAGATCACAGGTACCCCTCAGGTTCCCAAAAGGTAGACTCCATGCTGCTTATCCCAGGGGTATGCAGTGGATTTCCCCAGTCCACTTTAGTAATGGTTTATGGACATTTCCTCCAGGAACTTGTTCAAACTTCCTGTAAACCCAACTGCATTAACAGCTTTTACTACATCCACTGGTAATGAATTCCAGAATTGATTACACATTCACTGAAACAATATTTTCTCTTATTAGTCTTAAATGTGCTATATTGTAGCTTCATTGTATGTCCCCTTGTCTTTCTTTTTTTAAAGGAGTAAATAACCGATCCACGTTTACCTGTTCCACTCCACTCATTATTTTATAAACCTCTATCATATCTGCCCTCAGCCATCTTTATTCCAAGCTGAAGCATCCTAACATTTTAAGCTATTCCTCAAAGGGGTATCCTTCCATCTCCTTTTCTGTACCTTTTCTAAGTACACTATATCCTTTTTAGATATGACGAAGACGAACTGCACACAATATTCAAGGAAGGTCGCATCAAAGAGCGATACAGAGGCATTTTAATACAGAATCAGAAATTTTGGGATAGTTAGTAACATGATAACATAGTATATGACAGCAGATAAAGACCAGTATGGTCCATCTAGTCTGCCCAGCAAGGCTGCAATAGTAGGTGCACCTGCCGCTCCATGCAGGTCTCCCCTCCTCATGCCTTTGTTTAGGGGTGTTCACACCACTCCTTGCAGGTCACCCCTATTTGTTCAGATATAAGAGATAGTTCTGTTTATTTTGATTTTATCCTGTTACTTTAAAGGGATCCACTGTGTCTATCCCATGCCATTTTGAATTCTGTCACTGTATTTGCCCCCACCACTTCCATCGGGACGGCATTTGAAGCATCCACCACCCTTTCAGTGAAAAAATATTTCCTGACATTGCCTTTCAGTTTACCCCGTTGCAGCTTCCTGTTATGCCCTCTAGTTTTACAGCTTCCCCGTCTTTGGAAGAGGTTTGTTTGTTCATTAATACTCTGTATTTAAAGGTCTGAATCATATCTCCCCTGTCCCTCCTCTCCTCCAGAGTGTACATATTTAGGTTTTCAAGTCTCTTCTCATAAGTCTTCTGACACAGGCTCCAAATCATTTTGATTGCCTTCCTCTGAACTGCTTCCAGCCTTTTTATATCCTTTGCGAGATATGGTCCCCAAAACCAAACATAATATTCCAAGTGAGGCCTCACTATGTGACTTGTACAGCGGCATTAGTACCTCTTCCTTTCTGCTGGTAATTCCTCTCTGTATGCAACCCAGCATCCTTCTGGCTTTTGCCACAAACATATCACACTGTTTCATCACCTTTAGATCCTCAGAAACAATCACTCTGAGGTCATTCTCCTGGTCTGTGCACACAAACGTCTCGTACCCTATTGCATACAAGTGCATGACACTGAACTTCTTCACATGAAATCTTGTGCCAAGCATTAGACCATTCTTCCAGCTTTTGTAGATCTTTCCTCATGTTATCTACTCCATCAGAGGAGTCCACTCTGCTGAAAATTTTTGTGTCATCTGCAGAAATACAGACATTTCCATTCAGTTCTTCAGCAATTTCACTCACAAATATATTGAACAGTCCTGGTCCCAGGCTCAAACCCTGGGGCACACTGCTAATCACCTTCCTTTCATCCGAGTCAGTCAACCAATTTCTAAACCAGTTTGCCACCTTGGAGCCTATCCCAAAGCTGTTGAGTTTATTGATAAGCCTCCTATGAGGAACAGTATCAAAGGATTTGCTGAAATCCAGGTAGATCACATCCATCGCATGCCCTTGTTCTAGTTCTCTGGTAACCCAGTCAAAGAACTCAATCGGATTTGTTTGGCAAGATTGTCCTTTGGTAAAACCATGTTGCCTTGGATCATGCAACCTATTGGTTTTGAGGAAGTCCACTATTCGTCTTTTAGGAGTGCCTCCATTACTTTTCACGCCATCGAGGTAAGGCTCACCGGCCTGTAGTTTGTCACTTCTTCCCTGTCACTATTTTTGTAAAGAGATACCACATCAGCCCTTCTCCAGTCCTGTGTAATTTCTCCTGTCTCCAAGGATCTATTAAAAACATCCTTTATCGGCCCTGCAAGAACCTCTCTTGAGCTCTTTCAGTGTCCTGGGATGGATCCCATCCAGTCCCATAGCCTTGTCCACTTTCAGTTTTGCAAGCTGTTCTAACACATCATCTTTTGTGAATGGTCTGGTATCTACTCCATTCCCATTTTTATATTTGTCAGTCACTGGTACTCCAGGATTTTCTCTAGTAAAAACACAGCAAAAGTATTTGTTAAGCATTTTCGCTTTTTCAATGTCACTTTCCATGAATCTGTTCCCAACACTTTTGAGTCCTGCAATTCCACTTCTGATTTTCCTCCTCTTCCAAATATACCCGAAAAAGGTTTTGTCGCCACACTTCACATCTTTAGCCATCTTTTCTTCTGCATTTGATTTTGCTATTCATATTTCTCTTTTTGTCTGTTTTATTTTGATCTTGTATTCTTTTCTGTGTTTCTCTTTGAGCTTCTGAATTTTATGAAAGATGTGCTTTTTTGCCTTTATTTGTGCAGCCACTTCTCTGGAGAACCAAATAGGTTTCCTTTTCCTCTTGTTTTTATTTACTTTCCTTATGGATATATCTGTTGCACTTTTTATTGCCTCCTTTAGTTTAGCCCATTGCAATTCCACTTCCCTTATCTCCTACCACCTCCTCCTTCAGGTACTTGGCCATTTTACTGAAGTCAGTGTTTTTGAAGTCTAGGACTTTGAGCTTGCTGTGACTGGATTCCACCTTGGCTTTTATCTGAAACCATACTGTGTGATGATCGCTGCTGCTTACATGGACACCCACCCGGATATCTGACACACTATCTCCATTGGTGAGCACTAAACCCAGCACGAAGCTCTCCCTGGTCGGTTCCATCACCATTTGTTTAAGTAACGCATCTTGGAAGGCATCCACAAATGTTTTACTTCTTTACAGATTTGCGGAAGGAACACTTCAATCCACATCAGGTAGATTAAAATCACCCAATATGATCACTTCCCTCTTCATCGTTATCTTTGCAATATCAGCAATCTATTCACTATCCAGTTCTTCGGTTTGAGTTGGAGGCCTGTAGGCTACACCAGTATGGATGACAGTGCCATTTCCTCTTTCCAAGACAATCCGTAGCGTTTCTTCTTTTCCCCATGCCCCCTGCATTTCAGCAGCTTTAATTCTGCTTTTGACATATAGGACTACTCCTCTCCTCCTTTTTTACCCTCTCTATCTCTTCTAAATAGATTATAGACAGCTATGGCTATATCCCATTCAAGTGACACATTAAACCATGTTTTGTAATGGCCACAATGACCAAGTCCTTTTCCACCATTAGGGCTTCCAGATCAGGAACTTTGTTGGCTAGGCTTCCAGCATTTGTGCTCATTGCTTTCCAGTATTTGTTGACTGGCTTGCCTGCGTGTTGCATGGATTTCATTCTACATGCCCCTCCCCCCCCCCCCCCACTTGCCATTGATGTGTGGTTCAAAAGTGTGGCTGTTTCCAGTGTTGTTTTGTTTTTGCCTTCGACACCATCTCCCACAACATCCTCTTAGGCAGATTGCAAACAATTGGGATTAAAGACACCGTACTCCAATGGTTTCAATCCTACCTAACTAACAGACAACAACTGATCCGTACCAGCACCTCAACCTCACCCCCTTTCCAGCAACACCAAGGAGTACTTCAAGGATCCACTCTATCAGCCATGCTCTTCAACATCTACCTACAACCACTCTGCTCAGTCATACGTACCCACAACATCAACTTCCATATATATGCTAATGACATCATGCTCTACGCCCCGATCACAACCTCAAACCCAACAAGTGAACATCTATCAGCATGCTTCTCTGACGTGTCCAACTGGCTACAAGAAAATAACCTATCCATAAACTTAAAGAAAACTGAAGCTCTCGTAGTGACAAAAGATCCAGACTTCACACCACCCACACACCTCAACATAGGAACTACACGCATTCAAATACAGCCACAAATCAGATACCGAGGCATTATCATTGACCAAGCACTAACCCTCAAGCAACAAATTACCAAAACCACTGGAAATATATTCCACAAAGCCAAAACAGTGCAGCGTCTCAGACCCCTACTCGAGCCTCATGACTTCAGGACCGTAATGCAAGCTATGACACTCCCACATCTGGATTATTGCAACATAATCTACCATGGATTACCAGCCTCACAGACTAACCCCCTCCGAACTGCCTTGAACACCACAGCAAAAATCATTCAGAGAGCAAAGAAACGCGACCATATCACCCCAATCTTGAGAGACCTACACATACTTCCCTTTGAAGCAAGAACTAAATACAAATCCGTCCTACTCACCCACAAAGCCATCCACCAAACACAGAACACCCAGCTCCGCTCCCTGCTGACTCGTCCAACCCACGGCAAAACAACCAGACAGGCCTACAGCAACTACCTCACCATCCCACACAAAAGAACCAAATGCTTGCAACGGACATGCAATAGTGCCTTTGAACTCTACGCTCCGTCCCTATGGAATTCTCTACCCACCCACGTCAGGAACAATGGAGATCTCCCATCATTCAGAAAACAGCTAAAAACCATCCTATTCCAAGAATATCTCAAGACAACTCCCACCAAAAAAGGCATCACCCCCTAATCCCACTCGTCATGAACTATGATTGAAAATGGTACTATGTTGTCCACGTCTACAGTCTGCCTACGTCGAGATCATCAATGTTGCCCACTCGGTGATGGCCCCACCCTTTTAATTGATTATCTCCCCCCTTATATGTAACGCTTTGACCCGGTGAAAAGCGGGATATAAATGCAGTTAAATAAAATAAATAAATAAAATAAATTTTGCTGGGAGTGACGTTCTGAACGTTTCCTTCTCCATCTGCCTCCCCCCCTTCTGTAGTTTAAATGCTTGTCCACATATTGCCTGAATTTTTCACTTAGGATCCTTTTCCCTGCAACAGAGAGATGTAGTCCATCAACATAGTATAGTCTCTTGTTGATTCATCTGTTTCTCCAGTCACCTAGACATCTAGATCCTTCTTCTTTGCACTAGGTTTGCAGCCATGTATTAAAGTTGTTTATATGATGCAGCCTTTTTGCCCCCTTACAAGGAAAATCACATTCACTAATGCCCATACACCCCTCCCCCGCCCAAAAAAAAAAGAACACCACTAGGGGAATCAGAATGAACATTTCCCATAATGCAATGACATGAAACTATCCCCCTGCACATTCTTATTCTTCTCCTCCCTCTGTTCTTGTTCTTAATTTCTCTTTACCACTTTCTCCTATTTCTTCCTTTCTTCTCTTCCTCCATCTCTTTCTTACTCTTGTTTCTGCCTTTCTTATCTCATCTTCTTTTCCTTTCTTCGTTCATACTCTTATTCTCATCCTTTCAATTTCAGACAGCCCACTTTGAACTATTGACTTTTAGGAGATCAGGTAAAGGAAGGAAGGAAGGAACAAAATGCTATACGTGAATGAACTTGATGTCCTTCCCATTGAAATACAATTTTCACATGCAGTGAACAAAACTAGTATTAGCTTAAGCCTGGCCTCAAACTGTCCTGAGGATTCTACTGCCAATTGGGCTTTTAGGATATTCACAAAGAGAGATATTTCTATATGTTGGATCTCCAGTGACTGCAGAGTTAGCTCTTTCATATTCACTGCTGTATCTTAAAAACTTGTTTGAGTGTAGGGTCCCCAGCACAGGTTTAGGAAGCCCTGAGTTAACTCTAGATCAGGGGTTCTCAACCCAGTCCTCAGGACACATTTAGTCAGTACAGTTTTCAAAATAACCATAATGAATATGCATAAGAGAGATTTGTATACAATGGAGTCAATGCAAGCAAATTTCTCTCATGCATATTCATTGTGGTTATACTGAAAACCTGACTGGCTAAGTATGCCTCAAAGACTGGGTTAAGAACACCTGTTCTAGGATCATCACTATGAATGGGGTATCTGGCCATATTTCCCCTATTTCCATTTTGATTCTGCCTCATTCTGCTCTCCAAAGACTGTTTTAGGGATGTACATGGCAAGAATTTTTGGTTCAGTTTGTTTGCTTCAGTCACTCATTTAATTAATTAATTTATTTATTTACAGTCTTTTTTATACCGCGCTATTCGACATCAGTGCGGTTTACATGAAACAGAAACTTATACGGTGCAGGGGACTATTCCGTATTTACAATAAACAGGTGCTTAAAACTTGGATAAACTGGGGTAACTATTTACCTATAGGCTTCATATCAGGTCCTATCGTAGATTAATGATGGTGTGTTGGTGAATGTGAGATGGTTGTTGGTACACCTACATCTAGGTAGTGTTTGAGGAAGAGGTGGTGTTTTAAAGCCTTCCTGAATTGTATTTGGTCAGGGATTGCCCGGATGTCAGGTGGTAGGGCAGTCCAGCATCTGGGTGCGCAGAATCTAAATGCCCTGTTTACTGTTGCCTGGGAGCATTGAGTTACTGTCTTAGGGATTAACAGTGTGTTTATTTGTTTTCAGTTTCCAAATATTTGATCACTGGCGTCTATTAAAGTCCATGAAACCAGCAATTTGCTGTTATAAGAGGACGCTTATGTGAGAATTCCATAGAAGCGCTTATTTTAAGCCTATTACATAAAAGCACCTAGGTATCTTTATAAATTAAGCTCCCAGATTCAGCTCAAAGATTGCACAAATGCTGATGCAAAAATTTACACATGCTCCAAAAAGATGTAAATTTCTGATACATACTCTGCACATGTATATGTTTATTTTATAACATATACATGGATTTTGCAACCCTGCCTAATTAAGTTGCCTAATGTAGTATAAGTGACAGTAAACATGCCTAGATCATATACACAAGCTCGTCAGTAGGTATAAATGGTTGCACCTACTTTGCGCATGTATGTGTGTAGATTAAGGTATTTTATAATCTATGGATGTATGTACAAACTCAGCCCATGCTCCAATACCACACCCCTGGCTACACCTACCAACAAAGAACATGGCTTCATGTCAAAGCGCACACTTTTATACCAATCAGTATATATGTGTAACTCCCTTTCTGTGTGGTCAAAGCAGATGTTGTGTAACAGCGAAGCAAACAAGGGAGCACCTCAGTCCAAGGAACTATTAACCAGAGAACTCATTGGAGCGTTAAGTATCAGGGTTCAGTCATTAGAAGAGATTAGATACTGAGTGACAACCAATATTTAATGTTCAGGCACTTGAAATACTTACATTCGCCCTTCTCAAAAATCAGAGTCTAGGCCAAATGTTTGTATTCTGATTGAAGGGTTTACTAAAAATTAAGGTCACTGATAAACTTGAGTTTAGAGTTACCTGACCTCTTTTTTTCCTGGTACAAAGGAGGACTCACTTCCCTTACTCAGGTACACTGACGGTTTCATCTGTTACCTGAGTTCTGGGAGATCTCTGTAGAAACTTCATTCTTTAGGCTGGGCACCCCTTGCACTGGTGTAGTGTCTCACAGCCTCTTTCAATCCATTGATGCTGGTTTGAGTGGATAGTGTAGATCTTCCTTTAGGTAGATCGAGCACCTTCAGTGGGTGCCAAAGGCACTTGCCCCTAAGCGAAGACACACACTAAATGAGCATGGTGCAATGGTTTGAGGAATAAAGACACGAATCTGCCTTTGGATGAAGATTTTATAGTCAGTGGGCTTTTCCCTCCTGAAAAGAGTCTCCTCCGAATCTAAACATGACTGGCAGAAGGGTTCTCCTCTGTTCTGGAAAAGTGTGAACCTTTCTCTATAAAATTTTAGCACTTCTTTGGTAGGGACACTTGATGGTGCTGCAGCTCCTAGTTGCAACTTTCAAGTAATCTCTACATATATTTGCACAACGTTCTAAGAAGTCCCTTTCTGCATATAAAACAGGCTTTATACTGGAAAATGCTGATAAAATCACCACCTAATGGTGGGATTTTCCATCCATTTTTAATCAGACGTACCATGGCAGTGGCGTACCAAGGGTGGGCTGGTGGGTGTGGCCAGGAGGGGGCTGCAGCCTGCTCTGCTCTCTCAGCCAAAGTCTCTCGATTCACAAGATTTCGGCCAGGAAAACAGAGTGACCAGCCCCAGCAAAATGAGGCACCATGGCAAACCAGTTTAAGGGTAGGTTTTACGCACTGCCTCTGTGGGACTGGTTGGGGTTGGGTGGTGCATCGTGGCACATAGTGCTGCAGCGTGCCAGAGGGGAGGTGTCAGCAGTGTGGGTGTGCACGCCCCAGGTGACGGGGGGGGGGGAGGGTAGGAACACCACTGCTGACAGTTATCATCCCCAGAAACAGCAGCACTCAAAGACATCAGGAATGTTGAAGGGCATCCACAATGGCATGAAGACTCCAAGCCACAGTGAGGGCACAAAGCATCAAAAGCAATGGAATGAAGATCCCATGGCATGGAGATGGGTCAAAGCAGAACCATTACAGGCAACAAGACTCAAAAGTACTGGAAGAGGAATAAAGCAGCTCAAGCATTGGCAGAAAGACACTAAATCCTCTGGGCATAGATCATAGATGCACTGAGAGTATGAGGTCAGGGAAAATGAGCCTGTTTGAGGGGGTGTGTGAAGGAGTGTTTGAGTATCTTTATAGACGTGCGTACTCTGGAGAATCTGAAGGCAAGAGTGTACTTTCTGTTGTACTGCAAGAAGATCACATGAAAAGATATAGGTTTCTTTTTTGAAAGGTTGATTTGAATGCAGTCTAAACATCAATCTATGCTGTTCCTCAGCTGATCACAAATAAACCAGATCCAGCTACAACTTCTGGACTGTTAGGATTTTAACATGTAAAATCAATAAAGAAATAGTAGCATGAAGACCCCCAAGGCATTGACAAGATAATCAAAATACAGCAGGAGAAAGATAAAATAGCACAAGCATTGGTAAGGAGAACCCAAATCCTCTGGGTATGGGACCAAGAAGCATTACACGACTTAGGCCAGGATGAACATATGTAAGAAAATGAGCCCATTTGGGGGATGCATGAAAGCCTATTGAGTATCTCCATAAGCAGATTTACCTGGGAGACATTGCTAACAAGAGCATACTTTCTCCCACACTGCCACCAAGATCACATGATGGAATTTAGGGCCCCTTCTTTGAATGGAAGTTTGGGATGAAAGATTAACACTCACCTGTACTACTTTCAGCTTGTCATAAAATAAATATTATTGACCGATCCCAAACACAGTTTCTAAGACAACAGGATTGCAACACATGAAAAAAAATAAGAAAACAGTAGCATGATGACCCCAAGGCACTGGGAGAGTGGCAAATTTGCACCAGCATTGGGAGAAAGATCCCAGGTCATTAGGAGAAGGGTCCAGTAGCCTCAGCATTGGCATGAAGATCCAAAGGCACTGGAAGAGGGTAAAAGTGGGACCAAAAAGCAGGCCCTAAAGTACAGGAGTAGTCCAATAGTCAAAGCAGAGGACTGAGAACTCTCCATAGCCTTGGGTCAAAGATAGATTGTAAACCCTCTGTGAATAAGAAAAATAGCTACTGGACCTCAGAGATAAATCCAATCCCCTTTCCCTTTCCAATATTGGCAGGGATAACGCAAAACACTAGGAATAGGCAAAGTAGCATCAGCATTACCAGTAAGACCCCAAAGCACTGGCAGATGGGTCAAGTAGTTCCTATATTGGAATAAAGATCCCAAATCTTCTGGAAAAAGGACAAAGAAGCAGAAGACAGTTAGGCAGAATTCCTATGAATTCTGGAGTGGAGTGGAGGAGTGGCCTAGTGGTTGGGGCAAGGTACTTCAGGCCGGAAGGTTGGGGGTTCAAATCCCACTAGAGGACAGCAACCTTGGGCTGGAAGGACTGGGGTTTCTAGTCCCACAGGTGCTCCTTGTGGTCTTGGGCAAGCCACTTAACCCTCCATAGCCCATGTTCCCTGTAAAATAGTTATCTCCAAGTTATAATGCCCTGTTCAATGTAATTTCAGTTTGTTCAATGTAAACCGCACTGATGCAGAATAGCATGGTATATAAGAGAATCTAAATAAATAAAAATAAATAAATGACCTAAGTCATATTCATCCAATCCTGACCCCTCCTTTCAAAACCAGTCTTAGTATCTAATGATATCTGATGGAGGGCTACCTGTTGCTTCACTAACCTCTCTGGCATCAGATAGAGGACCAGCCCTACTACTAGGCAGAGTAGGCACCTGCCTAATATGGCAGAATTTAGATATGGAGGTGTGGCACCAGCACAGTCAGAAAAACATCAAGAGTGCAGCACTTGAAAGCCACTGTAAATGTGGTGGTCAGGCTTTAAGTATACGCATGTACACTGAAGAACTGCAGAATCCCAATTCCTCTGACTATATCGGTGGGGGGCATGACTGAGCAGGTTTTAAGCAAGGACAGGTGCTCAAGGGCCAAGTGCACTTACAGGAGGAGGGTCTGTGCGTAGGTAGGGGATAGGGGCAGTGGATGAAGAGAGGAAGCAGGCTGAAGAAGGAAAGAAGGGGTAGATGCTGGACATGCCATATGAGGAGATGTTGTATAACTAGGAGGTAGAGAAGAGAAAGGAAGGTGTGGACATAGGGGTACGGAAGGGAAGAAGAGATGAATGGGGAACGGGGGAGGGGTGGGGGAGCATTGTAATAGGGAAGGGAAGCAGGTATGTTGGGTACCAGGGGGGAAAAGGGCAAGAGGGCATGTGGAATAACAGAGGGGTTAGGGTCTTGAGTCACCCATGGTAGGCCAAGGCTGAAGGTTCTTCAAGGGCGTCAGATACTCTTGGGTCAGCCCTAATCAGATAGGTAGAATCACATCTGGTAAAATTCCGCAGAAAGATGAAAACACGCCTATTCATCGAGCACTTTGGGAGATATGTCACCTAGCACAAATTAGACCTCCCTGCATTGCTAGTCATCTCGGACAAACCACACTTTATCACTATCCTTTACCCTCCCGTCGCTTTATGCTCTGTTATTAGATCAATCCATATGTCGTATATAGTTCAATTGTTCAACCCTTGGTCTATCCACTCCTATATTATATTGTCTCTTCACATTTATTCTCCATACTCTGTCACTTCATGTTCACTCTAAAACATTCCATGCACCTTGAATTGTGTTCATCTTGCTAACATGTAAACCACTTTGATACATTGATAAAGTGGTATATAAAAACAGTTAAATAAATAAATTCATACTAAATCTGTGGAGTGTTCTTTGCTTTGGCAGTATCACTTCTTACCTTCTCATTACTTAGCACACTAACAACCAGACTTTCCTGGTCTATCTTAGCAATGAAACTTCCAGATTCTACTCGAAATCCCTCATATGATGATTTAGCAGATTCCGTATTTGCCAAAAACAGTTCTCAGCAGAGAAAATGGTGCATCTGCTCTATAAGTGATGAATAGTAGTTGTAGTAGTAGTAGTAGTACTTCTGACATTCTGTCCCCCAACCCTGCATTACCTCTTATCTTCTGTTAGTACAATACGAACAGAAGAATGCACGGCATTTTTGGATTAAACCAACGGCGGGAGAGACAGTGATTTAATTGTTCTTCTGTTCGTATTGTACTAGCAGTCGTTATACTAGAGAAGTCTACCCCTGATGAAACGCTTCCTGTGAAACGCGTGGGCGCCTTGGATACACGGCGTTGGGATTTCATATAGATTCTCTAAAAAAAAGGACAACCGCCTAAGTGATTTCATATAGATTCTCTAATACAAAGGACAACCACCTAAGAAAGATGCATGAGTTTCAAAGCTAAGTACTGGCTATATGTTTTTTTGAGAATGATGGCTTAGATTCCAACAACTGGCATTAGCCGTACCTAGTAGTTTTAAATATAATATAAAATACTATAAACAAAAAAACTTGGTTTGTGTACCTGAAGACAAGGTCATTGATGTGAACAACAGCGAATGGTCAGGGTGTTCAAGAATAATCCTGTACAAACAGCTGTGTGTTTTTGACTGAGACCTTGGTACACTTGGATAGGGTGAATTTCATGATTTGTTTTTCGTTTCATGTAGTTAAGTCTTGAGCAAATAACACACTAACCAGGAGCTTGGCAGCAACATTCTGCACATGTGCCAGAATCTTTACAAAAAGGCTGAAATACAAAGCATTACAATAATCCTGCTTAGTGAAAATTTAGGACTGTACAAGTGTAGCAAAATCCAGTTGAGTAAAATGTTTGCACCTTCCTCAACTGACGGAGAGAGAATAAACATAGTAACATATAGTAAATGACGACAGATAAAGACCAGCATGGTCCATCTGGTCTGCCCAGCACGATGGCAAGAGTAGGTACACCTGCCACTCCATGCAGGCCACCCCTCCCCACTTCCCGGTTTAGGGGTGAACCCACCACTCCATGCAGGACAGCCCTATTTGTTGAGAAATTAGATGGTTCAGTTTATTTTGATTTTATTCTTTTGCTGTAAAGGGATCCACTGTGTCTGTTCCATGACATTTTGAATTCCGTCACCATATTTGCCCCCACCACTTCCATCAGGAGGGCATTCCAAGCATCCACCACCCTTTCTGTGAAAAAGTATTTCCTGACATTGACTTTCAATTTACCACCTTGCAGCTTCCTGTTATGCCCTCTAGTTTTACAGCTTCCCCGTCTTTGGAAGAGGTTTGTTTGTTCATTATTTCCTTTTAAGTATTTAAAGGTCTGAATCATATCTCCCCTGTCCCTCCTCTCCTCCAAAGTGTACATGTTTAGGTCTTCAAGTCTCTTCTCATAAGGCTTCTGACGCAGGCTCCAAATCATTTTGGTCACCTTCCTCTGAACAGTTTCCAGTCTTTTTACATCCTTTGCAAGATACGGTCTCCAAAACAGAACACAGTATTCCAAGTGAGGCCTCACCAGTGACTTGTACAGTGGCATAAGTACCTCTTCCTTTCTGCTGGTGATTCCTCTTTGTATGCAGCCCAACATCCTCCTGGCTTTTGCCACCACCTTGTCGCACTGTTTTGCCACCTTGAGATCTTCAGAAATAATCACACCAAGGTCTTTCTCCTGATCCGTGCCCACCAACCTCTCGTCCCCTATTGCGTACAATTCCCTTGGATTTCTGCTACCCAAGTGCATGACACTGCACTTCTTTGCATTAAATCTTAATTGCCAAGCATTAGACCATTCTTCCAGCTTTTGTAGGTCTTTCCTCATGTTAACCACTCCCTCGGGGGAGTCCACTCTGTTGCAAATTTTCGTGTCATCTGCAAAAAGACAGACTTTTCAATTCAGTCCTTCAGCAATATCACTCACAAATACATTGAACAGTGCCGGGCCCAGGACCGACCCCTGGGGCACCCCGCTAATCACCTTCCCTTCATCCGAGTGAGCTCCATTTACCATCACCCTCTGTCGTCTGTCAGTCAACCAATTTCTGATCCAGTTTACCATCTTAGTATCCATCCCCAAGCTACCAAGTTTATTGATAAGCCTCCTATGAGGAACAGTATCGAAGGCTTTGCTGAAATTCAGGTAGATGACATCCATCGCATGCCCCTCATCTAGCTCCCTGGTCACCCAGTCAAAAACTCAATCAGATTTGTTTGGCAAGATCGTCCTTTGGTAAAACCATGTTGCCTCAGGTCTTGCAACCTGATGGTTTTGAGAAAGTTCACTATTCGCTCTTTCAGGAGTGCCTCCATGACTTTTCCCGCCACTGAGTAAGGCTGACAGGCCTGTAGTTTGACACTTCTTCTCTGTCACCACTTTTGTGTAGAGGTACGACATTAGCCATTCTCTAGTCCTGAGGAACCTCTCCTGTTTCCAAGGATCTGTTGAAAACATCCTTTAACGGCCCTGCAAGAACCTCTCTGAACTCTTTCAATATCCTGGGATGTATCCTATCTGGTCCCATGGCCTTGTCCACTTTCAGTTTTGCAAGTTGTTCTAACACCTCATCTTCTATGAATGGTGTGGTAACTACTTCTTTCCCATTTTTATATTTGGGAGTCACAGGTGGTCCTTCTCCAGGACTTTCTTTAGTAAAAACATAGCAGAAGTATTCATTTAGCAATTTCGCTTTTTCAATGTCACTTTCCACGAGTCCGTTCGCAGCACTTCTGAGTCCTGAAATTCCACTTCTGATCTTCTTCCTTTCCCGAATATACCTGAAGAAGGTTTTATCACCACACTTCCCGTCTTTTGCCATCTTTTCCTCTGCCTTTGATTTTGCTATCCTTATTTTTTTCTTTGTCTCTTTGAGTTTGATCCTGTATTCATTTCTGTGTTCCTCTGTTTGCGAGCTTTTTAATTTTGCGAAAGCTGTGTTTTTTGCCTTTATTTGAGCAGCCACTTCTTTGGAAAACCAAATAGGTTTTCTTCTCCTCTTGTTTTTGTTTACTTTTGTTACATATTTATCTGTTGCCCCTTTTATTGCCACCTTTAGTTTAGCCCATTGCAATTCCACTTCCCTTATCTCCTTCCACCCTGTCAGCTCCTCCTTTAGGTACTAGGCCATTTTATTGAAGTCGGTGTTTTTGAAGTTTAGGACTGAGCTTTTAATGTTTGGCCTGTACCATGGCTTTTATCTCAAACCACACCGTGTGATGATCGCTGCTGCTCACAGGGGCACTCACGCAGACATTCGACACGCTATCACCGTTGGTGAGCACTAAATCCAGCACTGATCTTCGGAATTGGCGGTATATAAAAGATTTGCAAATAAAATAAATAAATAAAATCCAGTGTTGAGCTTTCCCTGGTTGGTTCCATCACCATTTGCAGAAGGAGTAATCCAATCCACATCAGGTAGATTAAAGTCGCCCAATATGATCGCTTCCCCCTTTGTGGCTATCTTGGCAATATCTATAATCAATTTGTTATCTATCTCTTCAATTTGTGTCGGAGGTCTGTAGACTACAGCATTATGGATGACAGGGCCATCTCCTCTTTCCAACACAATCCAGAGCACTTCTTCTTTTCCCCATGCCCCCTGCATTTCAGTAGCTTTAATATCGCTTTAGACATACAAGGCTACTCCTCCTCCTCTTCCGTTTTCTCTGTCTCTTCTGAATAGATTATAGCCAGGTATGGCTATGTCCCAAACATGCGATTCATTTAGCCATGTTTCTGTAATGGCCACAATGTCCAAATCCATTTCCACCATTAGGGCTTCTAGGTCTGGAAATTTGTTGGCTAAGCTTCGAGCATTTGTGCTCATTGCTTTCCAGGATTTAACTGGCTTACATGTATTTAGTATTGATTTTGTTCTTCCTACATCTTCCCACTTGTTTTTGATGTGTGGTTTAAATGTGTGGCTGTTTCTGATTTTAATCTGCTTTTGCAGAGGGTGACGTCCAGAGCTTGACCTTCCACATCCGTCACCCCCTTGTTCTAGTTTAAATGCATATCCACATATTGCTTGTATTTTTAACTTAGGATTCTTTTCCCTGCGACAGAGAGATGTAGTCCATTAGCACAGTATAGTCTCTTGTTGTTCCATCTGTTACCCCAGTTGCCAATAAATCTGAATCTTTCTTGTTTGCATCAGGTCTGGAGCCATGTATTAAAGCTGTTGATGCGATGCAGCCTTTGTGCCCCCTTACCAAGCACAGGTAGAACCTCTGAGAATGCAACAGTGTTAACAATGGGCTTGAGTTTCTCTCCCAGAGATTGGAAGTTCTTTTGGACTGTGGAGGTACTGTTTCTAACCAGGTCATTTGTGCCCAAGTGGATAACCACATCAAGTTTGGAGTGTTCACTTTCTGTGCTAAGTATTTCAACAATGTGGTTTGTATTCCTACTGGCTGAAGAGCCTGGGAGGCACTTGACTATCTTCTCTCCTTTGAACTGTGTTCCCAAGTTGGTTCCACTGATGATGGAATTAGCAAGTAGTAGTAGTTTGCGGCTCCAAAGACATACTACTATCTAAGTCAAAACCCAAACTGTACACCTATCACAAAAAAGACAAGGACGGCTATAAGTAAAGGTTGGACAGCATACCCATACCTATCAAAATCTGATAAACAGTTTTCTAACTTATATAATTGATATGTCCAAGACTTACCCTATGGAAGAT
Organism: Ichthyophis bannanicus; assembly: GCA_033557465.1. Lineage (NCBI taxonomy): Eukaryota > Metazoa > Chordata > Amphibia > Gymnophiona > Ichthyophiidae > Ichthyophis > Ichthyophis bannanicus. The sequence continues at coordinate 160,087,029 of CM066035.1, read as the reverse complement.
ATAACTGCAAATCGTCAGCCAATATCTGAAAACAAATGCCATGCTCTTCAGTGAGATGAGCTAAAGACTGAACCTGAAGAATAAATAACAGGGGAAATAGCAATGCCCCTGTGGAACACCAAATGATAGTGAATATAGGCTAGTTCAACTATTCTTACGTTACACCTAACACTTCCGTATTTTGGTGAACAACTGCCTTGAAGTCAACTTCTGACCAGATTTCTCTGACTTCGAAGGTTGACTGCAAGGATGCATTGTTCACAGAAATCCTGTTGACTTATCAATTGGCTGCTATGGGGATTATTGATAATAAACCCCTAAGTGGTCATTCATCGAAACATGGCTGTGTCAGGTGTGATATAATATATTATTGCACATCGGAATCTGACTTTTTATATCCCCTGCTGTATTTGTCTTGCTGCTGTTGAGTTGTAGGGGAATCTCTTCTTCTGTATTGTTCCCTTCCCACAATAACAAGCAAAACGTAGCTGTGATAATGGTGATATTTGTTTTCAACATTGAATTTCCACAATGCACACAATTTTGTGCAACAGTATTTCTAATTAGGAGATTAACAGATAGTTTAATGCTTAGATGTAAGAATATTTATTTACTAGTACTGCTGTCATGCTGTCATGCTAGTTGACAGAGAAAACTAATATATTATACGCAATAGAAGTAAGCATACAAAAAAGAGAAAAATGTGTAATTTGTAATTTTAATCAAGCAAACGTAAAACAAAACATGCAATGCAACATATGGATGCCTGCTATGAAAAATAGGATTTCATATGGAAAGGAATAAGCTACAATATCACTGTATTGAGGCAAGGTTAGAGAGCTGTAAACACGGCGTTTTTTTTTCTTTTATAATGAGAAAAATGTAATAAGTATTCAAATTCCCATTACAAGGTTGTCAGAGCTAAATTAGTACATGATGTGCTTTGAGATATGGATTGTTCAGAATCTGCTGATGCGTGAAATCAGAATTAAGTAAAATGCTAGAATCAGGAGGAAGGGTGGCAGAGACTCATTTGCAACTACAATGGTGCCAATAACAATGTCAGCATTTAGTATAATTTTTTCCTTGAATTTAAACTGAAATATAGTGGGGATACATAGATTATTTTATTTTTAAAATGTGCTTTTTTTGCTAAATGAAATATTTATGTTTTTTATTGAAATGTACATCAAGACATTTGCATTATTAAAGTGTATAGAAGCTATTCTCTTGATAAATGTGCCTTTAAGAGGGCTTAAAGTCAGTAAACTAGCATGAAACCCATGAAGACCTTAAGCGGAACATTAAGATACTTCCTCTTCCACTTCTGCTCCTTGCTAGAACCAGACGACTTCCAGACAATCTATCAAGCGCTGATCATCCCACATTTCGATTACACCAATGCGATCCTACAAGGGCTTCCACGAGCCATGCTGTGTCCACTCAAGCTAGCAATGAATACCGCAGTCAGAGTGCTACATGGCGCCTCCAGGCGTGACCATGTGACGCCCATCTTGAAACAGCTCCATTGGCTCCCTATCCACAGCAGACTCACCTTCAAGACCCTACTGCTGACCTTCAAGGCCATCAACGGGCTCTCCTCTGCCTCACTCACAGAGCTCACCCACATGACTCCCCCCAACAGGGCCAGAAGATCTGCAGCAATAAACACACTGTTAATCCCTAAAACAGTAACTCAATGCACCCAGGCAACAGTAAACAAGGCATTTAGATTCTGCGCACCCAGATGCTGGAATGCCCTACCACCTGACATCCAGGCAATCCCTGACCTAATACAATTCAGGAAGACTTTAAAACACTACCTCTTCCTCAAACACTACCTAGACGTAGGTGTACCAACAACCATCTCACATGCACCAACACACCAACATTAATCTACGATAGGACCTGATATGAAGCCTATATGTAAATAGTTACCCCTGTTTATCCAAGTTTTAAGTACCTGTTTATTGTAAATACGGAACAGTCCCCTGCACCGTATAAGTTTCTGTTTTATGTAAACCACACTGATGTCGAATAGCGCGGTATAAAAAAGTCTGTAAATAAAATAAATAAATAAACATGCAAATATATAAGCACTCCATGTATAGCAATTGCCCACATGAAAACTAAAGAGCATCATATGTAAGTGAGGCTGTATTGGGACCAAGGCAAATAGTGTGGTGTGATATGCTGCCCTTCATCCGCTATCTTCCATGTGTCTGTCAAAAGCAAAAGTAGAACACCTGCTTCAGAGCAGATGTTAAATACTTTTCTGTGGATACTGCTGCCTGAAATCCCTCATTTTATCCATTCCTTTCATTTTTGCCAGTTAGTATGGGGAATTTCCTCAGAACCCTGGCAAAGAGAACTTGCCCTTGTGTCAAAGCACCTGAAAGTCAACCCCCCCCCCCCACAGTAACATATTACCACCTCATAGGCAAGCTCCCATAGACATCACTCACCCGATTGCAAAAAACCCAAAACAAAACTGAAAAATAGCTAACTAAATAAATCTCTTACCAATAAATCTTTCTAATCAATCTTGAGGAGTTGGACCTTCTTGAGGAATTGTGAAGCACCCCTAGTGGCGTCATTGCCCGAGGTAATGGCTCTGATATCCCTATTGCCCATGAAGGTTTAGCTGCTCCAGAATAATAAGACATGTTTCTGGGGGACTAGGGGGATATTTTTTATCTTTGGGGAATGATGATGCCCATCAGGGAATTGAGTTCTTGCCTATGCAGAGGTGTACTGCCTATTCTGGGAAAGAGGACTACTGACTATCAAGGATTTACATAAGAAATGCCATACTGGGTAAGACCAAGGTCCATCAAAGCCCAGTATCCTGTTTCCAACAGTGGCCAATACAGGTCACAAGTACCTGTCAAGTTCCCAAAAAGGCACATAGGTTCTACAATACCGATCCTTGGGCAAGCAGTGGATTTCCCTGGTCCTCTTTAGTAATGGTTTATGGATTTTCCCTCCAGGAACTTGTCCAAACATTTCTTAAACCAAGCTACACTAACAGCTTTTACTACATCCTCTGGTAACAAATTCCAGAGTTGGATTACTCAAATGAAAATATATTTTCTCTTATTAGTCTTAAAGGGGCTAAATTGTAGCTTCGTTGAATGTTCCCTAGTCTTTCTACTTTATGAAAGAGTAAACAACTGATCTATATTTACCTATTCCACTCCATCAATTAATTTATAGACATCTATCATATCTCCCCTTAGCCGTCTATTTTCCAAGTTGAAAAGCCTTAACCTTTTAAGCCTCTCCTCATAGAGATATCATCCACCCCATTGACCATTTTGGTGGCTCTTTACTGTACCTTTTCTAATTCTGCTATATCCTTTTTAAGATATGGCAACCAGAACTGCACACAATATTCAAGGAATGATACAGAGGTGTTTAAAGGGGTTGGGGAGTGAGCACTCTTTCTTCATAGGGGTTCAGAGGAAGATCATGCTGAACACCCTAAAGTGAATGGGATTTTAGGCTGTAGCTAATATAGACATTACACTATTTTGTATTAGCATCCATATTATCATACCTTCAGTCTAAGTACATTCTTTATATTATCTGGAAAATAACTCATGTTTCCATCTATAAGCACTGCTGTGCCTGGTGAGAGGAAGGTTAGCCAATTTGCTGAGCTCGAGAGATGAGCAGGTTGTTTTGGTTGATTTGAAATTTAACTGATGCTTACTGATGCATTATGGGTACTGTTGTGCTGGTGGGAAGGTGATTTATCAGTGTTAGCTTGTATGTCTTTAATGCATTTGATATGCATTGTGTTTTATTGGTCTGCAACCACTTTGAATGTTTACTCAGGAAGGCAGCATATAAATGCTTTAAAAAATAAAATAAATAAAGTGTTCTCGCTCACTGTTTTTCCTGTTTCCTTGTTGCTGTCCCCTTTGACGTTCTGATGTAATACAACATGGCTCCTGTGTTCCAGTTGTGCTTAGAGTGCCTTTATTTCTAGCTTTGAAACATGAGCCTCTCCTTTATCACCATGCACAAACTCAGGCCTAACAACAGCAGTGACATCTTACTACTCTCACCTTAGGTGGATGATAGAAACATAGAAACATGACGACAGAAAAAGACCACAAGGCCCATCTAGTCTGTCCTTCCATAACAACAACTACAACAGTCCACTTTTTACCTTTAGAGATCCTCTGGTGTTGGTCCCATGCTTTTTTTGAATTCAGTTACTGTCCTCATCTCCACCACCTCCACTGGGAGACTATTCCACGGATCCACTACTCTTTCCGTAAAGAAATATTTCCGCATATCACTCCTGAATCTATCTCCCTTCACCCTCATCCCATGTCCCCTCATAGCAGAACTTGCTTTCAATTGAAAGAGGCTCTCTCCCTGAACATTTATGCCACGGAGGTATTTAAACATCTCAATCATATCACCTCTATCCCGCCTTTCCTCTAAGGTGTACATATTAAGATCCTTAAGTCTGTCCTCATATGCTTTATAATGAAGCCCATTAATCATTTTAGTAGCAACCCTCTGCACTGATTCCATCCTGTTCACATCCTTTTGAAGGTGCGGTCTCCAGAATTGCACACCATACTCCAAATGAGGTCGCACCAAAGACTTATATAGAGGCATTATCACCTCCTTTTTTCTGCTAGCCATTCCTCTCCGTATGCACCCAAGCATCCTTCTAGCTTTTGCCGTCGCCTTTTCTACCTGTTTAGCTACTTTAAGATCATCAGACACAACCACGCCTAGGTCCCGCTCTTCTTTAGTGGACAAAAGTACTTCACCTCCTATACTGTATTGCTCCCTTGGATTGCTGCAGCCCAAATGCATGACCTTACATTTTTTAACATTAAATCCCAGCTGCCAAATTCTAGACCATTCTTCAAGCTTAGCTAGATCCCTCCTCATGTTATCTACACCTTCCTGGGTATCTACTCTATTGCAGATTTTGGTATCATCCGCAAAGAGGCAAACCTTACCCGACAGCCCTTCCGCTATATCACTAACAAAGATGTTAAAAAGAATCTGACCAAGGACAGATTCCTGGGGCACACCACTGGTAACATCCTTCTCCTCAGAGTGAGCTCCATTTACTTGTACTCTTTGTCGCCTCCCACCCAACCAATTTCTAACCCAAGCAGTAACTTTAGGGTCCATCCCTAGGGTGCTCAGTTTGTTTATAAGTCGCCTGTGAGGAACAGTGTCAAAGGCTTTACTGAAATCTAAATACACCACATCTAGAGCTCTCCCTCGGTCCAACTCCCTGGTCACCCAGTCAAAGAAATCAATCAGATTTGTCTGACAAGACCTGCCTCTGGTGAATCCATGCTGCCTCGGATCCTGTAATCCGCCGGACTCCAGAAACCTCACTATTTTCTCTTTCAGCAGCGTTTCCAATAATTTACTCACCACTGAAGTTAAACTAACCGGCCTGTAGTTTTCAACCACATCCTTACTTCCGCTTTTGTGTAAAGGCACCACATGAGCCTCTCTCCAGTCCTTTGGCACCACTCCTGACTCCAACGAGGCATTGAAAAGGTCAGTCAGTGGAGTTGCTAGAACGTCCCCAAGTTCCCTCAGTATTCTAGGGTGTATCCCATCCGGTCCCATCGCTTTGTCTACTTTAAGTTGAGCTAGTTTCTCACGAACACAGTCTTCTGAAAATTGTTCAAGATGTCCCTCGCTTCTGTTCCTATTTGTGGGTGTTTTCTGAGGTCCTGCTCCTGGTTCTTCATCTGTGAACACAGAACAAAAATATTTGTTAAGCAATTCCGCTTTATCCTTATCAGCTTCTACATATTCCCCCCCTGCACCCTTGAGTCTGACAATACCACTTTTGCCCTTCCTCTTCTCACTAATATATCTGAAAAATGTCTTATCCCCCCATTTTATTGCATTGGCTATTTCCTCCTCCTTTTGAATCTTTGCCTTCTTGACTACTTTGCTAGCTTCTCTAAGTTTTTCCAAATACAGATGCCTGTCTTCCTCTCTCTGTGATCTCTTGTATTTCATGAAGGCCTCCCTCTTTTTCTTCACTTTTTCAGCTACTTCCTTCGAAAACCTGTTCCTTTTGCCTTTATTTACCATTTTAACAAAAAGGTTAGTTGCCTTTAAAATACCCCCTTTCAGTTTTGCCCACTGTTTTTCTACATCCCCCAGCTGTTCCCATCCCACTAACGACTCCCTGAGGTATTGGCCCATCTTTGCAAAGTTAGTCTTCCTAAAGTCTAAGATCTTCACCTTGGAATGGATTCTAACAGCCCTAGTCCTAATACTGAACCACACCATCTGGTGATCACTGGATGCAAAATGATCTCCCACTACAACATCAGAAACACTTTCACCATTGGTAAGCACCAAGTCCAGTATGGCCCCTTCATGTGTGGGGTCTGTTACCAATTGCGTGAATAGTTCTCCCTGTAGAGAATCCAGGATCTCCTTACTTCTAGATGATACTGCAGCAGGAATGTGCCAATCAACATCTGGCATATTGAAATCTCCTAGCAGTAGCACTTCCCCTTTCCTAGCAAAGCTGCGTATGTCTTCAATTAACTCTCTGTCCACCTCTTCCTCTTGTGAGGGAGGTCTGTATATCACACCAATGCAAATAGATTTCTCTTTCCCTCTTTCTAGTTTAACCCACAATGCCTCCTCTCTCCCTTTTAAGCTCTGTAATTCCAAAGCTTTAATAGTAGTTTTTACATATAGTGCCACTCCTCCTCCCCTTCTTCCTACCCTGTCCTTTCTGAATAAAGTATAGCCAGGTATAGTTACATCCCAGTCATGGTTTTCTGTGAACCATGTTTCTGTAACTGCCACTAAATCCAAGTCAGCCACTCCCACCAAAGCTTCAACTTCAGGGATCTTATTTCCCATCATGCTACGGGCATTAATACACACTGCTTTCCATATATTACCCCTGTTACCCATTTCCATAAAGGTATTTAATGTATCACCTACCTGGGGGCATTCACTTACCTGGGGGCTTTCTTCACCCATCCCCAACGAATCTAGTTTAAAGCCTTACCTTCTCATTCTGACTGGAAATGAAAGGGTGGCTTTAAAGAGCATAAAGCTAATCATTTGACATTGGTGAAGTATCTTTAGCTCAGAGGTTTTTGTCTGGTCTCACATGATTCTGAGATTGGTATGGAAGAATCTGAGAAGGGTGCAGAGGGCATAGATAAAGAAGCAGGAAGATGTTAAAAAAATGGGTGATTTTTTCATAATTTTGGAAGGTTTGATTGTAAGTCACAAGGAACAGGGCCTGTTTAACTATTAGACAGACTTAGGGGTATATTTACTAAACTGGGTTAACAGCTAGCATGGGCTACTGTATTTTGTAACTAGGTCCCATGTTATTCAAATAGGACCTAGTTAAAAAAAGAGCATGCTCACTGTTAGTCCAGCTTAGTAAACAAGTCCTGAGTACCCAGGCCAAAATCTCTGTGTACTGGGGGAGGGGGAAGTGAAGAGTGTCAGCATACATCAGCATGACATTCCCAGACATGATGAGATCAGCTTTGATGTCAGATGTCAGATAGGATGTCTCCAGACTTGATGGTCTTAGTTTGCTTGATGAGATTAGTTTGTAAGACAACAGCCACTCCTTGCTAATCAAGTGATAGCAGACCTCAAACAAACCAAATTATGACAGAGGGAGGTGCTGAAGAATTTCACTATAAAATACAGAGAAACACAAAATATCTCTCTCTTCCTATTCATCAGACACACCTTACCCCCCCCCTTCTCTCTCTCTCACATACACACATGCACCCACACACAGTCTCATCGATATACATGGAAGCATCTCTGTAACAACCTTATATCTCTGTTCTGTACCTTTGTAAGAAGCCTATTTCTATATAAAACCCTTTTTCCAAGCCACACCAGTTTTGGTTGTCTTATTGTGCTACTTACCCTACTGTCTCTGTGAAATGAACCCAGGACCAAACGGAGAGTAGCCGAAAATGGAGCGTCAACGGAAAAAGATTACATTTCAGAAGATTACATTTTATGTATGCTGACAAAGAGCAGCTGCATTCAAATGGTTCTCAAGTCAAAATCCTGCCTGGTAGCTGTTTTTCCATGATACGGTGTTAATTGTACCTTTCTGCATAGTTATTACGATACTATGCAATAGTATCCCTGGTGATCTGGGAATGAGGGTGCTGCAACACTTATCTAGTGATGAGGCTGAGAGTCGATGTTACTGTATTGCAAAATGGCTGGGCAAAGTAAATTACTACTACTACTCAGCATTTGTATAGCGCTACCAGTCGTACGCAGCACTGCACAGACATATAAGAGATGGTTCCTGCTCATCAGCGCTTACAATCTAGTCAAGACAAAACACAGAGCTTAAATCTAGATAAGACAATATACAGAAGGTGTAAGCAAGGGTAAGACAAGGGACAGAAGGTTTAAGCAGGGGTAAGACAAGGGAAAGAAAAAGGAGATCAGGTGAGTCCAGATCCACAAGCAGCAGCGAAGAGGTGAGCTTTCAACCTGGATTTGAAAAGGGTTAGAGAAGGTGTCTGGCGTACCGACAGAGGTAGTTTGTTCCAGGTGTAAGGTGCAGCAAGGTGAAAGGAGTGAAGTGTGGAATTAGCAGTGGAAGAGAAGGGCACAGATATATGCAGTTTGCTAGAAGAGCGGAGTTCCCGAGGGAGGTTGTAAGGAGATATTAGAGATGAAAGGTACTGAGGAGCTGTAGAGTGAATGCATTTATAGGTCAGCAGGAGAAGTTTGAACTGGATGCGGAAATGGATAGGGAGCCAATGAAGTGACTTGAGAAGAGGAGTAATATGGGCATGACGAGGCTGGAGGAAGATTAGCCGCACAGCTGAGTGTTGAACGGATTGAAGGGGAGAGAGATGATTCAAAGGGAGACCAGAAGGAGTAGGTTACAGTAGTCAAGACGGGAGGTGATTAAGGAGTGGATAAGCATTTTAGTAGTGTGTTCGGAAAGGAAAGGGCGGATTTTGCTAATGTTATAGAGAAAGAAACGGCAGGTCTTAGCTACGAGATGGATGTGTGTTGAGAAAGAGAGAGAGGAGTCAAAGACAACCCCCAGATTGCGGGCCGAGGAAACAGGAAGGAGTACGGAGTTGTCCACAGAGACTGAGAAGAGAGGAAAAGGAGTGGAGGTTTTAAGGGGAAAGATAAGAAGTTCAGTCTTGGCCATGTTCAATTTCAAGCGGCAGTGAGACATCCAGGCAGCAATGTCAGAAAGGCAGGCAGAGATCCGGGTCTGGATTGTTGGAGAGAGTTCAGGCGTAGAGAGGTAGATCTGGGAGTCATCAGCATACAGATAGTATTGAAAACCATGGGAAGAGATGAGCGCACCAAGGGACTGGGTGTAGAGAGAGAAAAGGAGCGGGCCCAGGACAGACTCTCCAAAGTAAATTTGGAGAGTATGTAAAAATGGGGAAAAAGTGAAGGCTTGAACCGTATTATTGTACTGAAGCCTGGCCATTGCACTGTCATTAAAGTAAACATATATGTTTGTTAGCATTGCATTCAGTTCATTAAGGCACTTTAAAGATTTTAGTGTATGCAGAATCAATTTCATGCACATTAATCTACAAGTTAATTCTCATATAATCTATTTACTTCATTGAATTCTACTGTGGGTTAATTTTTTTTTACCACCACCAATAGGTGAAATAAACAAAAATAATTAATGACACAAATCAAAAATGTTCACATGCTTAACAGCCAATACTTTGCCTCAAAAATTGAGAATGGACTATCGATTATTTGAAAGAGACATAACCTAAGAGCAGAATCAATCTATAGCAGTATAGCCAGATTAAATAAAAAAATTGCTATGATACATCGTGAACGATTTCTGAATAGGACTATGATGCTGTACAGCATTCAATGAACTCCTCTTTGTTCTGATAATTCATTTTGCCATTCTATAAAACCTATCTAACAGTTTCCATGTGCAAACTCCTGGACACCATATGCATCACTTAAACCAAAGCTGCTCAACTTCTCCTGGAGAAACCCCTAGCCAGTTAGATTTTCAGGATTACCATAATGAATGTCTACGAGATAGATTTCAAAACATAAGGTCTCCACTATGCAAATTTACTTCATGCATATTTATTGTGGCAATTCTAAAGGCCCAACTGGCTAGAAGTGCCTCCAGGAGGGGGACTGATTAGATCAGAGAGGGACTGCATCAGAGCAGGGGTCTGATCAGGGGAGAAGCAGTAATCAGGATGCAGGGTTCAGAGAGGAATGTAGGTGTAGGTGATGAGAGACGAATGGCTTTTTGTACCACGTACCAATTTTTTTTTAATACAGCATCAGCACATCCTGAAGCCGGCAGCTCTTCAGTTGTATTTGCATTATCAGCAGTCATGATAGCTAATGCATAGTAACATCCCAAGTGCTGGCTGTCAAAAGCAAATAATAACGCCTATTGGAGTGAAGAAAAAATTATATCAAAACACCGAAACACGCCTTCCCTCCAAAAAGGATAGCATCCGATTCACCACAAATTATTATAAAAAAGTGAAAGAACCATCAGAATGGAGCCTGGGGATCACTGCTGAAACAGCGTCTTACGCTTATAGTGTTTCACCCATTGCTCCCATTATCAATCACCGGCTCTATTTCACTCAAACATTATTCATATCTATTTTTTTTATCATTCTCTTTCTGTTTTTATGTCCTTTTTCTCATTAATCTATAAAAATATGGAATGACATCAAAAACATGTTTGGATTCATCCTTAGGTAGATATCACCACTCTGCTTGTAAAGGTTCATGTAGATATCGATACTTACTGATACAAAGGAAAAATTAGCATTGCTTGGCTTGAAAAGTTCATCAGTATGCCAGTTCTTTATTATTATAAAGGAACAAATAGCACTACAGTCAAACCTCGGTTTTCATTTGCCCCGGTTTTCATACGCTTCGGTTTTCAACGTCTTTTCTGACTGAGATTTTGTCCCGGTTTTCATGCATTGCTTCGGTTTTCAACGTCTTTTGACTGAGATTTTGTCCCGGTAGCAGGGAAGAAAAGCTGTCAACGTAAGCAGGAGATGTTGTATGAATGTGGGAGGCAGTTCTTTCTCTTGCAGGGTACGTCTGAAGCTATATCATTAAGATTTTCTGCCATTCTGAAGCATTGAGCAGATAATGTAAAAGTATTTTAATGGACTGAATTCAATGTGATTCCGAAGAGAGCTGGGCACAGCAGCTTGTCAGGGGTGGCTAAGGCCAGATGTTAACATACTGTACTGTACAGTACTGTACTTAGCTTGCTTTCAGTGATGTTAAATGTTCATTTATCCATTTCATTAGTCATTTATATTTATTTCTCATTGTTTTCTGTATGTAAAAATATAGTTATTCTCTATAAAATGTATTTTTTGTGAATATTTTTGGGTGTCTGGAACGGATTAATTGGATTTACATTATTTCTTATGGGAAATATTGCTTCAGTTTTCATACGTTTCGGTTTTAGTCAGACTTTTTCGAACGGATTAATCATGAAAACCGAGGTTTGACTGTATTTAGCTCATGCAATTATGCCTTTGTCCACATCCTTTCAAAATAACGAGTATTGTGCTGCCAAAGTGTGCCTCTAGTGGTCAGAAAACGACAACTTCCTCCCGACCGGCCCGCGGATTTCGATCACTGCTTCAGAGGCTTAGTGGTTCTACAAAGAAGCACGAATAAAACCAAAGGCAGCATAAATGTTCTATCAATATACAGTCTAATCCCAAAAGCGCTATCCTGTATAATATATGCTATACATACTTTTCAGTTTTGAACGCATTGCTCCTCTATCTTCAATCAAAGCTCAACATGGGAGTTCTTTATACTGGGTCCCATTTAAATAGCTCAGCAGAAATACTCCATTCATTCATCAAAAATCATGGTGACGTGTGCAGCAGACCAAATATAATGTATCAAATCAAGGTATACTGTTTGACAGTATCATTTAAACACAGAGTTTTTTCTGTATGCAAGTGGAACATCCAATATTATTCCTTATATGTCAAATAAAGCCCTCCGATCCCCTCCCCATTGTGGCACACTTTAGCAGCACAATACTCGTTATATTGAAAGGTTGTGGACAAACAAAGGCATAATTGAAAGAGCTAAATTATGCTATTTGTTCCTTTATACTGATTAAAAAAAACCTGGCATACTGATGAACTTTTCAAGCCAAGCAACGCTGTTTTTTCCTTTATATTAGATAAGAATTGATATCTACATGATCCTTTACAAACTGAGTGAGGATATGTACATAAGGATGAATCTGAACATGTTTTTGATGTGATTCCATAATGTTTTAGATTAATGAGAAAAATACATAAAAATAAAATAATAAAAAAATAGATATGAATAATGTTTGAGTGAAACAGAGCCGGTGATTGATAATGGGAGCAATGGGTGAAACACTATAAGCATGAGACGCTGTTTCAGCAGTGATCCCCAGGCTCCATTCTGATGGTTCTTTCACTTTTTAATAATGATTTGTGGTGAATCAGGTGCTATCCTTTTTTGAAGGAAGGTGTGTTCTGCTGAGCTGTTTACTGCTGACCATGCCTAATCTCCCACCCAATGTGTAGTAAACATTTAGGAGACCATTCCAGAACACAAATAAGAGGTTTACACGTGCAGCAGGGACATTTATGTGCCAAAAATGTCCCCAACCATATTCTGAAATGCAGCTGACATGCACGTCCACGGTGCTAGCATGGGGATCTTGGAACATGCCCAGAAGGGGCAGAACATGGGCATGGTCAGCTGTGGAGACATATAAAACATATTCAGGAAAGGTTTGTGTATGTTTTCAGTACTTCCCACAGATTCCCACGTTATTCCTGCGAAAACATTGTATAAGGCCAGGACTTATAAAACAATTTACAGAAAAAATTCTGCTCTTCTCTGCAATATGTCCCAGATTGAAGAATGGTTGTGACTGCAGTCTGGAAAAACACAAGATGCAGTTTTAAGGAACAGAAAGCAGAGGTGAGAGAATGTTTTATGAAACATTAATAAACACCCTTACAAAAATATTAACAAGAGCAATTGGGTGTATTATGGCTATGCTGAAATGTGCTGTTTGTGCTAAAGGAGCCAATCAAGTGGACCCTAGTCTGGAATACCATTGCCGGGATGTTCATGTAATCATTCCCAAGGGTGTCTATATCAATATTTAGGGAGCTGTTTTAGCTTGGACCTCTCAGATAGCACCTAGATGTTCTTTCTAAAATGCCCCTTATTATGTTTGAGAGAATACTTGTGTGTTTTATGACTTAATCATTTGAAAAATTTCTGTTTGTCAAACTACCTTCCCTAGCCATTGCAGTTCTCTTTGGTATCTGTTCCTGCTTTTTTATCTCTGTATTTTTCCTGTTATTACTACTTCTACTTACTGATCATTTGTATAACACTACAAAGTGTGCACAGTGCTGAGGATGACTCCAGATCCTTCTTCCTCTCCCCTTTTTATTAATTTAGGATTATAATAAATGTACTGTGTAAATGTTTATTTTCTGTTAAGTAGATAAACTCAGAGAAAAGGCATCTTAAGAATATGTCAGTGTACCTTATATCTATTTCAAGACTTTTTAAAATGAGTACGTAAAATGTTTCTTAATAGAAAAAAGGCACAAAATCTCAAGTACAGCCTTTCACTTGCAGTTCACAATATGAAATGTTAAATCTACTTCTTTAGGCTTAGATGTTCTTTTTTAATGGTCATTAATTCAATTTGACTTTTTAGACAGCGTAGTCATTTAAAAAAAATTCTCTGGGGTTTTGTTTTTATTCTTTATTATAGGAGGTGCTCTATTTTGTTTAGTTTAACAAGTAGAAAGGTAGATAAATCCTAGAAATGAATTTGTAATTTATTGACAAACTCTAAAACAAAAAAAATACCGAAAATGGAAAATAGGATTAGCAATGCATATTTAGAAAGAAGAAAAATAATAACACCCATTTACATTAACACAAAGAATACCCACAACTTGGTAGCTTCTAAGGAGGTGCCTTTGTGATCATGTATTTGATTCATGAATGTAACTCAGAATTTTACTGCTAGCCAACTTGACTTAACGTGCATAAACCTGTTAATTAACAGGTTGTGAACCTCCTATATCGATTTAAAGGGTAGAAAATTGAAAAACCGGTAGAAAACTTTATCTTCCTGAATACAGAACAGAAAGACTTGTTTATCATTTTCACTTTTTCCATCTTAGCCATCTTTTCTTCCACCTTTGCTTTTTCCATCCTAAGAACATAAGAACATAAGAAATGCCATACTGGGTCAGACAAAGGTCCATCAAGCCCAGTATCCTGTTTCCAACAGTGGCCAATCTAGGTCACACGTACCTAGCAGTTTCCCCAAAAGACACAGGTTCCACAATGCTTGGGTCAAGCAGTGATATCCTGGGTCCCTTTTAATAATGGGTTACGGATCTTTCCTCCAGGAACTTGTCCAAGCCTTTTTTAAACCCAGCTACACTAACAGCCTTTACTACATCCTCCGGTAACAAATTCCAGAGTTTGATTACACGTTGAGTGAAAAAATATGTTCTCTTATTTGTCTTAAATAGTTTACCCTGTAGCTTCATTGCATGTCCCCTGGTCTTTCTATATTCTGATAACTTAAACAATCGATCTACGTTTACCCGTTCCACTCCATTCATTAATTTATAGACTTCTATCATATCTCCCCTCAGCCGTCTCTTGTTTCTCTTTGTCTCATTTAGCTTTATTCTATATTCATTTCTGTGTTCCCCTTTTTGTGAACGTCTGAATTTTGTGAAAGACGTGTTTATGCAGCCACTTCTTTGAAGAACCATATCAGTTTTCTTTTCCTCTTGTTTTTATTTACTTTCTTCACAAACAGATCTGTTGCTCCTTTTTATCACTTTTTCTAAACCTAGCTACATTATCTGCTTTTACATATCCTCTAGCAGGAGTTCCAAAGATTAATTATACATATTTTCTCCTACCTTTTTTAATATTCTGCTTTGTAACTTCATGGCATGTTCCCTAGTTCTTGTACTTTTTGAAAGAGTAAATAATTGATTCACATCTGCCTGTCCCACTCTTCTCAGAATTTTATAGACCTCTATTATATCTTCCCTCAGTCATCTCTTCTCCAAGTTGAAGAGCTCTAATCTCTTTAGTCTTTCCTGATAGGGGAGTCATTCAATCCTCTTTATTATTTTGGTCACCCTTCTCTGTACTTTTTCTAATGCCATTATATCTTTTTTTAGATACGGAGACTATAGTCAAGGTATGATCACATCATGGAGAGAAACAGAGGTATTATGATATCCCTTGTTTTATTTTCTATTCCTTTCCTAGTAATTCCTAGAATTTTGTTTGCTCTTATGGCCACTGCTGAACACTGAACAGAAGATTTCAATGTATTGACCCTTTTCCTGCGAGGCGACTCTTAATGTGGAACCTAGCATTGTACATGTATAGTTTGGGTTCTTCTTCTTTACACTGAACTTGTCTACATGTAAATTTCATCTTCCTTTGGATGCTTAGTCACAGAAGATCACCCTCCAGTTTATCACAATCCACATGCAATTTGAAGACTTATCAAATTTGCAGATGACACCAAATTATTCAAACTTGCTTGTTCCCAGTTCCAGATCATTTATAAATATGTTAAAAAGCACCAGTCCCAGAACAGATCCCTGGGATATTCCACTATTCACTTTCCTCCATTGTGAAAATTGACCATTTATCCCTATACTCAACCAGTTTCCAATCCACAATAGGGCATTGCTTCCTATGCCATGAATTTTTAATTTCCTCAGAAGTCTCTGATGTGGGACTTTGTCAAAGGCTGTCTAAAAGTCTAAATACATTATAGGGGCTATTTTGTGCCATGAATAGCGGGGACATTCATCCCCGCTATTTGTGCCTTCACCCGGCTGCGACTAACTTCCCTGCCGGTTGTGCAGGGAAGTTAGATGGGGGTGGGGAAGGGATGGCTCAAGGGTGGAGTCTGGGTGGAACCTGGGTGGTTGCCAGCCCTGGACATAAAGGGCTGATTCTAATGTCGGCCCTGTACATCTAGGGCCGGTGACATGTGCGGAGAAGTTATTCCACCTCTGAGGTGGAATAACTTCCCTGCACATGTCATTTCTTAAATGCTGGGGCACGGATGGGGCAGGGGGGCCGGAGGACATTTCCTGAATCTGTCCCTGGCTGTAGGAGGCCAGATCAGGGTTTGGGCTGCAGGGAATAAGCTTTAATTTCCAGTGGTCGGCATCGCAACTCCAATGGAGCCACAGTGCCATGGCAACATGACACCATGGTGCTGTGGCTCCATTGAAGAGCCTTGACTGAATTAGCTGCGGATAGTCCTGCATGTGCAGGCCAGATTGAATTGCAGTGCAGGACTGTTCGTGATTCTTATCTCATGGGATTAGACTTGCCCCACACGATCAGAATCGCAATCCTCTCTGTATGTCTTGTTCAGATGGGGCGTACAGAGGTGATTGATATTCGGGACAGAACCGGGCCCTGCGTGGGTTATTTTAGAACATATAAATGTGAAATGGATGTGAAGGCAATGTTTGTTACTAGGAACCCTAATTTCATTCCTCCAAATACTATTGATTTACTAGATAGACCCATCATAGTTAAGAATGAAATCAAATACCTCGGCATAATATTTGATAAGGCTTTGAACCTTAAATCTCACATTGTCAGAACTGCTAACAAGGCCTATCATCATCTAAAGATTGTGAGAAAACTAAAACCATTACTCCATCAAGACTATTTCCGTACCATTTGTCAGATACTCATCACCCCCCTCCTAGATTATGGAAATCTGCTTTATCAAGGCCTCTCTCAGCTAACTCAACACCCTCTCCAGATGGTTCAGAATACTGCTGCATGCATTATCACTGGTTCAGCAATAACGGATAATATCTCCCCTGTCCTACAACAGTTGCACTGACTTCCAGTAAGTGGCAGGTCTAAATTCAAGACACTTTTAATTATCTTTAGGATTTATAATCACCTGTCAGCAGATGCATTACAAAGTATTATAACTAGAGATATTATCAATAGGCCAAGAAGAAGCAACTCCAATAATGACAACAGAATTGGTACCCCTGCTGGATACTGTAAGACTAAACAAGCAACTTCAAAAAGAGTTCCATCATTACTAGCTTCCAGACTTTGGAACTCTTTCCCAATGGACCTCAGGATTATGATTGATATTAAAGATTTTTGCAAGGCCTTGAAGACTCTGCTGTTTGCTGAAACTTATGATTTGGTATATAATCAATAGTTTTTACCAATAGGTCCATTTTATTACATTAACTCGTCGTAGTTTGAATTGTGTTATGTATAATGTCTTATTTACCCTATGTTATTTGTAACCTTCCATTTGTAATGTAACCACTTTGATTGTAGGATAAGATGGGATACAAATCTGTCTAAATAAATAAATAAAAAATGTCAACATGGATGTTGCAACTGCTGGAATGTACTGAAGCCGATTTCAGACCTGGGCAGATCTGAACATTCCAGCGGTCCAAGTCTGGATGTCCAAGGGTGGGCATGTTTGGGGGCATTTCTGGGAGCAACTAGGGTGGAGCAAGCAGCCATATATCCAATATGTATTTTACATAGCATTCTGGATGTGCTGGACGCAGTATTTTATCTTTATCAGCATTTTTGATATACTGCTTGTTACATAAGCAAGAAAGTGGTTTACAATAAAAAATATAGGCTGTCAGGAAATAGAAAAGGAACACCAAAATATGATAGGACAGGAAAAATACAATCATAGCGGAGGAGCATGAGAAAGAGGTAAATGTTATAATGTTATAACATTTTATAATGTTATAACATTATAAGTTATAACATTATAACTTATAATGTTATAACTTATAATGCCCTGTTCAATGTAATTTCAGTTTGTTCAATGTAAACCGCACTGATGCAGAATAGCGCGGTATATAAGAGAATATAAATAAATAAAATATAAATAAATAAATAAAAATAAATAAATGTACCTGAGGGAGGAAAGGAAGGAAAAAGATTACAGAGTGGGCAGTGGGAGGTCAAAAGCGAGGGAGAACGTGACCCCACTAAACTTCAAGAAAGCAAATAGGGAGAAACCTTCTCCCTATTTGCACCCAAGCTGTGGAATGATCTCCCCACATCAACACGTGAGATCAAAGACTTAACTGACTTTAGAAAGGCAATAAAAACCCATCTGTTCCTGGAATACTTTGAAGCTATCCCAGAAGATGATGATTAACAGTAACAGCAACTGGACTATGAAACACAGCTAGAGCTCTTGTATATAGTTAGCAACTGACAATTATTTGTTCTACCCCAATATAACCTCCAAGTTGAATAACCCTGTTCAATGTAAAGCTTGTTGCTATAACTGTTCATTGTAAACCGCTTTGAATGTATATGATAAAGCGGTATATAAGTCCTGTTAAATAAAATAATAAATAAATAAATAAGTGGGTCTTCAGTAAGACTTTAAATTTGGGGAAGGAGAGTTCAAGGCAGAGGGCAGAAGGGAGAGTGTACCATAGTGAAGGCCCTAGGTAAAAGAATGCTGAGTTACAAGTGGATTGTATGTGAGCCTGTGAAGCGGAGGAGACGTATAGCCTATTAACATGAAGGGAACGGAGGGCTTGGTGAGAGCTATGAAGGTGGATGAGATTTGAGAGATACTGGGGGGAGCCAGTGTAAATGACTTTGTGAACCAGCATGAGAATCTTGTAGTGAATGGGGAGCCAATGTAGATTGATGAGAGTAGGTGTAGTGTGGTCACTGCAGAAACGGCGGGTAATCAGATGGGCAACAGTGTTTTGAATGAGCTGGAGACGAATGAGTTGATATTGAGGAAAGCCAGCCAGAGCAGTTACAGTAGTCAAGTCACAACATTACAAGAGAGAGGACCAAGGTAATGAGAGCATGAATAGGCAGGAAGGGATGAATGGCTCGGAGTTGGCGCATGGCAAAGAAAGAACAATGGGTAAGAGTGGAGAGATGTTCGCAGAAAGATATGGAGGAATCAAGGGTAACACCAAGTAACAAAGAGTGGAGACCAGAGGAATAGGAATGTCAGAGAGCAAAGGTGCCAGAGAAGGACAAGGACCACCAAACATGAACCAGATGGCGGCAGACTTTGAGGGATTAAGGTGCAAAAAGCTTGATGACAACCAGGTGCCAACAGTGGTGAGACATGAATTAAGGGGTGACAGATCAGGGGCTGAAGGGTCAGGATGATGTAAAAGGATGATGTTGATGGCATATGACTAGGCTGAGATGCCATGTTGTTGGATGAGCAGCAATAGTGGAGCAAGAAAGACATTGAAAAGGAGGGGAGACAGGACAGAACCTTGAGGAACATCACAGGGAGGGAACAGGGACAGAGCAGGAGGTGATTGACAGAACAGAGAAAGGAGTGGAACCAATGTAAAACAGTCCCTTGGATGCCATTGTTACAGAGGTGGGAAAGGAGAGTGGAGTGGTCAACCAGATCAAAGGCAGCAGAGAGGTCCAGGGAGACACTTAGGGAAGTATTACCAGAGTCATGAGAGTAGTGTATTTCATTAAGGAAGGACAGAAGAACAGTTTCAGTGCTATGGCTGGAAACCGGACTGGCGTGGGTGAAGGGTGAGAGTAGTGGAGAGGTGAGATATGGTTGCCCCTGGAGTCGCCTAAAGCAGCTCACCCAAGGAGCACACTCCTTGGGCGAGCTCCTTCAGCGCATGCCCATGGTGCTGAACACTGAAGTAGTCCCCCTTTTAAAGGCTGGCAGTGTGCCTTGCAGGACGCAGCCACGTTCACATGGCCATATGGTTTTCTGGAGGGTGGGACAGTGAATTTGATTGCTGGAGGACCTGGAAAGACAAGGCAGAGCAAAACCCATCAAGCAAGCACAACCAGAACAACAAGCAGGCACACAGATGCTAGACAGGCTCAATACAGGCAGTCAAGCACAGAACGCCGCAGTAGTCTCACTTTTAAAAGCTGGCAGTGTGCCTTGCAGGACACAGCCATGTGAATGAGGCTGCACAGTTCCTTGGAGGGCTGGACAGTGGATTTGATTGGTGGAGGACCTGGTAGGATGCAGCCAAATCTCTCACTCTACTCCTTCTATAAAGAATGAATAGGTAAGGGACTTTGCTGTCCATGCTGACAGTGATTTGTGATTGTGAATGGAGGAACTTGTACTGGAGAGAGATTGGTGTGCTTGTCATTTATGTCTACCGAGCAATCTTTGTAGTGGTTCCTCTGTATCTCTGCTCTGTCTCTAAATGAGAGCTGGAGGCTGCCCATCTATACTTGTTGCCAATGCCTTGCCTTTGGCATGGAGTTTCATGACTCTCCACTTGTACTTCATGTCCTCGATTTCCCAGTTTCTGTGATATATAGCATTTGCTTTTACACAGACGGAATGCCATAGCGCTGTTCATAGCGTGCCTTAACTGTGCCCAAATGGGACCAAACAGTACATGATGTTTTGCAGTTTGCAGACATCTCCCTGATCATCATCTCCACCTCCCCAGGATAAAAGTTATCCTTATGGGAGGATTTCTTAGCTTTAGGTGTCATGACTCTGGAATACTAGAAGACACTTTTTTAAGGCCTTCTAAAAAAGGGCTGTCAGACATGTGGCTGTGCTTTTAAGGGTGTTTAAGTGGTGGGTCCAGGACATGCAGGCTTTAATTGTCACACATATAAAATGGCCTATTCCTGGAGATGTTCATGTAGTATAGATGCCTGCAGACCTGATTACAGAACCAGTTACATGCACATCCTCACTGACTGCTTGTAGGCCAAGGATAGGTATGAGCTTTACTGCATGCATCCAACAAGTGTTCCTCTTGCCCTTGCATCCCAGTATGTACCTTCTGGTGCTGTGGGACCCACAGTCAGCTGTAATGGGTGGGTGTTGCATCAATGCTTCACTAAATGTATCTGGGTCTTTCAGGAATGCTGTTGTACATATCACTCATTCCACCATGGCTCCCCGCATTGCTGATGTGATTAGACAGCATTGGCGCACCCTGTGGGTATTTGTATTTGCATACAAATGGGGCAAAAAATATTAGCAATTATTTGCAACTGAGAACCCTGCCACCTGCTGAAGGGACCTATTCAGTTCAGAAAGGCTTTAAAGCATTTCCTCTTCCTTAAATATCTCAATGGCAGCTCCGAACAGAACCCCCAGGTGAATAGCAGAAATGGTCAAACAGATAGACCCCGCAACGGACCAACTTCACAATGTAAATAGCAAGTTGTTCCATATACTATTGTACCACTGTTGTATATAGTTAACCAGGATATCCTTTATCAGATAACCCTGCATTGTATTTAGTTTCCCCTACTTCGCCAAGTTATACTTCCTGTTAAATGTAACGACCAGACACGTGTAAACTGTCGGATGTTTTCTGTTCAATGTAAACCGCGCTGATGTCTAATAGTGCGGTATATAAGAATTGTTAATAAATAAATAAATAAATAAATATACTAGCTATAGTGAATGCCGATTGTGTGCGAATATTCTGGCAGGATCGCATTCGTCTCACCTGACTACTGTCATCAGGTGTCATCAGGTCAGCCTACTGCCTAGGGCGAGTAGGGTTGGTCTGCCTTGATATTCTATCTTCAGGGAGTATGACACTGCATTTGCTCCTGCAATGCCTTGTGGGAATGGTAGTTCCCTTTCTACCCTCTGATTCAAGAAGGAGTTGCAGTCGAGTGTTAAAGGCAAAAATGACAAGGATTTTTATTTCCCCTCCCAACAGAACTTAAGTGCATAGGAAATTAGGACAACTTTCCATATATTTGGTAGGAGGAATACATACAAGAACTCAGGTAAATGTGCCTCTTCACTCTCAGGCTTCCAAACGTGCAGTGCTCATCACAAAAACAAAAGCAAACAAAACAGCTTCTGATAGCAAAGGAAAATGTTCCCCTTTTCTTTGCCGTTGTATCAGCACTCTTATAGTAATGCTCAGCACAGGGATTCAATATGGTCAGCTATACATAGGGTGCAATCCATCTGTATATCAGCTGCGTCATAAACATCAGAGTCTATCTGCATCTCTTCCAGCTCAGCGTTAGCTGGGTGTGGCTGTAAGCTGCTATCGTGGGTTTTAAAGTAACCTTCTTCTAGGCATTCAGGGATCTTCCCTTTATTCCATTCTAACCAGCAGGGCTTGAAACCACCCTGTGCTTTGGAGTTGCTTCCTGGGCTGTCTCCTACTTCTTGGCAACAACAAGGAAATACTTTAAAACTAGATTCATAGCTGGGCAAACTTTGAAGCCTACCTTCTGGCTTTAAGGAGGGAGGAATTCTCTGCTCTCTTGGCTCCGGCAGGTTTCCAAACACTGGCTGTGTTTTCTTTCCTCTTAGCTTGCTGGCTTCTGCCTCAGACCTATAAGTATTTTCCTGCCACTGTCTCTCTCTCTCTCTGGAGCCTCCGAGCTTTTCCAAGCCTGCCTCACAGGAGGTCTCTCCTTTCTCCTGCCTTTCCTGAATGGCACCTCTCTTGTGCTGCTTCCTTCAGGCTCTCGGGCTTTGGCTTCCTTGGCTCTTGCTATGGCTCTCTCTTGATCTGGTCTCTGACTGGGACCTTCACCCGGTCTCTCTCTTCCTTGCTTCTGTGTTTCTCTCGGTCTCTCTTTTAAAGCTAATGACCAATTGTAGTCCTGTTTCTCAGGGCTTAGCTCTGCCCTTCCCCTGAACAGGTATTTCTCATTAACCCCTAAGCTTGGCGATACGTCACAGCTTGGGCTTGTCCATTCGGTTCCTGACTTTCTCTGTTTACTTTCTTCTTGTAAACATTGAGCCATGTGCTCAGACTCCCTGTCAGATTCTAAGGTGGAATCTTCTACTATCCCTATCTCCATAGGCTCAGTAGGGGCTTCTACATTACACTACACAGGAACAATTTTGCTCTTGTTATACCACCTCTTGTAATTCATGCAATGTTTGTATTATTATTTGTTTGTGCCCTAAAATTTATATAGGTCGGATTATACAACCTGTCCACAAGTGTTTGAATGGACATTATTGCAGGATTGCTAATGGCACTCTGTCTGCTCCTATGGCCTCACATTTTGTTCAACAAAAAAAATGAGGCCTTGACGTTTCTCTGGAGAGTGATTAATCAAGTTATTATTGATTGGTGGGGTGGTGATGTCCAGTATAGATTAAATGATCTTGAACAAAAATGGATTTACCATTTGGAGGCTTTGGAGCCCGTGCAACTTAATAATGAAATTGAGTGGACCTCTATAACTTCTGTTTAGTTGGGATTTACTGTATTATTTAGTTGTGATACTGCAGTTAGATGATATGTTGTTAAATGATGAAGTAATTGTCTGAATTTGTGTGTGTCCTTGTGATGGGTAGTTCTTTATATTCTGATGCAAATTACGGTTTGGCCAACAGCTGATAGTTTGTAAGATGTTGTCGGCTGGATGTGGATGCAAAGGATCCCCCTGATGCAAGGGTTAGGATAGCTTGAAACATGATGTCATGTCGGGTTATGATGACTATCTAATGTCCAACTGAGTGTCTACTTTGTATTTATTCTTTAGTTATATGTTAGATACTGTTGAGTATTCTTTGAAGTAACAATTCAGTTAAATGCAGATGAGACCAATGAATGAAAACATGGGGACTAGTTAATAGCGGATTCATCCTGCTTTTTCAGTTCTAAAGCGAATATCTGAGGGTTTCTTGGTGCTTTTCTTGTTTAGCTGGGTGAATTATAAATAGGTTCCTGAATACACATGAGTGAATATGCTTGCTGTGTGAATATTTATAGCTTACTCCTCAAAGATTGAGATAATTTTCCTCATCAGTTTCACTCAAAGCATCTCTTGTGCTCAAATCTTCTTTAATTGTAAGCTCTCTCTTCATGGAGAGCTGTTGAGAGGACTTCCCTGGGACTGATGGGGTCCATGCCAGGACACTACATAGATCTGACAAAAGTCTGAGGGTTGCCTGTGCTGACATAGCAAACTGTGGGACATAGATGCACAGGGCCTGTATATATCAGGGACATTGCGAGAGATAACACATGTCGCTTTTATATGTTGATGTTGTTTGCCATCCCATGGGATGAACCCACATGTTGGCTAGAGCTGCATATATGTCACTAGAATAAAACTAACAAAAATCTAGGGCCATCTGTAGGCTTCTAACTGTGCTGGTGGATCTGTGTCTGACACTTCCTCTTACATTTCCTCTTTCTAGGGAGTAGCATACATAGTGGGTTGTGCAACCGGGCTCGTATTGGCTTGGTATGTTAATCCACATAACTTGCTAGCTCTTGTGTTATCTAGGGTACCAGTGCCTATGGATCCTGTGCAGTTTTGAATGTATATCTGCAGCTAGAGCCAATGCCTCTGACCTAATAGACCACAGTCGCCTTCTGTAGCATTTATTTAAAGTGGGTCTCCGGGGTTCTGTTATTTCTCTTCCTTCTATCAAGTTCTACAACATGGTATCTCTTCTTCGCCTTTCTTACTAACTTGTGGTGTTCCTCGGGATTCCTCTCTATCCCCTCTCCTTTTCAACATTTATCTTTCACCTTTGGCCTCTCTCATTCAATCTTTTGGATTATCTTTCTATTTCTATGCAGATGATATCCTCCTTCTGGCACACATAGGCAGCATGACTCCTGATCTTGCCCCTTGGAATTCTGTGCTAGCATCCATCTCAATATGGCTATTTAACAACACATTAAAACTTAATCATAGCAAAACAATCGCCATATGGTTTACCGGTTCCTCCTGCCCCCCTCTTTATTTCCAATTTTGGGTTCCCACTCCATTTTTCCTTCAAATACTTGGGAATACACTTCGACTTTGATATTTCCTTTTCCTCACACATTTCTTATTTGTCCTGCTCTATCTTCATCACTCTATGGAGATGCAAAGCCCTTCGCTCTTTTCTGGAAAAATCCTCCATGACCACTCTCCTTCTCAGCACTGTAATTTCTCACATCGATTATTGTAATACTTCTTTTGCCGGTCTCCCCCAATAACTGTTAAAACACATTTAAACTATTCAGAATATCACCATTTGTACTCTAACCTAAGCTGGGAAATATGATCATGTATTGCCACTCCTGATCTAGAATCACTGACTCCACGTGGCTCAGAGAATTCCGTTTAAAATTTTGATGCTTACGCACAAAGCTTTGCACAACTGTGCACTGCTGTATCTGTCTTCATCCATTATTCCTTATGTACCATAACGTTGTTTAAGATCACTACAAGAAAATCGGCAAGCTCTCCCCTTTCCTGCAAGAATAAAATTCAAGTCTACATGGGAGAGAGCACTGTGTGTGTGGAAGCTGCCGCGTGTTTTCATCAATGCGGTTTCAGTGCAGCAGTACCCTGTTGGAGGCTTGGTGTGTCAGCGTGCAGACGGGAGAAGGACGTGCCCTGATTCAGAGGACCCGTCCCTGCTCGATAAAGCCCGGAGGTACCTGAGAGATTACCAGAGAGAGCACTGTGTGTGTGGGAGCTGCCGTGTGTTTTCACCAGCGCGGTTTCAGTGCAGCAGTACCCTGTTGGAGGCTTGGTGTGTCAGCGTGCAGGCGGGAGAAGGACGTGCCCTGATTCGGAGGACCCTTCCCTGCTCGATAAAGCCCAGAGGGTTCCCACGCGGCCGCATGTTGTGGCCTGTGTGGCGTGACTCAAGGGGCAGGACACGCCCCTTTGGTGCCCCTTAGGTGCAAATGAGGTGTTCATGTGAGATGTGAAGTTTGTTTTACGCCATGGGAAAATGGAAGGCAAAGGTTGGTACAAAATCTGGTAATGGTGTTGCAAGTGGGAACGTGGTGGTTCCTATGGACAAACATGTAACTTCGCTGCTGCCTGAGGATCATTCACCGGAAGGGGCATCGTTAAGCCCTGTTCTACAGTCTCCTCCTCCTCTCCCTCTACCTCCACTCTCATCAATGTTTTTGGAGTCTTCCCCTGAGAGTTCTCCTCCAGTTCCGCTCCCGGTTTTTCTAGCTGAGGCAGACTCAGGAACCTCTGCTCCCCCTACGGGGGAAGTGACTCTTGTGGATATTTGGACTGCTATTCAGAAAATTTATTTACCTTTAACCTCTACTGTATACTCACTTTGTAAATTTTCCCAAGAGGTGGTTGGTAAACTACAATATGTTGATAATCAAACGGGTTCTTTAGCAAGTTGGTTGCTCGAACTGATTCCCAGCTCCAGTCCTGTCGTGACTCTGAAGCTGTTTTGACCAGAGATTTTCTTTCTGTCTCCTATAGTTTGGAAGTGCTGGAAAATCAGTCTCAGGCACGTAACTTGCGTTTTTTGAACTTTCCTTTCACACACTTATTATCTCCTGAAATTCTATTGGGAAAGTACTTTTCTGAAGTGTTACATTTAGAGGGGGATTCTCATGCTGTCCATATGTATTACCTTCCCGTTGGTTCTTCTTCCACTTCGCAGACTGCGGGGGCCGGTGCTCCCTCAGTTTGCTCCATGGATCAGAACTTAACGGCTTTCCTGGAGGATTCATCCTTAACGGCTTTCCTGGAGGATTATTTTAAAACGCAACACTTTGATAGTGAAGTTTGGTTCTGAATCTGCCAAATTGCGGGTTTTGAGAGCATACTTTAAGTTTAGAGATGCTCTCTTTTGTGGTTACAAACTCCAGGTTTTTCCTGATGTCTGTCGAATTACTCAAATCCGGCGAAAGCAGTTTTTGATGCTGAAATCTCAGGTTCTGACTCTGGGGGCAATGTTTTTCCTGAAGTTTCCCTGCCGTTGTATTGTTATTCATGGGGTACAAACTTATGCTTATACGGATGTAAAGTTTTTGCAGCAGTTTCTTGCTGGGAAAGAGGTGGGTGAGACTTAGTTGGAGGAATTGATATTGTTTTTCAGCTCCCTATCATGGAGTTTTGATACTCCCTATTTCCTTTCTTTTTCTTTATGTATGATGTATATTTCATGGTTCTCTCTCCCTTAATGTGGTCTGTTTAATGTGTTATGGCTTCTACTTTTGGATAGAAATTGGTTTTGTTTCTTGTCTATTTCTTATTCTGTATATTATATTCAGAAAAACCCTTAAATAAAATATTTAAAAAAAAAGAAAGAAAGAAATTTTTTTTCAAGTCTACATGCTGCTCCGCCTTCTTTTGCCTGGCCCTGTCTTTTGGAATTGTCTCCCTACTCATATAAGACTTGAACCATCCTTCGCTCGATTCAAACGTCTTCTGAAGACCTCTCTCTTCACTGAAGACTTTGGGGTGGACCCTCTCTCTGAATTGCAAATCAGAAAATAAACTCATTTGTGATATATTAATTGTATTTCTCTTTCACTTTCCCGTTCTTCTCTTTCCTATGCTACTTGGAGTCCCTTTTCTGTTTCTATGTGTGTTATTGTTTTTGCCTGATTTATTTTATTGTAAACCACTCTGTATGCTCTGCAAAAGACAATCTGTCAAGATTCACTTGTAAACTATAAACCTGAAATTCCATATACCATGGCCTTCCACAAACCACCCTCCACCCACTACAAACTGCTCTCCACACAGCCTCCCATACAATCCAAGGAGCACCCAGAACCGATCATATCACACCAATCCTGAAACACCTCCACTGGCTCCCACTCTCTGCCAGAATACAATACAAGATTCTCCTATTAACTTTCAAAAACATCAACAATTTCTCCTCCACTCACCTACAAACTCAACTACACACTCATTCCTCAAATAGACCCAAGAAGAAACCAACCATGAAGACCCTGACAATACCAAATGAAAAACCAAGATACAACCAGCAAGCCTGCCTAAGTTCATTTGAAATCTCATCCTCCTCCCTTGCAACTCCCTCCCAGACAAAATCAGAAATTCCTCCAACCTCACCAACTTCAGGAGGCTCAAAACCCACTTGTTCACAAAACACTTCGGAAATGTTACATGACCACTTCCTCAAACCTGATTGTAAATAGTCTTGTAAATAGTTTGCTCTACCCCAAACCTGCCTGTAATTAGTTTCAACTAAGCTAACTCCTGATTGTAATGCCTAAAAGTTATGTACAAAGTTTATGTTCTATGCAAACCTCGTTCTTCATTGTTAAATGTACACCGCTTTGACCGAGAGAAAAACAATATAACAATCCAGCTAAATAAATAAATAAATAAATGTCAGCCACCTTATCTGGTTCCCATATGTCTGCCATATTTGTTTATAGAACCCAGATACCATCTATGTGAGCTCTTATGTCTACTGAAAGTTCATCTTACAACCCATTTATGTTCCCATCCTAATCAGATCTGTGGCATGCAGTCCCAGGAAATAGTCGGATGGGAAGTATGAACCCTATTTGGTGGGAGAGTCATGGTCTTCCAAGGAGGGATCAAATATGTGTGTTGGTGTCATCTGGTGTCCCTGGCTCCTAATAGATAGCCAATGTGTTGGTCATGCTATTTGTTCCCATGTGGCAGCTATATCAGTTGTGCCTCCTGTGTGATATGCAGACGTCACTGGTACCACAGTGTCGTGACCGAGTATTATAAATAATCAAAGACATTTCTAGACAAATATGCAACCTTTATTAACAAAAACAGAAAATATGTATACAAAAATACCCACCCCCTTAATAGAGCCCTCCCCCCTCTATATGGAGGGAATCAGGGCAGAGACACATGCAGCTGATGTTGGCATCATCTTCATGAGGCTGGACAGGCTGACAGAGGCCATGTGCTGCATTGCACCATGTTTTCTGGGGGGCACGTGTGCTGAGTAGCTCCTCCATTGTATCATATGGAAGCTGTGAACTCTCTGTCCTGACCCACAGTTGTCCTAGACCATTTCCCAGTGTTCTCATGAGCTGATGTGTACAGTGTCCATAGTGACACTAACACAACCAACACTTGTGATACCCAGATATCTTTGACTGCCATCCACTGCACATGTGCATGATATCCTGCTTGCAATTCTGAAGTATCATCTGTGTGCTGCTCTCGCATCTCTCTGCTACCCATGTATGTATCACTGCCAGGCCCTCATACAGGGATCCCCAATGTACTGCTGGATTTTCCCTGAAACACGTGATATTCACCTATGGGCATTTTGGTCACCTGCTGTTTTAAACAATTCTCTCTATCCTGCATTCATCCCTCCATATCTGTCATGCCTTAAATGTCCTTTCTTGCTGACCTCTGCAGCAGATACCTGGCTTTGGGTTCCCACACTCAAGACCTGAATTGCTGCCCTCACTGTGTCTGCAACTCTTGGACACCATTCCCCTTGCTGTACTGTCCATGCAACCTGATCCTTGGTATGTCCATCCCTCACCAGGAAACTCTATTACATAGGGCTCCTGTGCCTGGTCCCACATCTCTACCCACAGGCATACCACATACCTTCATGCTCCTGCTGCTCCCTCTATAGTTGCTGCAGGTAAGGCGGCCTCTGGCATCTTATGACCCTGAAGCACATCTTCAGGGCCTCTATGCCCTTTCTTATCTGGTATCTACCACCAGAATGCAAATAAACAATCTGCTAAGTGAGGCCATCCAGCAACTTTGGCATCCCCGTCACCCCTCTCTCACGTGTCACCCACTGACAACTACAGCTCTGGGAGCACATTGCCTGACATATTGGTGGCCCATAGATCTCACTTTGATTTCAGGGGGTGGAGGGGTGATCCATACCTACATTCCCCTCCTCTGCTGCTCCTATAGGGGTTTCTGTGTAATGCTGGCTTCATGCCTCGGTGTGGTGCCTTTTACAGGTCTGTCTGTGGGTGCATGTGTTTTTTTGTGTGTTAGGTTAATCTATAGGCTCCCCTGATGTACAGGGTGACCTCCAAATGAACACACCTGTGGCTGTGCCCTAATCATTGCCATCCCGATTTCCTATTTTCTAGGTTTCTGACAATTTTTGTGCCCTTACAGTCTCCCTCACTCCCATGGAATCATTACACACCTCGGCTGTGTTCTGAAGGGCTGCTGCAACCATGCCCCTTCTCACTGAGCTACTGTATAGTGTGCTCCAAGTACCGTGTGACCACTGCAACCACATCTTTCATTGTCATCAGTGTGTTCTCTGATTTCTACCTAGTTGCATCCCCTGCCCACTCCCTGTCCATGACCCTCTGCACATATCTTCAGATTAGAGGCAGTGACACCCCCCACCCCCCCGAGTACTTTGTATTTTCAACACTTAACTGTGCAAGAGTCTGGCAGATCCTGTGTGCCTTGCTGTAGGTGGCCCTGTGTCCTTCCAGTGGATAGAGCACTGCCTCCTGATAGATAACCAGGTAGCAGAGTCTCCTGTTCTCTCCCTTGAGAGGTTTGGTTGCTACATCACCATCTCACCCATCTCTCATGTGTCATCATGCTGGTGCTATGTGCGACAGTACATACATGCATATCCTCATCTGTTTCTGCACATCTGCATCATCATATTTTCCATGGGCCACACATGCTGTTCCACTCTTGCACCCAATGTGCAACCTCCCAGACATTCACATATCTATTTCAGATGGTGCCTGCACATTCACAGGCCTGGTTCTGAAATCAGCTCCATTTGTGGCACATCCTTATTTGCCCATTTCCCCCCTCAACCCCCGCCCCAAAAATCCCCCCACACAAACACAAAACAAAAACAAAACAAAAAACCTAGGATGTTCTTTAAATCCCACTTTATATCAACTATCTCACCTTTATCCACATGTTTATTCATGCCCTAAAGAAATGGAGAAGATTAGTGAAGCAAGACTACTCTTGGTTAGGTCCATGTTGACTTTTTCCCATTAAACCATGTCTTTCCATGTGTCCAGTAATTTTGTTCTTAATAATGGCTTCTACCATTTTGCCTGGCACTGACGTTAAGCTAACCAGTCAGTAGTTTTCCATTATACCACCAGGATTGATTTGACAGGTCTGGAGGGACTTAGAGGGGGAGTAGAGGGGTTTAGATCAGTTTGCAAGGGTTTTTTAAAGGGGAGGGGTAGGATTGTGATGATGACTCTGGAGTTGGAGGGGCAGGAGCCATGTGTGGGGAAGGAGGCTATTTAGAGTGGTGCCTTGAATTTTTGGTGATGCTGAGGGTTGGGGACCTCAGACACCAGTTGAGCTGCATACATAGGGCATCTTCAAGAAAATGGCCAAGTGCATTGAGCCTCATATTAGAGGCCCCATGCTTCTGGCCAGGAAAAATAAAGTCATCTTTGAGCCGGTGTTAATTTCCTCCTTGGAAAAATGAAGTTTGTGGTGCTCACCACAAGCTGCGTTATTCCTTTACCATGGAGACACTAACCTGAGGTACTGAGTTACTGCTGCAAACTAAGCTGCAGTAAAATCCAAAATTTTACCACAGCTTAGTTACAACCCCCCTCCCTTAATTTTAATGGGTCCTAAAAATTATGAGGGGAATTTTAGAAGATCTGTCCAAGTGCAATCTGGGACATCTAAGCCAGAACGTCTAAAAATATAATGCAGGAACATCCGGATGTGATGTGATTTCACAAACCTGGACATACCTGATAGGGATGTCTGCAGGGCATCTACGACATCCCCAGAACCATATGTCAGAACTTGGATGTCGGCAGCCAGTGTTCATATCCCGCTGCTACTACAGTTGAACTTGTGCCGAATATCGGTGATGATAGAATGCTTTCCTTTCTAAACACTCTGGATGTTTTATAACCTAAATGAGCACTTTTCACCTAAATGAGCCTGTTTGTTGCTATGTGTGTCTCGGAGTTAGATGTGATGCTGGACATCCATGATTTTTTGTAATCAAGCGGAGACGTTCTGGTCCAAAGGAAAGCTCTTTTCCATGCCCCAGAAGTCCCCAGTGCCAGCTTCTAAAACAGCTCTGGAGACGTCTCTGTTCTTTGGGCATGTCTATGCCCATTTTCAGATGTCCGAAGTATGAATAGGGCTTCTAAAATTTCACCCTATGTCTACTTGTTCAGCATGTATTAAGCCAAGGCATGGATATATTCTAGATTTTCACAGACTGTACCATAAAGCAGGCATTGACATTCTGCTTCCATGTTATAAAGAAGCACTGGCATTTTTTTCTTGCATGGAATAGAGTTTTTATAATAGAGAGATAATTGTGCCATTTACCTTTTACAGTCAAGGTTATCAGTTTTTCTTTGTTCCAATTTGTAATAAGATGCATTTCCCATTATGAACTGTCCCTGTAAAATTAGACCATGATTTATGTAAAAACTGAAGAGAAGTGACTTTATAACTCTCAAAGGAAAGCACAACATTCTCTTTCCAAAAGGCTTTTTCGGAATATTTTTAGACTTCTCACTAGTTTAGGTTCATTAAATTGCCACATGAGAAAGAAAGGATCCATACATATTATGTACTTAGAAGCTTAAAAATTCCTAAATATTTCAGATGTTGCTCCTGTTAAGGACAAATTAAGCTGGATGTAGTAATCTGTGGGACCTTAAGTAAAACAAAATGTTTCAATAAATTAATGCTTTTCTTTTCCTCCTTAAGTGGGACAGATCTTAGATAACTGACTTGCAGAATCCTTTGATTATTACTACGGTAAATGAGACATCCATTAGAAATCAAATTTATGAACTGTTACGGTGGCTATGGTGGTAATCAGTAAAAGGATATAAAAAAAACAGCTAGAGGCGTAAATACAGCCAAGTAAGTGGGGATAATTTGGAGTTTATTATCACTGAATTCTTTTCCTTGATGGTCTCAAGAGTTCATGTTTATGTTCCTCTGCAATACGCAGGAAAAAGAATTGTTAGGCTTTAGATAAGAAGTTCTCAATTGAGACTGCAGGTCAAAGTTTAAGAAGCCATCAGCATAGAATTAAAATCCTTGCAGGAATGTCTATGAAAATATCTTTTTTATTTCAAATTTAGAAGTATTTCAAGTGATTTTTGGCGACTTGCAATCAATAATTGATACCAATTTGGCTTATCAGATGCAAGTCTGTTCACTAGAAAAGCATGCATTGTTTTCAAAATCAAAGATCCTGACATGGATCACTTTCATTTCCAGTACTGAAATATGTGATTTTTGCTCTGTAGATGTAAGACTTAAAGAAAAATGTAGAGCATGCTTACTAAAGTGAGTGACCTGGTAGCGGGGACTGGGCAGCCAGGGGCATAATGGAAGCGTGACAGAACATCATGGCTAGGGCAGCCATTAGTAGCTCATGCAAACCGTGCTTGTTACCCTTAGTGTGGGTTTACTTAACACCACCTCAATGGATGGCATTAAGTGTGCCTGTGTGCCACCTTGCGTGGTACTGCGTCTTGGGCCTACACTAACTGCAGAGGGATGGAAGCACAAGCTCTGAGCCAGTAATGCAGCTCACACTTACGTTATTGACATGGGCTTCAGTAAACCTGTCCCTGTGTGAGGTGAATTGAGAAGGAATGGCCTGACTTTGATTAAAATCATATCAGAATGGCTGGATGTGCCAAGTGATATGGGGTGAGCTTTGATCTAATTGGATCATCTCCTCATCTGGGGTACTGAAGAATCGTATCTATCTTCTTTGATAGTTAGTCTTTATTTGGCCCCACTGGGTCGTCTTTGAACTCATTTGAATATTTTGTACCACTTCTATGTGGATGATATTCAGCTGATAGTGCCTGTGAGAGTTTTGTTGGATGAAATTTTTAAGCCATCTTAAGGATTGTTTAGAGGCTATAAATGGTTGGCAGAAAGCTGGCTTTCCCATAGTATTTCTAAAAAAGAAATATTAGGGGTTTAGAGAAACCTTCTTTGGAATTTGGCCTCTGTACAATTAGAGTGCACAAGAAAATACGAGTTGCCATACTAGATCAGATCAAAAACTCATCAAGCTCATATTCTATTTCTAACAGTAGCCAATCCAAGTCATAAGTACCTGGCATGATCCAAAAAAAATAACATGATTTTCATGCTGCTTTCTCAAGAGATAAGCAATAATGTTCCCCCCAAGTCTACCTTGCTAATGTTTATGTTCTTTTCTTCCAAGAACTTGTCAGTTTTTAAAAAGGGTTCCAGGGCTGGACTAGGAAACTACAGGTCACTGGAGCCTGACATTAGTACTGGACAAAATGTTAGAAACTATTATGCAAAAAATGCAATGTGTGCCTTTGAGTCATTCCTGACTCCTGGCGACCCAGAAGCTCCTGGACAAAATGTTAGAAACTATTATAAAGAACAAAATTACTGAATATATAGATAGTCATGGTTTAATGTGAGAAAGCCAACATGGTTTTAGCCAATGAAAGTCTTGTCTCACTAATCTGCTTTATTTTTTTGAAAGTGTAAATAAACGGGTAGATAAATGTGAGCCACTTGATATACTGTATCTGGTCCCTCATAAGAGGCTATTGAGGAAATTAAAGTCATGGGATTAGGGGCAGTGTACTATTGTGGATTGGGAATTGGTTAAAAGATAGAAAACAGTGTCAGGCTAAATGATCAATTTTCTCAATGGAGAAAGATGAATAGTGGAGAACCCCAGGAATTTGTGCTGGGCTGGTGCTTTTTAACATACTCATAAATGACCTGGAAATGGGAACAAGTACTGAGATGATCAAATTTGCAGATGACACAAAATTATTCAAAGTTGTTAAAACACAAGAAGATTGTGAAAAATCACAGGAAATTGGGAGACTGGACATCCAAATGGTAGATGAAATTTAATGTGGACAAGTGCAAAGTCATGCACTTAGGGATGAGCGCCGCAAACTACAGTTATACGATGCAGAGTTCTATATTAGGAACCAGCACCCAGGAAAAGGATCTGAGTGTCATTTATTTATTTATTTAGAAAATATTTATATACCGCAGCTTCCAGCGATCAGCAGCGGTTTGATTATAGATTGAAAATTGCCAAATTGAGACAAAACTTTTGGAGTATCATTACATTGATTAGAAAGACAAGCACGGCACACAGTAATAAGGTCCTAGTAGAGGAGACAGTAATTTACATATGTACATTTCACCTAACAGAATTGTTAGGTGAAATGTACATATGTACTTTTTTTTTTTTTTTTTTTAAATTCTTTATTTTCGTTTTATAACAACAGAGGAAAGGAAGACATACAGCTAAAGACAAATACATAACATGTAATACATACACCAAAGTAAACCCCTACCACCCCCCACCCCCCTGCTTCTTCTCTAGAAAACTAAGCATTCCCAAAGCGGGCGTGTACTTACATGATTGCATTACAAAACCTAACGGTGACCTAAAACATGATGAGTGCACATTACACAGGCATGTTGGAGCAATAAACAGATTGTACATAATCATTAGGGATCTGCCATTTAGACAAGCAGGATTAAGTTTGGACATGGGGAATAGCTCTCCGAAATATCTGCTCATATTTACTATATAAGCAGACAAGGTTCCACCATTCATGGACAGTAAGTCGAGAGCTATCCTTCCAATTCCTCGTGATTAAGCATATGGCTATACCTAGCATGAAATCAAGGAGAAAGCGACCCTTCTTAGGAAGAGAGGGGACCTCCGCCACGGAGCAGAGTCCCACGACCTTCCAAGAAAAGGAGCATGGAAAGTGTAAGATTGATTGAATACGACCCCAGACCCGCCCCCAATAGACCTGCAGTTAGGGACATTCATATAGAACATGAACGAAGGATCCCACATCAGTATGGCTAGACCAACACAAGTCCCTAGCATTTGGGTTCCATTTGACCAATTTTCTGGGGCATAAAAGCATCTGTGTGCAGAGAAGAAGAGAGTCTGGGTAACAGAGGCAGACCGGGAAACCCGCACCACTTTACTCCAAAACGCTCCATTGCACCGGGGTTATAGTGGTTTGCAATTCGCGCTCCCCCCTGATCAGTGAAGTATTAGGAGAAGCTTGCGCAACCTGAGCAATGGTAGAAAAGGCAGGGTCATCAACATTAGGAGCGGAAAGGCATATACATGTAACTTCTAGACAACCTATCTTGAGGAGAACTCTAGACCATCTACCTTCTGTATCTGAGCTAGTCGCAACAACAGTAGCATGCAGAGATTTCCAAACCAGTATGGCAACCCCACATTTCTTAGAACCTGCAGGGGAATAAGCGGCCACCATGTAAGGTTTAATATGAGTTCAAGAGTATCCTTCGAATTTAAGTGCGTTTATTGGAGAAAAAGCAGATCCGCTGCTTCCTAAGTAAGGTAGCTTAGGATTTTCTGCCATTTTATCGGATTATTGATGCCTGTTACGTTCAATGAAAAAATCTTACATGGTGCCATCAGTCGGTAGAAGACATTGTAGGTAAGGGCGCTTAATAACATAGAACATAAGCAGAAGCGGTACAACAATGTCGTAATCACCGAGTATTCTAGCTAATACGCCCCATATTGAAAAGTATGTACCAACGTATCTAAGAGAAGAAGCAAAACCCCCAAAGAATATGGCGACCAGATGTCTGCGGGAGGAGGCCCTAGAGAGGAAATAGAAGACATGTATGTGAAAGAAAGAAACACCAGAGTCCATAATAACACTGTCTCTGATACTCATCGAGGCTGTTGTGGGTAGATGGAGTCGGGTCACAGATACCATCAAGGATAAGGCAACAGACTACCCACGCCAGACTCTTTGCAAGGCTGCGGCGGATCCAATATGGCAGATACAGCGGGTAGAAGAAGGCTTGCAGGAATATTCTGGAAGTCAGCGCATCAAGTCGGCTTCTTTGGAATCCAAAAACTCCGCTAGTAGATCAGGGTCCTCGAATGTTCTTGTCTGATTGTGAAGCGTGACTCGGAGCTTGGCCGGGTACATCAGGCCGTAGCGTGCTTGTAGTTGCTGTAGCCTCGGCCGGAATTCCAGAAAGCGCTTTCGGCGGTCGACTGTGGGTTTAGACAAGTCGGGATAGAAGGAGATCTTGTGGCTCTCAAACTCCATATGGCCCTTTGCCCGAGAGGCACTTAGAATTTGCTCCACGTGTTGATATCTCAATAGTCGAAAAATGATAGGCCGCGGGGTCTTCCTGTTGAGCGTTATGCTTGTGGGTACACGATGAGCGCGATCAATCTCCAAATCTTTGGTAAAGGTGATTTGGAGCAAGGAAGGGAGGACCTTGCATAAAAACTCTTTCATGTCACCCGATTCCGCTCCCTCCGGTATGCCCACGAGTCGTAAGTTATTGCGGCGCGCTCTATTATTGCCATCTTCCACCTCTTTCTGCAAGGCCCGCACCTGTCGTTCAACTTTGTCAAGTTTGGACAACCGGGCCGCATGGGAGTCCAATATGCTCTCCATTTTGTCCTGACGCGAAGAAAGCCCTTCTAACTTGCTTTGCAACACACCAAAATCGTCCCGCAGCGCTCGGAGTGCTTCACCGTTTGCCTCCACAAGGGTTTTGACCCCTCTAATCTCTACGAGGATTTCCTGCTGCATTTCGGGGCCCTCGCACGAGGCCGGCCCCTTCTGCGGGGACGGAGGTTCAATTTTGGAACGTTTGCCGTGAGAAGCCGCCGGAGACCCGAATTCCAGACGCGTTGGTTTGGTCCCCGCCATCTCACCAATGTGCCCCGGCAAAATCAGAGTAGAAATTCCAAAGATGTGAGGTGTTAATTCAGGATTCTGAGTAGGCCTCTCGGGAGCCTCAGCGTTATGCGACCATCCCGCTGGACATCAGGCTCCGCCCCCCCTAATTTTTTTTTTTTTTTTACATGCAGATGCGCGGCGTTTTTTTTACGTGCATATGTACTTTTTTTTTACGTGCAGATGCGCGGCATTTTTCTGCACGTAAAAAAAAAAAAGTTTCAGTATGGTAAAGCTTTGAAGGTGTAGAGAGTAAGCCACCGCGTTCCACTCCAAGATTGTGCTGTGATAACTTAAATCCCCCCTGAGGAAGAAAATGAAATGCATTTTAGCGGTACCCATTTGGTGGCGTCGAGGAGAGTAATCACCTACAATATGAGAAGATAAGCACAATCTTTTACTAACAGCAACATGAATAATCAAATTAAGTTAATGATCGAAGAAAAAGTCTAGTAGGGAGTTCTGAAGTACTGTAACTCTTCAATGCATGGATAAGTGCTTAAAGGTCATTGATGCGTGAAGGTATGTTGCTTTTGATGCCTGCAAAAAGCACTGCCAGTGTTAGTCTGAGACCTGCACTTTATCTATATCTGTAGGTATTGATGTCTATGTAAAAATTTAAAAAAATAACAAAAAAAAAAAGGAAAAAATAGGATATAAAAAGAAAAAAAACCTTTGAATTGAAGATGGAGGTATTACAGTAGAAACCCTATATAGCTGATTTTCTCAACACTTTTTGAGGGCATTCACTGTGATAAGGTGTATTATAGATGTAGCTTCTTGATTATGTACATTTTTTGTACTCCACTTAGATTGTTATATAGAATATAATCACACCAATCATACCCCCTCCCCCCAACACAAGGCATAACCTAATCAGAGACAAAACTACATACCTCACAAACTCCCCAAAAGCATATTCAGCACCTGATCGGTATAACAATCATTAAAAAACTGCTACAATGTTGCTTTACGTCTCAATGTAAATACTTAACAAGATACAATGTACATAGTTCAGTTGTTACAATGTATATAGTTACAGTTAGTTCTATGTAACTTGTTGTATTCTATGTAAACCACCCCTGATCTCTGGAAGGGGCGGTATAGAAAACAGTCCAAATGAATAAATATTTTTATATTTTTTTAAATAAATACATTCTATTGCCTCTGTATCATTCCATGGTGGGACTGCACCTCGAATATTGTGTGTAGTTCTGGTCACCATATCTTAAGAAGGATATAGAAAAGGTACAGAAAAGAGCAAGCAAAATGTTAAAGGAAATGGATGATAGCCCTATGAGGAAAGGTTTAAAAGGTTATGGCTTTTCAAACTGAAAAAGAGACAAATGGGGAGATATGATAGAGATCTATAAAACAATGAGTAGAGTAGAACGCATGAATGTAGATCAGTTGTTAACTCCTTCAAAAAGTAGAAAGACTAGGGGACAGACAATGAAGCTAGAATGTAGCACATTTAAGGCTAATCTGAGAAAATATTTTTTCTGCAATGTGTAATCAAATTCTGGAGTTTGTTGCTGGAAGATATAATAAAAGCTGTTAGTGTGGCTGGGTTTAAAAGAGGGTTGGACAATTTCCTGGTGATACAATTCATAAACCATTATTAAAGAGAACCAGGGAAATCCTTGGATAAGCAGCATGGAATCCTGGTACCTTTTTGGTAATCTGACAAGTACCTGTGACCTGGATTTTCCACTGTTGGAAACAAGATAATGGGCTTGCAGGACCTTTGGTCTGACCAAGTATGGCATATCTTATGTTGTTATGTAATGGGGGGGGGGGGGGGAGATGCAATAGCTAACGGGGTGTGGCTCATGCTATTGGTATTGCTTACTGGAAAGCCTAATCTTTCCGACTGCATTATAATTGCCTCTCTGGAACTTCCTTTCTACCTTACTCATCACCTTATTCCTACAATAAATCAGGGTGCAGCACTGGAACGTGTTACTCTCTTTCACCCAATGGGTAGGCGTAAGGGGTTTAGGGATATGCACAGGAAAGAAAAACGCTCAAACCTCTCCTTCAGAACAGCCACTACTAGGATGATAACGCCAACTGTGGCCAGGGCCAGTATAAAAGTATTAGGTGGCCTAACCAAACCTTTTAGCCTTGGGCACTCCCTCCCCCCCCCCCCCCCCAAGCATATACAATTAACTTTTGGAAATTAGTGTCTGTGCATTATTATGAACACATAATATGCACTTAAGGCACATAAATAAAAAGAACACTTTTCTGTATTTGCTTTCATTTATCTGTTTAAAAAATAGTCAGAATTAAAAATATATATTGTGATGCAGCAGACCAGCAGGGCATAGAAGAAAATGTTTTAAACTTGAAAAAAGACGTGTAAAAGCTGCAGTATTTGCAGGAGCCTGATAGGGGGAGCAAGAGAGACCTCTGGAAGACTGAGGATCCACGCCCTACAGGGTGTAACCTAAAACCAGCCAGCCTCCAATCCAGGAAGACAGGAACTCCTTTTAAAGGAAGTCAAGAAGACTGGAGGGCAGGCAAGGACAGGAACAAGGAGTGAAAAGCGGGATATAAATACAGTTAAATAAAATACAGGAGGAGCAGGAGGAGAAGTAGGAGCAGTGAGAGCTCTGGAAGAAGTGCTGTGCCGAGCAGAAGTGACTGGACAGGCAGAAGTAGCCTTAAAGCCAGAAGCAGCAGAGAAGGCTGCAGAGAAGCTGTAGAACCTTCAGAAGCCGAAGGAGCGGCAGGAGCTGCAGAAGCTACAGACACTGCTGGAGTGCAGGAAAGAGGTACAAGCCAAAGGAACTTGAATGGACAGAGACTACAGAAGGGTCCAAGAGATTCAGGTACGCAAAAGCTGCATTGTGATTGCTGTGGGCAGAACCCAAGCCATATTGCTGGAGCAAGGCAGAATCTCCCTAGGAGTAGGCCACAAGCCTCATCCTCAGGAAAGAAGCAAGAGTTACAAGGTAAACCATATTGTATGGGAAACAGCCTATGGAAAGGACAAGAGATAGAAGCTCCCTGTACATGTCCCACTGCTCAAAAGGTATGAAAAGTTTTTATTGAATAAGAAACTTTTAAGTAAGCCAGGTTTGCAGGAAGTGCATGTAAACCCTTGGAAGAAAGAAAGAGATTCACACTGTAAAAATGCTCATGGCTGACGCCCCACGCTAAACTCCAAACACTGGGAGGTCATACAGCATTTGGGTGAGAAACCTAACTATAGCTGGCCGGGAACTGTTGACTTTGGGGCTTGTTTACAAAGCCGCGGTAGTGGTTCGCGATCGCGATCGCAGCCGCGGCCCCATTGAAATCAATGGGGCCGCGGCTCCGATTACGATCGCAAACCGCTACCGCGGCTTTGTAAACAAGCCCCTTTGTCTCAGATACTTTGCTGGAGGAACCGATGCAAGTGGAAGAGGAAGAATCCCTTTCAGAGGAAGACATGGATTGCAGCTATTGCACCACGGGAAGCGTGGAATGCTTATGTAACCAGTGAGCACTAAAACTGGTGTAAATAGGAAGGCCTGCTTTTGTAACCTTTCTGTGAAAAGAACAGTTTTTGTTTTGAATCTGAGTTGTGATTTTTGTAACCTGATGTAAGGACATTTCTGTTGGTGTTGGAAGCCGATCCTTTGAACCTTTGTGCAAACCAGGGGAAATAAAGCCTTATTTTTCCCTACACTCGATGACCTTTTGTTTTCTGGGTATTTTTGGTAATA
Organism: Ichthyophis bannanicus; assembly: GCA_033557465.1. Classification (NCBI taxonomy): domain Eukaryota; kingdom Metazoa; phylum Chordata; class Amphibia; order Gymnophiona; family Ichthyophiidae; genus Ichthyophis; species Ichthyophis bannanicus. The sequence continues at coordinate 160,045,760 of CM066035.1, read as the reverse complement.
CAGGATGCTACCGAGGCTATACAACCTTGGGCCCTAGAAAGAGAAACATACCAAACCCAACTTTACTTTTATTTATGTCCGACCTGCCTTGACCACCATCAACAGCCAGGGCAGCGTTGTGACAATATATAAAAAATAAAAAGGACACATTCAAAGTAGTGTAAGGTAAAACTATCACTTGTAAGATGCATATTACATTTAGGTGCACTACTGTGATGCCAGCTAAAATGATTATTGAAAATTCTGCAAAAACTCACTCAGAGGCTACAAAAGCCACCTGCCATATGAAAACAACACTAACTTCCAGGATTTACACAGCAATAATCGCAGTTAGGCATAGACAGCACTGCAAATATTGCATCAGGGTCTCAAACACTGAAATGTCTCCTATGGGCAAAACAACAAACTAGACTGCTACAGTATAAACAAAGCCTGAATGGAAACTTCAAGAAGCCATGCGCTGCATGCAGGGCCACGCTGGAAAAATAAAAACAAAAAAGGCACTTCTTTTATTGTGCAAAAATACACCGAGAAAAATGATGCACTTTCTCAAAGCTGGCATATTCAATTGCTACAGTGAAAATAAAATGGGGTTTTTTTCTGCCTTTGCCTGGATATTTTATTTTCCAAACTGCATTGATTCTGACTTCTTTTTCTGCTTTTCTTATCAGTTTTCTAACTTCTTCTTCAATGACTCCTTTTGATTTCTTCTGCCTTCTAAATTCCTTTACCTACACTGTCTCTGACATTGGTTTTGCCTTTCATCTCCTTTTTCCCTTCTCTGCCTCCACTCATAGCTAGAAACAATTCATCTTTCTCCCCTTTCTCTCACTAGCCAATATCTATTTGCCTTCACTGACTTTTCTTCCTCACCAGTCTCCGGCTCCCTTGTCCTCCCCCCCCCCCCCCCCATTGCCACCTCCAAATTCAGTCTAATCAGCTTTCTCAAAGCATGTTCAGTCTTTCCAACCACCCTCTCACATTTTTCCATTCGTCTTGAGGGCGCGGGCAGGGTCCCAGCGCCCGCGCGTAACCGGGTGCCCGGCCTGGCGCGGGACCCTGCTCGTATCGCCTTGTAAGGGGGGGCGCGCATGGCATGGCGTGGTGCGTCACGACGCGGTCTGCATTTTTTGAATGGATTGGCTCTGCTCGTTGCCGGGTGCGAGCAGAGCCAATCATGGGCAGATCCGGCCATGTGCTCCAGCGTGCGCGCGGTCGGGCTGGAGCACATGTGGCTGGTCTGTAAGGCAAGTGGCAGCACTTTGTTTTACTGGCGTTAGTTGGGGTTTTTAGCTGCTCGGGATCCTTCAGAGCAGGCGGATCAGCGGCGGATCTTGGGGCTTGGAGTTGGAGGCTGGCGCTCGTCTTATGACCGGAGTGCAGGTGAGGTGACGGGGGTGCTGCTGGGGTTTAGCTTCTACTATTCTCTAATTATCGCCGGTACCATGCAGGGAGGGGGAGGTGCGGCCGAGTGAGCATTAGAGGGGGACTTAATTAAAAAAAAAAAAAAGGAGGGTTTCTTTCCTGCTTTGGGTTCCCTGGCTATTGCTGATTTGTGGGGGAAGGGTTTACTATGGCTGGTAAGCAGGCTGGAAAAGGTCGGGGGGGGGGTGGGGTGTAGGGCCACTGTGGGCCTGCCAGTAGGGAGGCACAGAGGTCAGGGATTGGGCAGGGCTGGAAGGATTGGGCCGCAGAGTGTGGGGGTCAGTGCTAGTAATAGCAGGGGGGGGGGCGGCGTGCTGCAAGGGAGCGAGGTAGGCTCTCTGTTGCTGGTAGGAGGGCACGTAGCATGGGCAATGTGCAGGGTAGGGGTACTTTTGGTACTGGAGGGCAAGGAACAGGTGGTGCTGGTTTGGGGGCTGAGGTAGAGTTGGGGTCCAGGGCTGAGGTGGAGCAGAGGGGTAGTGTAGGCCCCATGGGGCAGTGGGGGGAGGGGGGTAAGCCCTCGGCTCGGTGGGGTAGCTGGGACTGGTTGTGGTTTGGGATCTGCGGTGGGGAGTATGGTTTCGCCTAGGGGTTATGGTACGGCTGAGCAGCAAGTGGTTTGGGAACATTGGTTGAGTGGGGGGCAAGGCTCTTCCAGGATGGATTGGGCGGGGACGTGGCAACCGGCTTGGTCTCCTGATTTTCCCTCCTTTGGTTTTCCCTTTTTGTCTCCGCAGGTTCCTTTTATGTCAGCGCCTGGAGGGGCGCCGTCTACAGTGCTGTCACTGGCTGCTGCGAATATGGAGTCTGGAGCGTCTGCTGTAAGGGGAGCTTTGAGGGATGTGGACCGGGTTCAAGGAGCTGGTGGGCTGCAAAGGACTGTTGCTTCCTCCCACTCGCCTGATGGGATAGCTGCTGAAGATAGGACAGGTGAGTCGCTGTTGGTCATCGGGGACGAGTCTGGCGGGATCGAGTTGAGGGCTGAGCGGTCGCAACAGGTGCGCAAGAAAAGGAAGCATGCGTGTTGACATAGGCGTAGTTCGGACTCTTCCTCCTCCTTGTCTTCTGACTCGGATGAATCATCAATGGGCGAGGGCAGGGTCAGTGAGTCATTGCCGGGGCGAGGGCCTTCTGGTACGCTCGCTGGTGCTGGGTCTTCCTCATTGGTGGCCTTATCGGAATTATGGGAAGGCGTCCCAAAGATATTGAGGCATAAAATTCATAAGTGGAAGTACATCGACATTTTTCATTTGCTGGAGGGGCGTAAGTGTTCGGGAGATAGCAAGAAAAAGCACAAGGAGGATGAGAAGGCGGGCTGTCTGCGTAAGGTCTCTAGGAATGTCGTCAATTGGGTTAGATCGTTCTTGCGGCTGGCAAGTGTGTGGGGTCAGCATTTTCCAGCGCAGTACGGTATGTTATTGTCTTATGCTGATTCGATTCTGGAGGCTTCTCAGGTGCACGAAGGCTGGTCATGGTTGAATTATGACGAGAAGTTTCGTGACAAGATGGAGGAAAATAAGTTTCTGACTTGGGGTACTCAAGACATTAACCTTTGGCTGACTCAGATGTCGGTGAAAGGCGGGGCAGTTGGGGGGGGTGGCGGAAAGGTGGGGTCGGGGGTTGTTGCCAGTACGGGTCGTTCCTTTCAGGGGGGGGGGGCGTTTCCCCTGTCCAGACCAGACCAGTCTCCAGTTGAGGAGGTGACGTGTGCTGGAGGTTTAATAGGTCAGTGTGTCCCTTTCCAGACTGTAAATTTCGTCACGTGTGTTCGAGCTGCAGCGGTCCCCATTCAGCCGCAAAATGTGGTAAAAAAGGGGCCATCACTCCGCCGGGTTCCGGTCCCAAGTAGGCGGGTGCTATTTGAGTTAGCTCCTTCTCTGATACGGGTACCGCTATTGCATAGTTGGTTGCATGGTTACCCGCGTAAGAGGGATAAGGTAATTTTGCAATTAGGTTTTCAGTTCGGTTTCGTTGTTCCGATTAGGGGTTCCGTAGGGTGTTCAATGGCTCGCAATTCCCCTAGTGTACGGAGATGGGCGTCGGTAGCTCTGGAGAAGTTGGCAGTAGAATTATGGCTGGGTAGAATTGCAGGCCCTTTCCAACACCCTCCTTTTCAGGGTTTTGTGGTGTCCCCGTTGGGAATTGTTCCTAAGAAAGAACTGGGGAAGTTTCGATTAATCCACAATTTGTCTTGCCCTGTAGGGGCCTCGGTGAATGATTTCATACCACGCAAATTTTGTACGGTTCATTATGCCTTCTTTGATGGGGCAGTGGAGTTAGTCAAGAGGGCCGGGCGCGGCTCATTGATGGCTAAGGTTGATATTGAGTCTGCCTTTCGTTTGTTGCCGGTCCACCCGTCTGCCTTCAAGTTCTTAGGTTTCCAATTTGAGGGTGAGTTTTATTTCGATAAATGTATGCCGATGGGTTGTTCGGTATCTTGCTCTTATTTCGAGAAATTTAGCTCTTTCTTGCACTGGTTGGTGGTTAGAAGGGTGGGGTCCTCGGAGGTTGTTCATTATCTGGAGGATTTTCTGTTTGTCGGTGAGGCAGGGTCTCCACGTTGTAGCAAGCTTTTGGATGGTTTTATTGGTTTGGCTAGCGAGTTGGGCGTGCCTTTAGCTGAGGGTAAAACCGTGGGCCCGACGACGATCCTCACCTTTTTAGGTGTGGAATTGGATTCTGTACAAATGGTAGCGTGATTGCCGTTAGAGAAGGTGGAGAAATTGAGGGTGCTGGTTGCTAATTCCTTATCCTCTTCTAAATTGACCTTGAAGGAATTGCAGGCGCTCATTGGCTCGCTTAATTTCACCTGTAAGGTAATTCCGATGGGGAGGGTGTTTATTCGGCGTTTGGAAGCGTCGACGGCTGGCGTGCGCAAGCCGCATAACCACATTCGTGTGTCGAAAGTTATGCGGGAGGATCTGTGGATTTGGGATGTTTTTCTCTGGGATTTTCATGGGATTTCACTATTTCGCGATGCGGAGATATCCAGCGAGGACTTGCAGCTGTTTACAGACGCGGCCGGTGGCATTGGTTTGGGAATATACTTTGGCGGGGCGTGGTGTGCTGACAGATGGCCGCAGGCATGGGTGGATGAGGGCCTAGTTAGTAATATTACCTTTTTGGAGCTTTTTCCCATACTTGTAGCTATGGAGTTATGGCCCAACAAGTTGACCAACCACAAGGTCGTGTGGTGGTGTGACAATGAGGTGGTGGTGGCGGTTATTAATCGGTATTCTCCGCGCTGCAGTCAGGTGGCGTCCTTAATGCGTCTGGTCATTCTTGCATGTTTGCGTTTGAATGTGGACCTGAGGGCTTGTCACATCCCAGGGTGTACTAACAAAATCGCTGATGCTCTTTCTCGTTTGCAGTTGGAACGATTTCGGTGCTTGGCTCCGGAGGCGGACGAGGACGGGCTCGTTGTCCCTTGGAGACTGTGGAGCTGTGGCCGGCTGAGATGAAGAGCCTTCTCCAGAATTCGGTGGCGGAGCGAACGTGGGCTGCCTATCAGCGTGGTTGTGAGCAGGTGTTGGAATATCTGTATCAGTTAGGTTGTGGCGGGGAGGGGGGAGGTGTTGGAGTATTTGCTAGGAGGGTACGTTGGTTGGGCCAAAGGGCGCGGGGTCGCTCAATCGGCTGTGCGGATGCATCTGGCTGGGTTTGGATTTTTTGCCAAGGCAGCAGGTTGGGGATTGTGGGGCCGTGGATTTCTGGCCCGGCAGCTGCTGCAAGGGTGGGAGCATTCTTTGCCTGTGCCACGTGATCACCGTCGGCTGATTACGCATGATTTGTTACGAAGGTTGTGTCAGGCTTTGCCGGGGGTGGCGGCGTCGCCTTATGAGGCCACTCTTTTTCGGGCGGTCTTCTGTCTGGCATTTTTTGGTGCCTTTCGGGTTGGCGAACTGGCAGCTGCTTCGGGGACTGCGGGTCTGGGTAATTGCTTGCGCCGCCAACATGTGTGGCGGGAGCCGGGGCTTGTACAAGTCTTGTTAGTGAAATCCAAGATGGACCAGAAAGGGAAAGGGTTGTGGGTTGTCCTTCGAGGGATTGGTGGTCTCATGTGCCCGGTGGCTGCCCTGGAGAGCTACTTGGGTGTGTGCCCGACGGGTGTGGAGGGGTTATTTGTGCATAGTGATTCCCGTGCGCTGACGCGATTTCAGGTGACGGCGGTGCTGCGCCTGGTGTTGCGCCGGATCGGGGAGGATCCCCAGTATTTCTCTGCACATTCCTTCCGCATAGGGGCTGCGAATAGCGCAGCAGCTATGGGATTGTCTGGGACTCAGATTCAGAGTATCGGCAGATGGCGGTCGAAGGCTTTTAAGGGGTATGTTCGTCTATGAGATTCTCAATTTCACTGGGGGGGGGAATATTAATGATGTTTTTTCTGTTTCAGATGTGGGGATGAAGGCATGGGGCTGTTGGATCTTGGGGCATTCCTACGTGTTTTGGGCCGGTCAGCGAGCAGCAGTGCGGCCTATTGGGCTGAATCTGGGACTGGATCCGGCAGTGGTGGCGGTGTCATGGCTGGGCGAGCGTGGGCTGCGGTGGCCTCAGCTGATACCTTTGCTTCGCCAACATCAGCGCATCCGGGATATACCATCGATTGTACTAGTACATTTGGGGGGCAATGTTCTGGTGGAATGGTCTTGCAAGCAGTTGATTAGAGTTGCCAAGAGGGACCTTGCTGTACTGCTGCGTATGTTTGTGGGTGTAGTCTTGATCTGGTCTGATATTATTCCCAGGCCGTCGTGCTGGGGGCAGAGGAGATGGTCCCGAGGATTGATGAAAATAAATAGGCAAATCGGGAGGTGGGTTTGCGAAAAAGGGGGGTATCAGGTGCAGCATTTTTGGGTTGAGGTGGCCTGTCCTGGTCTGTAACGGGCGGATGGTGTGCATCTGTCTCCGGTTGGGACGGACTTGCTCCTCGATGACTGGCAGGAGGTGTTGGAGAGGGTGGTTCAGGATCAGTCATGCTGGTCACAGCTTGGGGAGGTTCGGGGGGGGGGGGGCGGCACAGGTGAGGTTTGTTCCTGTTCTGGTGGCGGGATCCAGGAGGTTTCCGGGGTCCAGAGACTTAGGCGACTTGGGAAGGGGGCAGGGTGCCCTCGACCCAGACTACCCCTGGAAGACTTTTGCTAGTAATATGGCGAAGTCGGATAGGGGTGGTTGGAACGTTGCCGGTGGTGGGACCGGGGCTGGAGTGGAGGCGTTGTCGCCTTGCTAATTACATGGCTGGTGACGCATCGCACCGCTCGGGGGTTTGTTGCATTCCTGTTTATTGTTAAATATGTTGTTTGGAAATAAAGCTGCGACCAGTTGTTACCACTGTCTGTTGCTTTTGTGGGAAGGGCAGAGGTGGGGAAAGGGGGATAGGAAGAGTTGCAAAGGAGGGGGAGCGTTGGGTCCGGCTATCCGGTTAGTCTTGAGGGCGCGGGCAGAGTCCCGGTGCCCACGCGTAACCGAGTGCCCGGCCCGGCGTGGGACCCTGCTTGTATCGCCTTGTAAGGGGGGGGGCGCACATGGCATGGCGTGTCACGATGCGGTGCATTTTTTGAAGGGATTGGCTCCGCTCGTTGCTGGGTGCGAGTGGAGCCAATCAGGGGCGGATCTGGCCATGTGCTCCAGCGTGCGCGCGGTCGGCCTGGAGCACATGCGGCCGGTCTGTTAGGCAAGTGGCCTACCCGCCCACCCCTTATTGTGGCGGGGAGGGGTGACTAGTTGAATCGGGTTGTCGCAGCTGGGGGGGGGGGTGAACAGCGGGATCCAGGAGGTTTCCGGGGTCCAGAGACTTAGGCGACTTGGGAAGGGGGCGGGGTGCCCTCGACCCGGACTACCCCTGGAAGACCTTTGCTAGTAATATGGCGAAGTCGGATAGGGGTGGTTGGAACGTTGCCGGTGGTGGGACCGGGGCTGGAGTGGAGGCGTGGTCGCCTTGCTAATTACATGGCTGGTGACGCATCGCACCGCTCGGGGGTTTGTTGCATTCCTGTTTATTGTTAAATATGTTGTTTGGAAATAAAGCTGCGACCAGTTACCACAAAAGGCTGTCTGTTGCTTTTGTGGGAAGGGCAGAGGTGGGGAAAGGGGGATAGGAAGAGTTGCTAAAGGAGGGGGAGCGTTGGGTCCGGCTATCCGGTTACTTTGTCCCTCACCACTTTTCATACTTTTCCGTCCTTTCCAGTTAACCATTCTCTTGCTTTCCAAGCAACTGCCTAGTTCACCTAATGCTTATGCTGGCCCTGCTTGTGACCTTTCTTGAGCTCTGTTCCATGCTATCCTTGAATGGATTCAAAACTGCTATCGCCTGAGTTATATTTGGGCTGTCCTGCCACCCCAAAGGGCATTCAGTATTGATCTGGATATCCAATTGCTACCCGTTGTTCTTCAAAAACTTGGTCGCGTTATCAAGCAGCTACTGCTAGAGAATTATCAAGATTATTATCTGCTTGAATATTCACCATATGAAACTAGTAGGACATAATGTTGTCGTGTACCAAGGTCTCAATTTAAACTATCGCAGCTTATATGTCAAAGGGGCATCATCAAATGTACCTCCCTTAGTTATGCTGCTGTTTACATCAATGACCTTTAGACTGCGTACACTTTGACAATTGTCGTCCTTTTCTTAAAAACAATTATTTTTCAATACTTTTCATATTTTCTTAGTGCCTTCAAAACTTTTTCTCAAAACTTTTTCCAAGTGATTTTTTCTCAAAACATTTTCCAAAGTGATCACAGCTTTTTTCCGTTTGAGAATGAAAGAATGGAAAAAATTTCTATGGTATGTTTTTACTTTTATTCTTTTAGTGACATAACAGAAATGACATTAAATATGAAATATGGTAGAAGGATTTTAATACAATACACTTTGGCTGTGTTTTATGTGATCCATACAGATTCATCGAAACAAAATCCCCTGATGAAACCTATGGTGAAACGCTTGGGTGCCTTAGATACACGGCGTCGGGATTTACACTGCAGCCGTAAACATTCTTATCTCATAGTGCTTCTACATAAGAATTCAGTACAGCATTTGAAGCTAAGTACCAGCAATTTTTTCTCTCATAAGTTGCTTCAATATTGTCTCTGTTTAATTAAAGTGAAAGAGGTTTTTTACAACAATGGAGGAATTGGAATAAGTACGTCTGCTGATGCGATATGTTTCTAAGTCTGAAGCACAGTGAATTCAGTTTTTGATCACTTTGGAAAAAGTTTTGAGAAAAAATCACTTGGAAAAAGTTTTGAAGTTTTGAAAGTGGAAAAGGCACTAAGAAAATATGAAAAGTATTGAAAAATAATTGTTTTTAAGAAAAGGACGACAATTGTCAAAGTGTACGCAGTCTAAAGGTCATTGATGTAAACAGCAGCATAACTAAGGGAGGTACATTTGATGATGCCCCTTTGACATATAAGCTGCGATAGTTTAAACTGAGACCTTGGTACACGATAACATTATGTCCTACTAGTTTAATATGGTGAATATTCAAGCAGATAATAATCTTGATAACCCGTTGTTCTTCAGCATCAGATAGGTAGAATTTCCCCTGTGCCTACTTTCTGAATGAGCTGGTGCACGGTTGTTCCGCACCAAGATTGATAGCAGTACTGGTGACTTAAAGCGACGTCTTTCTTTTTTTCTACAGTGATTTTGTTGCAGGACTAAAAGCTGCAGTGATGATTTAAAGGGACATTTTTTTTTCTTTTCTACAGTGTTTGTGCTATGGGATTAAAGGCAGCCTGGATGGTAAAGAATCATTTCTTCCTTTTCTGTACTGTTGATGCTGCTTATCTGATTTAAGGAGGGCAACTATTCTGCCAGAAAGAGGGCTAACCTGCCTATTTCAAGGGATCTGGAGTAGAATTACAATAGCAACTTCTGGAGGAAATTGCAGGCAAGGGCACATATCCCATTTGCCACAGCTATCTGTCCTTTTTCGAGTTCTCTATATTTTGCTATTAAGTCTCCGACTACAGAATTTGTGCTCCTATCACCTGAGAGATTTTTAAAAATGACTTGTCTCAAAGACAGAGTTTTTGAACCATGTTTTTCAAATTCTGTTGCTTTTTCTCAGCATGTACTTGTTAATTCTCACTCATTTCATCCAGGTTTAAGGATGAAAACTGATACTAAACATTTGCTTTCATACCTCAACACCTTTTGTGTATTTGGATCTGCTAATGCTGTTAGCTATGTGTCTGACAGTAGATCAATGTGTATAATCTATTTTTATACAGCCTATTCATCCTAAAGCTCCTAGAATGTACAGTCTTGATTCTTATAGATTACCTCATGCCCTACAATCAAAACTGTGTCTTTCATTTTCCAATCTTTAAACTTGAATCCTCCTGTTCCAGTTTAGATAAATACTGCTCTAGCTGGCCTGATTGGTTCCAAGTCAGTACCAAAGATCACAGTTATTCTAATAAAAAAAAGTGTTGATTGTAAAAGGAATAGGCCTCTTTGATATAGAGTGCCACTCTATAGTGAGAGAAGGGCAAGTAAAACGTGTCAGAGATTACAATGAATTTTTTTCTTTTTCTTTTTACATGAATGACATCTTTGTTAACCTCTGTAGAACAAGCTCCAGTTCTGCAGGGGGTAGGAATGCTCCCACTCATTCTTGATTGGAATGGCCATCTTGGAAACTGATACTGCTGATCTCTAGCAGCACTGCCAGTTAGGGTGCTGGCTTCCTCATCAATAGCCCAAAATTAGATTTTCAAGCCCTATTAGAGTCTAGAAACCATGCAAGTGATTCCTCACTTGCAGGATTCCCCATCTGCTAAGAGTAGCTATGACATACATATACATAGCAGGTAATTCAAAGACTCCTGGATTGCATTAAGAAAAATGTCCAACCGTGTCAGAGAAATTAACTTTGATGTGTATAAAGGCTAGGATAGTTCCCAGCAGACATATGAGCAATTATTAAACCACCATAATATACAAACGTATCTACAATCTAGGTCTACAGTTTCCTATCAAAGCTTTAAGTCCTATCATGCTCAATATCGTGCTAGTATCCATCAAGCTAAGTGTTCTTTCTATTCCGCTTCTATTGCCTCTGCTCCCAACCGTTCTCGGCACCTCTTTGCCACTTTGCGTTCACTTTCTCAATTACACTCCTCCTCCTCTCATGAATCATTCTCTGTCAGGCCAGTTCCGAGCCCTTCTAGGCTCGCATCTTTCTTTTCTTCTAAAGTCCAGAACCTTCGGTCACTTCTTCCTTCTCATCCGCAGGCATTGGCCTCCCCTCCTCCTGTTTCGCCCCCCTCCTCTCCTATGCTGTCTCATGCCTGGTCCAGTTTCTCCCCTGTTACCTCCCCAGAGCTTGTCCAATTATTGGCTACCACCCACAAGACCATCTGCCCCCTGGATCCCATTCCTTCCTCATGGTTCCCTGAGCCATCCGCCACTTTCTTTCAGACTCTTCTCATCATCATCAATTCCAGTCTGTCCTCTGGTACTTTTCCACGTCCCTGGAAAAATGCCTTAGTTCGCCCCCTATTGAAACTTCCCTCCTTGGATCTTTCTGTGCCTGCTAATTATCGTCCAGTATCCAATCTTCATTTTGCCTCCAAATGTCTGGAAAAGGTTGTTTTCTCACAGCTGTCCCATCACCTTGACACTACACTTTACCTGCACCCCCGGCAATCTGGCTTTCGACCTGGACATAGTGTAGAAACCACCGTCACGGCAGTTCTGAACGAGATCCACACTGCTCATGATCGAGGTGACATCATGGTGGCGGTATCTCTCGACCTCTCAGCGGCCTTTGACCTGGTGGACCACTCTCTTCTCCTCTCTAGACTCCGCGATACGGGTATTCGTGGGTTGGTTCACCACTGGTTCCACTCCTTCCTTTCTTCTCGCTCTTTTGCTGTCACTTCTGCCTTATCCTCCTCAGATTTCTTCCCACTCCCATGCGGTGTCCCACAAGGCTCTAGCCTGGCTCCTTTATTATTTAATGTTTTTCTTGCTCCTTTAGCTCTAATTGCCAAGAATTGGGGATCTCAGGTTACTATTATGCTGACGACATTTTCCTGTTGCACCACACATCTCCCTCTCACCCTGATATCACCCCCCTGGACACGTGCTTATCTATGGTTTCATCTTGGCTCTCATCCAATTACTTGGCTCTCAATATTGCTAAAACTGCAGCTATTTGGTTCTCCCATGGTTCTGCTGTCCCTTCTCTCACTCCTTCCTTTTCGGGTGCTCCCATCTCCCTAGTCTCAAAACTTTGTTACCTGGGTGTTATCTTTGATAATAACTTATCCTTCAGCGACCATATTTCTCATATCTCTCAGCGCTCCTTTTTCTGCCTCTGGCAAATTCGTTCTATTCGGCCATTTCTTTCCTCTCAGGCTCTCACCACCCTCCTCCTTTCCTTGGTCATAACCCGCTTGGATTTCTGTAATTCCATCTACACTGGCATCCCACAATATCAACAACGGTGCTTACAGTTAATACAGAACACAGCTGCACGCATGATTTTGCATGCCTCCCCTCGGGATCACATTACCCCATTACTATGTCATCTCCATTGGTTACCCCTCAGGTTCCGGATCCCTTTCAAAATCCTCACGTTAGTGCATCAAGCTCTCTATCTCCGCAAACCGCAGTATCTGTCAAATTTACTGGTTTTTCATACACCTTCTCGCAGCCTCCGGTCCATTCACATTAACCGTCTACACCTCCCGGCCCCCTCTCAAGCTCACCTACAGTCCACCCGGAAATCAGCCTTCTTTTACCTGGGCCCTTCCCTCTGGAATTCCCTCCCCCTTGCCCTCCATCTCAAAGAATCCTACCCTAAATTTCGTTCCCTTCTCAAGACCCACTTCTTTTCCTCTGCCTTTGACACCTCTCTGTGACCTTTCCTGACTTTTTTCCTCTTCTGTCCTTCTGCTATTTCTACCTTTCATCTTCTTTCCTGTATGTTATTGTAGTTCTTTTTCCTTTTCCAAATATGATGATTTTATATTGTAAACCGCCCTGATGTAATGGGGGGCGGTATATCAAGTCTTTTGTAAACAATAAACAATACAGACTGCCTTTTTTTCTCTCTCATCTGCACGCCAAAGAGAGTCACTTCATTTCAACATACCTGTCTAGAAATAGTATGGAAACTTCTGGATGTACACGGCCAAAACAAAGTTTGATTCGTTTGAGGATTTCACAAAAATGTTTCAGATATTTCTGTATTTTATTCATGTTTCTCATGCATTCATTTTAAATGTGCTGTATGTCTTATATGCATGCTAGGACTATTTTGCCCACCAAATTGATTGTATATACATTAATTCATATTTCATAGATGCACATGTGTATAAGTAATTTGTATGCAATTACAATTTTAGGCACCCAAATGAACGGAATGTATGCTCAAAAATGCACACTCAAAGGAAACGGATAATCGGTGTGTGAAAACAACACAGAGACAACAATGCAGTGTCTCTGCATCGCCTTGCTAATCTCCACACTTCATATGTTCTGCCTGCTATTACATCTGAGGTGAGTATCACAAAAAGTGGGGCATGCAATCTCTTACACTGTAGCATCATTAGCATGAGATGATCCTACGCGGTCCTTGTTTTCCCATCTAGAGCAAGATTATGTTTAGTGACAGCAAACCTAGATGCTCTGGTGAGTGTCCCTTCAGTACGCTAGAAAATTAAAGAAGAAACACATAAAAACAGCATATGCCCCACTGCAGAAGTGAGGAAAAAAGTAACAAAGTAACAAACTGAAAATTGTCATGATTGAATAGACTCTCTCCCCCTTTTAGGAGAAAATGGGGTTTAGATACAGTCCGAACGCTATTTCACAATAGTTTTTTTTCAGCTAATGGACAAACTAAAAGATGCTGATACGGTTGATGTACCATTTTAGGAATATGTGCTAAGTAAGCAGTAATCCAAGCCCACCACCACAAAGTCCTTTTTTTTTTCATGATCAAATGAAGCCAATAACCTGGCTAAAAGGAGAGATCATTCTCATGGGGGAGAAGGGACAAGCTAACCACAGTGCTATCCTGAAGTTATCTTCTAAGGTAAGCGTATTGCTTCACCAGATATTAAATTCAAGAGCAAACAACCACACGTGCATGGTATTTAATAAGCTATTTAATATGACAATTAGCTTGGTAATATAACAATAAGTTAGTGACATTATAATGACAACCCACAATGCACCAAACTCAGACATCATAGCAGCCCCTTTATCATCAGCTGGGAGAGCCACAGTGAAGGCTGGAGAAAGGTCTGGGACACTTCATGTGCTGGCCAGGTGGACCTCAGCTCTCTGCCTGTCCTGGATTTTCTAGCTCCTTTTATAGGCTGTAACAAATGTGTCCCACCTTTGATAAACAGTAATTTCTGACCAGTCCTTCTCCTGCCTTTGTTCTCAGAGTTAATAAACAATTCTGTTCAGTCATTCCCAATACTTTTGGTCTCCGGGATAGTAAACAATTCGGGTACAGCTGGCTCAGCATGATTCCTCACATACGGATGGTTCAAAAGTTCAATATTCCTTGCTGATTCACAGAAATCTTTAATTTGTAATACAGCAAGTAACAGAAAGAGGAAAAACTTCAACCTGGCTGATGTACATGTCTTTCCACATGATGCCTGACACTACGGGGGAGCACTTGGCCATGGCTACAAATTAGCTAACTCTGAAGACCCCAACGAAGGCCAGAAAGAAAATGCAACAGAACAAAACACACACACACACACAAAATGGTGTTGGCAACCCATATACAGTACAAAACCCGAAATGACTGCATCAGCAGTCCATGAGTTATGGAGAGCCTCCCTTCCATACCCAAATTTCCCTTTCACTTGAACCACAAAAACAAAAAAAAACAGTAAGGTCTTCTATAATTAGTGAATAAAAAAAAGAGATCCTGCATAGGCAGAGTGCACTGTAACTCTCTTTTCTTCGATACAATAAAACAAAGTACATCTGAATGAGATATGGGTAATGTCATAATACAATCTGTTTTCCTGAAAAAATAAATATTGAAACTCAGAGATAATAACTCATGCAGGCCTAGTATACCTGTATATAACTCACCTTGAGCTTGGATCTGGAAAAACTGAGTAATTACGTGGAATATGCAATACAAAATAAGCATTTAAGGTTAATGCATCAAGTATCATGTTCCAGACATCTCCACACCAAACTGCTATATGACCTGAAAACAGACCACTTATTAGAAAGTGCTTCAGCAATGTGGCTTTGCAACCCCAGAAACTATAAAGCATGTAACCATAATGCAGTATATCACTAGCTCCCTGATCAAGCTAACAACTCTGGGCTTACGTATGGTTAATGTCCTCCTCCACCAGTGTATTTTCAGTATGGAAAACCAGAGTTTTTGTTGCTAACCCTTCTCTGGAAATATGTAAAACTGCTGCAATAGAAAATAGCTCAAGGAAAGTTGTCCCCTCCCCCACCATTGATACAAGGCCTTGGCACACTAAGTACTCATAGCATAAATACCCACAGGTACTGGTAAACTGTTAAATTTCACAATTAAATACCATCAGGTTGCTCCATAGGATTCTATCAATGAAAAGGAAAAGAGATCCCAAACAACAAGGTCTTCATATACAAGATGAGAGCTGATGAAATGATGCTTCTTGTACATTCCTGCTGTGGCCAAAGTCAGGCATTGGGTAAAATCCCTTCCCATAGGGACAATCCAGCAAACGAATCCCAATAGACCCCAAAGCGATTGAGACTGATACAATATGGACTTCCTGGCTCCTATTATTTCCCTCAAGAAAGCATGCAGTTTCAATAATGGCTCATATGGTAGTCAGTGCACGCGCTCCTCACAAAGTGGACACCAAGTGCTGAGTTTTCACCTCAGGAAGAGGGCTATCAATTAAGCTAGTTATCTCTTTGAAGGCATCCAAAATATGAGGAGCCTATTTCTGAACTGTGTTAAGAGTTTAACTTGAGTTTTAACATAGTACAATAGCAGTTAGCAGGTACTAGCTGCCATGTTGGGCATTTACTGCAGAAATCACTTTTAGAGGGCATGGAATGGACAGAGAATACCTTTAACAGTTAACATTTACTGCTAATGGGGCAGATAATGCAGAATAGTTAACACCATAATTTAGCTGTACCATTAATGCATGGTGGCAACTTTTTCTATGATTGACCTGCACAGATGTCATCCCTGTAGGGCTGGGAATGCCTCCATCTGTTAACATGCCTTAACTGCAAATCATGAGCAGGCCCCACCAAGTAAATAGGCCCCATGGAGACACTACTGCTCATCACTTTCTACAAATGAAAGTCGTCCAAGAAAATGAAGCATGTTTTGTATGGCAAGGAGCCGCTCCAAGTGCATGGAGATGCTAAGGTTTTCAAAATCGATGTGAGATATGGAATGGAAAGGCTAAAAAGGTTAGGGCTCTTTAACCTGGAAAAGAGACGGCTGAGGGGATATATGATAGAAGTCTATAAATTAATGAACGGAGTGGAACGGGTAAACGTAGATCGACTGTTTACGTTATCAGAATATAGGAAGACTAGTGGACATGCAATGAACTACAGGGTAAACTATTTAAGACTAATAAAAGAAAATATTTTTTCACTCAACGTGTAATCAAACTCTGGAATTTGTTACCGTAGGATGTAGTAAAGGCTGTTAGTGTAGCTGGGTTTAAAAAAGATTTGGACAAGTTCCTGGAGGAAAGGTCCATAAACCATTATTAAGAAGGGACCCAGGATATCAATGCTTGACATAGTACAAGCATTGCAGAACCTGTGTCTTTTGGGGAAACTGCTAGGTACATATGACCTAGATTGGCCACTGTTGGAAACAGGATACTGGGCTTGATGGACCTTGGTCTGACCCAGTATGGCATATCTTATGTTCTTATGTTCAGCCCATGGGTATGCATCTGTCAAAATAAAAATTGCCCTTAAAAACAAAACTCATTAGGGGAAAACTACAAGGATGATGCAGGAAAAGGCAAAACTCCAATTCAATTTCAGTCTTCACTAAGGGGTCCTTGTACTAAAGTGTGCTATGACATTAACGTGTGGTTTCACACACAGCAACTGTGTGCAAGGGCCTGCGGTAACTGTTCCCACACGGGCATCACAATTACTGCGTGCTGCTTCATGTGCTGTCAATCACACATTGGATTTGCGAATGGATGGCTTAGGGATGGACAGTGGGCATGGAGAACACTTTGCAGTTAACAAGGGGGGGAATATCGCATGTAACTGCCAATGTTGCAGTTAGCGTGGGTGCAACTCACTAGGTAGATTTAGGAGCACCCGCAATAATCGCTCTGTGTGCTATAGTATGCATCCATATGTTAACTGCCGGATGCATGCTGGCCCAATTCCCGACAGTTACCATGGAGGCTTTGCACTTAATGCACATTTGTTTTACCACTAAACATGTGTTAAGTACCAAAACCTAATTTAGTTCATGGTACAATCTGCCTCTCAAAATAAAAATACCTGATCAAAAGAGGAGTTTTAAACATAACAGACACCGAGGTCAATAACCTCATTCATAGACATATCCAAGAGATATGAAGGTTATCTGTGAGCCAGAACTTCCCAGACATTTTCTTGGAGACAAGGCAAAGTGCTTCCTACCATATGGGTAAGACTCCAAGTGAAAGGGACTATCCTTCCTTCCCAAGGAATGTTCCTTGTCTATTTTCTCCTTGGCCACCCCATTATTTTTCTTTGTGTGAAATCACATTTTAATCCTGATAAGAAATCAGTCATGAAAGAGAAAAAAAAACTAAATTGTTCCAAAATTAACCTAGCAGTGTCCTGATCAGGATAGCATGTGAGCCATGAAGCTGGGGCCTCATCTTTAACTGAGGATCTAAGCCAGGCCATCAACTCTACTTTGGGTAGTGAAAGGAAAAGACCACTATCACAAATCCCTGTCCTATCTAAGACACAATCTGAACAAATACATAGTACCAAAACCTTTAGGGAGTCCACATACACTAATGATAACTGGATATCCTATATACATGCTCCCTTGCCGCTGCTGTATAGAGTATTCCGTTAATAGAGGGGGCCTTGAAATGAGGGGGATGTAATTAGATTACCAAAACTCCCAGTAGTATTTAATGATGCTTAGAAGTCATATCTTCAAGTGAAAGATCAATGTTATTTTGCCTCTAAAAGATAGAACAATCATCAGTCATAACCTTGCTAAATATTGTCAGGCCCAGCTAGATATATCCTGGGAGTGGAGGAGTGGCCTAGTGATTGGGGCAAGGTACTTCAGGCCGGAAGGTCGGGGGTCAAATCCCACTAGAGGACAGCAACCTTGGGCCGGAAGGACTGGGGTTTCTAGTCCTACAGGTGCTCCTTGTGGTCTTGGGCAAGCCACTTAACCCTCCATAGCCCATGTTCCCTGTAAAATAGTTATCTCCAAGTTATAATGCCCTGTTCAATGTAATTTCAGTTTGTTCAATGTAAACCACACTGATGCAGAATAGCACAGTATATAAGAGAATGTAAATAAATAAATCCTGTGAGACTTCATGACTGTGCCAAAATATTACAATAAATAAGGACTCAGACCAGGCTTCTCCTCTAAAACTATGATCCAGTACACTGGCAAATATAAGATAAGCTGATTCCCAGTTCTATATCTTTTTTGACACTAAGGGGTATGTTTACTAAATGGCAGTAGCGGCTTCCGTGCAATATCGGGCCGCGGCTCCGATATCACATGGAAGCCACTGCCGCCATTTAGTAAACATACCCCTACGTTTTTTCTCCTTATGCTTATATTTGAACACCTATTTTTATAAACATGATCAATTATTAATAGAGAAGATATATCTATAAATTCTTTCCTCCAATTAGCATATTCACTATACAGAAAGTGCCATCAAAGCAGCACTTGGGGCCTGCACTAGACCCACAACTACTAATATTCCTTTCCACACTCTGCAACCTCATTTTTCCCCTATGTAATCCTACAGTTTCTTTTAGGGATATGGGTTCATTAGCATGCTTTAAAAATGCAATGCAAGCAAAATTAATGTAATGAAAAATAACAATAATCTATGAATTTTTGCATATTAAAATTGGCCTGTTTATGTTAAAAAGTTCTAAGACACATAATATGGCCTAAATATGTGAAATAAACCACAAATAAGCCAAACAAAACTTAAGAACGTTTCTGAAAATTCCTAAAATGAACAGAAATTAGACTAAACCCTAACCAAATTAACCCTAGATTGCAGTGTAAATGTTCTTTTTTTTGCTTAAGCATTTTCAGGCTTGTTTCATAACCTTGACAAGGTCTACCCTCACCTCAGTATCTACCTTAGAAGAGGAACAGCTTGACATCGAACTACACTTTAATCCATGATGGAATTCACCTGGGAGACACTGAGGGGCCCTTTTGCTAAAGTCAATTGTGTGTTTTAGCGCGTGGTAACTGGTAGCGGAGAATGCTAATGCGCATGCATGCCAGCCAGCCACCATCTCACACTAGAGAGGAAAGTGGGAGTTGAGGCCAGAGTGTGGGAGCGGAGAGCACATTGCCGCTATTGCAAAAGCGACTGCCAAGCACCCATTGGCAATGTAGCAATTCGTGTAAGTTCACATGACGATACCTCTATGGGTGTCGTTAGTTGCACCTGCTTTAATAGTGCCTTGCATTCTAGTGCTGGATTAAGTATCAGGAACTTGCTGGGCACGCCGCTGACAGATGACTGCACTTACTGCACGTTAATTTTGCTGCTAGTAAGTGCAACACTTTAGTAAAAGGGCCCCTGAGAGTTATATGAAAGTTCACAGCCTCCTACCTAAGTCTCCCTTGCTCAACAAACTGCCGCTTCTTTAAAATGACAGAAGTTTGCCTCCCTATCAGATAATTAGACACTCTCGGAGCCAATCAGCCCCATGCTCCTTTACCTGCTGGTGAATCTCAGCCATGCTATCATATAAATCATTGCTAGGAGCAGACAAAACTGTTTCCTTCCACAGCAGATATGGCACTGGATAGTCTGGGAAAATACCTCTACCAATGAAATCTGAACTTCCTGCCTGCCTTTTTCCCTATGACAGATGAATGGATAGAACCAATTATGGACTCCAATTAAGTTCAGACCAGTGACACTTCAGTTTCTTGCTGACTTTTTTTCTTAGGGATCATGCAGGCAGCACTGTCTGAAGCGTCATTCAAATCTTCATTACTAATACCTTCTATGATGTCTATTAAATGAGACTGGAAATCAAGAACATTCTTTTTACATCTTTTAATTTACTCTAGGCCAACAACAAATTTTGAGTGTCCCTTATATCTGCTTCTGAAAAGATTGTGAGAAGTTCCTTTGAATCGTGTTTCGCTTTCTTCTTTATAACCTCAGGACCAGATGCTGCAGCTGCTCTTAAGCCTTTGTTTGTCTATTTGTTATTTATTTATTAATTATTTTTCCCGTTTACTTGCAGTAATGTTTAAAGGGAATAAAACATTGAAGCTCAAAAAGGAGAGGGCAAGATGGTAGAGTAGCCAATGACTGGCTTAAATATGCTGATACATTGCTGATATGGAGGAGTGGAGTGGAGGAGTGGCCTAGTGGTTGGGGCAAGGTACTTCTAGGCCAGAAGGTTGGGGGTTCAAATCCCACTAGAGGACAGCAACCTTGGGTCAGAAGGACTGGGGTTTCTAGTCCCACAGGTGCTCCTTGTGGTCTTGGGCAAGCCACTTAACCCTCCATAGCCCATGTTCCCTGTAAAATAGTTATCTCCAAGTTATAATGCCCTGTTCAATGTAATTTCAGTTTGTTCAATGTAAACCACACTGATGCAGAATAGCACGGTATATAAGAGAATGTAAATAAATAAATAAAATAAATAATAAATATGCTATAGGCCATAGGCATCCCCTGCTGTGGTGACCGAGGAAGACATCAGTGGCAGGAAAAATCAACAGTCACCATTTGTCTACTCCTATGAGGTACTTAACCTGACATTCTGCACCTATCATAGAAGGTTGGGGGAAATCTAGTGAACAGTTGTGTCATCCAATATCAACGGCTCATGTTAAAGTGAGCAGGGAGCCAGATGGTGCGGTTGAATTATAGTCGTAAGCCCAGTAATGTTTACTGGGATTTGGTCACCTTATTAAAAACAAATCGTCTTAACAAATAACAAGATTCTGAATATCAAGATTATCAGAGACAAAGCTTGAACACCTGTCAGATAGAATACTCCAAATGTTGCAGGATAAAACAATTTTTAAAGTACAGATTTTCCATTCAGAGACATCAAGCAGATTATCATTTGCTCAAAAGAATTGGATATCATCTTCATGTTAACTGCAGAAGATTCAACCTAATTAA